>CAMZMU010000074.1:153517087-154117087 GCA_947311845.1 Poa pratensis
TCAATGACAAAGAGCATACTGTTTATTTTCCAAGAAGCAAAATGTATTATGTGGAGTTAGCTCAATTGCAAGTTATAAAACTATCAAAAAGTTGGAAGTATTGATTGTCCTATTTATGACCACCATGAAGGATATGAAAGTATTATGGTTGGGACAATATCTATTCAATATAAGGTAACATAATGGTATCATGTAGTTTAATTCTTTTATGTCAAATAAAATATATTTGGTGGCAAGACTTGATCAACCTTGTTGACAAATACATTTTAGTTGCATAAAATTGTTAAACCACATTCTCTCTTTCTCATCTGTTATACCTTCTATATTGCTGTCTTTATAAATTTTTAGAATGTTGTTTAGTGTGGTTAAAATTTTGCTTAGCTGCTGTTTAGAATTTTAAGTGCCCAGTTTTTGCTCGAAATTGAAAGTTGTCAGAAAAATCTGAAAATTTTACGTAAATTCCTATTTTGAAAAATGCAACGTGGTAGTACCTGGGGCTGACCAGGGGGACCCACCACGCTGCCACGCCATAGCTCGGCGCGGCAGGGGTGGAGGCCGCGCCCCCCTGTGGCGTGGGTCCCACCTGAGCCTCCACAAGGTGAGATTCCTCCCCTTTCTTTCTCTCTCCCGACCAAACTCATATCCATTGTTCAAACTCGTGTTCCTGCTGCTCTTGAGCTCGAATTTTTCGATCTCCTTGCTCAGCCCATTTCAGTTGCTGAAACTTTGCTTGTTTACTCACCGGTATGTGACTCCTTCGATTATCCAAGTAGAATTTTGTTTAGTGTTGTATTTCTAGAGTATTTTGCTTGTAAGTGAGCTTGCATGCTTGTTCTATGCTTAGATTAATTATCCTTGATGCATGTGTAGCCCTCTTGCAAGTTTCTATAGTAGTTGCCTTGATTCTATAGTTGCAAAATCATTTTTTATGAGACTTGTTGAAAAATTTCAGAAAAGGAAGATGAAGAAATTTTCCTTTGGAGAGTTGTTTGAGAGGCGTGCACCATCATCCTCAAGGAAGACCAGGTCATCTGAAGCCAAAGTTCCTAGGAGATCTTACAATGAAGATCTTATTACTCCAGAGATTGATGATTCGGGGGACCTTGGAGCACCACATCCATCTGTTTTTCCATGTACTCAATTTTTGCAGGCTGCAGGGATTTATGAGGACTTCATGAGCATGATTGAGAGTGTGGGTCTACAAACATTCATCCAGGACCCAATATTCTAGACTCACTAAGATCTTTGTTGAGAGTTTCAAATTTAACTGCAAAGCTTATAAACCAACAGTTGATTTTAAAATTTATGATCGTGCATGTACTATGGAGCTAGATAATTTTTGCAGGATCATAGGTATTGCCCCATCGGGGACGACCAAGAAGATTAAGGAGCAGCCATCCGAGCTAACTGCGCTCTACCAGGAGTTGTGTTATGGAGACTCTCGCTCAGCCCACCGTGGTAAGATAAGAAATGTTCAGTTTCCGGCCATAAGGTATTTCCTATACTACTTAACTAGAAGTGTTCTTCCTAGGGAAAACACTAGTAATATTTCGAATATGCATCTAGCATTTCTTGCTACTGCTTTGAAGGGCGATAAAACTTATAATCTTGGTGCTTTAGTTGCTCGCCGCCTCGCCACCAAAGGCCCCATTTTTGGAGGCATTATTGCTGCGCGTGTTTTAGCTGACTTTAGTCTTGAGGCTGATCCTACTGATGAAATTTTAGTTCCTGAAAAACTTGATCTCTCTGCTATGATAGCACATAAATTTGTTACATCTGGATCCACTCTTGATAACTTGGTTTATAGAATTGTTTATGCTAACGAGGCGGAGCTGGAAGTTCCTCTACCGCAACCAAGTTTGTTCAGTATTTACAGGGATCCTCTATCATATTCGCGGGAGGAATTGAGCACACAGATGGTGGTGCCGCGATACCACGCGCGGTTCTACCCAGATGGGCAGCCGGGGCAGCCTACGGTGCCACCGCCGGCGGCCCCTGACGTCCCCTATTATGGCGGCGCGCCATATTACCCTGACCAGCAAGGAGGATCCTCTTCATCGACCGCCTACGACGCTTCGGCATGGGGTCCGTGGGGATGATTGTCTCCCAATTAGGCCAAAAGCCTAAGCTTGGGGGGAGGTACGCGTATACTGACAGTTCGCTCATTTCTATATTCGCTCCATGTCAGTTCTTTGTATATCCATATTTCGCTTTCTTTTATTTGTTCTTGCTTGTGGTGTTTATTTTCTCAAAACCCAAAAATACCAAAAATATTTTCGTTGTTTCTCTATGCTTTTATTTTAGTAATTCGAGTTGTAGTTTTATTTTCTTTTTGATTTTCGAGTTGATATTCAAAAAACCCAAAAATATTTTCCTTTTTATTTGCTTCTTCCTTGCTTTGTTTTAAAATTCGAAAACACCAAAAATATTTGTTGTTCTTCTTGGTTTTGTATAGTTCTTTTCAGATTCAACAGCCGTCTGTGACTCCACCTGGAGCTTGGTTTTCATTTTATATCATTCAAGTCATGCGAGCGAAGGGCAATAATGACGATATTCGACAACTTGATGTGGTGAGAGGCTGGTATGAACCGTATTTGTTTTCATTTTTGTACACATACCTGTCCATATGATTGCGCTTAGTAGTTATGGTATGGGCTATGTTACTTGATGAATGCTTGATAGCCATGTTTTCTCATGATTAATCCTAATCTCCTGAAGGTGCACCATATGTCATATAGTTATTTGCATGCATTGTTTTATTCGTAGAGTGGTATTGTAGTGTGGTATCCTCCTCTGAATGTTTTACTTGATTCGACTTGGCACATGCTTACACATGTTTATGACTCAAAACAAAAGTCAAGCCTCGACGATCTATTGTGACTCAGAGTTTCTGTATCACTTTTATGCCACTGCTAATTTTATTCTGTCGCAAGTATGATTATGACAGTTGTGCTCTCTTGTTGTCGCTTCCCCGTCTATTGCTAGCCTTCACCTGTACTAAGCGGGAATGCTGCTTGTGCATCCAAAATCCTGAAAACCAAGTTATTCCAAAGAGTCCACTATAAATTCCTATGCATGGTTTTAAACCATTCCAAGTAAATTTCTTCGTGTGCTATCTTTAACTATTCAAAATTGTACAATCCCTTTTTGTGTCACTGCGTGTAGCTCATAAGGATGTGGTAGTAGAACTTGTCATCTTCCATGCTAAATGATTTCCAAGGACAAGTAGCTTCATCTGCTTGTCCACTTTTATTTTTGCAAAAGAGCTGGTTAGTCCACCTATCATTTAATATTAAAATAGACACTCCTCCACGGTGATTGTTGGTCGGCACCCGAGGATTCGGTTAGCCATGGTTTGTGGAAGAAAAGGTTGGGAGGAGTGTCAAAAATCTGTAAGCATGATATAATGCAAACTATATGAATTTTCGGAACCGCTCTAAAAGTTGGTTAGTTATGGAAGATGACAAGAACTCTATCGCGGATTTGTTGACACTTGCAACCACTTCTCAAAATATTATTTTTACACTCTTTATATGCCTTCGGGAACTAACAAGCTCTAGCACACGATTTAATCCCTGCTTCCCTCTGCGAAGGGCCTATCTTTTATTTTAATGTTGAGTCACCATCCTTCTTTAAAGCACTTCTTTGAGAGCATGACTGTCATTCTTAGTGAAATGTGCTTGTCCCAGAATAGGTTAGTAGTGACATAGCTTGATGCTTTTATCTTTGATAAGCTTTATTTCTAGTCTGCCTGTAAACTTCAGAGGTGCCTGGGCATTTATGTTTTGCTGCACACATTCGGGCAAGCGAGATACCACTTTGCCATACCCAATTACGAACATTGCAATCCTGCACTTAGTTATATGCCATGTTGTTTACCTTTAGTATGTTAGAATCTTTTCATGGCTGCATATTTATCAAGCTTTTATCTTATGCATATCTCCTATCATGAGCTAGTAAGTATAATCATAATTCAAGTATGTATACATCATATGAAGCAATTGTGTTCGTAAAAGTTTCTTTATCGCGTTCAGTTTGTCAACTGAATTGCTTGAGGACAAGCAATAAGCTAAGCTTGGGGGGAGTTGATACGTCCAAAACGTATCTACTTTTCCGAACACTTTTGCTGTTGTTTTACCTCTAACTTGTATGATTTGGATGCAACTAACATGGACTAACGCTGTTTTCAGCAGAATTGCCCTGGTGTCTTCTTTTTGTGCAGAAAAGTCAACTTTCGAGAAAAACTCCGAAAACAATTGCGATCGTCATATTTCACCGGAAGACCCACGGAGCCAGAAGGGGAGTCGGAGAGGCCACACCAGGCAGCCACGCCATAGCTGGGCGCGGCTGGGGGTGGGGCCGCGCCCAAGTGTGGCGTGGCCACCTCGGTCGCCCCCCGACGCTCCCCTTTGGACTATATATTGCCCTTGACCTAAATATCGAGGGGGGTTCGACCATATTTCGCGAAACACATCCACGCTCCGCCGCCGCCGCGATCTCTATTCCGGGGATCAGAAGTTCCGTTCTGGCACCCTGCCGGGACGGGGATTCGGAGGAGATCATCACCATCGTCATCACCACCGCCTCTCCATCAACCATCAATGATTCCCCCATCCATGTGTGAGTAGTTCCCTGCTGTAGGCTGAGGGGATGGTAGGGATTGGATGAGATTGTTCATGTAATAAGTTGCCAGATTGTTAGGGCATGGTGCCTAGTATCCATTGTTAGTGCTATTTATCATTGTTGCAACTTGTTGTGCTTAATGCTTGCCACTAGGGCCCGAGTGCCATGATCTCAGATCTGAACATGTTGTTGATGCATGAGAATAATTATGTTTTAGATCATATCTGCAAGTTGTTTTCACCTGTTATTGTCCGGAACCCGAGGCCCCGGAGTGACAGCAACCGGGATAACTGGAGGGGATGGCTTTGACTTGAGGATTACGTGTGTTCACGGAGTGTTAATGCATTGCTCCGGTACTTTATTAAAAGGAGTACCTTAATTGCCAGTAGTTTCCCTTGAGGCCCCGCTGCAAACGGGCTGGCAGGACAGTAGATGTTGTGCAAGTTTCTCATTGCGAGCACGTACGACTATATACGGAACACATGCCTATGTTTGACTAGTACTAGGATGCTTTTATAATTGTTTACCTGCAAATGCCCTGAGTTATGATTATTACATGAGCGCTCTTATCCATGCAACGCCCGTACATCCGTCCCTATGCCTACAGTACTTTTAATCCTGCTGTTTACTGAAATTACTGCTGCTGTCTTTGTTACACTGTTGCTGCTATTACTTTGTTACTACTGCTGTTATATCACCGTTGCTACTGATAATCTGTGTCGAGGAAGTCTACTTTCAGGTGCAGCTGAACTGACAATTCATCTGTTAAGGCTTATATTTATTCTTTGGCTCCCCTTGTGTCGAATCAATAAATTTGGGTTTTACTTCCCTCGAAGACTGTTGCGATCCCCTATACTTGTGGGTCATCACCCCCCCCCCCCCCCCCCCCCAATTACTACAGGGTGCTGGCACCTGGCGATCTTGGCCGAGAGTTCATCAAGAAAAGCTGCTGATTTGGAGTGGTCAGCGGGGCCGTAGATACCAATGAGAACAAAGAAGCGTTTGGATGGTTTGTGAAGGACGGTAAAAATAAGGAAATGTTGTCCCTTATCAACATATCCTACCTCAAACATGCTGTCACGAACTCCCATTAATAGGCCACCCGAGTGCCCATTAGCTGGGAGCCAGCTCCAGAAGAACCGCTCACTAACTTCTAGACTTTTTAGCTCCTGATCACTAAAATCCTGCTTGATAGTTTCTTGCAGGCACACTATGTCGATCTGGTGTTTCCGGAAAGATTCTTTGAGCAAGGTACGGCGTCCCGGTACACCGAACCCGCGATGTTGAGAAATAGGCTCCGCATTAAGGCACCCCACCTTTAGCCCGTGCTTGGCGGTGTATGGCTTTCTTGTTGCGGTTTCATAAACTTTCTTCCTTCCTCTAGGTTTTCTGATGGGGCCCGGGCTCGGGCCCTTAGTCGTTGGGGATTTCTGCTTGCTGATAGGTTCAGTTTCCTCAGATTCCCCGGCGTCGGGGGCAGGAGCAGCCCTGCTACTCCAACCTCCGGTGCGTTAGCCTCTGCAGCTTGTTTCGCAATCTTCTCTCGCACTAGAGCCAATTCTGCTTGTGTTAGTTCAGATGCCCGGAGCAAGGAAATAATTTCGGCTGGAGGGCCCGCCGAATCAAGAAAAACAACACTGCTATCCCGGGCAACTTGACGAAAGTGCGAATCAGGCAAAGAGTTAAAACGGTGAAATCATCGAGGGAGGTACCTGTCTTGTTCTTGTCTTTCGTGAGTTGCATCGCGCGCTCCAGCACTGGGCCTTCCGTGCGTCCCTCGCCATGAGCGCTCTTCCTCTGTGACACGGACGGGATGGGAATCGCAGCACTTCTTGGCGCACGGGTGACGGGAACATCCAGCGCCGGGATCACCTTGCCTGTAACTGTGGCCCCGATGATGTGCCCTGGCCTCCCAGGAGAGGGGAATCATCGGTGAAGTCTGGCTGTGGAAAACCAACCGGTGACGGCGACCTCACCCTTGAGGGCCTGTCAGCGTTGGCCTTGCTGCGCCTCTCGCGCTCACGGGCCACAGATTCAGAGTTGACCACCGGCGGGCTTGTCACTTGCTTCTCAAGGGCAGGGGCAGCAGCCGAGGAATCCAGCGTAGCAGACGGCGAGGTTGGGGCCTGCGCCGAAATAGTAGTGGTTGCTGCAGATTCCTCGACCAAACAGAGCTAGCCGGCGCTGCAACCAGCACCGGATCTTCTCAAGGGCTGGCTCGGTGAGCGTACGTCGGGAGAGGAAGGAACCATACTGGTTAATAGGGGTGCCGACGCCGCCGTCTGTTGTGGAGAATTGTGGGCTTGAAACATCACCTCCTGCACGGCAGATTTGTGACTGCCATTACCTTTCCCACCCTTGGGAGGTGGCGGAGGGGGGGTTTTCTCCTTTTCTCTGCTTCCCCTGCGGCGCCAGTGCTCATTGTCGGTGTCCTCATCAGAGCTTCCGTTCAGATCATCCGAGACCCCTTCTTCTTGTCATCTTTTGGTGGTGGGTGGTGGTGGCGGAGTCTCAGTGTTGTCCTCTACTTGATTTTCCACCTCCACCCTGACTTTGTATTTCTTGCCATTGACACATAGCGAGATGAAGTCAACGATAGGGATCATCGCCTGACAGCCGAACAGCATCCGGATCGGAGCCGCCGGGTCCTCCAGAGTTAGCGCATCCACCTCCATGGGACGGCCCACCGCCCTGGTTCCAAGCAGTAGCCTGTTGGTGTGCCTGTAAGGTGAAGGAACCCCATGCAGCTTCACCCAGGTATCCACCAGATTCTCTGTGTCCGCAACATCCAAAGCACCCTCCATGACCAGAGCCCTCGCCTTTGAAATTGGAAGTCGGAGGCCCCCGCCCCTACTAGCCATGCCAACATTTGCTGAGATGGGAACACCAGCCCAAAGTCCGATTCACCATATTGCTTGACCTGCCAGTCCCAGTTCTCTTGCACCAGATCTTTGAACTCAGCTTCAACTTGCTTAGTGGTGAGGATGGCCTCGTCCACGTACAGTGTTGCAGCGTTCTGAAGCTCCTTCTCTGTTTCCTCCACGGGAATGTCCAGACACATAAACCCTATGCCATTGCGACCGAAACCCGCCCAGTAGGGTTCGAATTTCTCACCACCGCACATCGCCGAGAGGTGGCCCGTGCGCTTGCACTTGACACAGAAGGCTTCCTCAGTGCACTCAGCCTGGAGATGGCCCTGTTTGCTGCAATTGTAGCAGGTAACCTTTGAGTTGGCCTGGTTGGCGTGCTCCCCTGAAGCTGTGGCCCCCATGGCCGAGCTCTCCGGAGACTGACTCGGAGGAGGAGGTGGCGGTGGAGGGGGGAGCCTTGCGCTGTTGTTGCCGTTGGACCGTGAACCGCCGTGACCATACTCACGCCCCCGTGGGTACGACGCGGGGTTGTACAGACGGCGGCCATCTCGGGCGCGCTCCGCTTCCTGGCGGCGACGGGGAGATAGATCGCGCTCCCGCTGCTGCCTTCTTTCTTCTGCGTACTCGCGCTCCAGGCGATTGTTGAGTTCCCGACGGTCCCCACCGCCGGCGTACTCGTCAAACGTGCGCTTGCCACGGCGGTCGGCGTTGCCGCGGTCACGATCCATCGGAGCCAGGAGGGAGGTTGGACGGAGATGATTTTCTTAGCCCTAGCACGATTGCGGCGCACGTCTCTGGGGGCGCCAGAAACCCTAGTTGTCGATCTAGGGTTCCGGAGGGGAACCAACGCCACGGATATATAGGAGGGGTGCTGGGCCTATTGGGTCGTGGGCCAGAAGGCCCAGAAGAGGCCTCCTTTTCCTGACCCTGGACCGAGGTGGGCCCAACCTCCGGCGCAGGCCCAACAGGCCCACCAGGTGGCGACCCAGAACAGCGCGCACCACGCCAGAACCCTAGATCCAGCGATGGCGGCGGAGCCGGCGGGGTCGTCGGAGGGAGGACCACGTCCACCTCACCGAAGCGCAGCACCACAGCCCCCTGTGGCTGTAGTGGAGACGGAGGAGTCTACCCGGAGGCGCCGGTGGGAGCAGAGGGAAGTTACGGTCTGAGATGGTGAGATCCGCGGCCGCTGCGCCCCCTGCGCCGGCGCCGCCGTCCAGAAGCGGTGAAGATCTGGGAGTGCCTGGTTCTGTGGCGTCCGCAGGTGAAGCTAGTCCCGACCAGCCCTGCGCCCGGCTGAGGAAGTCACCGAAGTTAGCCGTTGATGGGCCCGAACGAGGAGAGGGCGACCCTTCGCTCTCCCCATCGTCGCGTCGTCGTCTTCTCCAAGGTCAGCCAGCACGTCGAAGAAGGAGCCCCGTTTCCCCACCCAAGGGGAGCTGGCCTCGTGAGCACGTCGGAGAACTTGAGGGCCGCGAGGACGCCGCCCGGCGCCATCGCCCCCCGAGTCGCCACGCGAGTCGCGAGAGCCTAGACACATCGCGAGCCCCCACATCGAAGAAGAACCATGTTTGCTCGTCCGTTACTATTGATTCCCGTCGGAAGCCAGGATTTTGGCAAGCGTCGACGAATGATTAGTCGGCGCTAATAAGGCTCATTTTCCAGCTCAGGCGAGTTTGACGTGAGATTTGGAGTTAGTTAACGACCAACAAAGCGCCTAGTATTTGCTAGCAGGGACTCTTAGCCGATAAATATAATCTTCAGCATCTTTTTTTGCACACAAGCGCCTCAACAAGAATCTAGCGATGTACATGGCCTTAAAAAGAAACTTGCACACATTTTCACTGAAATGGCCAGACTTAAAAGTAAGAACTTCCTAGTCAACGTGGAAATAGACACTCACGAGAACAATATCGTAATATACACACACAACTGGGGCGTTTGCGGTATTTCCTTTCACTTTCCTCTCCGCGAGTGTCGCCTGGGAGGTTCGGGCTCGGCTTTTCGTCGAACAACAATGGCATGCGATGCTTTGCAGCTTCGTCGTTTGTTATACATGTGCGCAGCGTTGAGCCCATGTGTGGAAGCTTGAGCGGCGGTTCCAAAAACGCCATTTCGTGTTGTAGGGTGTTGGCTTGGTCGATTGGACGGCAAAGCACGCATCAAAACAAAATATTTTGTGTCCAGTTATTTAGTTATTATACTTCGGGGTGTCTCACACTCACAAACTTAAGCGGTCGCCCTAAAACCCTGTGTGGCTGTGAGTTAAAATATAAAAGATTTATCTGAACGAGAGATCTATCATGTGTCACAGCAAGGACGGCACAAAAGTATTTTGAGAACACTTCAGTATTTTTAGAAACTGAAATATTTAATACTTTATCGCGTTTGGATCCAATAAATATTGTGATTTTAATACTATTATTTTAAGGAGCTGGACTAATTTTGCAGTATGGAAATGTAAATACTGCAGTCTCAGAGTATTTCGGTTTTAGAAAAACGTTGTTGCCAAACTAGGCCTTAGACACTTCGGTGTGTCACACTCTCACACACTTAAGCGGTCGGTGTAAACCGTGTGTGGCTGTGAGCTATAAGATAAACGATTTATAACGACAGCTCTATCGTGTCTCAGCAGGGACGCCGCAAAAGTGTGCGTGTGCACACGGTGTGTGTATGAATTAAAAAAATTATAGTTTCAAATTTTGCTTGTATCTTATCCTTACTTTGAGCAAAAGCTAAGTGGCTAAGAAATTATTTCAGGTTGAATGCGCGCTAGCCATCTTATTGTCAGTTGGGTGATAATTAATTGATTATCCACTCAACAATATCACGCTCTACGCTATGATCCAACATTGAATATCAAGCTTTTGCACAAATTTGTGTTCCTATTTTGGATGGCCTTCTCAGCTAACTAATCAATAACAAGCTAGCTCCTCCAGCTTCTCAATTATTAAACCTGCACTGCAATGTGCCAATGTCCACTATATATCCTGCCCATTATCGCCATCACCACAGCTCCGATGATCGTCAAAATGACACGAAAGAATAAAAGTGGTCAAGTCGTGACATGGCTTGGTAAACTCTAAAAACTCCTTAATTAATGAAATGGCAAATCTTTTGCCTTTGTTTAAAAAAAGAATAAAAGTTGGAAAAAACGGAAGCCGGCCAGATCTAGATGCTCTTGCTGCTCTCTGAAGCGACCCGGGCTGGACAGCTGCTAGCTATCAGGATTCAGGTAGTTAGCCTGTTCCACCTTAGCAACTCACCCCATGATCCATCAGGGTTTGGTGCCCTGTAACTGCGACGACACTTACCCCCACAGACCCTACACCCACCTAGCTTATGCCTCACTCTTCCTCCCTCCGCCCAACCCAACCATCTGTTATAAGCCATGCACGCGGTCTCATGTCGATCAGTCGCATTGCGTTGCACTACTGCACAGCCTGCACGTCTAGGTACACCATGCCAGCCGTGCAGAGACTTGCTGTGCTCCTTCTATCCATGGCGATCACCGTGTCGGCCCAGGGCCCTGCGGTGGCGCCCACCGCGCCGGTGACGCCGACCCCAGCAGCGCCGGCGCCGGCCGGGACGACGAACATCACAGGGGTGCTGGCCAAGGCCGGGCAGTTCAACACGTTCATCCGGCTGCTGCGGTCGACGGGCGTGGCGACGCAGATCGACAGCCAGCTCAACAGCAGCTCCGGGAACGGCCTGACGGTGTTCGCGCCCACGGACAACGCCTTCACCTCGCTCGCCTCCGGCACGCTCAACTCGTTGTCGGACAGTCAGAAGAACGCGCTGGTGCAGTACCACGTCCTCTCAACCGCCATCCCCATGTCGCAGTTCGACACGGTGAGCAACCCGCTCCGGACGCAGGCCGGCAGCACCTCGCCGGGGGAGTACCCACTGAACGTCACCTCCACGGGCGGGCAGAATGTCAAATCTCCACCGGCGTCGTCAACGCCACCGTCGACAACACGCTCTACACCGGCGACCAGCTCGTCGTGTACCAGGTGAGCAAGGTGCTGCTGCCCATGGCCATCGCCGGGACGCCGCGCCGGCGCCGGCGCCACTCGCTCCCGCGAAGACCAAGGAGAAGACGCCGGCCTCGTCGTCCGCTGACGCGCCCGAGGCCGAGGCGACCACGGACGCGTCGTTCGCGGCGCCGGCGAGGGTGGTCACCGGGGGTGCTGTCGCGGTGATGCACGTTCTTGCGTTGCGTTCTGGTCGGGTCTGTGATAGACTGGCGTCCGATGAGAGTGTGTTGATTCGTACATGAGGTCTCGAACTCTGGGTCCACATCGATCCCTTTTTGCTCCCTTCTCTGAAGTTGTTTGTCTATTTTTTGTTTGATTTATTTTATTTTCACGTCGTTAATATCACTGTAATTGCTAGGGCCATGCAAAGTGTAATCCGTTATGACAGTCACATTTTTAAGTAATGCTATTGAATAAGTTTTCTGGTGGAGTAGTAATTAGTAAAATACATATTCATTTTTTTTTTTGAAGATGAAGTTTGAAACATGGAACTCGTGACCCTTCATAATGAAATCCATTACTAGCAAACCAAACTTATATAGTCTCAAGTGTTAAATATTACAATAAAATATGGGGTTAAAAGGACGCAGAAGTACACAAATTAATTAGCAGGAAGGAATCGGTCACCATTAGATAGCAGCAAGAAACAACCCATCAAACTATCACAATGCTCCCGATCATGATCTGCACATCCTGAACTGAACCGACTCTGAAGTCTGAACACTAGCATATTCTTCAGAGAGAAGTACATGCATGCTACAACTGAAGAATCGCAGTGAAGACACTACCAACTTGTAAACTACATTGCAGGGTAATTTTTTGGATTCTAGTCGAGAACGGCATTAGCACAATAAGTCTGATTATTACAGAATTAACTAATTTCGATTACTGAGCTGCATGGCATGAACTGAACTGAACACTTGGAAGCCTGAGTACATTAGCAGATTCTTCAGAAACGGTGCACTTTATTTGGTTTTTCAGAACCGAATGGTACAAAAGTTTGTCATCTGAAAAAATCGACAGTTAAGTCTGGAGCAGCCGGGATGTGGAGTCAGTACGAGCGCCTGGTTAGTGTGGATTTGTCCGCCGTGGGAGTTGGAGCCAGGGAGAGGCTGGTTCGTCGGAGAAGTTTGGTGCGCGGTGTCTGGCTGCCGGTGTCCACCCAGGGCTTGAGAGGCGTGGCCACTCTCAAGCCTTCGCCCTTCTGGAGAGCATGTACGAGAATGTATCATGTGAAACGAAGAAATTAGTATACTCGGTCCACCCATTTTTTGGTTGACCACCTAAAATGTTTTCAAAAATTCTGTAAAAAAGTTTGGGCATACACGATACTCATCTAACATGTCATAAAATTCTAGATCGGAATTCATAACACGGATCAATAAACATAATAGACAAATCTGGAAATAAATAGTGTCAAATTGCAAGTTGGGCCTTAAATTTGGCCATTATCACTATGATAACCAATTTGTTATTTTCTCTATTTATGTTGTGTTTCAAATTTGGACTTGATATTTTGTGACTATGTATATTCATGTTGTGTCAATGTCCACACTTTTTTTCAGGTTTTTTGAGAACATTTTAGGTGGTCTACCGGAGCGGGTGCACATGGTGCACCGATGGTTCCGTTGAACTGCTTATGTTTTCGGCCTAAGTTCCTTTCGACCGACGATCGCAAGCACGGCCACACTAGTCACTGGACTACACTCCTAACATAGCCATGTTATCTTGCACCGAGAGAGGGGCGATAAAATTTGTGAGAATGTCTGGCTTGACCTCCAATCGACCACGGCGTGTGCAACATGATCCATGCGCCTGGCTAGGTATGAATTACGTTGTGGAGAGCATGTGGGGAGCTCGAGCTCCGTGCGCGCCTCGATGGCCGGCCAGGGATGCGGCATGGAGTTCACATGGAACTTGGAAGATTGTCGCAAACTCGAATGTTACGTTGCCGTGATGGCATGGAGTGGGAGACCCGCAACATTTCTTAGGATATTCAGGTTGCGTTTTGATACATGCATCCACCACAATTTTGATTTTTTTGTGTTAGTTGTTTTTTCACGTATACAATTCTGATTCTTTTTCGTGTTAAAAATAATAATAATATGTCGAAATTAACTTTTTTCATTCCTTTTGGGATTACTATTGAAAATCACTCAAAACATATAAAAGTTTTAAAAGTTAGACCAAATATATATGTGAAATATCAACATCTATAATATCAAATACATATAATATCAACATATATTTTATGTTGATTGCTAATAATTTATTGTATAGGTGTTTATATTTTTCCTATATAGTTGATAAAAATTAAAAAGTTTAACTTTGACTAAACTCATAACGTAAAGTAATTATGAACGAAGGTCAATCATAATCTACCATGTGTTGTTGTTTTCCTTGTATCACAGGACTGGTTAATTACGGTCGCGTACGGAACCACCAATGGAGTAGGAGCAGAGATGACAATGGATCCTATGAAGCAGACCTCGACGAAGTGGTTAATTAGGATAGTGTGGGATGGAGCCGTCGGCGACACATGAGTGAGAACAATGGTGAAGCCAGGGAAGGACACATACAAGAGGGATATTAGGGCTGATCGTGTTCAACGGTGTTGAGATGAGGTGACATGGGGATAAAACCCGGGTACCCAAGCCCACAGAAGATCCCGAGTGAAACGCAAATACAAGTGCCCGGCCGCCTCCAGCTGCCCGGCTGAGCCGAGCCCGTCGCCCCGAGCGCAGCCGGACTCCGCCTAGCCAGTCGAAGCGCAGCCGAGCGGCGCGGGCAAGAGGAACTGCAGACTCGTCACCAGCACAGTTCCCAGACAAGCAGATAACGACAAGCATCGCCGCCTTATGCGACCAAGGTCAACGGTGGCAGCCGGATTCGGTTGCTCGCCAGCCGGACGACCGGTTGCCGCGCTCCCCACGACAGCGGAAGACAAGGGCCCGTGTTGGGCGGGTGCCGGGTCCGTGCCCGGCATGCCCTCCACGTCGCCCAGGCGTGGGCTAAAGCGAAGCATGGCCTGACGTCTCCCACAGTGCTCAGCAGCCCCGACAGGCGGGAGGCACGAGCGCTGCCTCGCGCCCGACAAGATCTCAGACGCCGCCTACCTGGTCGGAGGGGTCCGGCACCGCAGCCGGTCAGCCCTCCACGACGACAGGCCTACCCCGACATCTCCTACGAGGCTACGAAGCCCAACTGTGCGAAGCGTAGCGCACTGTGCTGCGGACATGCAGCGTCACGAAAACCCCTCTGTAGCCAACACCGGCCGGCTAGCGCGACCAGCCGGCCCCGCCTGTAAGCCAGACAGCCAGGCCTATATAAGGCTGTCTGGTGCCCAAGTAGAGGGGGTCGGTCGCCTCTTTCTTCCTCCCCACACCTGAACCATGGAACACCGGAACAGCTCAAGGAGCAACTCTGTATTGTCTCCACCATTGATAGAGAGATCGAGCAGGAGTAGGAGTGTTACCTCCTCCGGGAGGGCTCCGAACCTGGGTACTTCCCGTGTCCCGCTCCGCGCAATCCCTGCGGGTGCCGCTGTTGCAGAACGCTGCCCCAACCCGATCTTAGCCACCCCGTGGCATATGCCTGCACCACACCACGTCATTTGGCGCCCACCGTGGGCAGATGGCAGCAGCCGGAGTCACATTCCGCCTGGGATCCCCGCAGCCGTCTCGGCGAGCGAGTCGCCTCCGGCCTCGTCTCGACGTTCGACTCCAATCGACTTCGTCAACGACAACGCGAACTGCTTTGCCGGCTCCGCCTTCCCCGAGGATGGCACTGTCTTGCACTTCGGCGAGCACCGCGTCTACATCGCCCTCGCGCCCGCCTACCCCGCCAACATCCAGCGCTGCGTCGACCGTTTCCCCGAGGAGACGGCCGGCTGCGAGAGCAGCACCGAGACCCGCGTTTACGCTGAAGTCATGTGTCCGACGTCGCGAGCAATCAGCACACGCCCCCGTCGACTCCGTCCAGGCCATGCTCTAGGCCTGGCCACACCCATCGCCGTCGACGCGACCCTGCGCAGGCCGCCATCATCCTCGAGCAAGCACGCCAGCGCCTCCTCAGCAGCGCGCACGGCGTCGCCGCCACGCATCGCCGCATGGAAGCACAGGTCCGCGAGTACAACTTCGCCCATGGCTTCACCCCATCGCTGTCGTCGCCCAACCCGCGGGCAAACGTCAGGCGCAACCTCGCCAACGAGATGGCAGGAGGATCGGCTCCTGACGCCGAGCCGGCTGGACCAGCCGGAGCACCGCCTACTCGTCGACCCCGTCTACAGCTCCCCCGCGAAGAACATGAACGCAGCACGCGCCGCCGCAGCAGAACTGCCCAACCTGGAGGGGGACGAGTTACGCGCGCAGCCGCAGCGCGTCCAGGACCTCCTCGACACCACCGACCAACCAGTTTCGCCAGAACCAGGCCGCATCCACGATGAACTCGCCGTCCCTCCCACCGCCCCGCCTGGAGCCCCTCCACCCGGCGCAACTCGAGGTGACCGCCAGGCGTCGTCGCCACAAGCCCCCCAGCCGGGTGGAAATCGCGCGCGCAGCATCAACTCCAGACCAAGCCGCTTCAACGCGCCGGCTGCCGGCGAAGGACAGTACAACTACCCCGACCCGCCGCTGCCCGCAGGGGAAGCGTCCACGACCGGCTGGGAGATCTAGGCCCGACGTTCGGCCCCGACGCCCGCGACCGCCTCGACGCCCTGGAGAGATCCCGCCGGCTCGAAGAAGAAGAGGGCGAGGTCCACCGGTGCTTCGGACCTCGCATCGCAAGAGAGCCTTTCCCGCGGAACTTCTCCCTCGCGCGCGACACGCCCAAGTACAACGGAAGCACGAAGCCAGAGGACTGGCTATCCGACTACGTCACCGCCGTCTCTCCATCGCAGGCGGCAACAAGCGCGTAGCGGTGCGCTACGTGACACTCATGCTGAGGACTGCTGGACTCCAGCAGGTCTTCGTCAGCCTGCCGATGGATCGATCAACAGCTGGCTGGACTTCCAGCAGGTCTTCGTCAGTAACTTCTCCAGCACCTACAAGCGCCCGGCTCGCCCTCGCCAGCTGCACCCAGGGCAAAACCGAGTCCGACCGCGACTATCTGACGAAATGGTCAACCCTGCGCAACACCTGCGAGGGAGTCCACGACATCCAGGCGGTCGGCTTCTTCATCAACGGCTGCCGGGAGGGCACGATGCTCAAGCATGCGCTGCTCCTAGACGAGCCAAAGTCCATGGCGGAGCTCATGACCATAGCAGACAAGTACGCCACAGCCGACTCCGCCATGAGAATCCCAATGCAAGTAGATGGAGCCGGCAGGCCACAAGAAAAGCTGGCTGCAAGAGAGACAGGCGGCCCCAGCAACGACAACCGAGGCAACCGCGACATCCGAGACAATGCGGGCAACCGCGACAACCGCGACCGCCGCGACGATCGAGATCGAGACAGCCGGAAGAGAAGTGGCGCGCCAGACGGGCGATACGAGAACCGCGCCGTCAACGCAACCGAAGCCGGCCAACCGGCTGGCGACGACGGTGGGAACCGGAATCCCCGCCAGTGGAACAAACCAGAAGGGCGATACGAGGACCGCCAGTGGGCGAAGCCAGCATACCTGTTCGAGGACATGATGAACGGCCCGTGCCGGTACCACAGCGTGACCGGGAAGCCGGCCACCCACACGACGGCGCGGTGCAGCTGGACTCTCCGTCTGCAGTGCGGAAAAGGTCCGCCGCCTCCAGCACCTGGCCCACCCCCTCCCCAAGGCGGCATCAACATAGGCAACAACCAGCGCAATGAGCGTCCAAGACAGCCGGCTACCGCAGCCGGCACATCTCGTGACATGTACCCCAACAAGGACGCCGCGTACGTCATCTCCGTCATCGAGCGCAACGACAAGCGCAGCCAGCGGCTGCGCGTCGCAGAAGTGAACGCAGTCGTCCCCGCCGTACAGCAGCTGATGGACTGGGCAAACCAGCCATCTCCTTCGGACCAGGCGACCACCCGGATATCATGCCGAATCCCGTGGGCTACAGCTTACTCCTGGACCCCACCTTCGTCACCGAGCAAGAGTTCGCCGTCACCTTCTCCCGAGTGCTCATCGACGGAGGAAGCAGCATCAACATCCTGTACAAGGACAACGCCGACAAGCTGGGCATAACCGAGGCCCGGATGAATCGCAGCCGGACGATCTTCCACAGCATCGTGCCGGGGCAGTCCTGCACACCAATCGGCACCGTCCGGCTGGACGTCGTCTTCGGAGACAAGAAGAATTTTCGCCGCGAAAGCATCTGTTTCGAGGTGGTGAACCACCGCAGCCCCCCACCACGCCATCCTGGGCCGCCCGGCCTCGCTCAATTCATGGCCGTACCCCACTACGGCTACCTGAAGATGAAGTTGCCGGGCCCGAGGGCATCATCACCGTAGCCGGCGACTTCAAGCGCTCCAAGGCATGCGCCTCGGCCAGCTCGAAGCTCGCCGAGTCACTGGTAGCGGCTGAAGAATTCAAAGAGATCAGGCGCGCCGTAGCAGCCGATCACCAGAAAGTACCGGCTACAAAGAAGCAATCGGTGAGACGCAGTTCCAAGCCAAGAAGACAGCAAGCAGGTTCCGCTTGACGCAAGCAAGCCGGACGGCAAGTTCCTCACCATCGGCAACACCCTCAGCGACAAATAGGAAGGCGAGCTCATCGAATTCCTCCGTGAGAATCGGGACATCTTCGCATGGTCTCCAAAAGACATGCCAGGTCTACCGACGGAGTTCGCTGAGCACTCTTTACACGTCAAGCCGGATGCTAGACCAGTGAGCAACCTCTCCGCCGTTTCGAGAGGAGAAGAGAAGAGCAATCGGAGAAGAAATCGCCCGGCTACTCGACGCGGGCTTCATCATGGAAGTATACCACCCGGACTGGCTGGCCAACCCAGTCCTAGTGATGAAGAAAAACAACACCTGGCGCATGTGCATCGACTACACCAGCCTTAACAAAGTGTGCCCCAAGGATCCCTTCGCCTTGCCACGCATCGACCAGGTCATAGACTCCACCGCCGGCTGCGACTACCTGTCCTTCCTGGACGCGTATTCCGGCTACAACCAGATCAAGCTCCACCCGGATGACCACCTGAAGACCGCATTCATCACGCCCTTTGGAGCATTCTGCTACATGGTCATGTCGTTTGGCCTGAAAAACGCCGGCGCCACTTACCAGAGGTGCATGCAGAAGTGTCTGGGCGACCAATCGGGCGCAACGCCCACGCCTACGTCGACGACGTCGTCATCAAACCAAAGAGCACCGCACCCTCATCGACGACCTGAGAGAAACCTCGCCAACTTGCACCGGTTCCAGATGAAGCTAAACCCGACCAAGTGCATCTTCGGAGTACCGGCTGGCCAGCTACTCGGTTTCCTCGTCTCCGCGTGAGGGATAGAGGCCAACCCAGACAAGATCGCCGCCATCGAAGGCATGGAGCGGCCAACCGGCCTAAAAGATATCCAGAAGTTCGCCGGCTGCCTGGCCTTTCGTCAGCCGGCTGGGCGAAAAGGCCCTGCCCCTGTACCACCTTTTGAAGAAAACCGGCAAGTTCGTCTGGACGGACGAAGCAGACGCGGCCTTCGCCGAGCTCAAGAAAGCACTGTCCGAGGCACCGTCCTGGTGCCGCCTGCTCCAAAGGAGCCCATGCTCATGTACATCGCCGCCACCAACCGGTGCGTCAGCATCGTCCTAGTGGTGGAGCGCCAAGAGGAAGGCAAGGAGCACCCGGTCCAGCGACCAGTCTACTACGTGAGCGAGGTCCTCTCGCAGTCGAAGCAGAATTACCCCCACTACCAGAAGCTCGTATACGGCGTGCACATGGCGGAGAAGAAGCTGCGCCACTACTTCCAAGAGCACGTCATCACCGTGGTGAGCACGGCTCCACTCGGAGACATCATCAGCAACAAAGACGCAACCGGCCGAGTCGCCAAGTGGGCAGTCGACCTGGCCCCGCACACGGTCCTGTACCAGCCAAGAGTATCCATCAAATCCCAGCTCCTCGCCGATTTCATCGTCGACTGGGCGGAAACACAGTACCTGCCGCCTGTGCCTGACTCCGTGCACTGGCGGATGCACTTCGACGGCTCCAAGATGTACGAAGGCCTGGGAGCCAGAATCGTTCTCACCGCGCCCAAGGGCAACCGGCTGGAGTACGCCATGTAGCTCCACTTCAAAGCCTCCAACAACGTCGCCGAATACGAGGCCCTCGTCCACGGCCTCAAGATCGCCAAGGCAATGAGCATCCAGCGCATCCTGTGCTTCGGCGATTCGGACCTGGTGATCCAGCAAACTTCAGGAAATTGGGACGCCAAGGACGCCAACATGGCCTCCTACCGGTTCTTCGTGCAGCAGCTCTGCGCATGCTTCGAGGGGTGCGAGTTCCACCACGTGCCCGGGCCAACAACGAGACGGCTGATATGCTCGCCAAGCTAGGCAGCACCAGGCGAGCCATTCCACCCGGCGTCTCCCTCGAGCACGTCTACAAACATCCATCACGCCGTCAGCCGACTCGGAATCCATCGTCATCCCGGGGGCTGCAGGCCCGCCAGCCGGACAAGCAAACCCGGGGCTGCAGGCCCACCAGTCGGACAAGCAAACTCGGGGGTTGTCCCCCCCACCACGTCGTTTGGACCCACCCGCTACGAGGCGCCAGCCGCACCCGTCCCCAAGCTCATCGACAAGACCAGCGTAAACCCGGGGCTGCTCCGACACACCCGGGGCTGCGCAGCCGGATCCAAAAGCCGCCCAGCTGGCGCTAGCCGGCGTCTTCACCATCCACAAAGTTCCCTCATGGGCACAACCTTTCCTCGACCACCTCGCACACGGCACGCTCCCAGAGGAGGAGGTGCAAGCACGACAATTCTGCAACGCTCCAAGGCGTACACCATCATCAACAACGAACTCTACAAGCGCAGTGCGACATGCGTTTTTCAGCGGTGCGTCGAACCGGCAGAAGGGCGCCGCCTGCTGGAGGACATCCACAAGGGCGAATGCGGGCACCACGCCGCGTCCAGGTCAATCGCAGCGAAAGCTTTGCGCTACGGCTTCTACTGGCCGTCTGCTCTGGCTGACGCCGAGCAGATGGTCGTGCATGCACCGGCTGCCAGCGCTTCAGCAAGCAGAAGCACACGCCGGCTGCAGCCCTGCAAACCATCCCCATCACCTGGCCATTCGCCGTCTGGGGGCTCGACATGGTTGGTCCCTTCAGGACGGCGCGAAGCGGCATGACTCACCTCCTCGTAGCGGTGGACAAGTTCACCAAGTAGATCGAGGCCAAGCCGGTCAAGAAGTGGGACGGCCAGACGGTCATCACCTTCTTCCAAGACATCATCTACCGCTAACGGCTACCCGCACAGCATTATCACCGACAACGCACGAACATCGCCAAGGGCGTCTTCAAGCATTTCTGCCGCGAGAAGCGAATCCGGCTGGACCTCGCCTCGGTGTCTCATCCCCAGTCAAACGGCCAAGTGGAGAAAGCAAACGGCCTAGTCCTAGCCGGAATCCGGCCCTGGCTGGTCAACCCACTCGAGCGAGCACCCGGATGCTGGATCGAAGAGCTCCTGCATGTACTCTGGAGCCTCAGGACCACCCCCAACCACTCGACGAACTACACGCCTTTCTTCCTCATCTACGGCGCGGAAGCAGTCCTGCCGGCTGACATCGAGTTCGACTCCCCTCGAGCCATCACTACACCGAGAAAGAAGCCAAGCGAGCAAACGAAGACGGAGTGGACCTCCTCGAGGAGGCGCGAGAACTGGCCTTGTCCAGATCGGCCATATACCAGCAGAATCTGCGCCGGTACCACAGCCGGAAAGTGCACCCGGTCACGTTCCGCGAAGGTGACCTAGTGCTCCGATGGATCCAAGACACCAAGGGACTCCACAAGCTGTCCTCCCCCTGGGAGGGCCCGTTCATCATCAGCAGAGCGCTGCGCAACAATGCGTACTATCTCACAGACGTACGTGAGGAGAAAAAGAACAAGCCGTTTACCCCTTACGAGGAGGGGGAACGCCCGTGGAACGCCAGCCTCCTCAGGCCGTTGATGATCCGAAGAGCAAGTCTTGATGCCTGCACAAATAACGGGATCTAGGTTGAGACTCCAAGTGCAGACTGTATAGTATAGTGGAAGACAGTTTTCCCCACGAGGGGTGACTCGAGGGTTTAATATCGAACTCTCGGGAATCTGAAGTGTAGATTTATCTTCTTATCCTTCTTTTGGTTACCTACAAAACAAGGTTAGATGTTTTGGTCCTCAACCTCACCTGTGGTTGTCAAGCACAAGGTGTAAGAATGATATCAGGATAGTTATGCAATGCAAACAGGAAATAAATATGCAATGATGGTGGATGCAATGGTAAATGATATTTTTGGGTTTTTGAATGATGTATGCAAGATGAAAAATGTTTTTGTATTTTCGGATTTAATGATGGCTGAAAATATAAAAGTGGTATATGGTGTTGGAAAGGTGTTTCTTATGATTAAAAATGGACTGGGGTTCATGGTTTCACAAATGCACTCTCTCTTTATAAAGTGGTAACAATGGAACACACAAAGTTAACATATGAGATTGCAACACAGGGTTTGATAACAAGTTACTTAGATATATGGGCATCACGTCCTAACATAGAGATCTTTTGGTTATTAACCTCTCTTATACTCCACCAAGATGCGAACTAAATCACAACACCTTAGTAATTAAGTAACTCAGAGTATAGCAATAAGTATCATGACATGAAGTGAAAATAAGAACATGCTAGATCTAGTCATGGAGTAGTGGCAATGGTCACGCCCACATCCCCGGTAGCATGGTATTTTAGTTTATCCCTAGTGAGGTAACAAAGTAAGGTAAAGATACCAAAGTGGATCGCAGAACTTTCTCTCACATTCACTGCACTAGCCACCCCCCCCCCCCCCCCGTTACTCCAACTAATGCACACGTTCCCCCTCACACGCTCTCATAAACATGCTTGATCAAACAAGTAAACAAGAACGGGGTACATAATATGCATCTATACTCATAACTAAAATAAACATTGCAATCTCAAACATATATTAACTAATAAAGATCCACCACAAAGGTATTAAAACGATGACCGTAATCATGTTCAGCAGCTCATACGGTACTAATTAGTGAAGCTCAAGAGAGGAGAGATACATAAGTTACTTCCACAAACCCATAGTCCAGAGGTGGACTACTCCCTCTTCATCATGGAGACGGTGGAGAAGTCGATGGAGAAGGTGGAGACCACGCCGGCAGCGCCCCGCCGGAGTTTTCCCCCTCCAATCTGCAGCTCCTGATCTCCGTTTCGGTGTTTCTGTGTTTGTGCGGCGCTCCTTCCAGAGAACGACGGGGGACCTTTTTTATAGGCGTTTTTAGGTCAAGACGAAGGCGGTTGATACGTCTCAAACGTATCTATAATTTTTGATGTTCCATGCTGATATTATATCAATTGCTACATGTTTTGGCTACACTTTATATCATTTTTATGCATTTTCTGGGACTAACCTATTAACAAGATGCCACAGTGCCAGTTCCCTGTTTTCTGCTGTTTTTGGTTTCAGAAAATCTATTAAGGAAATATTCTCGGAATTGGACGAAACAAAAGACATCGTCAATAATATCACGAGGAGATCACGGAGTCCAAAGGGGAGTCGGAGCAGACCCACCAGGGGGCCACGCCACACTAGGGCGCGGCCCAGGGTGGGCCCGCGCCCCCCTATGGCGTGGTGGCCCCCCTCGGCCACCGACGCCGCCTCTTCGCCTATATATTCTCCGCGACGCGAAAACCCTATTACGGTCGATCATATTCCACGAAAAGTTCCGTCGCGGCCGTCATCGTCAATCTCAGATCGGAGGAGTTCTGAAGCTCTTCCCGGCACCCTGCCGGAGGGGAGATCATCACCGGAGGGCTCTACATCACCATGCCTGCCTCCGGAGTGATGTGTGAGTAGTCCACCCCTGGACTACGGGTCCATAGCAGTAGCTAGATGGTTGTCTCTCTACCTTGTGCCTCCATGTTTAGATCTTGTGAGCTGCCTAACATGATCAAGATCATCTTATTGTAATGCTAGATGTTGTGTTTGCTGGGATCCGATGAATATTGATACCATGTTTATTCAAGTTGTTTATCTATGTGCTCTTGATCTTGCATGCTCTCCGTTGCTAGTAGATGCTTTGGCCAAGTAGATGCTTGTGACTCCAAGAGGGGGTATTTATGCTCGATAGTGGGTTCAGTCTCTAGATATCTGGATCAGTGACAGAAAGGTCTAAGATGGTAGATGTGCTGTTGCTACTAGGGATAAAACATTGGTGCAGTGTCCAAGGGCACTTGTATTGATTACATTACACACTTTACTTCATGCAATAATCTGTTGTTAGCAACTTAATACTGAATGGATGCGGATGCTGCCTTGAAGGTGGATTATTTAGGCATAGATGGTTGGAATAACGGTCTATGTACTTTGTTGTAATGCCCAACTAGATTTCATAGTAGACATCTTGGCATGTATTGCATTGTTATGCCCTCTCTATTTGTCAATTGCCCAGCTGTAATTTGTTTACCCAACATGCTAGTTATCTGTTCTGAGAGAGACACCACTAGTGAACTGTGGACCCTGGTCCAATTTCCTCATACTGTTTACACAACCTGCTGCAATCATCTGTTTCCTGTTACTTGCTGTGTTTCCTGCTGTTTTCCACACCATACGTTTAACTCTTTGTTTCTGCAAGACCGGAGAGATTGACAACCTCTCTGTTTCGTGTTGGGCAAAGTTCTGGTTTGTGTCTGTGCAGATTCCACGTTGGTGCAAGCTCCCTAGCGCCAGGGGGAGTCAACATCAACAACCTTCCGATAGATCGTCAAGTCCTACTGGATTGATAACCTTGGGTAGATTTCTCAAGGGAAAACTTCTGCTGTCTACATCATAACCTTCCTCTTGGGGTTCACCAACACGTAGCCATCAAGCTGTTTTCTGGCGCCGTTGCCGGGGAAGTACTCATCATCACCATCATCATCATCCTCAAATACTCTCCCGTCAACCAGGCACCAGCTGTTTTCTGGCGCCGTTGCCGGGGACTTGGAGGCTATTGGAAAGGGGAGTCTCTCAGTTCCAATCTCTTTACTTTGTTTTTGTCTTGTTTTAGTTTTGTTTTGCTTGCTGTTAAAAATCAAAAACCCAAAAAAAATTAAATTCCTGCATCTAGTTTACTATTTCGGTTGTTACTTGCTTGTTACCATGTCTAGCTCCAGTCCTTTCATTACTGTTTCCCCTTTAGGAGAAATTATTGGGTTTGGACAGGAGAGTGGAGAAACTTTTAAAGGAGCTTGGGAAAGGATGTTAGAACTGCATAGGAAGATGCAACTTAAAATGGACTTAGACATTCTTATTAAACGTTTCTACTTTGGCTTGCTACCTTTATACCAAAATGCTCTAGATACTATGGTGGGGGAGACTTTCTATGAACATGATACAGAAAAAGCCTATAAAATTTTGAATGGACTTGCTCAATTTCCTCAAGAGGATAAGACAGGTGTGCTTACTAGGCTTGATAAAATAGAAGAGTCACTCAAGGACTTAACCTTAGACCACCACATTAAGGAACCACCTCATGTTGAGTTAAAAAATGATTGGGAACCCTTTATTGAAATAAGCATTGGTAGTGAGAAATTTCGTGCCTATTGTGATCTTGGTTCCACAATGTCCATCATGCCTAAGATAGTGTTTGACTTGTTAAAAATTGATGGTATGGTTGATTATCCTGTTTTTCATTTTCATGCTGATGGCACTATTATAAAAAGTGTAGGGATCATTAATGTTGAGATTACTATGCAAAATAAAAATATACCTACAACTTTTATGATCCTTACAAAATCTCCTAGTAATATAGTTTTGGGAAGATCTTTTTTGAAGAGTAATGGGGGATTTATCAATGCAAAATATGGGTTCATGAAGTTTGTTGCACCTATCAACCGAAAGTTTTTCTTCCCAATTAAGAAAGAGGATCCCACCGAAAGAGTGGAGGATTTCAACATTTTTGGCAATACTTGATGCATCTCTTCATGCCTAGCTCAAAGGCATTAAAGAAAAGCACTTCTGGGAGATAACCCATGTTTTTATTTGCTGTTTTATTTTTGTTTTCTTGAGTCAAGGATGCTTGTTTACCTCTGTAGCAACTCCTTTGTATCTTTATTTGCTGTTTTGTTGTGCCAAGGAGAGTTACTAATGCAAAGTTGGTTTTTATTTTCGGGACTGCATTGGGACAGATTGCTGTTCGTCACCGTTTAATTCAGTAGAAAATCAGAAAAAATCGAAAAATGCTGAAACTTTTTGTGCATGTTCCTGATGATGTTACGCAACTTTCATTATTTCAAAAGTTTTTCATCTGAGCATCGTAAGTGCCTCGAAAAAATTCGTCATTACAGACTGTTCTGGTTTGACAGATTCTGTCTTTTATTTTGCATTCTCTCTTTTACAAGTTTTTAAGTGGTTTCTTTTCGTGTAAAAGTGCCCACTTGAGCCTAGTAACAGTGGCTAATGTTTAAAATAGTTGGCTTGTGAGTTTTGTCTTTGCTAGAACTTTGAAGTATTATCTTTTAGTGCACTAACCTGCTAATGAGAAAAGCTGTTAAGTTTTGGTGTGAAGGAAGTTTTCAAGTGTTGATAGAGGAGAATGATATTACATGATCAAGAAGAGTGAAGAGCTTAAGCTTGGGGAGGCTTACCTCCCCAGCATATTTCAAGAAGACTCAAGCATCTAAGCTTGGGGATGCCCAAGGCATCCCCTTCTTCATCTACAAATTATCAGGTCATCTCTAATGGTGCTATATTTTTATTGCTTCATGCTAGTGTACTCTTCCTTGGAGCGTCAGTGTGTTTTTGTTTTCAGTTTGTTTTGTTTTGTTTGCTGTGCTATACTTGTTGGATCCTAGCATTCATGTTTGGGAGAGAGACACGCTCCACTTTTTCATTAGAATACTCTTGTGCTTCACTTATACTTGTTGAGTATTCCTGTCTAGTTGCTGTTATTGCTGTTAGCTCTCAGTTTTTCATATCTCTTGTTAGAGCTTTCAGTTTCTTTTGAAGAAAGTACTCTCTTGCTTCACTTATATCTGTTTGGAGAGTTGTCAAATAAGTTGATTGGTGTTTGGTTGGACCAGAAAAATGCTATGCATGTGGTAGTGGTATAAAATGCTTACATGAATCTTTTTAGATCGTTGTCTTGAGTAATTTGATGCTTGCCAATTGTTTTGAGCTGTCAAGTAATTAATGTTTAAGCTTGTGCATCATGTAAGTAATGGCTATTAATGAAGAACTACTATAAGGATTTTCTGCTATAATAATCTGTTGCATAATTGGAAGTCCATAGTAGTCTAGATAATTTTTGGATGAAGGCTATGTGTTAACAAGGAAGACAGTGGGAGTCTATGGTTCGTCAAACCTTGTGTTTTATGTACACTCTTGCTATTCCAGTTGATAATGATGTTTGCTTATAATAACCTTGCTAGCCTAAACTCTGTACTAAGAGGGAATGCTTCTTGTACATCCAAAACCTTGAGCCAAATCCATGCCACCTGTGTCCACCATACCTACCTATTATGTGGTGTTTTCACCATTCCAAGTAAATTTCTTCATGTGCTATCTACTAACTACTCAAAACTGTTACATTTCCTTTTTGTGTCACTACTTGAAAAGCTCATAAGGACGTAGTAGTGAGATTTGTCATCTTCCATGCTAATTAATTTACAAGGATTGGCAGCTTCATCTGCTTCTCCACCTTTTATTTTGCATTAAAGAGCTGGTTAGTCCACCCTATAAATAAATAAATAGACACTCCTCCATGGTGAATGTTGGTGGGCACCCGAGGATTCGGTTAGCCATGGTTTGTGGAAAGTAAATGGTTGGGAGGAGTGTCACCAATAAGTGCTTGTTACAAGTGCAGTCCTAAAAACTCTCGGAACCGCTCTAAAAGTTAGTTAGCCATGGAAGATGACAAGTACCTGCTATTTGATTTGTTGACACCTGTATACACCATTACCTTACAAAACAATATTTTATGCTCTCTATATGCCTTCGGGAACTACAGCTCTAGCACATGATGTTAATCCCTGCTTCCCTCTGCGAAGGGCCATTCTTTTACTTTTATGTTGAGTCAGTTTTCCCACTTCTTTCTGTCTACTTAAGCAAACATCATTGTCAACTCCAGTATAACAGTTTTTACATAACTTTGTGTTTGGTTGATCATATTCTTTGCATTGACATTATCTATATGATATACATGTTGAAAGTTGAAGCAAAAGCTGAAGCTATTATCTTCCTTTGTGTTGATACAAACACTTTCATGTTGAGAATTATTGCTGCTGTGAACTAACTATTATGTTAGACTATTATATCTCTAAATGTTTTATAGTGTTATTCATGAAAGTTTGCACTTGTGTGATCACTTATGTTTACTCTTTATTTACTTGCTTGCAAACTATAGACCATTGGCTTGGATCACTTCATTCAGATCATGTGCATTACATTGTTATTTGATCAAAGATTGTGTTGGTAGCATGTCACTTCAAAAATTATCTGTTTTTATCGTTTACCTACTCGAGGACGAGCAGGAACTAAGCTTGGGGATGCTTGATACGTCTCAAACGTATCTATAATTTTTGATGTTCCATGCTGTTATTATATCAATTGCTACATGTTTTGGTTACACTTTATATCATTTTTATGCATTTTCTGGGACTAACCTATTAACAAGATGCCACAGTGCCAGTTCCCTGTTTTCTGCTGTTTTTGGTTTCAGAAAATCTATTAAGGAAATATTCTCGGAATTGGACGAAACAAAAGACATCGTCAATAATATCACGAGGAGATCACGGAGTCCAAAGGGGAGTCGGAGCAGACCCACCAGGGGGCCACGCCACACTAGGGCGCGGCCCAGGGTGGGCCCGCGCCCCCTATGGCGTGGTGGCCCCCCTCGGCCACCGACGCCGCCTCTTCGCCTATATATTCTCCGCGACGCGAAAACCCTATTACGGTCGATCATATTCCACGAAAAGTTCCGTCGCGGCCGTCATCGTCAATCTCAGATCGGAGGAGTTCTGAAGCTCTTCCCGGCACCCTGCCGGAGGGGAGATCATCACCGGAGGGCTCTACATCACCATGCCTGCCTCCGGAGTGATGCGTGAGTAGTCCACCCCTGGACTACGGGTCCATAGCAGTAGCTAGATGGTTGTCTCTCTACCTTGTGCCTCCATGTTTAGATCTTGTGAGCTGCCTAACATGATCAAGATCATCTTATTGTAATGCTAGATGTTGTGTTTGCTGGGATCCGATGAATATTGATACCATGTTTATTCAAGTTGTTTATCTATGTGCTCTTGATCTTGCATGCTCTCCGTTGCTAGTAGATGCTTTGGCCAAGTAGATGCTTGTGACTTCAAGAGGGGGGTATTTATGCTCGATAGTGGGTTCAGTCTCTAGATATCTGGATCAGTGACAGAAAGGTCTAAGATGGTAGATGTGCTGTTGCTACTAGGGATAAAACATTGGTGCAGTGTCCAAGGGCACTTGTATTGATTACATTACACACTTTACTTCATGCAATAATCTGTTGTTAGCAACTTAATACTGAATGGATGCGGATGCTGCCTTGAAGGTGGATTATTTAGGCATAGATGGTTGGAATAACGGTCTATGTACTTTGTTGTAATGCCCAACTAGATTTCATAGTAGACATCTTGGCATGTATTGCATTGTTATGCCCTCTCTATTTGTCAATTGCCCAGCTGTAATTTGTTTACCCAACATGCTAGTTATCTGTTCTGAGAGAGACACCACTAGTGAACTGTGGACCCTGGTCCAATTTCCTCATACTGTTTACACAACCTGCTGCAATCATCTGTTTCCTGTTACTTGCTATGTTTCCTGCTGTTTTCCACACCATACGTTTAACTCTTTGTTTCTGCAAGACCGGAGAGATTGACAACCTCTCTGTTTCGTGTTGGGCAAAGTTCTGGTTTGTGTCTGTGCAGATTCCACGTTGGTGCAAGCTCCCTAGCGCCAGGGGGAGTCAACATCAACAACCTTCCGATAGATCGTCAAGTCCTACTGGATTGATAACCTTGGGTAGATTTCTCAAGAGAAAACTTCTGCTGTCTACATCATAACCTTCCTCTTGGGGTTCACCAACACGTAGCCATCAGCGGTGGAGCGAAGATCGACGGCAACGGAGCCACGAGGCCCAAACGGGTGGGTCCCACGCGGCCACAGTACCTGGCCGCGTGGGCCATGCTCGTTTGGCCCTCGGGCCTCCGTTTGCTTGCTTCCTTTTTCCGTAGTCCTTCTTCCTTCCAAATATTGACGCCCGTAAATTTCCAGGTGATTTCGTTGACGTTTGGGTCCCTGAAACATTAAAATACAAAACTAGGGTTTTCTGCCTGTGCAGGGTTAATTCCAAATAAATGGGAAAACTATGAAGTATTCCCAAAATCATGATAAAACATTGATAACCCTTATATGATGCAAATATGATTGGAATATAAGCAATTAAAGTGCAAAGTTCATGTATGCATTCTACATGCATCAGCCGTTCTACTCCTAAAAGAAGTGTAACACCCTGTTGTTTCTTTTGAGTAAAAGTTGGCACTCCCGAGTGCACACTCGGGGGCTGCCGTTGTATCAGTGTTGTTTCTTTACCCTTCGCTGTGGCTAGCCGACTACCGATTCTCGCTTACGCTTGCTTAGTAACATGCTCGACCCCGACGCCTACTCTCGCATCCGGCTGCAGACCGCAACCCGGCTGACATGTTGGGCAGAAACCGGCTAGGGGGCACACGCGAAAAACTCGTAAGAAAGAAAAAGTCTCCGGCTCGCGACAGAGAACAGACCGCGCTCTTCGGATCCGGCTGCAGAGTTCAGCCGGCAAGAGCAGGGGTCGCAGAGCCGAGACACGGGAAGGGGCACGGGAAGACATGGGAAGCGAATAAAAACCGAAGCTAAAAAATGCCAACCTTTTCGATTTTGAGGACTAACGATCTAACGAAGGTTCTAAGTGTCGATTTTTGTCGGCCTCACAAGCTATCGAAGATTCCTAGTCCACTTCGACTCAACTGGCTATGCCAGTCGGGCCGAATCTCGGGGGCTAGTGTGCGAAAACCCGGCTGTCACGACCAGCCGGGCAAGCTATCGAAGATTCCTAGTCCAGATTCGACTCAACTGGCTACGCCAGTCGGGCCGAATCTGGGGGCTAGTGTGCGAAAACCCGGCTGTCACGACCAGCCGGGCAAGCTATCGAAGATTCCTAGTCCAGATTCGACTCAACTGGCTACGCCAGTCGGGCCGAATCTCGGGGGCTAGTGTGCGAAAACCCGGCTGTCACGACCAGCCGGGCAAGCTATCGAAGTTCCTAGTCCAGATTCGACTCAACTGGCTACCAGTCGGCCGAATCTCGGGGGCTAGTGCGCGGAAAACCCGGTTGCCCCGAGGCAGCCGGGCAAACTATTCAAAGACACTTCAGATTCAACTCGCCTCGCTGCGCCAGCCGAGCCGAATCTCGGGGGCTAGTGAGGGTAAAGAGGCAAAAAAGCAATTGCGAGAAATTTCGAGAAGAAACAAAGTAAAGGAGACGAAGCTCCACAGAAGTCACGACACGAGTACCAGAAGTTCTAAACAAGTACGCCCGGCATCCCGGGGGCAAATAGACAAGTCACAAAAGAGAGAGAGTACAAGCGGCAACCCGGCATCCCGAGGTCTTCATTCGGCGGCCTTGGAGGAGCTGGCCACGTCGCCAGTTTTGGAGCAGCCGGCTTCTTCGACGGCCTTCCCCTTGGACCCTTCGCCGGCTCCTCGACTTCGTCGCCATCGTCTTCCTCGGCGTACTCAGCCTCCGAGTCCTTGGCCGGCTGGGCGGGCCTGTCGGGGATGAAGTCCGCAAAGTCGACGAAGTCAGCAATGGTGCAGGCGGCATCACGAATGTCCGGGCGCTGCTTGAGCTTCGCGTACGTGTCGTCATCCCGGAAGCCCACCGTGAGCAGCTCCAGGTCGGCAGCCGGGTACCAGGACTTGAGCAGCGACACGGCCCACAAGGCCCGCCACGCGCGGCCGACTCCTGCAGCTCCTGCACCGCAGCCGGCGCGAGAGCAAGACGACGTGCCAGCTCGGCCAGGACAATGGGGATTCCCTGGCCGGGCCAGACGTACCTGCAGAGCCTCCCGGCCGCGAAGGCCAGCGCGCAGCATCGACCCCAAGCCGGTCCACCCGGTCCGCCACGGAGGTCGAGCAGCCGGCAATGGCGGCATCAGTCGGCTCCACCCCAAGGGCTTCCAGCTGGGCCCTAGCCGCTTCCATGCCCGCAGACGGATAGTAGCCTGCAGCCGGACAAAAAGCGTCAGGACAAGAAAATCTTCAGCAAGACAAGGACATCGTACGAAGATTACCTCGAACGGCGAGGTCGATCCGAGCCAGCTCTTTGCGCGCCGACCCTCCTCCGCCGTCAGGCGGTGACCTCGTCCTTCAGCCTCGTGATCTCCCTGGTCGTCCTTGCGCTGCTGGTTGTAGCCTTGCTCCAGCTTCTCGAACTGCTCCCGCGCCTCCACACCGCTTTCTCCACCGCCTCCTTGGCCTTGGCCAGTTTGTCCAGCTCCGCCTGCCGCTCCTCGTCGCGCTTCTTGAGGCGCTCCACCTCCTGCGCCAGTCACTGAACTGGTAGCTAGCCAGTTTGGCACGCAGATCCTCGTCGCTCTCTGCAAAGAAAAGCATCAGATCCCGCACCCGGCTCCGTATGGAAATCGCAGCCGGGCAAAACACTTACTCTTGGCGGCCTCGAGGTCCTTCTCCAGCTGCAGGACCTTCTGGTTGGACTCCTCCTGAAGTTAAGAAAAGATGAGGCTCAAAACTCGAGCCGGCTGCCGCAGCCGGCCAAAGATAAAGCAAAGAAACAAGCACGAGAACATACCTTAAGCAGCTCCAGGAAGCGGTCGAAGTCCTGGAGCTGGACCACCAGCTCCTTCCGGATCTCCAAGGCGAAGTCCAGCGGGTTGGACGGCCTCCGCGTCCCCCCGGCGTTGGTGGCAATGGAGGGGTCAGCCGGCACCAGCTGCCGCTGCGCAGAAGCAGCGGCGCCCTTGGCTTCTCCCCGACTGCCGGCGCCCCTGCTTCCCCGCCTTCTTCTTCGCCGCCGACTTGGCCCTCTTCGTAGAGGGTGCCGCGCCGGCCCTGTCTTCGGGCGCCCACCGCTCCGACCCGGCTGCCCCCGGGGCACCGGCCTTCTCGACATCGCCTCCGCCGGAAGCGGGACCACCTCGACCTGGGGGGCCACGGCTGGCCTCCCGCACCCGGCGCAAGGGCTGCTCGCGCTGCTCCCCTGGCCCGCCCTCCTGCTCACGGCTGCCCGGGCGGCCGCGTCCGCCCGCAGCCGGCGTAGCAGCCGTCTCCGCGGCCCCGCCAACAGTCAAGGGCCTCGGCGCCCTGAAAAACATGATGATTCATCCGGCAAGACAGCAGAATATCAAGCAATGAGAAGCACTTACCCGCGCACGTTGACCGGGACCCTTTTCGGCCGCTTCCTCAGCAGCAACTCGTCGTCGTCGTCGTCTCCCTCCACGCCGGTTGGAGTAGCCGGCTTCGGTCTCTTCGGGCGGGGGCCGAGGTCGACCCCGCGGTCTCTGCACTCTCAACGCTCTCAGTGTCCGAGAGATCAATGACTTCCACAGGTTTCGAGACCTCGTCAACATCAGAGCTAGAGGCAGCCGGCTTACCCCGAGCAGCCGGCGGAGCGTTGCCCGCCCCGCCACCTCCAAGCGGCGCCTGGTCAACCGGCGCGTCATCCGCCTGGTCGCCTCCGGCGCGACCACCGTCTCCCTGGGCGGCCTCGTCGTCGTCGCCCTCGCCGTCGACGCCCCCTCGGCCGCCTCCTCCTCACCCTCCGGCTGGGCCTCCCCAGGCGCATCCATCTCCAGCCGGATGTTCGGCCGGAACTGGGGGCCGTTGGGCCCATCCTCCTCAAGCTGGATCTTGAACAGCTGCGCAGCCGGCCGGATGAGCAGCCGGCCAAGACATAAAAGAAAAGCACGAGCAAGGAAAGCGTACCTGGGGCGCCCGCTTCCTGCGGGTATACGGCGCGTTGCTGTACTTCCAGTTCTCCGCCACCCTCTGCTCCTTGGCGACGTGCCGGAGCCAGCCGTTCAGCGACTCCAGCTTCCACCTCTTCCAGGTCAGCCGGGTGGGGTCGAGGCGCCCGCTCAGGAAGCAGATCTTGTGCAGCCGGGCCTGCAGCGGCGCGATCCGGTTGTACAGCCAGCAGAGGGTGACGTCCCGGGTGGTCAGCCCCTCCTTCGTGAAGAGCTCCTCGAGGCGCTCAAGCATCTTGTCGACGTCCGTCTGGTCGCCGTACTTCTTCACGCCCCAGTTGTCCCTAACTGGGGCGACCGGCTGGAAGGCCGGCAGGCGGATGTGATCTTCACCCACCTTCAGGTTGCGGACGTAGAAGTACGTCCGCTGCCAGTCCTTCACCGTATCCGGCTTCTTGTAGCCGGGCAGCTCCGTCCGCGACGGCGGTAGACGATCGCGGCTCCGCAGTCGACGAAGCCGAGCTCCTCCTTGTCGCCGAGGTATCGGCCGCGGAGGTAGAACAGCCGGCAGAAGAGAGGAAGGGACGGCCAGACGCCGAGCCACCCTTCGCAGACGGTGGCGAAGTAGGTCAGCGTCGCCACGGAGTTTGCTCCGAGGTGGTGCGGCTGCAGGCCAAACAACTGCAGGAAACTCTGGAGGAACGGGCTCGCCGGCAATGCGAGCCCGCGGTTGAAGTGGTCCATGAAGACCACCGACTCGTCGGCGTGCGCGACGGGGACTACCTCGTCCTCGGCGGCGAGGCGCACCCCCACGCGCTCCTCGTCGACAGAAGACCGCGTGCGCGGAGGCCCTCGATGTCCTCCGCGGTGATGTGCGAGCCACAGTCGCCGCCGCCGTCATTCCCTCGGCCATCTCGGGCTCCAGCGTGTTGGGAGGAGCGGGAGTCGTCGCCGGCGTCGAGTGGTGATGGCCCGTGGTCGCCGCATTCGCTGCTGCCGCGCGCCGGAGGAAGAGGTGCCGCCGGTGGAGAACTGCTTCGCCGGAGAAGGAGAAGGAGAGGAGAAGCGCGGAAGTTGCGGCGGAGGGCTCGGGCGCGTGGAGGCGAGGAGGCGAAGTGGGCGAACTCCTCCCACCGTGGCCGTCGCCCCCTTTTATAGCGCGCGCAACCGGTAACCGCCTCCGGAGATCGCGCCGCGTGGCGCGCAACCGCGCGATCAACGGCGAGATCGTGGGCGGCGGTTTCGCCGCAGAAGATCCCACTACCAGTTTCGCCACAGAAGATCCTGCAACAGGAACCGAGGCGTCGTCTCGACTGTGGGGCGACCGCCTGGCAGGCGGATGGGACGTGCCAGCATCATGCCTTACGTCATCACCAGCACCCGGCTGGCGGAGCGCCCGACGTTTCGCCTCCTTGACCGGATGAACTTCTTCGGTTTTGTTGAACACGCAGAAGCCCTCCTCACCGTAACCAGCTACATCGCTCCAACGTGTTCGGGGGCTAGTGACTTGGGGATAAACCCGGGTACCCAAAGGCCCACAGAAGATCCCGAGTGAAACGCAAATACAAGTGCCCGGCCGCCTCCAGCTGCCCGGCTGAGCCGAGCCCGTCTGCCCCGAGCGCAGCCGGACTCCGCCTAGCCAGTCGAAGCGCAGCCGAGCGGCGCGGGCAAGAGGAACTGCAGACTCGTCACCAGCACAGTTCCCAGACAAACAGATAACGACAAGCATCGCCTGCCTTATGTGACCAAGGTCAACGGTGGCAGCCGGATTCGGTTGCTCGCCAGCCGGACGACCGGCTGCCGCGCTCCCACGACGAGCGGAAGACAAGGGCCCGTGTTGGGCGGGTGCCGGGTCCGTGCCCGGCATGCCCTCCACGTCGCCCAGGCGTGGGCTAAAGCGAAGCATGGCCTGACGTCTCCCACAGTGCTCAGCAGCCCCACAGACGGGAGGCACGGAGTGCTGCCTCGCTCCCGACAAGATCCTAGACGCCGCCTACCCGGTCGGAGGGGTCCGGCACCGCAGCCGGTCAGCCCTCCACGACGTAAGGCCTACCCGACATCTCCTACGAGGCTACGAAGCCCGACTGTGCGAAGCGTAGCGCACTGTGCTGCGGACATGCAGCGTCACGAAGAAACCCTCTGTAGCCAACACCGGCCGGCTGGCGCAGACTAGACGGCACCGCCTGTAAGCCAGACAGCCAGGCCTATATAAGCTGTCTAGTGCCCAAGTAGAGGGGGTCGGTCGCCTCTTTCTTCCTCCCCACACCCGAACCATGGAACACCGGAACAGCTCAAGAAGCAACTCTGTATTGTCTCCACCATTGATAGAGAGATCGAGCAGGAGTAGGAGTGTTACCTCATCCGGGAGGGCTCCGAACCTGGGTACTTCCCGTGTCCGCGCTCCGGCGCAATCCCTGCGGGTGCCGCTGTTGCAGAACGCTGCCCCCATCCCGATCTTAGCCACCCCGTGGCATATGCCGTGCACCACACCACGTCATGAGGGGAGCAAGGTACAAATTTATGACTAATCAATTAGTGGTATGGCTAAAAAGCCCTAAGATGTAATCGAAGGGATAGTAGGGTTGAGCGTATTCATCAATATTGACAAGAGGGGAGTAGAGATGTAGTCGAAAAAAGCCACATCGCCGAGACGACACCTCCATAAACATGTGGCAAACACGTTAACTCAGATTATCAACACCATTTATCCTATTGCGAGCACACTCGATGCATAGTTTCTATGCAAGGAAAGAATTATTGAGAAGAATGATGGTAAACACTCTAAGAAATCCACATTTAAAATATAGCTACAAGGGGAAACCCAACATGTAAATATCCATAAAACCCCAAATCATTGCCAAGATAAGCAGGGCCACTCGTGGAAAAAGGAAAACCAATATTGGCGTCACCCCCATCCCCTCCCCTCCCCTAAACTCCTGGCCTTTTTCGTCACACATTGGAAGATCTGAAGAGGTCACACCACACACCCATATCCCTATCCTAGCCTCTATATACCCCCCCCCCCCCCCCCAATATCCTTCCCCACCTCATGCTCTCTTTTGCGTGGACCCTCCCCCCTCACCCACCCACCCACCCACTGAACACTCCATCTTCCTCCTCCAGCATCGTGGTTTGATTATGGCGAGAGAGGCAGGGATAGATAACATCAATGACATCAGCAACAACGATGGGGAGGTATTTCCGAACAGGGGATCCGAGAACAATGAAGAGAAAGGGATGATGGTGCAGTCGCAGCAGGAGGGCATGGCCGAGGTGCAGAGGATCATGGAGCACAATCGGATGCTGCTCAAGGAGATGGGCATGATCCATGAGGCCCGCGAGGCCGGTAGCCTCAACCGCTACGCCGCCCTTACCTGTGAGTTTGACAACAACATCGAACGCCTCACCAACCTCTACTCCGACCTCTCCTCCTTCACCCCCTCCATAGCCAAGGGCTCTTCTGCTGCTGTTGATGGCACCACGGGAGGTTCCAAAGAGCTGCGGCCTCCCCAGTAGAAGAAACAGACCAGCACCCCTCTTCTTCTATTTTTAGATTTGGATTTATGCGCCCTAGCGATGGCTGGGGCTCAGCGGCAGTGAGGCTCGATACTTTTATTTTGTTTTTCTTCTTTGGTTTCTTGATGTGTTATTTTAGCGTTGGGCTGAGCATGTGCAGCTTATTATCATAAATCAAATAAACATGTAACCAGCATACTTTATCAATATGTAGTAGTACTCCTATGCAAGCAGTATACTAGAACAATGGAATTTTGCTCCTAGCAGTACAATTCCAATATAAAGATGGAAATTTCTCATGCTCCAACTCCCATAGAAATGGAAATCTCCCGTATTCTTTCCATTCACATAGAGATATGGAAAATTCTCTTGTCCAATATTGTTGGTAGAAAAGAAAAGAGGAAAATAGTGGCACAAAGAATCCAACAAAGAGTGATCCAGGACAAAAGGATGACGAGACAATACGACCAAGTTTCAAGGTTTCACAAAGAGCCAAAGAAACGGGCCAGTCGGCCAGGGTGTCGCTGACCATAAAAATACAAAACGGCTCCGCGACTTCGTACAGCTAGTACTGCTGGCTGGTGGTCCAGCCCCGGCGTGTGCAACCTGGTTGGCATGAATTTCGTTTCGGGGAGAGCGGTGGAGAGCTCATGCTTCGTGCGCGGCTCGATGACTGCCCACCTGTCCGGGACTGCGGCATGGAGTTCACTTGGAAGATTGTCCGCAAACTTGAATGCCACCTTGCCGTCACGGCGTGGAGTGCGAGACCGGTAGCGTTTCTGTCATATAGTCCGATATTTCAAGGTGCATTTGGGCAGGCCTAGCATGGCGCCTCGTGATAGGATAGGAGCTCTTTTCCTTCGCTCCCAAGGAAAGGAAGGAAACCGCGCGCCGACGAACTCCCGTCCAAAAAAGTGATGAGTTCGTCCGATCGACCCAGGCGAGGCGGCTAAAGATTACTACCAGCTGCTCATCGCCCATCCCGTGGCACGCTGCTCACCACCAACGCACTTACTTTTCTTTTCAACAAAGGCGTGGTGGATAAGATTATTACATTCTGGAGATTCGACAGCTGTTCTGTTGTACTACAACCATATACACAACGCCAGAGAAAAATAAAACGGAAGGCAAGAAATGGATGCGTGACCCAAAAAAAAGTCTAAGGCACATTCGTCATCAGATCCACCAATGAATTAATGAGCTCAAAAAATCCACCAATGAATGATACATCAAGCGATTTCACCGTAGAATTACTTTATACTCTATTTTGTGGAAAATTCAGCGTTTGTGGTTCAATTGTGGGATTATAACCCTTAGGATTTTTTCAAGAGAATTACTTATATTTTGTGGAAAATATTCATCAACTCAAACCTCTTGGCAGAATTGAGGCCCAATTGGGGGGTGCCGGGCACGTGTCCGGCCAATTAGGGGTGCAGCCCACAGCGGCGCCCCCAAAGACAAACTCCAAAAAAAAAATCATCAACTAACTTGTAAAGACCACTTCGGCGCCGGTTCTTGCATTTCAATACGAATTCAAACATAGAAAATCACATGGAATTGAAATTATTGCAACACAAGTGCGTTGCTACTTGCTAAGTTTAAACACGGATGCAAAGTTCAAACACAAATTTAAGTTTATAACATGACATGGAAATATCAAACCGCCTGATTGGGGACGTTGTTTGCTTTCATCGCCCACAAGTGTGTCACGAGGTCATCGTGCAGCTGCTGATGCCTTGTTCCATCACGAATTTCCTGATGTATGGCAAGAAATTCTGAATACTGCGTCGGCACGCCCGGCTGTGGATGGTTCATAGGCCCCTGGAAATCAAACACCTCGTTGCACGCTCGCTCTCAATGATCATGTTGTGCATGATAACGCAAGGACTCATGATTTCACACATTTGATATAGCGACCATGAAAGACAAGGGTAGCGGACGATGGCAAACCTAGCCTGGAGCACACCAAATGCCCGCTCCACATCTTTGCGGACAACCTCTTTGCAAAATGGCAATCTGCCTCGCCGACAGGGTTACAGATAGTCTTCACAAATGTTGACCAAGTAGGATAGATGTCGTCGTCAAGGTAGTACCCCTTATTGTACTCATGGTCATTGATCACATAGTTGCATGATGGAGTTAGGCCTTGACAAAGTTTGTGACACACCGGAGAGCGTTGGAGCACATTGATGTCATTGTGTGCACCGGCCGTGCCGAAAATGCATGCCAAATCCAAATATCGTAATCTGCCACGGCCTCAAGTATGACACTGCACGATCCATGATGTCCTGACTTAATATCCCCTACCAAGCGAATGGACAGTTCTTCCAATTCCAATGCATGGAATCGATGCTTCAAAGCATCCCCGGAATCCTCTTGCCTGGCCTTGTGCCAAGAGACGAGCTGTGTCAGCCTCGTTTGGTGATCGCGGATATTCCACTCCAAACACTTTCACAGCTGTCCTGCAAAACCTGTAGGTGGCTTCGACGGTGGTGGACTCAGACATACGGAGATAGTCATCCAACAAATCGACGGGAACTCCATAAGCAAGGCACCGTATGGCAGCCGTGCATTTCTGAATAGATGAAAACCCAAGGAGGCCGGTGCAATCTCTCTTCAGCACAAAATAGTCGTCGTATTCCTGAACGCCATGGACGATCCTCCTGAACACGTCCCTGCTCATCATAAAGCGCCGGCGAAATTCATGAGAAAAGTTCGTCGGCTGCTCGGCAAAGTAATTGGTGTACAAGAGCATGTGCCCCGTTGCTCTGTGATGATTCTTGTTGGCCATCCGCCCCTTCGCCGATCCTCCACACTTCGGCACGGCCTCTGCCTTGACTGCCGCATTTAGGATAGCGGCCATGACCATCTCATTCTCGTCGTCGTCGGCCGTGAGGGCGGCATCCTCCGCCATCATTTGGAAAACATGAACTCGTCGTCGCTGTCCATGGCGTTTTGGACGAAACAAAGCAATTAGATAAGGCCACGAATGACCAATCAATAAAATCAGCCTATCAATGAATGGTTGAACAGCTTGCGTGCGGGGCGGGAGGGAGGAAGAGGCGTACCGGGCTGAATTAGCTGCGCCGGCGCAAGACGAGGTCGAAGACCGGCGGGGAGCGGCGGCAAGCAGGCCTGCGTGAGCCCTGCGGCTTGGGCCCCAATGTGCGAATCAAGCAGGCGACGACGAGAGTGGCTGCGATGGTGCGAATCGCCGGCGAGAGAAAAAAGTAGGGAGTGGGGAGTGAATGAATCAGGTCACGCCGGCGTTGTGTGTATGACGGGTTGGGGTGACCTATTGGAGGGCATGTTCGCCGCATGTCCGGCACCCCCGAGTGGGCCTCCAAACTTGGGGGTCCTTTCGGGGGTGACAGACACGATTTGGCTCGGACCGAGCACTTGGGGGTGCCGCTGGGGGAATTTTTTGGTGTCCGGACCCCCAATGGGGCCATTTGAAGGGTGCCGGTGAAGATGCTCTTATGTACGACCAAATTAATCTTTAATGTAAAGTTGTCTGTCCATGAAAACAGTGTTGGGTACCATGTGGATCCATTACTTATAAATGTAGCAATTTTATAAGTTGCAACAAGTTCTGTCGCCAGAGCTCCACTTGCAACAAGTTGCAACTAGTTTTTTATTCGGTAGATTCGGTCTGTGCATAATGGAATGCGACTAAATATTATTTAAACAGCCTCTAAGAAAGCAATATGAAAATCGGCTCCGAACTTTGTTCAAATTTGCCAGTTAGTTCGCGAGCATGCTGGAAAGCCAACTACCGCCGGCGTGTCGGCAGGAGTACAACCATATAACACGACGCCGGTGAACAAAACACAAGACATGACAATAGGTTGGTGACCCCAAAAAAAGACAGAGGCATTCGTCAAAGACGTCAAATCCATCCAACTGATAACAGATCAAGATAGTTTCATTCTAGAAGACTTTTGCTTTTTTGAAAAGAAGAAGGAGAAAGTATTTGCCTCTGCATCGATTGGTATCCACTTTCGCATCCATATCGATTTACACAGATCGTGGAGGACATATGACCAATGTTGCGTGAAAATCACCGGCGACGGCGACGCTCATGAACCACCGTCCTCGAATCCATTTGGATAAGGATATATCATTGGTTTTCATCCAAAAGCTCTGGTGTTCTCTACACTAGTGTTGACCCTTGAACAGTACACCCTAGAATAGATGAACCATCATCGATTCGTAGTTACGAATCGTTATTGTGGAGATCGTCACTTCAACCCCCATATATAGATAAGATGGTCCATGTGAAATGGGCGTAATACTGAGTTTTAAAAGGCATGCTTAAGTTTTTAAAATTTTGACTATGAATGTAAATATCTGATTAGAACTTTAGTGCTCCTTTGATTCAAAGGAATTTCATGTGATTTTTCTAGGATTTGGATGCCTATTTTTTTTTACGTTAGTCATTTCATTTGTGGGATCATAACCCATAGGAAAAATTTCTTAATTGATGATTTTTTTCCCATCAACTCAAATGGCTTGGTGCAATTTATTTATTTTCTCTTTGGTGTCAAAGGCTCTTTCATCCAAATTTATATAGTTTTGCAATTATGTAAGGTTCAAGAGGACATGACACATTGACCGTGTATTTTATTTTTATGTGTTTTGAAAATCATGCAAATCAAAGCTCCAAATTAATCTACCATATCCAATACTTAAGGTCTCTTTGATTCAAAGTATCTGCATAGAAATTTTGTTAGATTCGATTCTTAGTAATTTGTTCTATGATGGTTGTTTGATGAATCTAATAAGAATTTTTTCGAAGTAATCATTTCCCCTAGATTTATAGAAAAGCTAACATTGACTCAAACCCCCTTTTCATAATCTGGTACTTCTTCTGTAATTTTTCTATGATGGTTGTTTGATGACATGCATGACACAATTTGCGTTTTTCAGAGGCCCTATTTTGTAATTTTCTATTTACCTGACGAAATAAAATATTTATAGCCACCATATGTCGTATGCTCCGGTCTGCCACCTTTAAAAACTACTCCTACTCCTGTCGCTCACTCCAGCCTTCACCTACCGCGCGAGCAGAGCCTACACGCACGCGTAGCTACCCACCGAGAGAGGCGGCCACTTGGATCACCATGACCGCCACCTCGCGACCACAGCCGGTCACCCACGGCAACGGCACCGCCAACGGCACCCTGGCCCCGCTCCCCAACGCCAGCGAGCCCTTCGCCAAGTTCTTCGAGTGCTGGATCTTGGAGCAGACCCGCGACCTTGCCGCGCTCCGCGCCGCGGCAGCAGCGACGACGCCCGCCGGCCCCGAGGGCGACGCCAGCCTCCGGAGCCTCGTCGACCGGGTCCTCGGCCACTACGAGCACTACTACCGCGCCAAGTCCGCGTCCGCCGACGACGACGTGCTCCCGATGTTCGCGCCCTCCTGGATCTCGGCCACGGAGACCCTCTACCTCTGGTGCGGCGGCTGGCGCCCCACCGCCGCGCTCCAGCTGCTCTACTCCAAGTCCGGCGCGCAGCTGGAGGCCCAGCTCCAGGGCTTCCTCGACGGCGGCGGCCTCCCTGACGGCGACCTCGGCGGCCTCTCCGCCGAGCAGCTCCAGGCCGCGGACGAGCTGCAGCGCCGCACCATCCGGAGCGAGCGCGAGATCGATGAGGCCGCCGCCAGCGCGCAGGTAACTGATTTATCGATTAAAGATTCGTTCTTCCTGGAGCTCAGCCGCGAGCAATGTGCAACGTACACAGGAGTCGCTGGCAACCGTGAAGATGGTGGAGCTCGCCGGAGGCGGCGGCGCGAAGGACGGGATGGAGCGGGAGATGGAGGCCAAGGCGGAGGGGATGCGGCGGGTGCTGGAGATGGCGGACGCGCTGAGGATGGACACGATCCGCGCCGTGGTGGCGCTGCTCCGGCCGACGCAGGCCGTGCACTTCCTCGTCGCCGCCGCCGAGCTCCACCTCTCCGTGCACGACTTCGGCCGCCGCAAGGACGCGGCGGAGTGAGCCAGCGTGGCCGGTGGCTGGAGCCAGCTTGCGTGATTTCTCCGACTCGGTGCCATTTCGAGGGGCAGGCTCGTCGTGTAGCTAGAGCTCTTTCCCAGTTCGTTTGGTCAACGCGAGTTGGCGCGAGACCGCGCCGCTCTCTCGTTCCGTTTCGTGTAGCTTGTGTAAACTGTGTTCTGCCACATTGTCAAGCAGTGGCGGAGCCACGTTATAGCTGTGTAGTCATACGACTACACAGGAATTTGGCAAGTTAATCATCCCCACCTATGCGTACCACGCTATTGAACACATAAGTTCTGAAAATTTACCACACAATCCCACTTGTCATCTGCTTTGGGTACGGTTTGGCTGGGCCTTGTAGCAAAGCAAAGGAAGTGCTAATTAACTTGCGTGATCCCCACAAAGCCACGCTCCGTATTCCTCGCCTGTTCGGCTCTTCTGTTTCACCTTCTGTAATCCCGTGTCCCCTGCAAATTCTCAACTGATTCTGCCCCTCCTAAATCCGTAATGTCTAATTTGGCGCGCCGCTCAGGCTAGGGCGCACGGCCGTGACGAACCAGGCGACGCCGCGAGTCGGCGAGAGCCGGCGGATTCGTGGTCGAGGCGGCAGTACGCACTTGGTGAGCGCCACGGCTGCTGTTATACTGCTATATACGCCTATACGCACGGATGTTCAAATTCAACGGCGAGACGAGTCTCTTCCCCTTGTATTTGTAAGTTATGTTTCCCTTCCAATTTTCAGAATATTAGATTAGCTTAGAAAAAGGTAATTAGTAGTTTGGTACATCAAGAGGAAATAGATAATGTGTAAGTTCTATTTTTCCTTCTCTTCCACACTGGCTAATATTCCGTTACGAGCAAGAGGAAGTGCAGAATTGTTCTTCTTTTATGCATTCAGATTTCATTTTTCTTATTTCAATATTTTTGTCAGGGCTTAAGTTTGGTAAATGGATAGATTCATCAAGAAATGGCAGTCCAAGTCAAATGTTGCAAATTATTTTGTGCTCCTGTTTTAATTTGTCTACACAAGTGTGTTCTCAAAGGATTTTTTTAGTAATGCTTGACATCACAGGGTTTAGATCCTGGCTCCGCCACTGTTGTCAAGCTGTCGTGATCATGAAGAGGTAATCAGGCCAGGGTAGTTTAGTATTTTATTTAGCTATTATTAATATTTCTGCTGAATTAGGGAAATGGATGTGTAATGGTTGGTCTCTGTATTCTAAAAAGGTTTAGGGCCTCTTTGATTCAAATGATTTTCAAAGTATACTACAATACTATAGGATTTCTAATAAGAGGTGAGACCTCTTGGAAAAATTCCAATGTGTCTATGACAACTATGTCATGGACTCAAACTCTATACAAATTTCTGTGTTTTTCCTGCGGTGCAATCAAATAACACCAGCGGTGCAATCAAACAACACCCGCCGCTAATTACTGCGTTTTTGTTTCCTATAAAATTTCAAGTGTCATGACATTTTATTACTACAATATTCATATTCCTATGTTTCTTAAATCAAAGAGGCCCTTAGTCTCTCTTCGACTGAAATCTCGAATTTTTTAAGGTCTCCAATACTGCAGCTATTTCTACCATCCCATCGTTCTAATAGACGAATCAGTCAATGAAGAACACCAACCAACATAAAAAGGAAAATGAAAACATGTAAAGAGCCAACATAAATCAAGTTGTGAGAATTCAGCATCGATGATGGTCGCGATCCTTGGTTTGAAAAAAACATGATTATTATGAGTCATGACCCTTGCTTTTAAAAAATATGTTCATGATTGATCCCTCTGGCAGTCGTAGCCATTTTTAAGGCCGTGCTTGATAAAAGGGATTTTCGTAATAATCTTCGAGGATTCATATCCTTTGAAATATTTTTTGTGCTCGTTGTTTGATTTATCTGATTGAATTCGAAAGGAGTTTTTTTTTTCTAGTGAATCATTTGCACGACATTCTTTATATAGGAAATCCAACCTCCACTGAAAGTTCTTTGTAAAAATCCTTTGCTTTCAGCCTGATGAAGTTAAACAAACTCTTCTCCATGATACTTCGAGCATGTCAATTGGCCATGTCGTTGAGCAAAAAACCAAAGCTGAAGAAGGTTATCTTTTTGACGCGTCTGAAGAAGGTTATCTTGGAGACGGATAGTCTGTGGTGTCGAAGTTGATGAAGGAGGAGAAGGACATGTCTAAGAATTGAAGAAATTCTAAGGAGGAGAAGGACATGTCTATGCATGGTCCAAGAATTGAAGAAATTAAAGCTTCTCTTCGCGAACTAGACGAGTTCAACATCAGATGGGTAAGGCGATTTCCCAATGGCGTTGCTCATGTGTTAGCAAAAGAAGGATGTGGCTTAGAGTTAAATAAAGTGTGGTTTATCATGTACCCTGAGTGTGCCGCAGTAATTCACTAAAAAAAACTCTTATGCATATGAAATCATGTAGATTAGAATGAATATGCCATTGCAATCATGTTTCGATCTTTTCTATTCCCGTGTTTTTGGAATCATGTGAATCAAATAGGCCCAAGATAGATGAGGCTAGTGGTAGCAAAACTGTTTGGGTTGGAATCATATATTGTTCGGTTGGCTCCATCTCCCGTTTTCTCTTGCTCCTTCACAGAGCTCTCCTTGTCCCCTTTAGGGCCTCTTCGATTCAAAGGATTTGCATAGTAATTTTGAAGATTTAAATCATTACGAACTTTTTGAATGGTGGTTGTTTGCTTTGTAGGACTGTATCACGTAGGAATTTTGTCTAAAAATTGTTTTGCACTATATTTAAAAGGAATCCGACATCCACTCATAGCCCTTTCTCAAAATCCTTAGCTTTTACTGCAATGGAATAAAACAATTTTTGGTGCATATGAAATAATTAAGGTGCTTCGTAGTGTGTTCGGCAAACATTTGTGAGGGGATGTCCACGTTAAAATTCTGCATGAGGCGACTGTGATCCAGCGATGGGTGCTTTGCAGTACCAGACAAGCAGGGGCAACAATACATTGTGACTTCAGTTTTGGTGGTGCTCTTCGAGTACAGAGTTTCGATGTCTGGGGTGAGAACTCTAGGTCTAACCTTCATTGGTTGTACCTGACAATGATGGACTTTATCTGTTTCCTTGTTGAAGGCATTCTATGAAAATTGATCGGGCATTCTTCGTGTGAAAATCCATGATCTGTTCGTGGTCAGATTGGGCGACGATGGCGCTTCTGCATCGTTTTCTGAAGGTATCATTGGTGGAGAACTTTCTTAAGTCCGGGTGTTACCAATAGTGGTGGTTGTTTTCTTAAACTCTAAGCCCTTTATCGCTTTGGCGAGGCCATGTTTCTTTATTTTTGTTATATGTTTTTATTATTTTGGCCGTGTGCATTTTTTATGTCTCGAATAGCTATTGACATTATGTTATCACACATGTTGTGTGTGGTTGTTCTTTTCTTGATATTAATGTATTTTGAATAGAAACAAGCATGACATTGTAATTCTATGTTTTTCCTATTGCTGCGTTTTTAGAATCATGGGAATCAAAGATATCTTCATGCTCTCGATCTCCATCTCGTCTTCATCGGACCGGAGAGGATTGGGGGAGTGAGAGAGAGGCACGACCTCCTCCTTGGCCGTGTTTATTATCTAGTTGTAGTATTTTTCGAGTTTATCTCGATATGGTGATCTGCCAGCTTGGCGTCTTCTGGCCGTAGCTTCAGTGTCTGGCCTTTAGGAGTGCAGATTGATACGGACATTGACCGATCGATGGAACACCATTTCAAGGCGCCTTTGTCTCAGTGTGCCGCTTGAGCATCACCAACACCTAATAGCATCTCTAACCGACGCTCTAAGGGCTTGTCTGGTTACGTAGTTTTAACATAACCTCCACAAACCAGAAATCTGAGTTTTACCAAAAACAACTAGTACTATGTTTTATTAAAAACACATTTAATCTATCCTCATCTTTCCTATTTGTCACGAGTCAAGAGCACAAATGGTCCTGCCACAGTATCTGGATTGTTTTAACTTTGTAAGGTGGTACTATTTGTTATTTTATTGTGATCCAAATTCATATAAAGATAGAAGCTAATTTTTGGCCTGGAGTAGGCTAGGACCACTATAAATATATCTTATAAGCCGCCGGTTGGGATAACTCACAAGTTGTAAATCTCCGGTATTTGTAACCTCTCTCGATATAGTGAAGTTTGTTGTCTCGCGCCCGTGGTTTTTTCTCTTCGTTCTTGATAGGATTTTTCACGTTAAAATCTCGTTCACCCGTGTGTTGATTTTTTTCGTTAATCGTTTTATTGTCTATCGTTCATAACACTATCATGTAGGTTACTAAAGTTGTTTGCATCATCAAACCTAACACGTTTTTTAAGCTTAAGACTCCTTACATTTGGTTGATGAACTTATAATTAGATCTCCCCGTACCATCTTGACCAAATCTTGAACTCTACATTTACGTACTATCCTCGTTTTCTCTTCACATTATTATATGGTTTGTTTGATTTCTTAGGCCTAACAATCTCCTTGTAAAGTTACCTCCATTATTTCCAGCCGGAGGGCTAGTGCAACTAAATCCAAACATCTAATCTCTAGAGTTTCTAGATGAGTTCCAAAATGGCAGAAGGCTTTTTCTGGTTACAGGAATAACAAAACATGTGAATAAGAATTTAAAAATTTATGAATTTTCACGCTGAGTCCTTTCATTGTTCACTTCATGATTTGTTTGTGCAACTTGAAGAAATCAAATTATAATCCTCGTACCTAAATACACTAGGTTGTTCAAAAATAAGAAAATGTTCAAAAATGGAAAACTGTTCTCGGCTTTTGATTCTGGGCTCTCTAGCCCAAATTTTTAGATGTAAGTGATCTGTAGGACCTAACTGCAAAAGCTACACTCCCCTCACAAAATCTCGCGCGCACCACAGCCATCTCCGGCGACCACCGGCGATGCGGTCCTCCTACGCCGCCGCCGCTTCGTCCTCATCGGGGAAACCAGTTCCCACCACCAATGCATCTCCCACCGCCCGTATACTAGCACCCCGACCTGCACCGGCGCCCTCGCCGCCCAACCCTAGCCCCGTCTCCGATTCCGACCCCTCGTCCTACTCCTCCTCCGCGGACGAGACCGATCTCTCCGCCTGCGACGACGCGACCAAGTCCGTCCTCTCTACCTACCTCTCCGTCGCCGGCAATGGCGCCGACCTCTCCAAAGTCGGCATCTTCCTCAACTCCGCCGCGCGCCGCCGGTCACCGCCGTGCCTGATCTGCCTGGACCCCATCCGCCCCACCGACCCCGTCTGGTCCTGCTCCGCCTCATGCTTCGCGCTCCTCCACCTCCCCTGCATCCAGTCATGGGCGCACCAGTCAGCCACCGCCGCCCCCTCCCCCACCTGGGGCTGCCCCAAATGCCGCGTCGCCTACCCCAAATCCCAGACCCCCACCTCCTACCACTGCTTCTGCTCCAAAACCGTAGACCCTCCTGCCGACCCATGGAACCTCCCCCACTCCTGCGGCGACGTGTGTGACCGCCCGCTCAATTCAAATGCAGGCTCCGGCTGCGAGCACACCTGCCTCCTGCTTTGCCACCCCGGGCCTTGTCCGCCGTGCCCCACAGTTGTCCCTAACGCTCGGTGCTTCTGCGGAGCGCACCGCGAGCCCCGGCGCTGCGCGCATCAGCGTTATTCTTGTATGGGCAAATGTGACAAACGCCTTAGCTGTGAACTCCACCGGTGCCCAGTGGATTGCCATGATGGGCCCTGCCCACCGTGCGCGGTGAGGGGGGATCACAAATGCGAGTGTGGAGAGACAACGGTGAAGAGATTGTGCTCTGAAAGGGTCTTCCAGTGCGAGAGGGAGTGTGGTGGGATGCTGGAGTGTGGGAAGCATAGGTGTGAGAGGGGTTGCCATGGTGGAAAGTGCGGCGAATGCCCGCTACGAGGGCGGCGGACGTGCCCTTGTGGCAAGAAGGATTATCCAAGCTTGGAGTGTGATGTGGAGGCTGCCACATGTGGATCGACTTGTGAGAAGCTGCTTGGGTGCGGACGGCACAAGTGCCCTGAGCGGTGCCACCGTGGCTCGTGTGACGTGACCTGCCGTCTTGTGATAAAGAAGTCCTGCCGCTGTGGGGGTATGAAGAAGGAGGTACGTATCCATACATCATGTTGTGATCATAACCTCAAAAGTAGTAAGCAAAACACAATTATCAACACTATTAGCACCTAATTGGCAGAATTTGTCTTCAAGTAATTGATACATGTAACATCCAATTGTTGAAATCTTCATTTTTCCAGTGGACCAATAAAAGGCTTGTGTGCTTCAAATCGATTTTTTGACTCCAAAATTTACCCCTTATATGCATACTAGTTAACATAGTAGTAACAGTGAGTCATTGACTAGCAATTGGTAATTTTTCTCTCTCCGTAATCTGGTCCAGTAGTAATGCTATAGCTTGTTAGGTATACTTCTATTTAATTGCTTATTAGAAAGCAAATGCTTAATCCCCAAATTCTTGTGATGCATTGTATCAGCTTCCTTGCCACCAAGACTTGACCTGTGAAAGGAAATGTCAGCGTTTACGTGCCTGTGGACGCCATCCTTGTAAGCGACGTTGTTGTGTTGGGGATTGCCCACCCTGCGCAGAGGTACTTCTTCTTCTTCTTCTTTTATGCATTATTTTGGCTCCTTTCAAGCACTAAAGGAGTCTATGTTTGTAGACTTGTGATCGGAGGCTCAGATGTGGCAATCATAAATGTCTCTCTCCATGCCACAGGTATTGCCCTAATCAAAGATGCATCTTTTGGCTTGTCACTTGCTATTGTTTACTTGTACTTGAGTTGCCACATGCTTATGTGTATGTGCTCCCATGTTGGTTCAACCACACAATAGATTTCAAAATGTAGTGTGTTTTTCTCTGAAATAGTCACATTTTGTTTTGGATAGAAAACCAGTGTTTGTAGTGTCTAGGCTGTCTTATTGGTTCATTTTCTGAACTGAATTTCTAGTAACATTTTGTTCCTTTTGTTTACCAGAGGTGCTTGCTCACCTTGTCCTTTGATGAAGACCATCTCATGCTTCTGTGGGAAAACATGCTTTGAGGTTGAACTTGGTAGACTCTTAACTTTGTTTTTCATTTCCTTATATGAGTTATATTTGGTCCCACTACTTCCGTACAAAGATGACTAGGACTAAGGAGAAACAATTAGCATATTCCCATCATTTTTACGTGATCTGGTGCACTTGCCTGATTGTTAATTATTGCTCAGGTTTAATTATACAGTACATGTAAATCCTCCTCAGTGTCTCTCCTAACTCACTCAACTTCTTTAAATTGCTAGTGTGTTAAATAGTTATGACATACTTGCTAAGTCTCACTTTGTAGATTAAAATGCATAATTCTATTGTAGGTTCCTTGTGGGACCGAGAAGAACCAGAAACCTCCCAAATGCTCGAAAAGATGCAATATAGATCGCCTTTGCAGACACAAGATTGATTGCCGGGTAAACTGTCCCGCCTCTTTTCTTTCACATTGCCATTACTCGTTAATGATAATCTCTTGATAATTTTTCCTTGCTGATTGCCATTACAAGTATTTGCCACGTTGTTGTTCAGAATTTATTCTGGTGAATCTGGTTGCATGTCATTTCTGGGTACTTTAATTACTTGTGCTATTATAGATTTGTCCTCAGAATGTATTTGACATTTAATCTCCTTCCTTTAGCCCCATAAATGCCACTATGGAGCCTGTCCACCTTGCAAACTGATCTGCGGGGAAGAATTTTCTTGTGGCCACAAGTGCAAAGAAAGGTCTGTGTTTAATTAATATGCCGAGTGTGTCATTGCAGCACTGTACCAAGAACTATAACTTCCTCTGATGTCTAACGATCTTAACACTACTCAGGTGTCATGGCCCTATTCCTCCACCGAACCCCGAGTACACACTGAAACCAACGAAGAAGAAAATGGAAAGGCATATAGAGTGTACGCCTGGAACACCATGCCGACCATGTCAAGAAGTTGTTCTAGTGCCATGTTTCGGGCAGCACCTAAGCCAAGAACGTGCAGTAAGTTCCCAACAACATGGGCATCCTTTGGTAAATTTGTGCCTCCCTCTTTCAGCACATCGAGCGTGCACACATGCCCTTGCACTTGCACTTGGTTGTACACCAGATTATAGGAACCATACATTTTCTTATTCTTATTTTTTGCAGATGCCTTGCTCCAGAAGCAGGCAATTTCCCTGTCAGAATTTATGCGGAAACCCTCTCCACTGTGGCAACCATTATTGCACAAAGACTTGCCATGTGTTAGAGGTCCCATCGGACCAGCCTAAAGCTGATACCATATTATCTCTCAGTAGGGAGAACACACTTGCTGAGCCTTGTGAAAGATGCAATCTTCCTTGTCAAAGGGTCAGCTCTTCTTTCTTTCCCTTTGCAATACTTTCAGTTTGTCTGTTCTGCTTATACATCTTTCTTTTAAGCTTGGTGCATGATGTTTAGTCTTAATGCTTCTGCCAGGTCAGGGATCCTCCTTGCTCACATCCTTGCCCTTTGCGGTGCCATTTGAGCGACTGTCCACCTTGCAAAGTCCTTGTTAAAAGATCATGCCATTGTGGTGCTATGGTACACGCTTTCGAGTGCATGCACTATAACAACCTAAATGCCAAGGAACAACTGAAAGCAAGGTCCTGTGGTGGCCCATGTCATAGGTCAGTTACCAATTCCCTGTTCCTATTTGTTTCTGTTATGACTGTTTAAATAAAAAATGTTGCACAATTGTCACCCAGACTTCCATAATTTGATTTATAACTATATTTTAAACTAAGTTTTGGACCTGTTATTTATGGCACTGTGCAGGAAATTATCAAATTGCCCCCATCTGTGCTCAGAAATATGTCACCCTGGTCAATGCCCGTCAGTTGATCAGTGCATGAAAAAGGTGTGACCTCAGCTTATATTTACTTATTTAGTATGAATAACTTGTAACCTGGTATCCAGTAAGTGAACTAGTACTTGATCTGTTTAGCTGACGAAACTGTAGATGAGAAGTTTATGGATATATTGCTTCGTTGAAAATTTAATTTAATTATATTTTTGCAATTTCAAGCTATACGTTGTTAGTTATTTTGGTTCCTCTTACCTATTTGATATCTATGAAGGTCAATGTACGTTGTGCATGTAACACCCTGAAAAAGGAGTGGGTATGTCAAGATGTTCTCAAGGAGTACCGCAGGTCTGGTCGTGATCCAAAAGAAGTGCCTAAAGGTCAGTTCGGAGTTGGCCTGCTTCCTTGTAATGGAGATTGCGCGAAAAAAGTCAAAGTTTCAGATCCAGAGTTGCATCTACGGAAAGTTCAGGAGATTAAGGTACCAGACCTTACCATCGCAACAACAAAATTGCAATCAATGCGCTGTATTAATCTATTATTAAGGTCTTACCACCAGACAATTGGGTTTTGTGGCTAATTAATTGCGCACTTACGTCCTGTATTTTTCGTATAGAACCCTGCTGTAGAAGCTGCAAACGTGCCCAAACGCAGGAAGAAGCGTGACCGTGGAGTACAGGAACCTGTTCCGGTTTCGACATGGCAGGTGTGTAAATACACAGATAGGCTGCTTAGGGCATTGGGTTGGCTGTAATATCTGCTTCCTTACAGTGCACTTATGTTTTGCAGAAAATCAAGAGGTATCTCCTGATACTTGTGCTAGTGATGATTGCTGTAGCTGGATTGGTCGTGCTGGGAAAAGTTGTTTACCAGATTTCAGATTGGATGAATGAAATGGAAGAGCAGAAGGCCAGGCAAAGGCTTCTGAGGGCTGGAAGGCTGTAAAGTACAGTAAAGAATATAGATGGATTCTTAATCAATTTTGAGATGTAGATTCATAAATTGCTGTTTACCGCCGCAGTCCCGTTTTGGGGGCATGTAATTGAAGGATGCTGTTGTTTTGCGCCTTGTATTGGAGGAAGACGGCTTTGTATTGTTTGAATTCATACTGTTGTTGAGTTACTGTAAATGAACAAATGATGTCAGTAATATAAAGGTGGTCCAAACACTTCTATAAATTACGAAACTTGACTTCATGTCTGCAATTTATCCTCTTGTGCAAGAAGCTGAACACACATCTATGAGATGCACAAACGCCTGGATCCCACGCACATTTCTGTAGCCTCAACCAAGTATATATCGCACGTCGCTACTGAATTAAACGTTTTGAAACCTGTTCTAAAAACGCTGCTCATGTAATTCAGTTGTAGGTTGGATCCTGAACCAAAATCGGGGTAGATACTTGCTGTCGGCAGCACGACCAATCTGAAAAAAGGTGTGGATACTTCTAGTCCATTGCACCTCCACTCTCCAGGCAACACCATCAGGCATCAATGCAACAGCAGCATGCTATCTCCTTGACCTCCCAAAAAAGGTGGATTCTTCCGGCCGCAGCACGAAACTCATCCTACGGAATCAGATGCCGTACGTGCTCAAAGCCGGAGGAAAGGCAAAAATGTACTCTTATTTTCTCCGCCGCATTCTCTCGGCCGTCCAACGCAAAACGCACAACGGTACAGGCCAAAAGGTCAAATTCCGTCTTCACTTCTCTTTCAGGCTTATACCCCTTCTGCGGCTACATATACACACGCGACGATCTGCCTGAACTGCTACACTCCAGTTCCAGAACAGGCTCAGAGAGACCAACCATGGGTGCGGCACCGTCGCGACAGGAGGCTTCTTCGGCCTCGTCGCGCACTGATGACGGCCGTGCCGCGCCGATGACGGCACCCAGCGCTTCTACCACCTCTGACACCACCAACCAGGCCCAGTCCAAGCGAGCGCCGGCGCCTCACATGTTCCGGGAGATCGTCGCCGGGGAGAAGGTCACCGACGTTGCTGCGCTGGAAGACCAGGTCTCCACGGGGATCCTCTTGGCCGGGAAGACAAAGGTCCGTTGATTTCTGAACATGAGCTGCCATGATGATATAGGATGTCATGAGCTTTCATTTCCTTTTTAAACATGGTTTGTGGAGGTTCAAACTTGCAATGAAATGGTGCAGAAGTACTGGGTGGATGAGAAGACCAGGCACAACTGCTTCATGCTGCTCCCCAGAGGCCTGCACATCACCTGGAGCGAGGACCCCAAATACTGGACATGGCAACCCCTGAAAGAAGGAAGGTAAGTTACTAGTTAACCATCACAACATGTTTACATCAGGCCATTTTCAGTTGGTCACAGATCTTGCCTCAGAAATCAGTACATACTAACCATGCTGTCTCTGAACTGACATGTCACCACAGTGATGCCGAAGCCGAAACCGAGGCGGCGGCGCTGCAGAACGTGTGCTGGTTGGAGGTCCACGGGAAGCTGGAGCTGTCCCACCTCACGCCAGGAGTCACCTACGAGGTTGCCTTCGAAGTGATGCTCAACGATCCGGTCTACGGATGGTCGACGCCGGTGAACCTCCAGCTCAAGCTCCCCGACGGGACGGTCCAGCAGCACAAGGAGAACCTGCTGGCGAAGCCCAGGGGGGAGTGGCTGCAGCTCAAGGTTGGGGAGGTTAAGCCGCAGAAGGGGCAGAATGGGGAGGCTGAGGTCTCCATGTTTGAGTATGATGGTGGGCAGTGGAAGAGGGGCCTCCTCATCAAGGGCATCAAGATCACCCAAAAGAATGATTTTGGTTTCGTTTTAGTATCACCAATCCTTAGCTTTCGTTTATCGACTACGCTAAGATCAGTGTGATGCATGCAATAATATTATCTTGGCTGTTACAAAGTTCAAGGCTTCCAAATAAATCTTCCAACATTTCTTGAAAGAACCTAAGATTACTTTCCTCAAACATGGAGATTTATACTTTTATAAATCTGCATCACAGTCAGATTTTCTAATTTAAATGGTTAAAATCTCAGGACAGACAGGCTACTTATTACTGTTACTGAATCACACAGCCAATGATGGTCATAGATCAGCATTGGCACCACTGTCAAAAGAGTTACGATCCATCGCAAATCATGTTTTCAACAGAAATTCCGTGTGCCTGAAGACCCATAATCTAGACCAGCAGCCATAAGTTCACGGTAAAGAGAAAGCATGGACTAAGGCGAATTTTTCCAGTGTTCAAACAAGTCATCAATGCGAATCAGGAGTAAGTTCAGCACAAACTATCATTAACAGGCAGGCTTTACTGACAGCCATGGTGGACAGGTTGTGAGTAAAACAAGATGAAACCAGTGACCTAGCTTAGCTATCAACAGAAATACCTTATGATGTCAATGAAGAATTCTGAATTTGGAAGCACCAAAGCAGCAGAACAGGTTAAAGTGCCAAATGATACTGATATGAATATTCGTAGCCACTAATAGTAATCCAACTTCAGTGATCTCCACTCACTGGACATCTCCTACTCGTAGCCACTAATAGTAATCCAAGTTATAGCTATTTACAATGCTGCAGTCAACAGCCGAAACAATTGGCACGACGATAGCAGAGCCAGTCACAAACATCAGTGACCAACCAACAAAACAAAACGACAGTGTGCAGCAGCAACTGCTTACAAGCTACAAGTCGTAGTATTTCTGATCGTCCAGGCAGATCACATCATCCCTTGCACCCCTGGACGACGCCGACTCCGGAGAGGACTCGATCACCGTCAGCTTCTCGTCAAGCTGGTGTATCTGCTTCTTCAGCTTCTCGCCGCGGTCGGGCAGCTTCGACACCAGCGTCTGCAGCAGCAAATCACTCTTCTCATTTAACAACAGATAGGCAAGAAAACAGTGTTGCTGCTAGCGTGTTTGCAGGGGAGTTATACCGTGTTGGCGAGGGTCTGCGACAGTCGGTTGATTTTCGCCTTGATCTCCTCAGGGCTCTCAGATTTTGTGCTGTTCGCGGCGGAATATGCTCTCGGAGTGAAGTCCTTTGGCTTGAAGGCATGGGCAGCCCTGCATGAGAAATACAGTCGGATCAAAGTCAGTCCGTTGCACTCACTCGCTACTTGAAAGATTGACAGCAATGCATACCCATTGGCAACATAGTCAGATGAGGATGCCTTGTTGTACTGCCTGGCCATGGGCATGCTTGGGGGCTTGCTGCAAACAAAAACAGAACGACTATTAGATATAAGCCTTGGTAAAAAAAGCTTGCGAGCAAAAAGAACATGATGTGTGAGTGTGTTGAATGCAGTAGTGGTAACCTGTTCAGAGCATCGTGCTCACTCAGCGTAGGCAAGACTGCTGTCTTGGTAAATAGGAGGCTGTGATTGCTAACACCTGCTATTCCTTGTTGCTCAAGAAATTCTATGTGCTCCCTCATCAACGGATCATCCCTGCAAGACGCAGTATAGGGAGACAAACTTTTCAAAAGAGAGCATGGAATTATCACCAACTGTTGCTACAAGGGATCAAGAACCTCCATGTCCAGGAAATTCAATTAAAAAACAGCTGTCACATTTCTCTTTGGTACCCCGTAACATTATATCCTAAAGTACCAAGGTATATCAAAATATCCTCATAGAGGAACCTCGAGATCTCGGTGTGCATGTTCTGCCACATTAATACCATGTAATAATCAAAGTAAGTTTCATTTCAAATTTATGATAAAATGCACGGAACCTCAGTTACTCTATTAGAGTGTCGATATCAATTATCTACAAAGAGCTTTTTAGGCAGCCCGATAACAAACTTTTCACAGAATTACTCAGTCAACTCATCATGATCAAAGTAGCTCTGCCATTAATATAAAAAATAATAATATCTTACATGACAAGTTGCTGCCCGTGCTCTTCTTGCAATTGCTTTTGTGTAAGGGAAACATCAAAACCTTGTACTGGTAAACTGAACATCTCTTGCATGTCCTGAAGATACACAAAAGAATTAGCCATAGTATCCAGTAGGACATACAGCAAGCATTAACAGGAAACTGATTATGATAAGGGTATCGGGATAATTACCCTCTTGCTGAAGTACCGTGTTTGTTCTTTCTGCTCTGTGGCTGTCCTGAACAAAGCCCCCTTGAAGACCTAGAAAAAACATCATGTGATTCAAGTATAAAATTTCAAGCTAGAAATGTCATACTAAAAGCATGGAGTAAAAATTTCTAGATCATATTTGAACCTGCAATTTATATATCTTTTCTTCGATAGTTCCACACGTCATCAAGCGGTATACAATCACATCTTTGGTCTGCCCAATTCGATAAGCACGATCCACGGCTTGATTGTCCGTACTGTAAAAAGAAGATTGTGTAAAGCAACAAAAAACTAGATGCATGAGGCATTATATGAAAAGAAAAACGATTGATCAGGAAGTGCCACTGTTTGAGTACCTTGGATTCCAAGCAGGGTCAACTACTATGACACGAGCTGCCTTGGTGAGTGTAAGTCCAAGCCCACCAACTCGTGTGGTCAGCAAAAATATTTGTGCTTTAGAACCCTCTTGGAAATCCTGGATATACAGATGCATAATACATAAGCAACATAACGGATATAGCTGAGTCCATGGTACAACACAGCAGCAGTAAAGTGAATGAATTAATAGGAACCTTCACAATCCTTTCCCTCTCCTTGGTAGTGCCATCAATGCGTAAAAACTTGTATCCCTCCAGTAATATAGCTTCCTGTTGCAATAGTTGAATGTGTCAAATAAATAGGCCAAAGTATATAAAATAGTTCAGTTTTTTAAAGTAGGTACACAAACGTCCAAGACTTGGCGACAGCATGGTTAACGTGCATTCATGTATGGCAGTTTGTGGAGACAAAAAAGAAACGAATGAAGTAAATCAATAGGTATGTTCTGAATAACATATAGTATATATCACAAGAAAATGGCACGCACATCAGCGCAAAAAGATTTGACATGACAAGAACAGACCTGAATAAGGTTTAGCATTTTACAAGTCTGGGAAAAGATTAGAACATGGTGTCCCTCTTCAAGAAGTTTCCGCTGCAACATTAGATATTAACCAATTGAGTTTACACAAACAAATATTCCATCTGGTTTACAACATCAGATATTGCTACCAATGTACAGGCATGCATCAAAGAAAATGCTTACCAACAAGGATTTGATAAATGTTAATTTGCATGAGATTTCCTCCTCAACTTGCAGTGCTTCATCATCATAAGCCATATCTGCGAGGTTCATGGCCATTTCTTTTACCATGTCAATATCCTTATTATCTACCATTTCATCCATGCCTTCCAAGATTTCCTCAGCGGCTCTCTTAGTCAATATCATTGGGTGGTCGCATATTTTCTTCAATATCTGTTAAAGACAGAAAAACATGAAAGGGACACAATAGCATGAAATAACATGCACACAGTAAAAAGGTAAATTAAAGGATGCAATTAGCAAATGCCTCCCCCATAAAAAAAATACTATCTGCACAGGTATTAAGGAAACCAGTAGTAGTAAGGGAATGACAACTGTAGAGTAACCAAGGATTTACTGTTTTGGAATAAGAGAGAATCCTTATTTAGCATGTGTGTTTAATAATAAATGACGAAGAGACATACGAATAAATTAGGGCAAAAGAGTGAAAAGGTAATCAACTTTGTATGCATGCCTTATACTTTGATAAAAGATTGCAAAATCTAAAGCCATAATTCGAATCAGAGTAGAGTATATATGATGGGCATAACATCAACAGAACTGAAGGAGTACATAAAAGCAATGAGAGAACAAATAAAGATAGGCAGGAAGGTGCAAACAAAAGGCTTTTGACTCTGATGCTTACCGTGATTGCAGCCAATGGTGATCCTTGAATCGAGTTGTGAACTGTGTCACTGTTCAGAAAAGCTTCATATAGTTTTCTCTGCATCCAAAAGAAAGACAGGTCGCAAGATCGTCATTGGCCAATTACTCGATCAGTTTTTCATTCAATGACACCAGAATTTATACCTGGCAAGCAGTTAATTTCAGCCAGACAATTAGCTCATTCTTCTTTGAAAGTTTTTTATCATCTGCCGAACCAGTATCAGCAAACACTTCACTTTTCATGCGACGCAAGAAGTATGGCTTTATCCGCTCTCTTAATCTCTGCCAAGAATATTCAAGTGCCAAACGAGAGAAAAAACATATTACAACAGGTTTAGCATGACATAGTTCAAGAATTAGTCAGGAAGGATAAGTAACATTTAAACAGAAATGCAGCAAATTGAGATGTTTTGGTCTTGGTGGCTTGCCCTGTAATATCTTGAACTAAAAGTTGGGCTGGAACCTGAATGCAGTTTGTACAAATTGCTTCCACATACCACATGACCAATCAGAGATGAATGAGCTACTTTGCTAATATATGGATACAGTATGTGTAATATAAAATTTCGATCTCTTAACTTGTAATTTTTAACAAAATGGAAATAAAAAGCAATGTAATTGCACACACTGGAATTATTTAAACAAGATAATGTTTCACAGTACCAAAATGCTAACATAGAGGATCATCTCATTCTCAAAAATCCAAATAGTAATAAATAGACAACAGTCAAAAACTATGTGGAAATACAAATGTTGTCTGGCCACAATAAAAGGAAACGGGGCTTAGTTGATACAAACAGAGAAAATATATTATTTACCTTTGCTACATCTGAGCCTATATGCTTCTCTCGATCGGAGGCGCTCTTGTCATTTCCTCGAATAATAGCTGATTCATAATCTTGTTTGAAGCTGTAATGCTCTCAAGATATAAGTAACAGTAGATGGTGTAAAATAATGGAAGAATGTTTATGTACGAAAACAAGAGAGTAAGTCAATTACTCGTCTTTAGTGCCCAAGACTTCTGGGCAACAGAAATAGAACAGCGCCCACATTTCCTGTAAGAATATACATGTTTAATTGAATTGGTAATAAGAGGACAAGGTAGGTATTAAGAATTTCAGGTAGGTGGTACCTTCAAATTATTTTGTATTGGTGTTCCACTTATGACGATGCGGTGGACACAAGGTATTTCAAGTAAACTTTTGGCCCTTTGCGTACTTGGGTTCTTGATAATATGCCCCTCATCAAGAATAACATAGTCCCATAACTTCCCATCCTCGTCTTCATCAGCATCATTATAAAAGTCACCTCTTATGAGCTTGTCATACTTCCCTTCCATGTTACCATTGTAGAAGTCGCCCCTTATCAGCTTGTAATTGTTCCGTACAATGTCATACGTAGTCAGTAGGACACCGCCATCCTGTAGAATATGACAGGATATCCTTTTAAATATGTTAAGCAACAAGATATCTTTTTAAAAGCTCATGCAACAATGAACATCTGCCGACTCCCACGTATTGGAAATGTCAAACCCGAAGAAGCCAAGAATAGAAAACCAGACCTTGAATGCGTATTGGAGCTCAGAGTCACGAACTTTTAAGCTGGTACCAGAGTAGCTGTGAAAACAAAAAGGAGTCAATTAGTACTGATTGACAGGATTTGGCATCTATCAATTTGAGGAAAAAAAAATATAAAGCAGATCATACTCTCTAATCTTATATTTGAGGCCGACAACTGAAAGTTCCTTGGACCAATGATCGAGAAGTGTCTTCGGCGCAACCACTAACACTCTCCTGATTAAACGGGAATGGAACAATCCAGCCAGGAATGCCGAAATCTACAAGATAAGAATAAAGATGCAAGTATTCATCAGCAAACTGCACCACTTCATATTCATAATATACTGTGGCTGAAGGAAACAAGTGTGAATGAACTTTGCAGCAAGGAAGCTAGGAAACAACTATATTCAAACACACGGCAGAAACAAAAGAAGTAATTCCATGGTTGGATGATAAATTGATAATTGCTTTCAGTTCCGCAGATACAGAAGAAACTAAATGGAACGAAAAATGCAGGTGCTCAAACCAATTTGTGTGTACTCCTACCACAAAAACATGAAGGTATTTGCCTTGTTATAGTCAAACGACACTTGATGTGATATGAAGCAGAACGATACGGACCTGCATGGTCTTGCCGAGCCCCATGTCGTCCCCTAGGATCCCTCCGGTGCCCCTGCAGTGCAGAACCCAGAGCCACTTGAGCCCCTCACGCTGGTGGGGGTAGAGCATCTTGAAGATGCTCCCCGGGAGCTTGTAGGGCTTGACCATTACGCCACACCCGGTTGGCTCCATCTTGAAGTCCTCCGTCTTCTCCCAACCAACATCCTCCTTCTCACGGTTCTCCTTCTCCTCCTGAATGGCACCTTTGTCGGCAAAGGCCGATGCGAATGGTGAAGCTGGGACCTGCGATTTCTCCACCTTGACTTCCCTCTTGACCACCGCCTTCTCACGGTTCTCCTTCTGGCTGGCACCGTCGCTGCTGTCGTTTTCCGAGTCCAGGAAGGACGAGGGCTTTGACACACTCTTGCCAAACTTGTTACCACAAGCTGCTGCTGCGGTTTTGTTCCCTTGTTGCCGGTCTCTCCTCCTCCTGGCTGGCAGCAAAGGCAGACGCGAATGGCGTCTCCTCCTCCGGGGTGGCAGCAAAGGCAGACGACGCGAATGGTGTAGCTGGGACCTGCGGTTTCTCCACCTTGACCTCCCTCCGGAATGCTGGAGCTGGGACCTGGGGTTTCTCCGCCTTGACCTGCCTCCGGACCACCGCCGTGGCGACCTCCTCGTCATCGGAGCTGGAGAGGTCGACCACGCCATCCCCGTCCGATCTGGGATGCGGCGGCGGAGGGGAGGAGGAGGAGGAGGAGTTGGCGGCGTCGTAGTAGCAGTCGGAGTCCTCCAGGCCGTCGGCGAGGGCGCAGGGCAGCGGGTCGGGCTCCCGCGCCGCTGGCCTGGGGTTGTGGACGGACATGGAGTCGAGGCGGGCGGTGAGGTCGTCGAGGATGTCGCGGATGCTGTCGTCGTCGTCGGGAGGCGGCGGCGGCGGCGTCCGCGGCGGGGAGCGAGGAGGAGAGCTTGCAGAGGCGGCGGCGGCCCGCCAGCTTGACCTTCCTGTCCTCGTGGGGCTCTGCTCCTTGCGCGGCGGGGGGATTGGGTGGATCGGGGTTAGGGTTTTGGGGCGGGCGGGGGCGGCTCTGGGTGAAGCGGAGCAGGCGGTCGTTGAGGCCGTTGGGGGTGGGGGCGACGGCGGCGGGGACGGGGTTAGGGTTCCCGGGGGAGGTGGCGGAGGGGACCTCGTCGTCGTCGTCGTCGGAGAAGCTGAAGGACGGGGGCGACGCCATGGATCGGGCTGGGTTGGGTTGGATTGGTTTCGCGATTTGGGGGAGGAGATTCGATCGGAATGGGGGTGGGATTGGATGGCGTGTGAGGTGGAGTGAGGGGATGAAGAAGAAGAGGAGGAGGGCGGCGGCGGAAGCGAATGGGGAAGGGGGCAGAGGGGAACGGCCGCTTTTCAAATTTCGAATCGCTCCTCTCCTCCGTTGCCAACGGATCGGAACGGGGGAGGATCGAAGGGGAACGCCGTGTTCGGCTACTCCATTGGTCGAGCGACTCGGCCCACAATTATGACGAGGAACCTTTGATCTTGATTTGATTGCTTGCTTCATTGCTTGTTCTTGTTGATTTTCTTCTCCGGTTCACACGATCAGAGTCCTTGGTGGTCAGGGACATCAATCATCTATGGCGAACAGGTTTTGAGGGTAGAAATTCGAACGTAGCGGCATATCGTCCCAATCATTCACCACACACATTTGCGTCTTGCAGATTTCGACCCGTTCTTTTGGCGGTTTCTCCGAGAAGCTACCCCTCCCCCAGCTGACTGGGAAGCCGCCCCCAAAATTTGAGAGGGTTTTCAAACTCAATGTTAGGTTGCTATTTTGGAAGCTTATCTAAATTTTGGGACAGCTTCCCCAGTAAGCTGGGGAAGGGGCGGCTTATCGGAGAAGCCGCCAAAAGAACGGCGCCATTCGAACAAGTTTTGATCAAATGACATCAAAACTTCATTGTTAGAGCATCATCTCCAATAGGTGATGTAAAATAGGACACTAAAAACAGCTTGATGTAAACTATACATCATCAAAATTGTGATTTTTACGACACCGTGAGCGATCATCTCCAACAGCAGCCCTAAAATAGGACACTAAAAACAGCTTGATGTAAAATATACATCACCAAAATCCTGATTTTTAGGGCACCGTGAGCGATCATCTCCAACAGTAGCCCTAAAATAGGGCACCATATAGGGCACGAGTGCTCAAACAACTGCCCTACTAGACCAAGTGATGTATATTTTTGTTCTACAAAAATCGGCGCCCGCACTGGCCGGACTGGCAGCGGCTCAATCAGGCCTCCGGCGGCCGTCGAGAAAGCCGGAAGGGCAGCGGGTTGGTTGCATAGACATGGGTACGGCCAGGGAGAGTCACGGTGATGGCGGAGGGGAGTCGACGAAGGGGCGACGACGGAGACTAGCCGACACCGCGGAAATCAGGACAACTGGCGGCGGTGTCGCAGCAGCGGCGCGGGGTCCGGGGAGGGCTAGATACCGGCGGTGCAGGCGACGGTGGCGAACCAGCCTTTCAGCCGCGCGCGTGAAGTTTCAGATTGGCGGTTGGAGTCGCGCGCTGCATGCGTTTTAGGGCACGACCCTGGTGATGTATATTTACATCTCCTGAGCCAATTTTACATCGTGCCCTATTTTTTTGTGAAAATTTACATCACGGACTGCCGTTGGAGACCATTTTTTGATCCCTGGTGATATTAAAAACTGTTATTTATTAGTATGCATCACCTATTGGAGATGCTCTTATAGGATGTTTTTAAACTATCCCCATATCATCGGATTTGACTGGCACGTATAGTATATATGCCTATGTGGTGATGCAATACCATCTCCCACCACCACCTGCGGCGGTATGTGGTCACGATGCGCATGACAACATGGACAAACTTTTTAGATAAAAGGCAAATGGCCCGACAATAAATTAATAACGTTCTCATAGGCGAAAGAGATACAAGGAGCTAAACCCAGCTTACAAGATAGAACTGCACACACACAAACACCCGACGTTAAATTTGAACTTATTGGGAATAGAAATAACGTACGATCACACTTGTGCAAAGTTGGACACTTGGATTTCACAAATTTTAGCTTTGTGTCAAAGTAACTTTTTGTTTGCTTGTGCTACAGAAAACAAAACAAATATTATCTGTGATATATTTTGAGACCATGATTTTTATTCTTCCATTCAACACAATGGAAACCCTAAAATAGCATGTATGTATGAGATACCTTCATACAAATCCATATGCATGTAGGAGAAGTCCATTGCAATTATCATCATCCACTAGTCGTATGAAAATCCCATAAGTCAGCGAGGCCCTTACAAAAAAGGATAGCCTGAAAATCCAGTAATTAGGTTAGTGAAGATTGATTGAATGTGTGCCTATCTCGAGACTATGCGCGCCATGGGAAACATAAAACATAGATAGACATGACGAAAAACCGACAAATACAGACTAGCCAAAGAGTAAAGACAAACAAATTGGAATCGATAATTGATTTTTTTTCCGAAATGGAGGTTCAAACCTTCAAACTTTGCTTCTCACTGATGCACACGACTTTTTTCATTATATTATTCAGCTAAGCCTTACAAAAAATACACCGATCAGCCGAGGCCAGCTTTCTGGCGACAAGTGTCGCAACACTTACAAACTTGATAAAGGGGTGACCATGATTGGGGCCATATGTCCTGACCTCACACATACGCACATCATCTAAATCCGGAGGGCACACCAAGCCGCCCAGTACAAACCGGGCCAGCATATGCTGAAGGATGGAGGCGAAGCCATGGATCGGGTTGGGTTGGATTGAGGGGAGGAGATTCGATCTGAATAGGGGTGGGATGGATGGTGTCCGAGGTGGAGTGAGGGGATCGATGAAGAGAGACGAAGGGAGGCGGCGAAAGCGAATGGGGAAGGGGGAGAGGGGAACGACTTCTTTTCAAATTTCGAATTCCTCCTCCCTTGCCGAAGGGGAACGCCAGCCAACCTACCTCGGGCAACGTATTGGACTACTCCATTGGTCGAACCACTCCGCCATAGTTATGACGAGGAACCTATGATTGCTTGTTCTTGTTGTTGATTCGGCGCATTTTATCCAGTTCACATCAAAGCTAGCTATGGGCCTATGGCCACAGGTTTTGAGTTTCTCAGTAGGAATTCGTATGTGGTGACATATCGTCCCAATCATTCACCACACACATTTGCGTCTTGCAGATTTCATTGAGAACAAGTTTTGATCAAATGGCATAAAACATTGTTAGAGGATTTTTTTTGAACTATCCCCACACACATTTGTGACTAGCACGTATCGTATATACCTATGTGGTGATGCAATACCGTTCTCCCATCACCACATGCGGCAGTATGTGGTCATGATGCGCAATGACAACATGTGAAACTCATTACAACGGCCATGTTGTTTTCTTCTAACGATTTAGGAATATAAACAACGTAAGATCAAAGTTATGCATGATTGGATACTTGGATTTCACTGTTTTTAGCTTTGTGTCAAAGTAACTTTTTGTTTGCTTGTGCCACAGAAAACAAAATATTATATGTGGGATATTTTGAGACCATGATTTGTATTCTTCCATGCAACACAATGGAAACCCTAAAAGAACAAGCATGTATGAGATACCTTCATACAAATCAATATGCATGTAGGATAAGTCCATTGCAATTATCATGATCCACTATTCGTATGAAAATCCCATGAGTCGGCGAGGCCCTTACAAAAAAGGGATAACCAGAAAATCTAGCTACACAATGAGGTTAGTGAAGAAGGATTGAATGTGTGCCTATCTCGAGACAATATCCGTGCCATGGGAAACATAAATCATAGATAGACACAACGATAAACCGACAAAGACAAACCAATAGTAAAGACTAACAAATTGGAACCCATAATTCAAATATACATCAATTGCAGGCAACATTTCGCCTCTCATGGAATGGCGTCGATTAAGAGAAACCGAACGACGACAGAAAGTTGTAATTGGACAAACATCACTACAAGTACGAAAATAATTGCTTTGTACACTTTGCTTTCTTAAACATATTCGCCAGATGCGTGGTAACTGGTAAGCATCACAAAGCCTTAAGAAAACATGAGGTTATGTCCTTTTCATGTGTTCCTGGTGAATGGAATATACTAACATCACCATGGCCGTGTGCATCAATCGATGCAGAGGCCAAGGGTCATCCTACTTTTCAAAAAAAAAAAATCACTAGAAACATAATTAATTCTTATACTCCTTAAAGAGTGATTTGGTAGTGTTTTCTGTCAACGGTCATTAGCTTTTGTTTATCTACTATGCTAGCTAAGATCATTGTGATGCATGGAATAACAATATTTGGGCTGTTACAAAGTTCAAGGCTTCTGAATAAATCTTCCAAAATTTCTTGAAAGAACCTAAGATTACTTTCCTCGGATGCTCTCAACTTCTGAGTATCAAGTATATGATACTTCAAATTACATTGTCATCCAAGTGCTAGTATACATGAAAACAAAAGGCTCACTTAAATGGGAACTATGTTCTGATTTCTTAATTACAACAGTGGAAATTGGAATACATAAATTATAAATACAAATGAAAATAATTAAGAATGAGGAATAGGCAACAGTAATTGAACAGAGAAAACCCGCTCATCTGAAAATGTCGGAACCAGACTTAAATTACACGGTATAAATTGGCTTCATGGCCTGATCTTCCCTTTTAAGTGATAGAAAGAAACTAAAACGACTGAATGCTATCTACAGGCCGAGGCATGGGCTTATCTTGCAAGAAATGCTCAAAAAGCTTCAATGCCTGTTTTGGACGATGGAGGGGAACCTCATGCCCCGCACCTCGGACTGTCACCAAGGTCAAACCTTTGTACACTTGGCACCAACCACCAACCTAAGCAAAACCAACAGTATTAGAAAATAACGAGCACAACTGTGGCAAAGTGAAAAGGGAATAGAACCATCAGTCTGCTGCAGACTAACCTCCTCGTCCTGGTACCAAGGATACCAGTTAGTGACGGTCGGAAGATAGAGTGCATCAATGGAGTATCTTGTAGCAGTAAGGGGTACTACGGAATCGGCATCACCACTGTCAAGTTTCACAATTTAAACGATTTAAACCTCAGAAGGACAGACGGGCTACTTAATACAGTTTTTTTTCGGGGTAGAATACATTTTTTTAGATGGCTACGTAATACCGTTACTAAACCACAGCATTGGCACCACTGTCAAAGAGTTACGATCCATCCCAAATCATATTTTCAACATAAATTCTGGTGTACCTGAAGACCCATATTCTTAGGCCAGCTGCAATAAGTTCACGGTAAATAGGAAGCATGGACCTGGGCGAATCTTTCCAGTATTCAAACAAGGGATCACTGCGAATTAGGAGTAAGTTTAGCGCAAGCTATCATTTAACAGGCAGGCTTTACTGACAGTCATGGTGAACCAGTTGTGAATAAACAAGATGAAATCAGTTGAACAAACCTGCAGCCGGTCCAGGCATATGGTATTCCGGTGACATTGGCATGAAAAGCTTTCTGCACTTCTGGTAGATTATAATACTTCGCAGAGTACACTTCGGTACAAGGATCATATCCTCTTGGCAACCAGGGCTACATTTGAAACAAAAATATTGTTAGGAGGCAAATTATGAAATGTTATGCTTCATAAGAATCCCAGACGTGTCTGAACAATACTTTCAGCAAAGTATAATTCTACTAGTGGTGAATGAGCTCACCCTATGGCCCTTTATTAGCCTCCGCTTATGAAGCGAGGACTTCTTACAGGTAGGTGTGTAGATGCTGTATGCATCGATCAAGCCTTCCTCGTCATAAGCTACATCAAAAATCTTGTTGCACGCCTCAGAAGCGTGCGCGGATGATTCGAAATCACAGGCCAACTGCAGCTTCTGATAGGTGTCATCTGAGATCAGCCCGTGCGTCCACCAATACTCAAAAGTTCCAACGAAATCATGGTAATCATCGATAACCGCGTTCCCGACCTAGAGCAAGCGACTGATTATATAAGTATTCTGTATGAAGAAAATGGCCGGAGCAATTAAGAGAGCACCAGATTAAAATAGAGTTCACGAAGTTCTGACCATGAAGCCTTTGAAGTTCAGGATGGGCTTCTGGATCCCTTTGTTGTTTCTGTACACTAGCTGAGACAACTGAGGGACATAGTGCCCTGAAAAGCAGTCATTGAAGCAAAGTGTAAATCATGCTGCCACACAAAACCATGTACTAGATGTGATTGACAGACAGTAGTGCAAAATGCAGAGCCCTCTATTCTAGAATTAACCGTCGATTTTGGTGGCAGCTCACCTCCGTAGCTCTCTCCGGTGATGTAGAAGTCGCGGTGCTTGTACTGCGGAAACCTCTCCAGCCAATTCACCAAGAAAGCGTAGGAATCATGAGCTGCGCAGCAAACGACATTGGTACGTTCATTCAGCAGAAGACATACATGGCCATGAGAGCAAGAACAACACTAGTAGTAGTACTCTAGATGAGTAGGTGGACTGGTCCCAACTTCACCTGTCTTGTTGTCGCCGGCAGAGTACAGATCGGAGGTGGTGTTGGAGTAGGAGTAGCCAACGCCGGCGGGGGCGTCCAAGAAGAGCATGTTCGCCTCTGAAACGCAACCACATTCCGTGTCAATTGTCAACGAAGCTACACATTGACATTACTGTACTCGGCAATTGGATGGGGAAGAGGAGGGAGGAATCTACTCTTGTTCCAGGAGTAGGGGTTGAGGGAGAGCGAGGCGCCGTCGGGGTTGATCCGGAAGGCGCCGAGCTCCTCAGAGGCGCCGTAGCCGACGGAGGAGCAGCCGGGCCCGCCGTTGAGCCAGAGCACGAGCGGCGCGGAGGCGGGGTCCTCGACGGCGGCCTCGATGAGCCAGTAAAAGAGGGCGCGGCCCGCGGCGGCGTCGACGGTGACGTAGCCCGAGTACATGGAGAAGTTGACCTGCGGCTGGCCCGGCAGGAGCGTGATGCGGTCGGCCACCGCCGCGGAGGCGGACGCGCGGGAGAAGGGGGGCGCCAGGATGGCGGCCAGGATTAGGAGCACGGCCGCCGCCATTTGGCGCCCTCGCTCGCGGTGGCTCAGTCCGTGGAGACCAGAGGACCCTGTGCCGCGAGCGAGCTAGTGAGCCAATGGCGACCTGTGAGACTTGGGAGTTCAGACTTCAGACATGAGTTTGTGGAAGCGTGGAAGGCGTGGAGTGGTGGTTCGGTTTAATTTTGACATTTCTTGCCAGATCGTGTGGCGCGTACCGCTGCAGCGTCACCGTCAGCTCATCATTGTCCATGGGCCATCTGAATTTTTATTTTTCTCAATGGAGAATCGACCGACTGATTTGATTCGTGTGTAAATCTCTCGATTCATTTGATTCATGTGTAAAAATCTCCATTCTCGCACTTAGATAGGTTAAGCTATGACAGAGTTTTGGAAGAGAGGGTGCTTGCTTCGCTGTCACTGTTGAACCTTGTGAGACATCCAGGTGCATTTCCTTTTGCTCAACATATTCTTGCAATTAGTATTCGCTCCGTTCTAAATTAGATGACACATGTTTGTCTACATACGGACGCATCTACACACTAAAATAGGTCTAAATACATTCGTATTTGGACAAACTTGAGTCATCTAATTCAGAACAGAGGGAGTATTAGTTAGTTTGGCAAGTACTATAGCATGCAGACTGATTACTTTATAGCCAAGATATAAATATGACTGTCTTGCACAATCTTGAAATCTTCTTTTCTAGGAAAATAAATTTCGTAATTAGTATTTACGTGGCTTTACCTAAGCAGGCTAAAAACAGCGACACTTATTTTTTTCATATACCGGTACATGTAATGGTTTTTGTGTTCTGTCGAAACGTAAATACAGTCCCATTACATGATTAACTTTACTTTCGCTATTCCCCGCTGAAGCCCGGATGCTCGATCATTTTAATCCAACATTTCGTCCTGACATAATGCTTGAAGATGCTTTTCCCACTAAATAAAGAGGCGACAGAGTCCTTGCGTGATCTCACGAAAGTGACATGGACGGCGAAAGAGCTCCTCTTTGCCTGCTGCAGATGATAGACAGACACCTGAAGAGGAACAACTTCTGAGTGATGAAGAACTGCATACAAGGTGGAAGAAATTAACAGCCGCTAGAGCAGCAGAGATCGGCAGCCAATAAGCTCAGTTTTGTTGTTTTAGTGGTGCTTGCTAGACCTGATAAATTATTGGTCGACTAGGGTAAGTTAGAGGATGTTTTTTAATTCCTCAGAAATTTTCATCCTAAGCCAATGAAGGTGCATACAGTAAAATGTAGAGTTAAACAAAACAATATGCGTAACTTTTAACGAAATTTGAATCCGTCAGTCGCGTATTTTCAAAAAAGAAATTAAAAAAATTACCCACTCTTTTTCACTATATATGTCTGCCCAATAAAAATAAATCAAAATTACCAACTCGCACCGCGAACAGTTACACGAGGGAGACGCAGGCAGACACTCTTCTGTTTCCTCGTTTCTCTTCTCCACGCTCGACCTAAGCGGCGCCTGGAGGTACACGCGCCTCCCGCCCCACTCCTCCTTCCCGGCGACCGGCGGCGCAGCGGATCCTCTCGCTTCTGCTCCTCCTTCCCGACGCCGTCTCCTTCTCCCGCCGTCTCTCCCTCCCTCCCTCCCTCCCGTCTCATCTTCCTCTTCTTCACTGCTGCAGGTACGGATCGATTCGAGGAGCTCCGGCGGCCGGCGGACTTGAATCCCGAGCTGCAGCTTCCCTGTTCAGGTACGAATCGATTGGTCCTACTTCGCCAGCCCCTTCCCTGGTTTGCGAGGCAGTTTGTAGTGTTTTGGGAAACCTGATGGGATCGTTTGCTTGGAAATACGTAGTTGTCTGTGGCCAGCTGAGGAGAGTTGTCTTGTTTAGGTGTTATTACGATTTATGACTGTAATTTTGACCTGATGTAGAATTCGAGGTGTTGATCTGGTTGTTCATGTAGTAGCATGTTGTAGTTAGCCTTTTGGATGAATTGCTCATGAAATTTCCAAGTGCTAGTTTCTGTAAATTAATGTCAATGTGATGTGCTCAACTTTTGAAGTGCTGTTTTGGTTAATATGCTTGTAAAAAATCCAGCACCTGACATTTAGTGAAGCTCCAGGGTGTTAGGTTTGCTTGTTGACTTACACAGTGGCGGAGCTTCATGGGGGCGAAAAGGGCCGTCGCCCCCCCAGCCCACGAAGAAATTGACTAGTTTCTACATATATTTAGCCCATTTATGAACGAAAAATTAGCCCAGAGCTCAATGTTTAACCCCCCCCAGCCCATTCGCCCCACCAGGAATTTGGCCCAAGCTCCGCCACTGGACTTACATATGAAATGGAAACTTGGATATACATAGCTGCTAGCTTAGGATTGTTTAAATTCGTTATACTGAATATGTTTGGGTATAACTTTGCTTGTAAACCTCCTTCACTCCTGGATATTTGTAGTGGTGGATGCCTCCGCACCTGACATTTATTCCTGAGCCCGTAACTACTGTGAACCATAAGACTTTAGATGCATCCACACCAGGCTATCTTACTATGAGTGATTACAGTGAAGAACAAATTTCTTTACGTAGTTACTTAGCATATTTTCAAGTTGAGTAAAGTCTGGCAGTATAATAACCTTGCGCTGTGTGCCTTTTCGTTTCATTTTGTGCAGCCTCTCTGGTGGAGCGTACTCTAGATCGTTAACAGAAGGGTTCAAGAAGTATGCTTATATTAGTAACTGAATGACCGAGCTTTAAATCTGATTCACCCATTACCCAGGAAGAACTGTTGAAGCCATCCAAGCGTGCTTGGTTACTGATTCCATTGGATTGCAGCACAGTTTTACTTCAACAACAAAATCAGAGGGAAATGTTGGTCATGCACTACTGGCCTTGGCAATGAGATTACCTGCACCGTTGGGTGATACAAGTGACCTGCTAGTATGAGAAGGAATTAAAGGACTGTTTCAATGAGCATCCTACTAGACCTTAAGCATCTCAAGCACATTAGTTTGCCGACGAGGACTGTCATTTGCAAATGCCTTCTCATAGTGATTGGCCTTATCGTACTGAGAGCAATTATCTCCCCTTTTCTTGCCATTAGCTCGTCTGACAAGAGTTTTTATGAGTCAACAACCCTTGACTTGTTCACTGGAGTTAGGAAAAATAAGTTTGTTGAGGTCCCACAGATTATATGGGGATTGAACAATCAGAAGATTGCATTTGCCAGAGCATGCTTGACGGCGAAATTCCTTAACCGGTCCCTGCTCATGCCAAGTCTGAGTGCTTCACTTTTCTACAAAGAGGTTGACTTGCTGAAGCCTATTCCTTTTGACAAGGTGTTTGACTTTAACAAGTTCAATGCCCGTTGCCATGGGTTTGTAAGGCTAGCTCGGTATTCAGAAGTTTCAAATCATACCGAGCCTTTCAAACTCCAAAAGGGAAGTGGCAGGAGGTGGACAGTGGATAGAGACTTGGATCAACTGCAACAATCCAGATTGGGCGAGGCCGATGACTCTGAAGTAATTCATGTCACTGGGAAACATCCGTTTCTGTGGCCTGACCATTGGCCAGTGAAAGACTATGCCAGGATCTTCGATTGCCTTGCCTTAGCTCCTGAGATAGAAATTGAAGTAGTCAAGGTCATATCCAAGATTAAAGATGCAGGGAGAAAAGCAAGACACGAGGCTGCCGTTTCTCATAATAAGAAGAGGGTAGATGGTTCAGCAAATCTGCCTGTGCAGTACATTGCTGTTCATATGAGAATAGAGAAAGATTGGATGATCCATTGCAAGAAGTGGGAGCAGCGGTCCAATTCAAAGGAAATCTGCAGCAGCAAAGGAGAGATCATTCATAAGGTCTCACAGATCACTGACCTACGCCGTCCAGTTGTAGTTTATCTTGCAGTAGCCGACAGCCTTCTAGAAGATGATTCAGTAACCAGTGGTTGGAGGGTTGGAATGATTGCTTATGAGAAGAAGAAGCTTGGAGTTACTGACATATACGATAGGCAGCCTTATCTCATAAAATCCGCCATCGACTTTGAGGTATGTGCCAGAGCGGATGTGTTTGTTGGCAATAGCTTCTCAACATTTTCCAACCTTGTAGTGCTGTCTAGAACAGAAAGGCTATATAATCTCGGGAAGGCAAGCTCTTGCGGCGAGGATCTTGGGCTGTCTTCCTACGCGTACAATATCATCGGAGATGATGGTGGGCCACAGAGATGGATGACGGATATGTTGGACGCAAGCCTTCAACGCTTAAGTTACGGAACAAATAACGTCTCCTGCCACTGACCTTTGAACACATGTAACATCTGACGGAAACACAACAGCAAGATAGCTTTTGGCCGAACCTTGTCTGGAAACAAGTAGGTGCAGCGGCTCGACGGCACTTTCCATGCTAGAATCTGGACATTCACACTGGCATGTTGCCGCACTTATGCAATGAGTTTGGCCAAGTGTTGCCCGTGTACTCTCTCAGTGTGTACAAAAGCTGTTTCCCGAACAGCATCCTGCTGAACAGAGTTTTAGTTTCAGAGCTAAACGTTGTCTGATCCTACCTTGTGTGCATTCTATGGTTTATTGAGAGCAGCTTGCTTCGCATTGTCGAGAATTTGATGCTGTTCACGTGGCACATATGTATGAAGTGTGTTCATTCGTTTAAGCTTGTTCCGGCATATAAAAAGTTTAAAACTCTTGATTCTGTAGCGATCTGTAAATTTCCTTGGTAAAGATTCTTCTTTGGATGTGTTTCTTCTAAAAAAAAAGACCGGTCCGTGGAATCAAATTCAATGTATGTTTGTCAATCAAAGTGGAGCAAAACCTTTGTTTTATGATAACAAATCGTAATACGGGCATACTTTTTTGTCCCATCAGATGGATCACTTTATTTCCAATTTCAGACATTCCTAATCGTGATCGTTGTTGCTTTTGTGTGCTGCTGGGTGGTGGGTATGCTATCTCTGTTGGTTGTTCCGATGCTTCTCGTTGTTGGAGCAACATATATATATGCGGAAACGATGATTGGCACGTCGATGACAAGGACAGCTTTCGTCTCTGAAACGACCACGGTTGTTGAACAGATACCTACACAAATGACTGTTTTGCTAGAACTAAGTAGGTTACCATATTAAATCTGTGTTAGCATAACACATGTATTTGTGCAGACTCTTTCACATATCAAGACTGTCTTCACATTTGTCGGAGAAAACTTGACTATGAACTCCTTTGTGAAATGCATGGACAACATGTGCCTCATATGTCTCCATGCCGCAACTTGTTTACGTTTGTTATCCTTTAAACGACACGACTAGCTGATGCACGCATGACTAAAGATTACTCGTGAGGTAATGAAGATTTGCAAATCCACATGAATAGTTTAGAGTTTGTACGACTTCACATCTCACACACGTATTAAATGGTTTAAATACAGTCAATAATACAAATGTACTATCCATATACATCATCCACCTTACACCAACGAAGTACTGCGATGCACCGTATACCTATGAGGTACAAGCAGTTGCCGCTCGTGGACTAATTAATTCCTAGCAACCAACCAACCGATAGGATAGAAGATGATCAACCAACGGATTATAAATAATAGGATGGGGCTCCAGAAACAATTCTAGCGTGCGATGTTTATTTGGTTTCCCCATACAACCCGCCATGTCACTGATCCGTGCGATGATGCATCTGACCCATACATCCGCTCCATACAATTAACGAACATGATGAGAGCACCCCTCATTTGCTTTCTTCCCCGGACTACCTCTTTTGCCACAAACCCATCTCTATACGTACAAGGCCACTGTCAATGGAGCCGCGTGCGGTTGCGCGAGCATCCCAACATGGCAGATCTGACATGGCATCTCTTTCGCCACAAACCCATCTCTATAAGAATGGCCACAAAAATGGAATCCGTGATTGTTGCGCAAAGCATCCCAACATGCATGGCAGATCTGACAAAAAACACGGGGAGGGAGGACCCCTGCACCCGAGCAGGAGACCGACACAACAGAACCCGCCGGATATGAGCGCATTAGATCTACGAGACGGCGACAACTCTGGCAGACGAAGCATCTGGCACGGGGGCTGTCGCGTGAAGATGAAACTGGGGCCTGCCGGAAGGAGGAGGATATATGGGTGGAGGAGAAGGGGTTGAGCGTCCCCGCTGCTGCCAGTAGCGCCGAGTGAGGGGACGGAGGAGGAGGGGCCTGGCGGTGGCTAACCCTAATTGGCCCCAAGTCGCCTGCGGGAGGATGCCGCGGGGTCACGGGGCGTTTGTTCCGTGGAATACTTCCGAAAAGGTTTTTTACATGATAGAAAGACACAAAGCAACATAGAACATGACTACCCTAGAGAACATGCACATATCAATGTTTGACACTTACACTTGACATTGCCGACCATCAACTCCATATTTCCACATGTTGGATCTTTCTAGTTCAACGCAGGTCCAAAAATATAGGCAAACGACATGATGAAAAATAAAAGACATGCAGACTACCATCTACCTAGAGGATCCCATCACAGATATATATGCATACTAGTGTTACTTTAGGTCTTGCATCACATCCTGTCCAACTTTCTCTTCTTGTTCTTTTGATTGGACGCTAGCTTGACAATGATCTCGTTTAGAACAGTGGGATAGTTCGTAGTTATATGCTTCCAGCCATCAGTCTCCATTACTTTATTCAAACACTCGGGAGATTGTACTTGTATAAACTTGAAGCACGCCTCCTTCAATTTGTGGCAGTGGTGCCGCTCAGCTAGAGCAAGAATGGACGCCACCGAGCTCACATATATGCACGCGAACAAGTGTTGTTCGCATATGAACTTGAGCCGTTGGAGATCATATCTATCTGCCGCTACAAACAAGTCTTGCATCCACATTATAAATTCTACCGACTCCGCTTCTTCTCCTTGTTTAAGAACTTGTGCTTTTTCTTCCTCCATGTTGTCGTCGATATCCATCTCGGGGAATGAATCTGTGTAGATGTACCTAAGAAAAGCCGCAAACACTTTTGCTTTCATGTCTTTGATCTGTATCACACTGGACGAAGTGCCCTCAACTGCCATGGGACCAAAGAGCTCTTCCTTGAATACTTTTGATCGGGCTGCAAGCACACACCGGTGCGCAGCAAACATCTCGCCGCTGACCTCAAATGTCACATCAGCACCAATCTTGTCTTGAAGGAGACTGTTAAAATGATCATGTATGTCAGAGAGGGTGCCATCCGCATCCTTTGAAGCGTTAAGATCATTGCAAACAACGATATCGCACCGGATAGTGAAACAATCATCCTCGAGGTAAGCCAATTGTTCAAGGGCATCTCTTTTTATAAACTTGTTGTAGCCCCTACCACGAGCTTCGACGGAGAAGCTGAATGTTTTGGCTGTACGGATGTATATGGGGTTTTGACACTCAGACTCGTCGACGAAGCTGAACATAAACTTGGCCTCCACGGGCTCTTCAAGATCTTCATCAAGAAGGATAACGAAGAGAGAGTAATAGTCGGCACAACTAGGGTTGGCACCGTTGGGGTAGTACGAGATGCACCATCTATGGCCTCCTGCAATGAAAGACCCGGATGTGGTGGCCCTGCCGTTGGGTACCTCTCGTACAGTACGCGAGTAGTCTCTGACCACGAGCAGATGGTACGCGCCGCCCATGCCGGCGTCGACAGCCGTCGTGGTGCAGCGCCATCCGTCGGTGACGACGGACACGCCGTTGAACGACGGCATGGTGGAAGTCCGGCCGCCGCGTGACTTGCTCCAATGCTATACCTAACAACAGACCAGCACGCATGCGATGAATCGATGTACAGGCTAGGTGTGTGATTTATTGCTAGACCTAGCTCTGGCTAACTAGGATTACCAGACTAATTTGTATACAACTCTGGCATGCATAATTTGGTGCTTAATTCTAACAGAAAGCCGCGATTTTCCAAGCTAGCATCCTATTCCTATTCCAGACCGACCATGCCATCTTCTGGGTTAACACCAACGTAGCAGCCAAGGTCATGTCCCAGACTCACGTTGCGAGCCGGAACTGACTCGATCCCTCACGGACGCCTGTGGGGATAACATATAGATAGATGCTCTTTCGGTAAGATGGCATGAATAAGCCAAAGAAAAAATACACAGGATATGCAGGGCTTCTTTCTATGCATGATTGATGTGCAGCAGATTGTTTTCTTTTGTCAGGCAAATCATGTATCTTGGATTTGTCTAATGTAGGAAGCTAATTAAAAATGAGAATGCTGGCAAACGGTTCTTACTTTGTCTCCAAGGGGTTTGACCAATACCTGCAGTGATTCTACTTTGGATCATCCGAGCCATCAGCAATTTCATATGAGAAATGAACACCACCACGCTGCATCATCCTTGGGAGGATAAAGTGAAAAAGATCGATATGATAGAGCTGGTGGTGTAAACTTTGTAGTCTGTAACTTTCTTTATTCCACCCCACCCCAATTCGCGACTCTGTCCACACATCCCGGCATGATGTATTTGAATGGACAAGATTACTGCCTTCGACATCAAGATCACACCACAAGCTGCTCAAAGCTTAGTTTCCAGGAAACGACAAGCCTATACCATATATCTTGAAGAAAATAATTCACTCTACGACTCTACGTACAGTAATATATTTGCAAGAGAGAAGAGACCTAAATACAAATATATCATTATATCTTTCATAAAAATCAAATAAAGCAAGACCATCATGTGATCTTAAATATATTTAGTGGTGAATTGGAAGGTTCAAATTGGAGTAAAGCTTAGATTCACAGTTAGTTTTGAAGGACCATAGCAACAAGCACATAAATAAATAACGAATAAATAAAAAATTTGAAGCAACATAAAAGAGTTACTGGTTAAGCCAACAATGTTGACTTGACTACAATGAAATATAAAATGATATTCGTGAAATAAAAAAGTTCCACTGGAGTGATTGCTGAATGGATTTATAAAGTGGTACTAATAAACTGAATATACGCCACATCAAAGATTTTTTTCCCTCGAACACACATCAAAGTATGTATCATTTGTATTACAAGAAAAGCACCAAAATGGTGCAAGTACAGCTCTCAAAGAAAGCAAAAACAAAGAAAAAAACAGCCTTAGCTAAGATACACGCCGCATCAAGGATTTCGGAAGCAGAAAGGATAATGCAAACTGTTGAAGGCACTGACAAGTAGTGGAAGACAATACCACAGACCCACAGAAAGGGTAATGTAAACTGTTGAACACACTGACAAGTAAAGTGATGCTAGTACAAGTGAGTTGTAGTCTTCCAGAAGAAGATTCAGGTGTATTGGAAACTGAAAAGCAGGCAAATCTAGAGAGGCCAGCCGCGAGCACGGAGGCGAACAGCCCGGGAGGCCATAGCTCTCAGGTTTGCTCGGGCAGTAGATACTGCGTTCTGTGGCTGCCTTTCTCCATCTTCAGTATCGAAAGCCGTCATGAACTCCTCCTGTTGCAACCTGTATGCCAGTGCAGAATCATCAGACTGGCCTGACACCCTGGTGGCAACCAACTGCGACGCCTGGACAAAGCTTCCTCTGCTACTGTCTCTGCTTCTTGTACTCCTACCCCGTGTGTCGAGACTCCCACTGCTGGTGTTCATGCTTCCAGGGCCCTGCATGCTTCTTCTGCTACCTGGAGTTACGAAGCTCCTGTTGGTGTTGCTGCTTCTAGTGCTGTCTTGCACGGTGGAGCTGGTGCCGGTGTATCTACTTCTCATGCCACCTTGTGTAAAGTTGCTGCTTCTTGGCACGGTTTGCTTCACATCATCGTCCATACTTGCCGAGCATGATGCAATCGAGGTCCTCCTCGCCTCAACTTCGCTAGGAAATAGGAGTTGGATGGTGTTCCAGAGTACTGTGTTGATAGTGCAAGACCTTGAATTGCTGCAGAATGACATAATTTTAGTTGAACCCATTGGTTGTTCTTTCTATCATACTTGGAAAAGCGCAAAGACTTGAAGCTTGAACCTTACCTGATTAACTGACGGCATTTTGGACACCGCTTTCCACACTTAGATGCGGCATGTTTTAGGCATTGCATGCAAAAGCTGTTCAGTGAAAGGAGCAACAGTGCTATGAGGTTCAAGAATTCAGTATTCGATCTCTAAATTACAGGGCCACGGATGGGTAAAGCATTCTTCAAGTGAGATCAAAGATTGCTATCCATAAAGTTCAGCACGAAAACTCATGTCTGCTCCAGCTAAAATGGATGCTAATCTTAGACTTCACTTGGTATTGCAGAGAGCAGAGTTATAATCAAGTCTCGCATATAACAAACAAATGGAAATTTACCTGTGACCACAAGGCGTGGTGCTCGGCTCAAAGCAGATGTCCAAACAAATCTGTGCAATTAACAGCAAGCACTAATCATCAGACCCAAAGATCATCATCTCCCTATGCAATGACATTATACCAAAGCAAAGAAATCGATCTGTGAGAGATGCCCTTACAGCGCAAGACAGCTCCTCCCTTAGCCGATCCAGGCACGGCAGCTCCCCGGTCGCCCCCACAGCCTCCTTGGCCGTCTCCTTTTCCTCCGTCGCAGAAACCTTGTTCTGCTGCTCCTCCTCCTTTACCCCCTTGCTGTCATCTGGAGTCAGATTCCCAAGTTAACAACAACACCAGATCGAAGATTCCCAAACAGGCAGAGGACTTGCGCGCGGAAGCAATTAAATCACCGACCTGCAGGGCTGTTCGACTTGCCGCCGTCGTCGTCGTCGCTGAGCACAAGCGTCACGGGCGGCATCGGGATCGCGGCCGGCGACTGCCTCCACGACCTCCGCTTCCTGGAGCAAAGGAAAGCGTTGATTCGGACGGATCGACAAGAAACCAAGAAAAGAAGGCGAGGAGGAGTTGGTGGGTGCGCGAATTGAGAACCTGGTGTTGGATCCGGCGCTGCCCCCGGCGGAGGCGGAGGAGGGCCGCCTCTTGCGTCGCGATTCGCGGACCGGGGTGTCCTCGACGACGAGCGCCGCGAGGAGGATGGACTCCTCGTCCCAGCCGGCCAGCTCGGCCACCGACCGGAACCGGGGGCTGAGGAGCCCAGCGGCGCCGTTCTTGGCCTCCGCCGCCGGCAGCGGCCGCCGGGGCGCGGAGTTGGGGCTCTCCGCCGCCATGCTTTCTTTCTAGCCGTTGGGGAATTTCGAAATGGATTGGTAGATGGCGTGCGGTTTACATAGTTGGGTGCTCCCGGTCCTGTGATCCCGATTCCGGCTGGGTGTGGAGGGTGAAACGGTTGGGCTGGCAGCCCAGTTAAGCAGGACTAGTCCAATGGGTTGATTAGCTTTGGAACCCATAGAATCTTTTTTTTTCATGTGCAGGGCCGAATAAGGAAGACATGTGGTGCAAATTTGATGCCCAAAGTTTTACCTGTAATGGGTACCAGGCGATTTTGTTGTTAGTAAGAAAAATAAATCTACAAAGAGCCATTTTCCACGTCAAAGGATGCTTTACAACTTGGAATAAAAGTCCCACTGCCAATTCAACCACTGCAGTAAAGTAAACCAAGATCAGACGATCTTAGTTATTGTTTTGAACAGACACAACACTGGAGATGGATTTAAGATATCCAACATAGGTAGACGAGACGATAAATGAATTGGTTTGATGTTCTTATAGAGTTTGTATGGAAGATTTGGAACTTCAACAACCCCATCTCCCCTCCTTTTACCATGGATCTTGATCATGTTCGTGAACTGACATCAGCTTTCTATGCAGCACATATATAATGGCCAGGCTATCTTCCTCTGCTCGTCCAAGACATGATGTAGTACCATCTATCATATAGAATGGCTAATTTGTGTTTCATCCATCTTGTTGATTTTTTCTTGAACAATGAGTCCAAAAAACTTCCACTAGTGATCTATATGGTTCATACTAAAACTAGTTGTGCATGCGAGACATTGGGATTCCTCGATTCACTTCGGTCGCCCAAGGTGTGTACAATGCAAGTGCTACTAGCATGCACTAGGATTGTGTTCCGGGCCATTTTGCCTAATACCTATAGAATCTTTGGAATTGCCTTGGCGTCTTTGGAAGAAGAATCACTGAGCGGTCCATTTTTCTTCCAGGACGAGGATGCTTAACAGCCAACCATACTCAGAAGCAAACAAACCTAACTTTTTTAACGCCTCAAACTAGCGTACTTAAGTAGGTTACACCGCGTGGTTTCTGCACAGTCAATTATCTGTGACACACTAAGAGCATTTTCAATGTCATCGGGCTTTTGCACGGTCAATTATCTGTAACACACCGAGAGGATTTTCAGATTCACCGGTGAATTGACCAGCATGTTAAATTAAGCTGTTAGGTGCAAATATATCCAAAATGATGCTGATGTGACCATAATTGTCGTGGTGGTATCACGGCAGATGCCATAGGATGGCTAAAAGTGGGGCCGATGGACGCTGGTGGATCCGGGAGAGGGCTAGCGCGCTAAGAAGCACACACGAAGAACACACAAGCACCCCAAGATCTACCCAGGTTCAGGGCCCTCGTGAGGAGGTAAAGCCCCTACTCCTGCCTGCCTCTCTCTCTCTATACCGAGGTATCTCAAATACAAGGTTGCTCCTCGAGCTGTATGATCCCAGCAATGGGGATAAACACAAGGAAGAAGATGAAGCTATGGTGGGAAATGTGTCTCAGGGTATTGTCTCTGGCCATCCCTCACGCAGGAGGGGGTGAAGCCCTATTTATAGGCTAAACCGAGTTACGGGAACACCCCTCCCGCAGCACTGTAGCCATGCCAAAGGTATGTCATGATGTTACTCCTGTCAGAGACAGGACGTGACATGGCCATCTCCTGCAACGCTACAACACAGCTAGAATGTACCCTCTGCCAGGGACAGGACAGGGCACGCCCACGCCTAGCTCGTAGCCTTTATCCCGGATGTCCCGCGGTCAGCGATTAGGAGAGACATGTCACCTCGCTCCTCCTGCACGCTCCCGTGTCAGGCGCTTCCTTGTCAGGCGCTCCCGTGCCAGTCGGGATGTGACAGGAGCATTGACTCCAACCGACACAAGGCACCTCGTTGTGTTAACCCGGCATGGATATGCCGGATTCTTCCTCCTCGAGCTTTCCCTGCACATAAGAGAAGATACCAGAATACCGACATACATATGTCGGTTATGATGTCTCGGATCCTTATCTCGGATCCCTCCTCTCGGTCGACATATGTCGGTTGGCACCAGCATGGTACCTCGGTCCCTTCCGGCCCGGGGTTATCTCGGTATGCCTATGTCGGTTTACAACTACACCACACTCTGAAGTTCAGGCATGTCGGCTTTTACTGTAACTTGGCCCACACCTGGGCATAGCTTTTACCACATCATGACCCTACCCGGGGGTAGCCCCCCGACATTAGTCCCCGAAGCTGGTGCGGTCCTGCAGCCCTGGATGCAGGGCCACAGCAGGTTTAACCAACCGAAACAACCATAACAAGCATCCGACATAACCATGTCGGTTCAACCGTAAAGCCACTAATAATCTCTCCAACTGATTCCGACATTTGCCCCTGTGTCGGTTGCTCCGACACAAGGCAACCGTTTTATCCTGATCAAACATCCGACATTCACATGCCGGTTTATCGCAAGCTTCAAGGACCAAACTTTCCACAAACTTCGAGATCTGCCCTTGTGCCGGTCTCTCCGACACAAGAAGATTCCCACAATCTCTCAAAGATCTCTCCACAGCACGTGGCAGAGAAACGCTGTGCGCTGCCTCGGTTCCTGTGCGCGGACAGACATGTCTCTGCACGCACGCCGCATACGTCACGAGCTGTCATGTCTCAAAAGCACTCGAGTGCGTTTGACCGTGGCGTGCCTCCTTGGTTCCCGCGCCAATAACCGCACGCGATCACGCCGCGGGCCGTTACCACCTTGTGGCCCACGATGCGGCTGATCGTGCGGCCGCAAACATCGCAACCGCGCAGATCGTGCGCGGTTAATCCGCGCGCCCGTCACGGTAACCGCACGCGGTAAATACGGAAACTGCACGCCCTCACCCCCATAAATAGGGGAGCGGGCACCTCTCTTCGTCTTCTTCACACCCATCCTCTCCTTTCTCTCTCTCCTGCGACATCGCCGCCGCCGCGCAGAGAGCTCCGCCACCGCACGACGCCGGATCTCTCGAGCCACCGTCCACCGGAGCACCTCGCGCCGCCACCGGATGCGCTAAACTCCGGCACACCCCGCGCTTCTTCGCCTCGCAACGCCGCCGCAACACCGGTGAGTTCCTCGCCCTTAGCATTGCCGATGAACGTGTTCATCCTCTCCGATGAACACGTTCCTCTTCTCCGATGGATCTGTTCATCTTTCTCCTCTTCTCCGTATAAGCTCTCACATCCAACTGCATAGATGCTATTGAACTTAGTTGCTTAGATCCCCTCTATATCTTCTCCATCGTGCCTCTTAACAACTTTGCAATAGTTTCTCCGCGGATCTTCCTAAGTTTCAACTCACATGTTCTTGCATTTATCTTCTATTTATTTTTTCCCGTAGATCTTTCCGCCAAACACTTAGCCACAGAATTGTGTTTCCCGCCACTTATGCACTTTCCTCTGTTGCCAAATATTCCGAGATACTTATCTCGGTTCCTCTGTTGCCCAAATATTCCGAGATACTTATCTCGGTTCAACCTGTGCCTCTTTTGCAGATCCCTTCCGAGATGTCATCCAGCCATACCCCGGAGCCTGCCGAGGATGTCGTTGAAGAGGGAGAGCGCGCCGGGTGGGAAGGTTCCGACGTAACCCAGGCCGAGATAGACTGGCTAGTCCGGACCAAACGCATTCCGGCACAAGTGATATGCCGGGTTCCCGGCACAGAGGCCGAGCCGAAGCTGAAATCCGGCGAGCGCGTGGTCTTCGTCGCGCACTTCGAGCGCGGCTTTGGACTCCCGGCGAGCGAGTTCTTCCGATCCTTCTTGGATCGATTCCGGCTTCAACCTCACCACCTTCCAGCCAATGCCATTACCACGCTCTCTGCGTGCGTTTCTTCTCCGAGGGATACCTCGGACTTTGGCCCACTGTTGAGCTCTGGGCCAAGTACTTCCAACTCCGGAAGCAAAGTGTCCCGGATCCGGAGAACAAGAACTTCCCCAAGGAGATGACCCCGTGCGGAGCTGCTACCATCATACCTCGGAGGGGTTCCATCTTACCTCGGATTCAAGGCTGGAGTCATGCCGGAAATGGCAGCGCACGTTCTTCTACGTGAAGAACCCGGACAGCCCAGACAATGCCGACTTTCTGAACCTGCCGCTATTCAACATCGCCACCCCACTGAACAGTTTAACTGGTCCCTCAACCCGAGGGACCTGAACATCGAGATCAACCAGATTCACAAGGTCGTCGAGGAGCTTGTGAGGCAGGCTTAACGAGCGATGATCTCCTGAGGACCTTCGTCAGCCGCCGAGTTTCCCCCTTCAAGACCGAGTTCACAAGATCTGCCACATGAGTGGCCAGTATGATCCAACTCGGATCAGCACCCACGAGCTGAACAAAGCCGAGGTCAGAAGACGTGTCAAGGCAATTGCCCGCACGTGATGACCGAGGAATGGGAATGGGGTCTAGAACCTCATAACAGAACTCGGCTTCCGGAGCAAGTAAGTAACCTTGCAACTTGCACCGACATACTTTTTTCTACCGAGATAACTCTTATGCCGGCCCCATAATGCTCATAAAGTAACTCGGTTTTACTGCTTCTGGCTTGCAGAGGTTTACCCGGCAAAAGACTGAAGATGGAGAGGATCCCTCCACCAAATGGGGCCAAGACATCCCTGCCCCGGACGTCGCCGAGGTAGAAGACCCGGATGATGAGGATCAGCTGCCAATTCCGAGAGCTGGCGCCCCTACCTCGGGTAAGCCTCGAGCCCGAGCCTCAATCCGAGATTGGTCGGACGATGATGATTGCGAAATGCTAGAGATAATTGATGCTCGTCCCATCGCATATGCTCACCCAGCCTCGGCATCAACTAACCCGGGTGGCTCTGCCCGAGTGCACGCCCTGCTACCTCGGGCAAACAAGTGGGATCTCGCAAGCGTGCAGAGACCGGTACCTCGAAAACCGGGACCTCCACATCCTCGGATCCAGCAGCACCGCAGGCGAAGCGCAGAAGAGAGGAGCGGTTAAGCCGAAGAAGGGCAAGAAGACACCGCCAGTTACTCAAGGGTAAGATATTCTTTGCCGACACAAGCTTACTTCCTTTTTTCCTTCTCCGGGATAATCTTTCCCCGACATAACATTTTTCTTGTTTGATGCAGTGCCCCCTTGAAATCACCAGAGTGCCTCTCTATGCGCTCACCCCTTCCGAGTACAGCCGAACCTCGGCCACGTGACTCCGGGGTACCCGCCACCTCATCTGTCATTCCCGAGGTCGTGGTCCTCGACGAAGATGTTGGCTCTGTGCCCCCACCGCGGAAACCGACATTCCGCGGGCCGACACTTCGGTGACCTCGGGCGCACAGCAACCACCACCACAACAACAACAGCCGCAACAACAGCAACACAACAACAACAGCAGCAGCAACAACAACAGGAACACAGCAACACAACAGCAACAAGGACAGCAGCAACCTCAACAGCACAGCAGCAACCAAAGCAGCCGCCCCGGCCGAAGTCCACCACCAAGTCCACCGAGTTAGTAACTCGGAAAGCTACTCCACTAGCCAAGCCGGCACAGAGCCAAGCAGCACCGGGAAACAACTTGCCAACCCGGAGAACAAGTGGTGTTGACTCCAACCACTACCCCGGAGCACCAAGCTCTCACCACCTCTGTCTCCCGAGTTACCAGTAGCAGCTGGGTTTTACCCCAGCTCCAAACTCAAAGTGGACACAGCTTAGGCTCGGAGAAGCAGTACCACATGGACTGGAATGCCGCCGACACAAGCGAGGTCTCCTCCGCGAACCCGGTCACCCACATCCAGCTGGCCCAGTGCGCTTGCTCAGGCCATGCACAACTTGCAACTCTCGACCCTTCGAGCCAGCAAGCTTGCCGAGGTATTTTTTCCTCAGCCAGACTTTTCTTTCCTTTGCCATAGATGATAAACATATATAATCCCCAGTCCCCGAGATTCGGGTTGAGTGACCTGCGCTTGCCCGAGTAAAGATCACTCGGCGCGAATCTTCACAAAATTTCCATCATTAGACTAAAATCCGACACTCAGGATCTTCAAAAATCCGACACTTAGGATCTTCAAAAATCCGACACTTAGGATCTTCAAAAATCCGACATCCAGTCCCCGAGATTCTTGTCGAGTTTTACTCGGCACGAATCTTCAAAAAATCCGACATTAGCTTTACTCGGCATGAATCTTCAAAAATCATACTAACCTTTGCTCTTTTCAGGATTGCACCAACGCCGGACCACAGTGTTTCGGAAGCTGCTTCTGGACCACAAAAACTCAAGAGGTCCCACAAGCAACTTCAGGAGACGCTGAAGAACAAGGAAACCGCGCACGCCACTGCCCTCCAGAAGGAACGACAGGAAGTGTCTCGGCTCCAGGAGGAACTTGCCGGGTCCAGGGCGAGAAAACCGGCATTGAGCAGGCCCTGATGCAAAAGGAGGAAGCTGCGCAAAAGCACAAGGAAACCTCGAGGCGACCGAGGTTCGCGCTACCTCGGCTCAAGGAGAACTGGATGCCCTCAAGGCAAAATCCGACATCTGGCTCCGCGAGCTCACCCGGCTGAACAAGGAGATGGACAGTAAGTTTCTTTATCCTTTCTTTTTGTTTCATTGCTTGTACCGACATTAAGATATGCCGGTATATAACTCAATTCGGTGATAGCTTTTCTATCTTCAGATCACTTCGCCCACTCCAAGGCTGCTGCACTCAACACTGTCGCAAGGCACGAGCAAAGAGAGCCGAGGCTGGCCCAATCCCGGAGGAATGGGATATTGAAGATTACCTGACCGCTCTGAATGCTCGCATCTCTCCTCTGAAGGCCATTGGCCTGGATCTTCTTGATGCTGGCATCAAAGCTTACCGAGCCTTATGGCCAGGATCTCAGACTCCGGCTACATTGAAGAATTGTCCAAGTGTCTGTCGGGGGCCGAGGCCAGGGTCCGAGAGTGGAGATCCTCAGCAGCTCGTGCCGGAGCTGATCAAGCACTGACCTTTGTGCTCTCCTGGTATGAGTCCATCAACCTCAACGCCGTGCGCTCCCTGCGCCAAGGCTCCAAATGGACCTCGATCCGACACTGATAGAGAGCCGCAAGATGCAGCCAAATTCATGGCCAGCTATGCTCCCACCCGACACTTCATTCCGGGTCCCGCCTACTCGGATGACGAAGAAGATGACCAGGATGATGAAGAGGGTGAAGACGAGGAAGATGACATCGATGAGGAGATCGAGGCCGAAGCTCCCGACGCTGCCACTGCCGGAGCGACCGAGACTGCTGCTGCCGGAGCAACCGAGACTTCTGCTGCCGGAGCAGCCGACACTTCTGCTGCTGGAGCAACCGACATTGCCAAGCCGGCTGCGACCGACACTGCCAAGTCGACCGGACCGACACTTCAGAGAAGCCGGTATCCGACACTGCGGTGCCTCGGCAGCCACTCCAACACCCGAGGTTGCTCCAACAACTGAAGCTTCTTCTGCCGCCGAGACTGCTCCCGAGCCTCGCACCGCTCCAACTGCTCCGAGCTCCTCCGAGGCAGCTGCCTAAGCTTATCAAACATTGAACCATTAAATCCCCGGAATGCCGGGTGCAGATGTAAATATACTTTTAAGTATCTCGCAGTGCTACTTTTATCATATTAGTTTCAACAAGACAGCTTAATGCCGGATCACTTTGCACCAAGTCCCCGAGTTTACTTTCTTGTTTACTATACTTAGTAATCTTTGCTCTTGTCTACCATTTAGGCGTTCGACAGTCGAGTCACAAGATCAATCATTATAGCACACAATACTTGTAAATTTTGAGGTAAGGTTTAGAGTCATCCGACACAAGGAAAAGGAAAGAAAAAACCGGGTTAGTAAACGACATATGTCGGATCTTTTTAGGACCGAGTCCCCGAGTCCATTTTCATGTTTACCATATACCATAACCTCTGCTCTTGACTGCCATTTCGGCGTTCGTCAGTCGAGTCACAAGATCACAACAAAATAGCATACATTACTTGAACTTTGAAACGAGGTCTCAAAATCATCCGACATATGAACAACACAGAAAAAACCGAGATAAAACACAAGCATATGGACAAAGGCAGTCCCCGAGTTTCTTTTCGGAGTGCCGGCATTTTATTCAAAGGAAAACCGAGATACATACACTGCGCCCTTATGAGTAAAAGGGACGGAGTAGAGCTACATTCCAGGGTCTTTTGGTCTCCTCTCCGGATTTGTCCATCACATTTTTCCTCGGTGCCTGCGCATCTATAAGATAGTATGAATCATTGTGCAGAGCCTTGCTCACAATGAATGGTCCCTCCCATGGAGGTGACAACTTGTGTCGGCCTGCTTTGCGTTGCACTAGCCTCAACACCAAATCTCCCTCTCGGAAACCCGAGGGCTGATCTTCCGGCTATGATAGCGTCGGAGATTTTGCTGATATATAGCTGACCGAGATAAGGTCAGTTCTCGTGCTTCTTCGAGCAAATCAACATCATTTTCCCGAGCTTCTTTTGCCTCGGTTTCAGTGTACAGCGCCACTCTCGGCGAGTCATATTCCATGTCGGTCGGCAGGACCGCTTCTGCTCCATAGACCAGAAAAAATGGCGTATAGCCAGTTGATCGATTTGGTGTGGTCCTTAGACCCCACAGCACTGCTGGTATCTCCTCTATCCAACATCCCGGAGTTCGCAACAGTGGTTCAATCAACCGGGCTTTGATACCGGCTAACACCAATGCATTTGCTCTTTCCACTTGCCCATTTGCCTCAGGGTGTGCCACCGAGGCTATGTCCAACCGAATTCTCTTATCCGCACAGAACCGAGCAAACTCTCCCACAGCAAAGTTTGTGCCATTATCCGAGATAATGCTATGGGGGTAACCATATCTCAAAATGATGTCCTTCAAAAAGGTCACAGCTGTGTGACCATCACACTTCCGGATTGGCTTTACCTCGATCCATTTGGTGAACTTGTCCACCATCACCAGCATATGAGTCATGTTACCTCGGGCTGGCCTGAACTCTCCCACCATATCCAGCACCAAACTGCAAAGGGCCAAGTGATTGGAATTGTCTTGAGTGCCGAGGCTGGCAGGTGGATCTTTTTAGCAAACCTCTGACATCCCTCACACTTTCGGACGATATCTTCTGCCTGGTTCAAAGCACTGGGCCAATAAAACCCATGCCGGAATACCTTAGCCACCAAGGCTCTTGATGAAGCATGATGACCACATTCTCCCTGATGAATCTCCAGAGCATCTCCTGCCCTTCCTGCGGCTCGACACAGCGCTGCAGTACCTCGGTCACACTTCTCTTGTATAACTCCTGGTTGATGATGGTGTATGCCTTGGATCTTCTTTGCACTTGCCTAGCTTCAACTTCATTACTTGGCAAACTCCCATCCATCATAAATGCCATTATTGGTTGTGCCCACTCCGGCACAGGACGCACAGGAAAGACCGGATCATCCACCTCCATGAGATCAACCGACATTACTTCTTCCGAGATGAGTAACCAGTCCCCGGGTTCTGCCAAGCAGTCCCCGGGTTCTCCCAAATGCATCCGACATCGACGTCCATGGGAACAGCACCAGACTCCGGTTTCGCCGGGATAAAATTGACTCGGACTCGGCGATGGTTTGATTGATGGCTTCCTCAATGCTCCAAGGCTATGCCGGGTGGAATTGGATCCCGGGATGAACCTAGCTTGGACAGTACATCGGCGGCTCATTTTCAGCCCGAGGTATATGCGTGAGCTCGCAACCTTCAAAGAACCCCGAGATCTTCTGGACATGAAACCGATACAACGCCATGTTGGCGTCTAAAGCATCCCAATTTCCCGAGACTTGCTGCACCACCAAATCCGAGTCTCCGAAACATTCTATCCGGCGAATACCAATTTCTTTGGCCACATTTAGCCCATGAACAAGTGCCTCATACTCGGCCACATTGTTAGATGCCGCAAAATGAATCTGCAACACATATCTCAGCTGATCATGCTTTGGCGAGGTAAGGACTACCCCGGCACCTAAACCAATTTTTGTCCTTGAACCATCAAAGTGCATTCTCCAGTAATTGGGTCAGGCAATGGTGGCTCATATTGCATTTCAGCCCAATCCACCAGAAATCCGGCAGTGCCTGAGATTTAATGGCATCTCTTCTTTCATAGTGAGGAGTGTAAGGGGACACCTCGATAGCCCACTTGGCTACTCGGCCAGTTGCATCTTTACACCCAATGATCTCCGAGATAGGAGCCTCACACACCACAGTGATTGAATGCTCTTGGAAGTAATGTTTCAACTTCTTAGCAGCCAGATAGACACCATATGTCATCTTCTGGTAGTGAGGATAGTTCTGCTTGGACAACGAGATCACCTCGCTCAGGTAATATACTGGCCTTGCACAGTTTTGCCATCTCTTCTCGCTCCACTACCAATACGACACTCACAACCCGGTTTGTGGCTGCAATGTAGAGCAACATCGGCTCTTTGGGTAATGGTGAGCCAGTATCGGCGCAGTTGCCAACATCTTTTTTAACTCGGTGAACGCCGCATCTGCTTGCGGGGTCCACACGAAGTGGGTTGTTTTCTTCATGAGTTGATACAAAGGCAATGCCTTTTCTCCCAACCTGCTAACAAACCGACTTAAGGATGCCAAACATCCAGTGAATTTCTGCACGTCTTTGAGACATGTCGGTAACCTCATGCTTTCAATAGCACGGATTTTTGTCGGGTTCACCTCGATACCTCGGCTTGACACGAGGAAACCGAGTAATTTGCCTGCCGGCACACCGAAGGTACATTTGTCCGGGTTAAGTTTTATCCGGAATTTCCTTAGATTCTCAAATGTTTCTCGGAGATCATCAATCAGAGTGGATTTCTCCTTAGACTTGATGACAATGTCATCGACATACACCTGCACATTTTTTCCTATTTGATCATGCAAGCATTTTTGCATACATCTCTGGTAAGTGGCACCAGCATTTCTCAAACCAAAGGTCATGACACGATAGCAATAAGCCCCATACGGGGTGATAAAAGCAGTTTTCATTTGATCAGCAGGGTTCAGTGGTATCTGGTGAAAACCAGAATAAGCATCTACAAAGGATAACAGCTCACACCCGGCTGTGGAATCGATCACTTGATCAATCCGAGGCAGCGGGAATGGATCCTTAGGACATGCCTTGTTCAAGTTTGTGTAATCAATACACATACGCCACACAATGGCCACGTTCGGGTCATCTTTTTTCTTTTCCACCAGGACCGGGTTAGACAACCAGTCCGGGTGCAGCACTTCCATGATGAAACCAGATGCAAGTAATCTGGCCAGTTCATCACCTATCACCTTTCTCCTCTCATCCGAGAGACGTCGCATAGGTTGCTTCACCGGTTTCATATCCGGTCTGACGAACAAAGAGTGCTCAGCCAACTCCCTCGGAACACCTGGCAGGTCCTGATTTGACCATGCAAAGATATCCCGGTTCTCACGGAGGAAGTGACTGAGCTCGCCTTCCTATTTCTCAGTTAACCCGGTACCAATGATGACGTTGTGGTCCGGACATGCCGGGTCAACATTGATCTTCTTGGTCTCCTTGGGCACCTCGAAAGTTGCATTCTGCTCCGGGTTAGCCATACCCGGCATACCGAGTTGCGGACTGAGCCAATGCCACCACTTCATGGATCTTCTTCTTCTCTGCAGCGATAATCAGTGACTCGGCTAAGCACGATCCAGCCGAGGCACACTCCAGTGCACGCTTGTAATCACCCGAGATAGTGATGATGCCATTAGGACCCGGCATTTTCATCTTGAGGTAACCCACATGGGTGGATATCATGAACTTGGACAGTGCAGGCCTACCGAGTAAAGCATGGTATGGACTTTCGAGGTCCACTACCTCAAACTGGATGCTCTCAGTTCGGCAGTTGTCCTTGGTGCCAAACAACACATCAACCCAAATTTTGCCCATAGGTGCACATGAAACACCTGGCACTATACCATGAAAGGTGTAGAACTCGGCTGCAGCATATTTGCCGAGATACCCATCTTCACCATGGTGTCTCGGTACATGATATTGATAGCACTCCCATTATCAATGAGAACTCGGGTGAACCGAACATTGATGGTGGGTCCAAAGAATGTCGGATCCACCACCAATGCATAACCTCCCGGAGTTGGCATAACTCGGGGATGATCCCTTCTGCTCCAAGTGATTTCTTGCTCGGACCAGTGCAAATACTTCGGCACTGCCGGCATAACTGCGTTCACCTCCAGTGCACGCCGATGCAAGCTCTTCTTGTCAGTTGGCTCGGTCACAAATATCACATAGCTCTGATGAGCTTCTCTGTAATCTCCCTGGGGATACTCTCCCTGCCTGCTGGGACCAGTGTTGTTGTTGTTCCCTCCGACATTCACCTGATTCACAGGTTTCGGATCTGCTTGCCTCGGAACTGGCGGAATCACCGGGATAGCATTTGCTCCGGTAAGCGGCAAGTTTTGCCTCGGCGGAATTCTCTGAGGTGCCCCCACTGATTTCCTCCGGCTCTGGCTCCTTCCCCCTTGTGCGCTGATACCAGCTGCACTGCCGAGTTGTATGGTTTGCAGGCCTGCGGATGTCTTGGGTGTGGAAACTGCAAGGCCCATCCAACATAGCCTCATAAGTTAAGGACGGCTTCTGGTCACCCCATGGCCTCTTCCCTTCTTGATTCTGGCCCCATGCTGGGCCATTGAACTTCGGACGCTGGCTATTGCCGGCATCTGGCTGGTCTTGGTTTACGCTGCAACCTGGTTTGAGCCATACCGGTAATCCGGCTCTCCTCTTGTTTCCGAAGTCCTGGCGATCGTTCTGCCTGACTGGCCCGGGTCTGTTATTCACCGGGTATCTTCTACTCGGCTCCCCGAGTTCAGCAAGGTTGCATCGGATCACCCAGTGCATAGCTATCCGCAATCCGGATTGTCTCGGCCAGGTGGCCGGCATTTCCCTCTGCAACTTCTGCCAGAGCATGGAGCCGTGTCGGCACCCTGGGCAAACCAAGATATGGCCTGCGCCTCACAACTCCTTCACAGGAATTGCGAATAGTACTCCACCGGGTTAAGTAATCCCGGTCAGTTTCATTATCCCTCTGCTTGCACATCGCAAGCTGCTGAGGACGATTCGGTCTCTTGTACGTGCTGGAGAAGTTGCTAACAAATGCTTCTTCAAAGTCCAGCCAGCAATCAACGCTGCCCTCTCGCAGGTTGTTCAGCCAAATCCGGGCTGGCCCTTCCAACATCTGCGGGATATACCTCACCGCCCATCGGCGGTTTCCCCGATATGCACTGCCGACACATAATCTGTCAGCCAGTCCTCCGGCTTAGTACTGCCGTCATATGTTTTGCACCTCGGTTCAACTGAAAGTGCCGCACCGGTGGCTCCCTCATGATCCGAGGTCCAAAACATGCCGGGCCAGGTGGACCTTGCTCTTCCAGCATCTCGGACATATAATCCTGTCCAACTTGTAGCGTGCATCATTTGGTGACAACTGGCGAGGTCCCAACCGAGATCCCAGTGCACCTTCATATCTCGGATACCCGGCTTTCTCCATAGCCGAGTAACCATCATCATAACGGTTAGCCACCTGTTCAACAACTTGCGGCTGCTGGACATGCCCGACATTTTGCTGCTGCTGCTGGGCGAGATTTTGTGTCGGATACCGAGGTGGATAACCTCGGCCAGCCGAGTTAACTACCCCGGCACCTGGACCGCCCGGACCGGGATTGCTTCTACCCCGGCCGGCACTACCTCGCCCAACTACCTGTTTTCCGGCACACGCCGGATCATACACCTGTATCTGTTTGCTCTTACCGGAGTTTACACTCCGGTCACGATCTCCACCGACATGCGGTGATGAAGCTTGCCCCTTAGATCCACTGGCTCCCCTAGCCGAGTGAACAACATCGGACCCACCTGCAACTGTGTTGGCCTTGCGATAGGCCTCATTCTGCCGGGTAGCCACAGCTACCAACTCATTAACTCGGTCTTGCTGCCTACGGAGAGCTTCTCCGGATAAGCCTGACAACTCGGCTCTTGCTGCCTCGGCAGCTCTAAGAGTCTTAGCAGGGGAACTATACTTTGGATGTACCAGCCTGGTCTCGGAGGTTTTCCCTCCTCTCCAGCGGCACTTTCGCCGATCTGGTGACCTTGGGGCAGGATTATCGACATCTCCTTTGCCGGGTTCTCCTTTACCGGCATCAGCCGCAGTGCCGGTCACCATGACCTCTGCGCAGCTCCTGGGGCGAGCGCTACGCCGGCCGCGAGCCGCACAGATAGCAGGAGGATACTCAGCCACAAGCACCTGCTCGGGGTACTTGCAGACAACCTCGGTGGCGACGTAGGTCACGAAGGTGCCGAAGCTGATGAGGCAGCCGTTCGTCGGGAACGGCCTGCTGCCGAAGCATCCGGCGTTGTCGCTGATGAAGTTCAGCGCGCCGAGCTTGCAGACGAGCCCGCAAACGACGCGCTCGCCGGAGTCGATGATGGAACCCGTCCGGAATGTCACACCAGCCAGCGCCGCTGCCTGCCCCACGGTGGGCGCCAACTGTCATGGTGGTATCACGGCAGATGGCATAGGATGGCTAAAAGTGGGGCCGATGGACGCTGGTGGATCCGGGAGAGGGCTAGCGTGCTAAGAAGCACACACGAAGAACACACAAGCACCCCAAGATCTACCCAGGTTCAGGGCCCTCGTGAGGAGGTAAAGCCCCTACTCCTGCCTGCCTCTCTCTCTATACCGAGGTATCTCAAATACAAGGTTGCTCCTCGAGCTGTATGATCCCAGCAATGGGGATAAACACAAGGAAGAAGATGAAGCTATGGTGGGAAATGTGTCTCAGGGTATTGTCTCTGGCCGTCCCTCACGCAGGAGGGGGTGAAGCCCTATTTATAGGCTAAACTGAGTTACGGGAACACCCCTCCCGCAGCACTGTAGCCATGCCAAAGGTATGTCATGATGTTACTCCTATCAGAGACAGGACGTGACATGGCCATCTCCTGCAGCGCTACAGCACAGCTAGAATGTACCCTCTGCCAGGGACAGGACAGGGCACGCCCACGCCTAGCTCGTAGCCTTTATCCCGGATGTCCCGCGGTCAGCGATTAGGAGAGACATGTCACCTCGCTCCTCCTGCACGCTCCCGTGTCAGGCGCTTCCTTGTCAGGCGCTCCCATGCCAGTCGGGATATGACAGGAGCATTGACTCCAACCGACACAAGGCACCTCGTTGCGTTAACCCGGCATGGATATGCCGGATTCTTCCTCCTCGAGCTTCCCCTGCACATAAGAGAAGATACCAGAATACCGACATACATACGTCGGTTATGATGTCTCGGATCCTTATCTCGGATCCCTCCTCTCGGTCGACATATGTCGGTTGGCACCAGCATGGTACCTCGGTCCCTTCCGGCCCGGGGTTATCTCGGTATGCCTATGTCGGTTTACAACTACACCACACTCTGAAGTTCAGGCATGTCGGCTTTTACTGTAACTTGGCCCACACCTGGGCATAACTTTTAGCACATCATGACCCTACCCGGGGGTAGCCCCCCGACAATAATGGAAGCGATGGTGATGCTTGAAGGCTTCCTCTTAGCGAACAAGTCGTGTTTTCATGGAGTTGAAACCGAAACAGACTCTCAAGAAGTGATGCGTTTCTGTATTGGTCAAAACCGATGGTGTGATCCGGCTGCAGCTTTCTTTGCATCCTGCATTTGACACCATCTATATTTACACGAGATAGATCATTAGAAAATGGATTTAGCCTTTTAGTTCTAGGGTTTAGGTCATTTATCTTATGTTACTATTGAGGGAATAGATAATCACATTCGAAATAAGTGGGGTTAGAGTTCTTTTGGCACGCACGAGAAGTAAATGTGTTTCCGTAACAAACTTCATTGGGTAGCGATGCCAAAGTACAAAGAGAAAGAAGCACGCACTAGAAAGCTCATGTTAATTCCAGATTTAAGGGTATGTCTAAAAGAAGTTTTTTTTGAGTTATTGCGGTTTACATAGTTGGGCGCTCCCGGTCCTGTGATCCCGATTCCGGCTGGGCCTTTGGCCAGCTCTGGCTCTGTGGAGGGTGAAATGGTTGGGCTGGCAGCCCAGATAAGCAGGATTAGTCCAATGGGTGGATTAGCATTGGAACCCATAGACTCTTTTTTTACTTATTAATTAATTGAAACCCACAGACTCTATCCAACTGGAAGACCATTATAGTTATTACGCTTGATTTCCCTAAAAAAATATTATGCTTGATGTACAACTCCACCAATAAAAAATTGTTGCAAAGCTCGACATTTTACGGACAGAGTTATCATTGTCTGCTAGATCAATTCTAGATTCAAGGGCATGTCTAAAAGAAAGGAACGATATGTTGCCCGAAGAATAGTGTGTGTACAATCGATTCACTTTTCCATGTGTAGGGCCGAATAAGGAAGACATGTGGTGCAAAAATTGATGCTTACCAAGCGATTTTGTTGTTAGTAACAAAATAAATTTACTAAGAGTCATTTTCCACATCAAAGGATGCTTTACAACTCGGAATAAAAGTCACACTGCTAGTTCAACCACTGCGGTAAAGTAAACCAACCTTAGACCATCTTACTTATTGTTTTGAACATACACAACACTGGAGATGGATTTAAGATATCCAACATAGGTAGACGAGATGACAAATGAATTGGTTTGATGTTCTTATGGAGTTTGCATGGAAGAATTGTAACTTCAACAACCCCATCTCCCCTCCTTTTACCGTGGATCTTTGATCATGTTCGTGGACTGACATCGGCTTTCTATGTAGCGCATATAAAATGGCCATGCTATCTTTCTCTGCTCGTCCAAGACAACATGTAGTACCATCCATCATATAGAATGGCTAATTTGTGTTTCATCCATCTTGTTGATTATTTTTCTTGAACAGTGAGTCCAGAAAACTTCCACTAGTGATTTATATGGTTCATACTGAAACTATTTGTGCATGCGAGACATTGGGATTACTCGATTCACTTGGATTCGGATAAGAGGCAAAGGCCAAAGGGCGTGTACAAAGCAAGCGCTACTAGCTCATGTTTTTTTTTTTGAATTTTTCACATATATTAAACCAGCAAAGAGTACACGATTACATCGATTACAAAAACAAAACTAAAAGAGACTAGCAAATCTATGAGATCTTCAACCCCTTTCTTCATCCATCACACAATCTTGTACTTTTCTGAAGGCAGCCGTAGAACAACGTCAACACCACCAAACCACAGACCTGTGAATACCACCGAAGGTTCTCCCTTAATTTTGAGCCGCAATGACAAGGCTTTGTGCACGCACGCAGCCATTAAATTAATCAAGCAACATCAGCAAGAGCACCACCACTGATATTTCAGGGACAAATAACCGAACCACTTTGTCGACGTCGTTGAGAGCCGAGAGAACGAATCACCATTGCCGAAGACGTAGTAGCCGGGATAGATATAGCGAGGACAAACCTCCTCGCGGCAACCATGAGAAACAATCCAAGATTGATCTGGCGAAGCAAGATCTGAAGAACCATACCTAGACAGACTTAATCTTTCAAATCCACCATTGACGTCGGGAAGGGTATCTCGCCGTCGAACGAAGCGTGGAAGATCACTTATTGCAGACGATACCATCTCCATTAATGAAGAAGATGACGACCAAAACCAATCTCTACCATTAAAAATCTTCGAAAAACGCCGTGCGCAGGTTCGAGGTCCCCACCCCTCCTAGTGCCAGAAGGGCACCTAAGGCGCTACTAGCTCATGTTAATTGGGTGACGATCTTCTTCTTTGTTCGGAAAAGATTGTACAGATAGGATGGAAGTAGCAGAGGGCTGAGAAGGATCAGACGGTTCCCATGCCCCCGCTGTAAAAAAACTAAAAATCCGCACCTCAAACGCATCCCCATTCTTGCTTAGTTGAACTGGATTTTGAACACATACTTGTTTACCTCCTCCTTGACCTCCACTCGACCACTCCCCAGCTCACCCTCGCCTCCCCTCCCATGGCGTCTCTCCTCTTCCTCCCGCACGCGGCCCGCACGCCCACCCCGCGCGCCGCCACACCACGTCCCACCCCGCGCGCGACCATCACCTGCGGCCCGCGCGACAACCGGGGCCCGCTGCAGCGCGGCCGGTCCCTCTCCACGGAGGCCATCCACGCGGTGCAGTCCCTCAAGCGCCTCACCGCCGCCGACCGCTCCCCTTCCGCCGCCCTTGCCGCAGCCTCGACCTCCCTGGGCCGCCTCCTCCGCGCCGACCTCCTCGCCGCCATGGCGGAGCTCCAGCGCCAGGGCCACTGGCCCCTCGCGCTCGCCGCGCTCCACGTCGCCCGCGCCGAGCCCTGGTACCGCCCCGACCCGGCGCTCTACGCCACCTTCGTCTCCTCCGCGCCGCCATCCGACCCCGCCGCCGACGCCGCCGTCGACGCGCTCGTCGAGGCGTTCCTCGACGAGAAGGAGCGGGCGGCGGCGGAAGGGCGGAGGGGCCGTGGGAGGGGGAGGACGTGTACAAGCTCACGAGGCTGGTCCGCGCGCTGGTGGCGAAAGGGAGGGCGGCGGCGGCGTGGCGGGTGTACGAGGCGGCGGTGAGACGGGGCGGCCTGGAGGTGGACGAGTACATGTACAGGGTCATGGCCAGGGGGATGAAGCGGCTGGGGCTCGACGCCGAGGCGGCGGAGGTGGAGGCCGACTTCGCCGAATGGGAGGCCAGGGTCTTCTCGCCGCCGGCGCGGCTCGCGAGAGAGACGACCGGCGAGACGGCGACGGCTGCCGCTTCCAGCATGTGATCGGTTCTGTTCAAGCTCAGTAAAATCAATCACGAGAGCACAAGCGAATCAGGAGTTCAGGAAATGCTGATGTAGCTATATGATTTTCAGGGAACAAGTAGACACACGATTTTCAGTATTTCTCTCGTGCAATATAGCTCAAGCTCAAAAAAGTTATTCATCTTGTACATTACATGTCACACCATTTGTACACTTTCAAGCCCTCACATTGTTCAACATGTGGCTAAGTTACACAGCGACGGTGGCTAAAGTTACAAGGCAACCATTGACGCCATCCACGACGATGGCTAAGTTACACGGCGGCGATGGCTAAGTTACACAGCGACTACTTACGCTACTACTTCAGACAGACAGCACTGTATTCCACGATTGCAGAAGGTTGCATTTTACAGTTTTGGATCCACGAGCAGCGTCCACGAAAATGTCGGAATGGCAGCAGCAGAAGCTCACTCGAGGCCGTAATCCTCACCAAAGTACTTATCGACCAGCCCATTGGCCATGTTCCTCATCGCCTCGTTCTCATGGAACTGGAACCTCTCCATGGCCTCAATGCCGTCCTGCCTCTCCACAAGCGCTGGACCTTGTCCACTGGGATATCCCCTCATGACCTGCAAAGATGGCAATTTGGATATTAATAGAGCCATACAAATCCAATACATCCAGAGTAACCTAAACACAGCTGAAGACAGTTCATTTGTAAGTATTACTCCAGTAGTTAAAATAAACGGGTTTGGAAATGAGAGAGAAGTAGTTAAAGCCAGTAAGATTCCCTCACCAGTTCCAGGAACTGAAGTCCAAGTCTTGCGCTCTCTATATCAGCAGACCTGACCAGATGTACGAACCCTGGAAGGGCTCCACCATTTATGATTGAGACCAAATGTTCGACGATTATGTTCGGTGGGTCAGGAGTTCCTGCTGGGACAGCACACAGATTGCCCAGGGTGTAAGCTGCTTCCTTACGGATGTCAAACTGTGCACTCGTCAGGAGGTGTATTAGCAGAGGTGTCGCCTCGCTGGTAAAAATCAATTTCTTGTGCTCAAAGCTGCCTGCTGCTATATTTGACAATGCCCATGAAGCCTCCTACATTAGCAGTCCATGAATTTGAAAGCATAAACAAATCAAATATTTGTATGTATTAGCCAAATGAAGTAAACTTGAAGTTGAAGCAGGAAATGAAAGCAGACCTTTCTGAGAACCCTATTGTCACTCTTCAAACATTTTATGAGGCTTGATAAAGCTTGATCTGTGAAAAATATTTAGTTAGTACTTGCAAACTGTATCTCATAATGGATATCATCCAAATGAAACATGGTGATGTTATATCATTGGAGACAAAAGGGTGATTAACTAACCTGTGATACTGTTTCCAACTATTAGGACTGAATCAACCATGTATCCATCCCAGCTACAAGATTTCCTAAACCACGAAGCACCTAATTCAAAGTACAAGCGTCAAATTGCCTGTGCAAATTACACACTTTCTTCAGCAAAAAACTGAGGGTTCGATAGTACAAATCACACTACATACGCTCTTGAATGCATAATACAGAGTGCATAATTCCACAATAATGGAGGGGAAAATATCCTTAGAACAGCCATATGCTAATAGCAAACAATTATTAAAATTTTATTCGATGCCTCATAACAAAAAGATGCCGATCTACCAGATATGACCTGCTCATCCATACATTAAATATCAATTTGACAACTATACAATACATGGGTTATGGAAGTTTGAAGTTTGAACCGGGAGACGTTCCTCTTACAACACATGGTTAGCTTGCTGGGTAGTAGTTAACTACAATAAAAGTTGTTAATGATATGCATTTCCAGGATGGCACCAAAAGCACGAATAAGAGAAAGAATTTGCTATGAGATCAAGAGAAAAACATATAATACCGGAATGAGCAACTGCAAGTTCTCAGATGCCAGTAGGCGTGCAATCAGCAACTGAGGCACATGACTCCTTACTATTAAGCTGATAGCTTTTTCTGAAAGTGCTGAAAGATATACCACTACCCAAGCCACCTCAGTTGCCAGCTCTTCGTCCCTGAAAGATTACTTATCAGTGGCAGTAATGAGCAAAAGCATGCACATCACTCTGATAAACTTTAGTTAAATGTTTTCCATGCCAGTTGCACATCTAGATACCAAGAGAATATAACAAGGAATAAAGCAACTGTACAAGAAAAATAGTATCAAATGTCCAGCAAATTCAAACTCCGCCTATGTCTTCTAGGCATAGCCGGTCCCAAGCCCGGATAAAGGAGGAGGGTTGTGATAGGCTTGGCGAGCCAACGTAAAAACTAGCCAGTCCCATGGATATGAAACCCACGAGAGTAGTACTAGGGTGGGTGACCTCCTGGAAAGTCCTCATGAAAGGTTTCATATCTAAGGGTTGTGATAGGCTTGGCGAGCCAACGTAAAAACTAGCCAGTCCCATGGATATGAAACCCATTTGGGCGAGAGTAGTACCAGGATGGGTGACCTCCTGAGAAGTCCTCGTGACAGGGTTTCATATCTAGCCTACCCCAACTTGTTTGGGACAAAAGGCTTTGTTAAGGTTAAGGTAAGGGTCCAGCAAATTCAACTTGGTAAATGACATACTCCCTCCGATCCATATTAGTGGGCATAGCTTTGTCTAAATTCATATGTATCTAGTTAAGTATTTAGACTAGATACATGTGTATCTAGACAAAGTTGTGCCCACTAATATGGATCGGAGGGAGTACTAACTAATGAAGATGTTGGAAGGAAGTATTGATGCTGCAAGCCTATATCATGAGCATACTGGGAAGGCAAGTTACAAAGCACAGATAAGTGAATCTGATCAATGTTTTTTATGGAACTGTAAGAACGCACAACAAATAACTGGAGCAATTTGCAATGAGTACAAAGCCCACAACAGAACAAGCATAATTCTCCTTGAATTTTAGGAACTCAACTAAATGAAAAGTACAATAATTAACTGAAGTTCGATGCAAGATAGAAAGATTTCCATTAAGAGACGTACGCCTTTTCCAAGTCCCTTGTGATTGCATTTAGCACACCCTCAATGCTAATAAGCTCATTGACAGCCTTGGGATCAGGCCCCTGGGTTATAAGAGAGACGGAAATTTTAGTGAAATGATGCTTGATCAATAGCTACATGCATATTAAATAATATAACAGGCTGATAGAGTGATAGTGATTAAAACATGTTTGAGGGTTCAGCTTCTAAAAGTGCCATAAGGTATGCATGTCTTGAGTGTTTTGAGAAGGAGCTTAATTTTCAATGCAAATATTGCTTGAAGTTTAGCTGAGATAAAATACATCCTAAACTTTAAGAAACCCCTTCCTTAATATCCCTCTTGTAAGGGTTTAAGCATATCACCACTTTAAGCTTTACGCTTAAGAGCTCCTAATTCCTAAATAGGCTCATTCTAAGCATATGCTTAAGCACCCCTAATTCCTAAAGCTCTTGGAAAGAGTACACTGTTATAAACTGGCATAAGGAACTTGAGGTTCATACAGTTAAAGCAAGAGATATATACCTTAATGAGATTCGACAATGCCCAAGCAGCAGTCCTTGCTGCAGAACCTTTGCTTGACAGCATTAAGCGGGTAAGAGGCCGCAAAGCACCCTGTGCAAGTAATGTGCTTCTCAGATCAGCTCCTTCACCAGCAACATTACCGATGGCCCATGCACATTGCTCAGCAACAAGTGTGGAACTCTTCTCTAACAAATAGATCGAGCAACATTTTAAGATAAGCAAAGATCTAACTTCCAACTGAACAACACAGATTATATATTCCTAATGGGATTATACAAAACAACATATACTCCTAAGCAATAGAGAGAGGAAACGGACCACCGAGGTGAGCAATAAGCAACGGCAGTGCAGGCAGCAAGGCTTTTGTTTCTTCTGGTTGTCCAGCTGCTATGTTTGTAAGGCACCAAGCTGTCTCTTGCAACTGTAATAAAAGCATCCACGTCACACAAAAAAACTGTCATAAAAGCATCAATGATATCCATAAGAAAAATAGTTCAAATGTAGCACGAAAGTGGTTTTCAGGTAATGTAGAAAGCTGGAATTGGTATTTTTCTAGTGCAAAACGGTCAACCTGTTCATCTGAAGATCCAAAGGACAGATATTGCACTAAAACAGGAATTGCCCCAGCTTTAATTGCTACTTCAATGGGAGGTACTTCAGACTGTGACAACAGGCGTCTCAAAGCACGAAGTGCCTCTATCTTCTTCTTCTGGGCCCCTTTCCCCCTAAGAATGTTGGCCTGATGTAATCTTGTCATAGTGTAAACTGCACAATAGGTTGTGTGCAGGCTGTAGTATGTTCTAGAGTACTATCCTTATGTAATTCTTAGGCTGTAAGATAGGATAGGATAGCAGTAGAAAGTAGTAGAAGGCTCTAGAATACTGTAGCAGCGACCTTGAACTCTCTATATAAGGAGAGGCACCCTACATGGAGGGTAGCAAGAAGTGGAAGCCAAGGTCCTAGCATAGGTTGCTAAGGTTTGCCAGCATTTGTTGCTGTAGTGTAGCATTTGTTGCTGCATAGTAGGCATAGGTTGCCAAGCTTGTAGGCATTCGTTGCCTGTGTCGTGTAGCATCCGTTGCTACAAAAGCTAATAGAAAAGGAAGGCATTTGTTGCCTGAAACTTGTGTGCTCCTCTGTAGTGCTAGTCCCGTGTTTTCTTCACTTGGTAGAGAGAACAAGGGGAAGAGAGAACACCCAACAATTGGTATCAGAGCCGTAGGCTAGGAGATCACCGGAGATGGCCAAGACGGCAAAGGAGCTGCAGAGGGCTTTGGAGGAGGCTCTCGCTGAGGCGAAGGCGGCACGGGCTGACGCAGAGTTATCACGAGCAGAGTTGGAGGCGCTGAAGGGGAAGAAGGCAGATGAGGTAGAAAAATCCAGTGAGTTGGTTCCGGTGGCAACAGTGCTGCCGGTGAGGCCGCGGGGACCCATCAACTACCCCCAGCTGACCCGCACCAACTACACGTTGTGGGCGATGCAGATGCGGGTGGCACTGCAATCAGCCGGTGTGTGGGAGGCGGTGAGCTCTAAAACTGTGAGCTTCGAGCAAGACCGCGACGCGCTGTTGGCCATCTACCAGGGCGTGCCGGAGGATGTGCTGGCGTCACTCGCCGGCAAGGATACGGCAAAGATGGCATGGGACGCCATCAAAGCTATGAACATCGGTCATGATCGAGTCCGCGAGACAAAACTGCAGACATTGCGCAAGGCGTTTGAGGCGCTGGAGATGGAGGATACCGAGTCTGTGGACAGCTTCGCAACGCGCGTGAACAAGATGGTTGCGTCCATCCGTGCGCTTGGCGATGAGTTGAAGGAGCTCACAGTTGTCCAGAAAATTCTCCAGGCTGCGCCCGCAAGGTTCATGCATCTCGTGACCTCACTGGAGCAATGCATCGACCTCAAGATTTTGACGGCCGAGGATCTGTTTGGCCGTTTTCAGGCGCATGATGAGCGAGTACGAATGCGCTTTGGTGATCCTGTTGGTGGGCAACATTTGTTGTTGTCCAAGAAACAGGGGGGGTCATATCGGAAGGGTGGTCGTGGTGCAGTCCGCGGTCATGCCGGCGGCCGTAACGACGAGGACGATAGCAGCGACTCTGACACCAGTGTGCGTAGTGGGCGCAAAGCTGGGAAGAAGAAGGGGAAGTGCTACAACGGTGGCGTCCGTGGTCACTACTCGTCCGAGTGCCGCAACCCAAGGAAAGAAGAAGCGTTTTTCGCGTCGGCGGATGAGCATCCATCACTTCTGTGATGATGATTGAAGATGACAAGATTAGGGGGGTGATTGTTGGCCTGATGTAATCTTGTCATAGTGTAAACTGCACAATAGGTTGTGTGCAGGCTGTAGTATGTTCTAGAGTACTATCCTTATGTAATTCTTAGGCTGTAAGATAGGATAGGATAGCAGTAGAAAGTAGTAGAAGGCTCTAGAATACTGTAGCAGCGACCTTGAACTCTCTATATAAGGAGAGGCACCCTACATGGAGGGTAGCAAGAAGTGGAAGCCAAGGTCCTAGCATAGGTTGCTAAGGTTTGCCAGCATTTGTTGCTGTAGTGTAGCATTTGTTGCTGCATAGTAGGCATAGGTTGCCAAGCTTGTAGGCATTCGTTGCCTGTGTCGTGTAGCATCCGTTGCTACAAAAGCTAATAGAAAAGGAAGGCATTTGTTGCCTGAAACTTGTGTGCTCCTCTGTAGTGCTAGTCCCGTGTTTTCTTCACTTGGTAGAGAGAACAAGGGGAAGAGAGAACACCCAACAAAGAAGCATCAAAAGGTTGTGAAATATAATCCATAATGCTTTCTCATAATAAATAATTAACTATAAGTCAGAGTGTAAATTTTCTCCAAAATCCGCAAGTGCTTGAACCAGACTTTGCAACTTATAGATATGCATGTTCAGAGTGGAAATTCTACACAAGCCATGTAAAAAACAGAATCTTCAACCAACCAAGGTCGCATTTGGTAGTGCAAATCAAAATGACGGCAGCATACAGTTCCGGAATCCAATTAATGAGATATGTAAGGGATAATGCATATCACATGATGAATTGCGATCTTCAGTAAATCGAATATAGGAAAAGAACAACAAACCTAACAGGTAGTTATGGGCAGTGGGTTTCTTTGGATTGCATAATAAGAAGACAACATAGGTCATAATATTAGACGTACAAAATAATGTGTCCAGAACAAAGGACTGACTAACACATGAAGAGATACAAAAGAAGGCACATACTGGCTTGACAAAGATGACTTCAATTCTTGGACAGCTTGAGCAGTTCTAGTTTCAAGACCTGCTTTCTCATCATCAATAACCATATCACCATCTTCAATTGCAGCCTCGTTGCTGCCAGAAAGTGGGGTGCGGCACACACGCTTTGCACGCATTAAGGCTTCCCTTCTTTCCTTCCCTATTGCTACAGCCTGTTCACGCCTCCGACTAGCTGCCGTATTGTGCACTGCAACCAGACTTCCAACCAATCAAAGTCTATAATAAGTAATAACTATCACTAGCAGCAAGATCCCTACAAGTGTGTTGGGTCTTTTATTATCGTCACGAGTAATTAGTTCAAGATGGCATATAATTAACATGTGATTTACACCAGACAGAATTTCATGGTAGTTTGGTAAAACCGCACATTAAGATTTAAGCATACTTATAAACTTAGAATACTAGAAAATTGAAGAGCAATTTCTCGTCACAGCAGACATGAAACCAGAATGGGCCGAGATAAAGTTTCACTTCAATGGATTGTTCCGAACTACTATAATTGCCAATATAGAGAAAAGCATTTATCGGTTACTGCTCGGCCGGCTGGCGATTAGCGATTACGGCGAATCGGCCGATAAATCAGTTCATCGGCTTATCGGTCACCGGCCGAGTAGCAATTAACCGGCCGATTTTTGAACAGTAATTACCACCCTAGGTCATCTAACTTGCAGAAATGCAATTCCAAGTTACCACCTACAGTTCACTCATAGTTAGATGACCTATCCAAATAATAACTTAAGTTACCCTCTAGGTAAAAGTGAAATTAACTACATGTGTCAACTCGTTTGCTATCCAATAATAACTTGCTCAATTTCAACTTCACCCAGCTCTGAACAATAAATCAAGTGGTTCTACACCACCTAAGGTAGCTACGCATGATAAGCCACTATCCGCGTACTATTTAAGCTTCCAGCCGGCTCGACCTAATACTGCTCGAACCATGTCGGAGAGATGCTTCTTCTCCAAGAAGGCAAGAGAAGCTTGGCCTTCGCCTCTCCTAACCCCCCGACCAACTATACTTCCTGGCTTACTTAATATACTCTCGGGGCTTCCGCCACCGCCGTGCGCGAACCGTTCGACAGAATTCGAGAGCCACGGCGAGGCGAGCAAAGAGGAGGTGGGGCGCGGAGCTGACCTGAGGACTTGATGGCGTAGCGGTGGCTCTGGAGCGGAAAAGCAGGAGAGGACGAGGCGGGGTTGTTGCCGTCGGCCATCTTTTACGGCGGCGGAGCTCGACGGCTGCGGGGCTCGGCGACGATGGTAGGAAGAGAAACGGGACGGGGAGGAGACTAAGCGAGACCGTACGATGGGCCGGGTTCGGGTAGCCCGGCTTTATCGTGCTGGTAGACCCAGGCCCATGGGCTTAGGGCCGGCAGTGCTTTCGATTCGAGTTTTTTTTTTGTAGTGGCCCAATGTTGTCGAGTTCTGCACGTTTCGGTTAAATTTTTGCCATATTATGAATTCAGATTGTTTCATTGGTTCGTTTTTCATCTGGTTTTGAACTAATTGGAGGTTGCATTGAACATAGACTTGGTGAGACAATGTGGGGTATTTCCATCGTTTTCATCTTACTTTGCACATTAGTTTTGGTCAGATTCAAACTTTGAAAAGTTTGGTTAGCCACATAGCAAAAACTATCAACACTAGCTGAATGCGTTGACACCATTTTCTTATTACTTTACATACTAGTTTTTGTCAAATTCAAACCTTGAAAAGTTTGATCAACCACATAGCAAAAACTATCAACACTAGCTGAATGACCATGCGTTGCCATGGTCTTTAAAAATTATGGGGGAAAATCCAATTTGTAGTGTCTAGTTATGTGCCATGAACAATACGACAAGTTCATGACAATTTGCAGTAATTTGTAATTCGTATGCAAGTTCTCGAGTTGTCAACAATACGACACATTGTTCCTCGCACCTCGCCCAATGCAGTGCCTCATCCATTACGATGGCAACTGCACGCATCCCGTGCTGTTTAGCTCATTGCGAAACTCCCGTCTTTATCCACTTGTTGACAAACTCATAGCCTACTCGAACATCGTCATCAATTGCTCTAGAATGTTCAGATAATGGTAGTTAGAATTTACATTAACATTTACACTTTGCACTATGTAGTCCCTCTCCAGTCTCCACGAAAAGGATTTGGAAACTTGTTTCGGTAATGCCGCCTATTTCCTTATTGTCATATTCTCTTGATGGGAATTACTTTTTACGCAGCTTCCGGTTGTAATCTGCCAAATTGACAAAACCCCTCATCCATTGATCAAGAAAACTTTTGTGTGAATCGTTTTTTAAACGTACAGTGGGGATAGTGCCAGATGTCGACATACATATGTGAAATCCGCTTTGTGCCAATCTACCTATTATAACTCTTATAAAGCAAAACCCCACTGTAAATCATTTATGATTTTTCTATCTCAACATGTAAGCTATCTAAATCACCCAATATTTTAGCCAACCAATTGTCCATGTCACCCCACTAGCATTCATTAATGATAATATTTTTTGTATTCAACATATCCACGTCATCTACTTTTCATCCATGCAATTGTGCATGTCACCAGTTTTTAATCATCAAATAGAAAAAAAGACCTCAATTATAGCCTTTCGACAATTGTGATCAATTAAATGTTGCATATTTTTATATACTCCATGGATCTTAGTTATCTTTATTTACACAATAATTTTTTAGAGAGATCCCGCCGCAACGAGCAGGTATTTTTTTGGTTGAGTACAAAGATCATAGCTTCACTTCTTATTTTGCATATATCGAGTCAAATGGCTCACATTATTTATTACACTTAACTACAAGGTATTAGGTTGGTATGGTCAAAATCATTTCCAATCTTCAACAATTAATGGAGTAACAACTAATGCACGATTTAAGGAAAATACGGCCAGGCTACATTAATGGATGTCTCAATTAATTATAAGATATTATATCTTTCAAAAAGATTACACAACATTAGGTTGGTGTGATCAAAATCATCTCACCAAATAATTCACCACAATAATTAAAGATTTTGGTACAATGTGCTAAACTTCCATACTCACAAGCACACCAAATAATTCACCTTTCTTGTCCTATAAATACATGTCAGCATAAATGACATTCCACCCAAGTGTTTGCAATGGCAAGAAAGGCCACCATATTTGTCACATCCATCTTGATGTTTGCACTACTCATAGCTGGAGGTAAGGAGAAAGAAATATGGAACTAACTTTTTAATATATGTTCCAATACTCCAAATTCTTGTTTAGTGTTTTGGTGTCTTTACATCATCTAATAAAACATTTCTTTGTTTGCATAGACATGGTTGAACATAGTCAGTGTGAAACAAAACCTAGCCATATCAGCTGTGGTGACTCTGAAGCTTGTGTTGTGTGGTGCCGTTATGTTGGCCTCGCTACTGGGTACTGCGATTTCAAGGATAAATGGGGTGAATGTGTGTGTTGTATGACCTAGTTGGTAGTGCTCGATTATGTGTGTCTGGATCTATAATAAAGCAACCTCTTTCTACTCATTATCACATATGTAAGGATGTGAGATTTAAATAATGAAGTTATCAATAAGATTTAAAGGTAACAGATGCATTATTTGTTCCAACCAAGATGGGTTCAAACACAGTTTCCTAGAAGCAAAAATAAACAGACATTTACCGCTACACATGATCCAATAGGTTATGTATAATCACTGTCTAAAATAGCAACATGATCGAGTCGTCAGTACCCTCCCTGGTGGGATTTTAGGCCTTCATCCTTATAAGCCTCTTTTCCAAGTTTATTGACCTGTTATTTTCCCTTTCAAGGTCATTGGTCTATATTTGTGCATGCTAAAATGGTGAGGAGATTGAGATGGAAGTGGACTACATGCTCAACTGGTGGTCGATAGTTCATTTAGTTCTCTATTTGTCGGATTTAGTGTAATTTATATTTTAGATTAACCTCATGTGTAGGTTTATATAGATTCAAGTTCTCAAGTTTGTATTGTTAACATGCTTTTTGAGAGGTGAGGGAGTAAAGGAAACACTATCAGGTTCATTCTTACAGGTTCACTTCAAGTTCTTTTGAGAGCTCAGGTTCAGTTTCACATAAAGATATTGTTTTAGGTTCCAAATAGCATCTATCTCGTGTTTCCTGAACCTGGAAATATTTTCATGTACATATGTTGCCTTAATCCAAAATGCTTTGAATGCGGGTTCAGAAAATATTGTTGGATTATTAGGCATAATTTCCATGATTAATTCCAGAATATAAAACATGATCGCAACAGCTACTAACATATTAATCTCGAAAATACTAGACGTATTAATTAACATGAACAGCAGCAAAACATCTACTAACACAGCCATAATAAAACAGCAGATCGGAACGTGACACACGTACCGAACGGTAGTAGATGAAGTAGTCGTTGGAGCAGCGACGGCGGCAGCTTGAGCAGCGACGGTAGCAGCTCGAAGAAGGCGACGTTGAGACGAGTCGCCCGCGGACCCGGAGATCGTCCAGGAAGTCGAGCCGTGATGAAGAACTTGAGCAGTCGCGCGGAGCGCTTCCCAAAAACCTTATTCGCCCTCTCCCGTACAGGATCACAAGGACGAGTGGTTCCGGAGACCTGCTGTCCCGTTCGCCGGTGCACGCCGGCGCACGGGATGGAGTAGACTACGGTGGCGGCGCAAGGCACGAGATTGGCAAAACCTAGATTGGTTCGGTGTGTGACGGCGCACGCAGTGCACGGCAATATATAGTGCGGTTCGGGAAACCCTAACGGGTACAACGTGGGCCGGCCACGTCGCACACGTTCGAGTCGGTGCAGCAGCCCACGATCCGGGAGCGACCCGAACTGGCTAAACTTACGCGTACGCTAGCGACTCGATTTTCCTGAACACAAAAATATAGGCATCGGCTCGGCTCATTCCCGCAACCCGCGGCGTGTCGTGACGAGACGACGGACGGACGGCGGCGAGGAGGAGGAGGAGGAGTGCGCACGAGAGAGCCTTCTGTTCTCAACTAGCACACCAAGTGGTACAACACTCCACCTTATAAGGTGGTGTTTGTCTCCTCCAACTAGCAATGTGGGACTAAACTTTAGCACCACTCACTCCATTCTGCTGCCACAATGGGCCAATTTGAGATTTTCAGAATTGCTTATTGGGCTGCCCAAATGGGCCCAAATTTAACAATCCCCCACCAGATCTCAAATTCCCATTTAGAGATTTTGCCAAACCTCGTTTCTTGTTTATATACCAGTGTTTCAGCAGAGACTGTTAAGTTGAACTTCCGCCTAGAGCTTCAAGCTACATCTACCAGCAACTTGAACAATGGACGAACCTTGAATTGCAAGTTTGGTGCCAATAGACTTCACTCAAAGTCATAACCAGTACGTGGCTGCCAGTAGCCTACCCCGCGGGTGGAGCATATGCGTCATACTCCCTGGTCTCTTCATGAGCTTACTAGAGATCACCCAAATCTCATAGACTGCGACGTTTAACAGTCGGACTCATATAGGTGTGTTCTTTCAAGGTCGCTCTGTAGGATAGCACCTTTGCTACGAATAGCCAACAGAAACACATTAAGGCATATTGCCAACCTGCCTTACAGAATGTGAGAGTTATGCATCTTCCCACGGAGAGGGTTACAAAATAACTCTCCTCAGTTAAACCACTAGCTTGTTCTTCCCAGGTCCTAATTCACGGGATCTCCGATCACATAGGTTGGGTTACCACTATGGTGTAACGCTCACGGGTCTCAACCCCATCTCCCTCGATGCACTATCTATCACATTACGTGATAGTCCCTTCGTAAAGGGATCTGCCAGGTTTTTGTCTGTTTGAATATAACTAACAGTTATTACTCCGGAGTTTCTCATTTTCCTGACAGACTTCAAGCGTCTCTTGACGTGTCTTGATGACTTCGCATTATCCTTAGCACTGTTCACTTTCGTAATAACCGTTTGGTTGTCACAGTTCATAAGGATGGCCGGTAATGGTTTCTCAACCACCGGCAAGTCCATCAAGAGCTCACGCAGCCATTCTGCCTCAACAGAAGCTGTATCTAAAGCAGCAAGTTCTGCTTCCATGGTTGACCTCGTCAAAATGGTCTGTTTGCAAGACCTCCATGACACTGCGCCACCTCCAAGAATAAATGCATATCCACTTGTGGCGTAGAGCTCATCAACATCTGAGATCCAGTTCGCATCACAGTATCCCTCAAGCACCGCAGGGTGCCCTGAATAGTGAATCCCATAACTCATTGTACCGTTCAGATAGCGCATGACCCTTTCAAGTGCATGCCAATGATCAATACCCGGGTTAGACATGAACCTGCTCAACTTGCTCACAGCAAAAGAGATATCAGGTCTCGTCGCGCTCGCAAGGTACATGAGTGAACCGATCACTTGAGAATATCTTAATTGATCTCTCGTTTCCTTTTTGTTCTTTCTGAGTGTCACACTGGGATCATAGGGTGTTGGAGAAGGCTTGCTGTCTATATAACCAAAGCGGCTCAAGACCTTCTCAACATAGTGTGATTGCGTTAACGTAATCCCACTCTCATCCCTAATCAACTTAATGTTCAGGATCACATCAGCTTGTCCCAGATCTTTCATATCAAAGCTCTTTGACAGAAAAGACTTGACCTCATTTATCACTATCATGCTTGTACCGAAAATCAGTATGTCATCAACATACAAGCATAATATAACACTATCGCCCCCACCATGGCGATAATATACACACCTATCAGCCTCATTAATGGCAAAGCCTGCAGAAGTTAAAGTTCTGTCAAACTTCTCATGCCATTGCTTAGGTGCTTGCTTCAGCCCATACAAAGATTTTAACAATTTGCACACCTTTCTCTCTTCACCTTTTACTACAAACCCATCAGGCTGATCCATATAGATTTCCTCTTCCAACTCTCCGTTAAGGAAAGCTGTCTTTACGTCCATTTGATGAACGATAAGACCATAGGAGGCAGCCAGGGAAAGTAGTACACGAATGGTGGTGAGTCTAGCAACAGGTGAATAGGTGTCAAAGTAATCTTCGCCTTCACGCTGGGTGTAGCCCTTGGCTACAAGCCGTGCCTTGTACTTCTCAATAGTACCATCAGGCCTTAGCTTCTTCTTGAACACCCACTTACAACCCACAGGTTTGCAGCCGTAGGGTCGTTCAGATAATTCCCAAGTTCCATTAGAAAGAATCGAGTCCATCTCATTATGGACAGCTTCTTTCCAGTCATCAGCATCAGGAGATGCAAATGCCTCTGCAATGGACGTGGGAGTATTGTCCACAAGGTACACAATGAAATCATCACCAAAGGATTTTTCAGTCCTCTGTCTCTTGCTCCTCTTGGGAGCTGATTCATTGTCATCCTTCTCAAGGACTTCCTCAACATGTGGTTGTTCAGAATGATCAACAGATGTACTAGGTTCAGCAAATATCTCAGAAGAAATTCTAGCAATGCTATGCATATCCTTCATAGGAAACGTGTTCTCAAAAAATGTTGCATCACGAGATTCCAAAATAGTATCAACATGCATATCAGGTATCTCAGATTTAACCACTAAAAATCTATAGCAAATGCTCCGCTGAGCATAACCTAGAAAGACACAATCCACTGTCTTCGGTCCAAGTTTTCGTTTCTTAGGAATTGGAACATTGACTTTCGCCAAACATCCCCAAGTACGAAAATAAGAAAGTGATGGTTTTCTCCCAGACCACTCCTCGTAAGGTGTCTTCTCTTTATCCTTGTTAGGAACTCTATTCAGGACATGACACGAAGTCAACAAAGCCTCCCCCACCATGCCTTAGATAAACCAGCAGTGTCCAACATGGCGTTCACCAAGTCGGTCAGCGTGCGGTTTTTCCTCTCGGCAACCCCGTTTGATTGGGGCGAATAGGGAGGCGTCCTCTCATGAATAATACCATGTTCCTCACAGAATTCATCAAATACGTTGGAGAAATACTCGCCACCACGATCTGACCTAAGACGTTTGATCTTTCTCTCTAATTGATTTTCTACTTCAGCTTTATAATTTTAAAGTAGTCTAAAGCTTCATCTTTAGTGTGCAACAAATATACATAACAGAACCTAGTAGCATCATCGATTAAAGTCATGAAATATCTCTTATCACCTTTTGTCAACACGCCATTCATCTCACATAGATCCGAATGTACGAGTTCTAGAGGTGCCAAGTTTCTCTCCTCGGCTGCCTTGTGAGGCTTTCGAGGTTGCTTAGATTGCACACAGCTATGGCACTTAGAACCTTTGGCAATGGTGAAAGTAGGAATTAAACTCAAACTGGAAAGTCTACTCATTAAACCAAAATTAACATGACATAAACGAGAGTGCCAAACATTAGCATCCGAATCCACACTGCCACAAATATGGTTTACTGACTTATTACAAAAATCCGATAATGAAAAGCGGAACAAGCCTCCGCACTCATACCCTTTACCAATAAATTGTCCAAACTTTGACACAACTACTTTATTGGACTCCAAGACTAATTTAAACCCATCTCTGCATAGAAGGGAGCCGCTAACAAGATTCTTGTTCATAGTAGGGACATGCTGCACGTTCCTCAGCTGCACGATCTTCCCCGAAGTAAACTTCAGATCTACCGTGCCAACACCACGAACAGAAGCATGTGATCCATTCCCCATTAAGACGCTTGAATCTGCGACCTGATAAGAAGTGAACATAGAGATGTCAGCACATACATGAACATTAGCACCCGTATCAATCCACCAACATGGAGATTGAAATACTGAAAGCACAATCGGTAAATTACCGTACCCATCAGCATTGCTAGCGGTCACGACGTTGACATGCTTCTTCCCTTTCTTGTCTGCACGATCTGGGCAGTCCACAGAGAAGTGTCCGGGCTCTCCACAAGTGTAGCACTTTAGCTCAGATTTGTTCAGCATCTTCTTCTTCTTCTTGAAAGAAGTAGTCTTGGTAGGCATGTTGAAGGAAGGCTTGCTCTTTGCCTTGCTCTTGCCATGGTGAAAGTTCTTCTGCACCATGTTGGCGCTAGACTGACCTTCACCACCTCTCTCAGCAGTGTCCTTAGCCCGAGCCTTCTCCTCAACATCAAGAGACGCTATCAGGTTTTCAACCGATATCTCCTGTCTCTTGTGTTTGAGAGTTGTGGCGAAGTTCCTCCATGAAGAGGGCAACTTTGCAATAATGCATCCAGCCACAAACTTGTCAGGTAAGGCACACTTAGCGTGCTCAAGCTCCTTAGCAATGCACTGTATCTCATGAGCCTGTTCGACTACAGAACGGTTGTTAGCCATCCTGAAGTCATGGAAGCTCTCCATGATGTACAGTTCACTGCCAGCATCTGCTACACCGAACTTAGCGTTCAGTGCCTCCCAGAGCTCTTTGGCATCTGTAATGTGCATGTACACATCAAACAGCTTGTTGCTAAGAGCACTCAGAACGAGTCCCACAAAGGCAGTATTGGTTTCCTTGAACTTGTTCTGATCCTCGTCAGATATAGTTCCTTCAGGTAAACCCTCACTAGCCTCGAACACTTTCAGAGATCGCAACCACAGTGTGGTCTTGTACTGCCATCTCTTAAAGTCCACACCGGTAAACTTGTCCGGCCTCAGCGCATCAGATAGATGTCCCATGTTTAACTCAGGAAATTGCCTATAACAAATATAAGGTTTTTGGATTGTTGGATTATTAGGCATAATTTCCATGATTAATTCCAGAATATAAACATGATCGCAACAGCTACTAACATGTTAATCTCGAAAATACTAGACGTATTAATTAACATGAACAGCAGCAAACATCTACTAACACAGCCATAAAACAGCAGATCGGAACGTGACACACGTACCGAACGGTAGTAGATGAAGTAGTCGTTGGAGCAGCGACGGCAGCAGCTTGAGCAGCGACGGTAGCAGCTCGAAGAAGACGACGTTGGAGACGAGTCGCCCGCGGACCCGGAGATCGTCCAGGAAGTCGAGCCGTGATGAAGAACTTGAAAGCAGTCGCGCGGAGCGCTTCCCAAAAACCTTATTCGCCCTCTCCCGTACAGGATCACAAGGACGAGTGGTTCCGGAGACCTGCTGTCCCGTTCGCCGGTGCACGGGATGGAGTAGACTACGGTGGCGGCGCAAGGCACGAGATTGGCAAAACCTAGATTGGTTCGGTTGTGTGACGGCGCACGCAGTGCATGGCAATATATAGTGCGGTTCGGGAAACCCTAACGGGTACAACGTGGGCCGGCCACGTCGCACACGTTCGAGTCAGTGCAGCAGCCCACGATCCGGGAGCGACCCGAACTGGCTAAACTGTACGCGTACGCTAGCGACTCGATTTTCCTAAACAGCAAAAATATAGGCATCGGCTCATTCCCGCAACCCGCGGCGTGTCGTGACGAGACGGACGGACGGCGGCAGAGGAGGAGGAGGAGGAGTGCGCACGAGAGAGCCTTCTATTCTCAACTAGCACACCAAGTGGTACAACACTCCACCTTATAAGGTGGTGTTTGTCTCCTCCAACTAGCAATGTGGGACTAAACTTTAGCTCCCACTCCACTCCCATGTGTGCTGCCATAAAAATGGGTTTTGAGATTTTTCTAAAATTGCTTATTGGGCTGTTCCAAATGGGCCCAAATTTTAACAAATATGATTATCTACTTATTGTTACATTTTTATGGCCCCGTATGGGCATTCATTTGGAGTATTTATTTAGAAACCGTTACTTCTAAGTTCTAACAACAGACCGAAATAAGAATACACTAGCTGAATGTCCATGGAGCACATAGGCTCATCTCGATGCAGCAGCAGCACTAGGGCTAACAGGCTAAGGTCTTGTGGAAGTACGCACTCCTAATCAACCATCATATGTCGCGGGGCAGCGACGCCTTGGAGCAGGTTTTCGAGTCGATCGATCGATGACAGTTTGTGGCGTGTCGACGGAAACGCAGGCTGCACGGAAACGAATCGGCCGCTCGGCACCGCAGCTCTAATGAATCCGATAGCAAGACGGTCACGAAACCTGCCGATCGAAAGGGTTAACGCCAAGTCACCAATCGAGTTCTCTCGCTCCAGCTTGAATCCGAGTCGAGGTCGGGGCTGCACGCCTGTTCCGATCGCCATTGCGCGTTCGCTCTGTACAAATGCCGTCGATAGATCCACACCGGACCGTGTCCATCTCCTCCGTCGCCTGCTTTCCACGGCCGCCTCTTCCACTCCATCGCGCTTTCCCAGCAACCAATTCGCAGTTGATCGAGCGCCATGGCCGCCCGCAAGCGACCTGCCGCCGTCGCCCACGCGACGACGACCGAAGGACCGGCGACCTGCAGCAAGAGGAGCCGCACCAGCATCCGGAGCACCGAGGAGTACGAGGATCCTACGTGCCTCGGCGAGGGCGGCTTCGGGGTCGTCCTCAAGGCGCGCCACCGAGTCACCGGCAAGACGGTCGCCATCTAGTGCCTCTCCTCGCCGGACGACGCCACGGATCAGGAGCGCCACGACTTGGCAGACGAGCTCCTGCGTGAAGCCCGGTTCCTCGAGACCTGCAGCAGCGGGAACCCTTACGTGGTCGGCTTCGAGGGCCTGGTGCGCGCCCCGGACACCGGCGAGCTTTGCCTCGTTATGGAATACGTCCCCGCGCCGAGCCTCCACACCTTCCTGTCGGACAGGCGCGGCGGGCCGCCGCTCTCGGAGTCGACGGTGCGCGCCTTCATGTGGAAGCTGCTCACCGGGGCCAAGATGATGCACGACCGCCACGTCGTGCACCGCGACATCAAACCGGCGAACATCCTCGTCGGCCAAGGCGGGGAACTCGTCAAGCTCTGCGACCTCGGGCTCGCGATCTCCATGTCCGAGCTCCCGCCCTACACCCAGGCCGGTACCGCGGCCTACATGGCCCCCGAGATGCTCCTGCAGAAGACGGACTACGACGCGCTCGTCGACACCTGGTCGCTCGGGTGCGTCATGGCAGAGATGCTCACCGGCGGCAAGACGCTGTTTCTTGGCGAGGATGATGACGATGAAGATGAGGACGAGGTCAACGAGATAGCTCAGCTGTGTACTATCTTCAGAGTGCTGGGCACACCGGACGAGAAGACGTGGCCGGGATTCACGTCGCTGCCGCTCACCGCCAGGGCGATGCAACTGCTACCGGCGAGGAACAAGCGCAACCGTCTGCGGGATATCTTCCCTGAAGAGAAATTGTCCAAGGAAGGGTTCGAGGTATTACAAGGGCTTCTCACGTGCAACCCCGACAGGCGGCTGACGGCGGCCAAGGCGCTCAGACTCCCATGGTTCACCGTTCCTCTTCCCGCCGCCGCTGCTTCCGTCGAGCTGCCAAGAAAGAAGGCGCCGCGGATCAAGTTCATCCCACCGGCGATACCAGAGAAGATTACGTTCAAGATTCCAGCGGCGATGTGGAACGCGCAACGAGTGTAAAATTGTTCAATTATAATTCTGCTTTGGATGATCCATCCATGTAAATGCTACTCCTGCCTTCGAATCGCAGAGAAACGATGTAACTCCATGTAAATCATCGATCGAGTTGTAAAGAAACGATGCAACTGTTTGATGCAGAGCAACTGTCTTATTTTCAGACTATGCAATCCTTGTGTTTAACTGGGAAAAACTATTTGGTGCATTGTGTTCATATGCCCCAAAAGTTGCACTACAGTTCAAGTCTGAAATTCAGAACGGCATGTAGACACCCGACATTCTGCATCTTGCTTTCTGCTGTACTTCTACATGCCCAGCTACAAAGGTGCATCGGAATCACATACTGGGCAGTTCGATCATTGTACCTAGATCACCTTTGGCCTCTCCTCTCCACGGAGCACAGCCTACAGGTCCTTTAATGAATAGCAACTCACTCCAACAATGTCAACCTGGGAGGTAGTTTGTGTTGGTTAGAATGACTAATGGGGAATGGGGACAGATACAGTATATGTAGAAAACCTACAGAACATAACTGAAACACTTCTGAACATCACCACCTTCTGGATGTCAGAAGCAAGGTGCGTATGTATGCCCACACAGCAGACAAGTAAAACTCTGTCCAGGGGATCCTTAAATGAGCTGAAAAAAATGCTTCGAACCACAATTAGGTCTCATCCGCTTAATAAATCCAGTGCCATGATTTTATATCAAGCTAATTATCTGATAATGTTAAATGATAGGGCACTATTGCATCTTGGGTTTACTTAATGGAAGAACTATAGTCATGGTATATTGGTATGTCGGGCCATGGGGTCCTTCACCACTGCCTTCACGCGCTCATTTTAAAAAAGAAAAGAAAAAACCTTGCCATAAGACATGTCTATATATTCATTTTGCAACGTACGGGTATTCGCTAGTATTTCGTAATGGTTCAACTAATATTGATTTGATAATGTCCGTGTAGATCTTCACTTTTTGGTCGTTCGTGGTCGGTCTTCTGTTTTCATGGATTTAGCAAGTCTTATTTTTCTCTGTTGGAACGTGCGGGGACTAAATGCGCGAGCGAGGCGCGATGCTGTAAGGAATGTGGTCGTGTCTTCCGGGGCAACGATTGTCTGCCTGCAAGAAACAAAAATTGAGAAGTTTTCTCCCTACCTCGTTTCGCAATGCTTGGGTCCTGCCTACGATGGTTTTTTCTATCTACCGGCTGTGGGTACTCGTGGTGGAGTTTTAATTGCTTGGGACTCATCTAAAATATCAGGAGACTCAGCTTTCTGCAGAGACTATTCGGTCTCTGTTCGTTTTTTCAGTGAGGACCCAAACTCTCCCTTTTGGATCACTTCAGTATACGGACCCCAGGAGGAGCAAGATAAGGTACAGTTCCTTGATGAGATCCGAAATTTAAGGTCGTACTGCCCAGGTGCTTGGGCAGTGATGGGAGATTTTAATTTAATTCTTGATGCCCAAGATAAAAACAACAGGAACCTTAATAGGAAAATGATGGGAAAGTTCAGGCGTTTGGTCGATGATCTTGCGCTGAATGACATTGCTCTCAATGGTCGTGCTTTCACATGGACAAATGACCAGCAAAACGCTACCCTCACCAGGATCGACCGCGTGTTGGGCTCGGTCGAATGGCATTCCCGTTACCCGGGCTGTTTTTTACAGGGTATTTCGTCAGCCATCTCGGATCACTGCCCACTCGTACTAACGACGACCTCCAACACGTATAAATGCACTCGCTTCAGATTTGAAGCCCACTGGATCAAACGCGAGGGTTTCCAACAAGTGGTCGAGAATGCATGGATTTTTCATGATCCCAAAGAGCCCAAAAATCCTATAGCCAAACTCAGTTATAAACTCAGAAGAACAGCCAGGGCTTTACAGAGCTGGAGTGCCAAGGTTTTTGGAGATATTAAACAGCAGATCGTGTGGGCCAATACATTGATCGCTTTGCTGGATCAAGCGGAGGATGTCAGAACTTTGTCTTTTCGGGAGAGATGGTTTAGGAGAGAACTCAAAAAGAAATTGTTGGGATTGTGCACTGTCGAGAGAACAATGGCCAGACAAAGATCTAGACTAACTTGGCTCAGCGAAGGGGACGCTAACTCAAATTATTTCCACATACAAGCAGGCCACCGGAGGAGAAAAAATTTCATTGGAGCTCTCAAGGACGGAGACCAATGGATCTGTAATCATGATGGGATCGACAATTTGCTGTTCGAGCACTTCCGAAATCGTTTTGGCAGGCCAGCAGTTAGACCTTCAAGCCTCGACTTGGATTTTATTGGCATGAATCATACCGACCTAGAAAATCTTGAAAATCCGTTCAGCGAGGAGGAAATTTGGGAAGCAATCAAAGAAATGCCTAATGAAAAGGCCCCAGGTCCAGACGGTTTCATCATTGCTTTTTACCAAAAATGCTGGAGTATAATAAAAGATGATTTGGTCGCTGCTTTTTCCTCTTTCCACAAGCTAGATGGCCGTGCGCTAGAAAAGATAAATAGCGCTTATTTGGTTTTACTTCCCAAAAAACCAGGAGCATGTGAACCATCGGACTTTCGTCCAATCAGTTTGGTTCACAGTATTGCGAAGATTTTCTCGAAAGTTCTCGCTAACAGGTTAAGTACAGTCCTACCTCAACTCGTGGGCATGAATCAAGGAGCGTTTATGAAAGGTCGTTCGATCCATGACAGTTTTAAACTGGTTCGAGAATCTGCAAGATTGTTGAAGAAGAGGAAATGTCCGAGCCTACTCCTAAAGTTAGATATAGCAAAAGCCTTTGACACCGTGGCGTGGCAATTCTTGATGGAAATTCTCGAAAAAAAAGGCTTTGGCCCAAGGTGGAGGTCGTGGATTGCCATGATAATTTCATCTGCTTCATCTAGCATTCTCCTCAATGGAATTCCAGGACCTACCATCTGGCATGCTAGAGGGCTTAGACAAGGAGATGCTCTTTCACCTATGTTATTCATCCTGGTTATGGAGGCTTTAAGTTTGCTGTTTGAAAAAGCTGAGGAGGATGGCATACTTGCAAGGTTTCAGTCTCAACAGGTCGTCCCTCAGCGTATGTCTATTTACGCAGACGACGTCATTTTATTCCTTACATCTCAGCCATCTGACGCGATCGCTGTCAAGATGATCTTGGACCTGTTCGGGAAAGCCTCAGGTTTAACCTGTAACCTGAACAAGAGCTCCGTGACAGCCTTGTTCTGTGCTGATTACACTTTACAGGAAATCAGTGCTATACTTAACTGTCAGGTCGTCCAGCTGCCCCTCACTTATCTTGGCCTACCCCTACATACTAGGAAGGCCAAAAAGGAGGATTTCCAAGCTCTAATTGATAAGATCAGGAGCAGGCTAGCCGCTTGGAAAACTCACATGCTAACACAAGGCGGTAGACTCATTCTAGTCCAATCCGTCTTAAGCGTGGTCGCAATTTTTCACCTGCTTTCGTTGGATCCACCGCCATGGGTTTTCAAAGCCATTGATAAAATTAGAAGGGCGTTTCTATGGAAGGGTACGGACGCTGTGGAAGGTGGTAAATGCTTAGTAAACTGGCAGACGGTTTGCCAACCGAAACCAACAGGGGGCCTCGGTATTTTGGATCTAAAAATCATGAACACGGCTTTTAACACTCGCTGGGCATGGAATCTAAGAGCTGGATATAAGAAACCATGGTGTGACCTTGCTTCCCCTGTTGATGACCAAGTCAGAAGCATTTTTAATTCGGCAGCGAAGGTGGAGCTTGGGAACGGTGAAAGGACTTTCTTCTGGACTGATAAGTGGCTAAATGGTAAAACCATTGAAGAGATTGCGCCGGGCGTTTTTTCCTTAATTAACCCAGAAACTAAAGCCAAGAGAACGGTGGCGCAGGCCCTCTATCACGGAAATTGGATTGAGGACATCAAAAAGCCGATCACAATTGACTTATTCATGCAAGTTCTGGAGATTTGGGAGGAGTGCAATTTGGTTAATCTTTTACCTCAGGTTCAGGACAAATGGACATGGTCCTGGGAGGCTAAAGGGTCGTTCACAACTAGCTCCGTCTACCAAGCGCACTTCAAACCAAATATCCTATGTGATCTGGCTCCAGCTATTTGGAATTCTTGGGCCCCTATCAAATGCAAACTTGCTATTTGGTTTTTCGTGCGTCGCAGAATTTGGACTGCTGATCGCCTAGCAAAAAGGGGCCTCCCACACAATGCTTATTGCCCATTCTGCAATGTGGCAAAGGAAGACGCACAACACCTTTTCGTGGGGTGTGCGGTCGTGAATATCATTTGGAGTAGGGTGCTCAGCTGGGTTAACTTTCAAGACCTCACTCCATCGCTTGACTCCAACCTGAGAGAATGGTGGAAAAAGAGTAGAGAAAACCTCACAGGAAAGAAAAGGAAAAGGCTGGACTCACTAATCATTTTGACCGCCTGGACAATATGGAAAGAAAGAAATTGCAGGATTTTTGAAAAGATTATCAAGCCTACGAATATTCTCATCGAGCAAATTCAAAATGAAGCGAAGCTTTGGAGTTTGGCCAGCTCTGGGCGTTTCACTCTCTCGGATGATCAATCAGCTGCTGTTTTCGAGTCGAGTGAGTGTTAGCTAGGTAGTTTTTGTTTTGGTCAGGACTGTCTTCGTAGTTCTCCCAGGGTCGTGGTCGTGTGTCTTTTGTTTTCAAAGTCGTTTGTATGCATTTTTTCTAACCTGCTGCCTTTTGTGGCGTCTCTGTACTGTAAACTTGGCCATCTAAGGCCTTTCTTTTCTCCTTCTAATATTAATACATGCAGCCCTCTTGCATGGTTCTAAAAAAATAATGTAGATGTGGAGTATTTTTTTCTATATTGTTGGTCAAACTTTATAACGCCTTTTTTTTGGAATGCAAACTTTATAAACCTCGCCCTGATGCTGGCGTGTGCGCATTTACCTGATGTTTTCCTTACCTGGTGTTTTGGGTCTAAACCTGTAGTCTGGTCAGAGTTGAACCTGGTCCTCGTTCTCGGTCAGAGTTGGTGTCTGGTAAAAAAAACTTTTGAACCTGGTCCTGTAATAAGAGCAGTGCCCCGGATGCTGTAAAACTTATCTGAGCGCTTTGCGCTCTGTTTCATTTCAATGAAAATGGAACGGGGAACCCCTATTTTCTAAAAAAAGGGACTCTGGCCAAAACAAGTAATTTGAAACGGAAAGTACATGTTCTCTTTATTTCACAGCAGGATTTTGAACACGGGGTTTCCCTTCTCTGAAAATCGAGCTGTTTCTGCCAAATTTCTAACAATAAAAATTGTAATTCCACAAACTTTTCAGTTTGCTTAAAAAAATAACAAAGTCCAGGATGCGCACTCAATATATACTCGACATAGATAATTCAGGAGTAAATCTATGGAGAACAAACACATAGCATATTGCACTTCACATGTCAGTCGATAATGAGTAGAGATCACAGGAACAAGCACACAACAAATTACAGGTCACACAGTGATCGACAATGAGTAGAGTTCACAGTTCGGCAAAAAGTAGAAACAGTTGGAGCTCATGTTCACAGCACAACATTCATATCACGTTATTCTGTATTTACGAAAGAAGAAGCGGAAAGATGGCAGAAGTTGTTGCCCCTGGAACAGGTAACAAAGATATCTATGTGATTTGAGAACAAACTCAAAACTGCACATTTACAACTCTGCTAACATCTACAGCTGGCCTATACAACTCACCCCAATGCGTGTCAAATGTCTATAAATCCGTATGCCTGTCTGAACATCACAAGCTTCTGATGTCAGAATGCATATGCATGCCCACATAGCAGACAAGTAAAACTCTGCCCAGGGAAATCCTTAAATGAGCTGAAAAATGCTTCAAACCACATTTGGATCAGGTCTCATCCACTTCAGAAATACATTTGCCATTATTTTATATCAAGCTGATTAGCTGATAATATTTAACAACAGTCAGTAATGAGGAGAGCAGACAAGAACAAAGACACAGTATTTTGCAGTTCACACAGTGGCGACAGTGAATAGAGTTCACAAGAACAAGCACACAACACACAACAGTTCACAGGGATCGACAATGAGTAGAGTTCACAATCCATACACGATACAGCAGACGGCGACAAGTATAAACAGTTGGAACTCATGTTCACAGGACAACATTCACATCACATTATTCGGTATTTACGGGACAAAGAGGCGAAAAGATCTGATGCAGCAGAACATCAAGGCACACACACATGAGCAGCTAGGGCACGGTAGTAGCTGGAACAGTTCACATCGCACGCCCCATAGTCTGCTCCGTGGGTGGCATCATGACGAACACAGACTGCCCGTTGAAGCCCGGGTGGGGGACCCTGCGGCGCAGCTCGCGTCCCTCCTGGCAGAGGGCACAAGGGTGACAAAGGTAGTGGGTCGCAAGATCGCAGGCGACCTCTAGGTGCTCACGCATCTCCTCATCCTCGGTGAGGCCACGGCAGCACCCACATTGCCTAGTGAAAGCCTCGAAGTTACCCTAGAAGATAAAAACATACATTGTAGTCAGGCCAACATGTTGCTTGAAACAACATTACCAAGGGACAGAAATCAGGAGCATAAACAACAGAAGTTTTTAAGCCCTCAGAATTTTGTTTTAAATAGTTTACTCATGGTACAATATGCATATCTTAGCCCAAGATCCTACTTCACGATTTTCAAGAGTGACCGCTACAAGTAGATAGTCTCAATGCAGAATGAGAAAATCATTTGGAACCATAAACACGAGCAGGCACAGAAGGCTTACCTCAAGATTGTATCTTCGACGAATAGCTGTCCGAGTGGGGTGAGAGAACCATGGGGCTAGGCAGTTCCACCCAAAGAGAGAGTTCCCGAGCATATAGAGGCCGGTGTAAGGCAAACAGCTGTTTGCAAAAGTTCCTGGTACAGCCGCAAGCCTCTCAACATTGCTACCATACAGCACACATGGTGCTACGCTTCCAAGAAGACCTAACAATATTGAAAAAAACATTTAGTTAGTCCTTTGTTGAAGTTCCAAATTTACAAAAAGGGAAACTCAAAGGAACCATCACAATAAAGTTGCCATACTACAAAGAACACCCGCAACTCAAAACATACAAACTTCATAGTGCCAAGTTAGTTGGCCAGTTAGGACAGCATTGTTATTTGTCAACAGCTGTCACTAATTTGTTTGTTTGGAGGAAAAAGGAACACTACATACAAGGGTCAAGATGTTTGGCTAGATAGCACAAACGAGCACATCGCAGAGCTCACCCATAATTGATGATTACGAACAATTCACGTTATCGAAGAACTCTGCACTACCCATTTAAGAATATGACATGTGAGCCAGCACACCGCAATTTGCATGTTCCTAAACTACGCGTAAGGTGCATTACATAAGGGGAAATACAGCTTAAATTTGATAGTGCCTACACAGAAGCAACTTCCAAACTAGGAAGAACTGAATAATGATAACTATATCTGATGTCATGAAACAAGTATCTAAATTAGTAGTAATTTGGATTAAAGCATCCAGGAGTCATGATCCCAAACCCGGCATCAGTAAGTAAAGCATTTCGCGACGGATACTAGTCAGCAGCAGCTCAATTCCAATACTAGCATTGATCTTCCCCTTAGCATCCTACCTCCTATTCATAATTACGCCCAAAATTCAAGCGAGAATCGAACTGACCACATTACAGATCTCATGACAATCGCACATCAAGTTGCTAACGTTACTGAACATCCTAAACCAATCCCACATCCCCTCCGGATCCCTATCCTGAGTTCCTGACCAGGAGCTTAACCCGAAAGCGAGAGATCTGGGGCTACGTACAGACTTCGATGTCGCTGCTGCAGAACTCGTCGTTGCGGCCGAGGCAGGAGAGGAGCCCGGTGTCCCAGCTCTCCCGCGGCGCGGCGGCGACGGGCTCGCCCATGACGACGGGGACGCCGTCGGCGCATCCCTTGGCGGGGTACTGCGGCGGCGGGGTCTGCTTCTCGTCCGCCAGGAGCGGGCTGGCCTCCTCGTGGCCGTGGTTGTCGTCGGCGGCGGCGGCGCCCATGGCGGGGGAATGCTGCTGGGTAGCGGGAGCGAGCGAGGTCGGCAAGGCGGAGAGGGGACTACGGAGGGAGGAGACTCGGAGGGGAGGGGAGCAGTAAAATAGGGTGCGGAGAAAGCGCGTGGCGTGGACAATGGAGGTGGCGAAGGCTTCCTTCGCCGTGAAGCAGAGGAAGGTGGAGACTTTCTGGGGATGACGATGACGACGAACAGAACGGGACACGTGTCCTAAAACCGTCTTCTTGTTGTGAAGGCGGATTTAATGAGGTACACGAACGCGCGTGCTTTTACTGAACTTTGTAGGCTTGTATCGAAACTCAAGTTGGATTACCATTCAGAGCAAAGAGCAAACAAGGCAAAGTACAAAGCATAAAAAAAAAACACAAACAATAGATGCCACATGACGAAGAATATACGAGGGATAACCAAAGGCGGTACAAGTTTTTTCCCCCCTCGGCGGAGTCTTCTTTTCGTTCCACAAACGGGAACCATGCCGAAGGCGTGCCCGAAAGACGAAGTTCCTGACGTGCATGGATGCACGTAGAAGCAGGATATATGGGGATCCAGCCTACAAAACCTGCTCTAGTTTATTTAAGCATATCTAGTTAAATTTTAAGATCAAAATTTCAGCTACAAGTACTCCGCCTAAATCATAAGTGGGCTTGAGCAGCGGTTCCCTAGGGAAGTGGATCTCGAGTCAAACCCGACGGGTGATTTCGGTCACCATCATAGGCACATCTAGATAATGTGTTTTTTCTTAAATCTAAGCAACCCTTTCATAAATCAAAGCAAACTTTTAATAAATCCAAGCAAACCTTTCGTAAACCAAACAAGCTAACAACCCTCTGTGTGCAAGGAGAAAAGCAAAATTATGTTGGTTTTGTGATTAATATTTATGACCCTACTAAGCAAGAGCTTAGAGATGATTTCTTTGCACCAATCTCTCTCTCTCTCTCTCCCCCTCTCTCTCTCTCTCTCTCATCTTCAGCTTCCATGACTCTTCTAGATTGTTCTTTGTTGTGTTGATATACACAGTCATCAGTCTTCACTGGTTAATAGCATCACGCTCGAGCAGCAGCCCCTCTCATTCTCTATATAATCAACTAGTATTTTTTTTTCTTTCGGGTCTGCTATTGTGCCAATCAATTTATCCATAACCATACAGGTAACACAAACTACCCCTGCAATCCTCCAGCACTCGCTGATCGTTTGTCCTCGTCGATATGAACGCCTACAGGTTCAGACAATGAAAGAAACATAATTGTAAACTATTGTAGAAAGAACAAGAGGATAAATGAGGGTTTATAAATTGTGCAAATGTTAGAAGACCATGTATACCAGAGGGGGTCATTGGGTTTAGGGCTGACTTGCACAGAAAGATACTCCATCAGCCGAACGTTTTGTGATGTTAACCTGTCGATCATGGTGTTCTTCCGTTCACGCTGAGCAAGTGCGCTGAACAGTTCCTCTTTCATCTTCTGGATTCCATCGTCGCCGATAAGGGTCTGCCACAAGAGGAATTAAGTTTGTATTTATGATTAAACTATGCATGTTGCCCTTTATGAAATCCATGGATGTTTGAATGCTAATAGTGTCGGGTTGAACAGTGTAGGCATGACAGAAAGATTTTGTCTAACTGCAAAAAACAGCATCACGCTTCTCCGCACGCAATGCTTGTGGAGAAAAAGAGCACTGGATGGTTTTAATTAACCTCTCTACATATATGAGCCTTGTGCGGTTGTGCCAAAGATTAATAGTTTTTATATAGAAAGAATTGGACCTTTCATGCATTACTATGCCCATCTGAAGAAATATAAACCTATTAACTCGGATCACGCATGCTCCGTCGCTTGCAAATCAATGATTTATGGTTTAATCACAATATGCAGGCATGGAAAGCTAGTTGGATAAAGCAAGATCAGGGTCGTCAAGAAAGAGACCTTTTGGTTGGTGCTTGAGGCGGGGATGGGACACACGCGACGATAAGAGATAGTCTTGCCGCTGTGGATGAGCCTCCGCTGTTCATCCCCCTCGACGGCCGCCCGTGTTCGCTGCAGTGCGCGGCCTCCGACGGTCTTCCTCGCCGCGTTTCGAAACGCCGCCGCTGACATCGCAGATTAAAATTCTCCCTCTCCGGATCCTTGCCTCGCGCCTCGCCTCGATCTATCGATACAGGTGGGTGTCCGCGGCCTGAGTCCGACACGAGAACGTCTTCGCTTCCTTTCATCCTCCTCGAGTTGTTTATTAGGAGGGCTCCTCGCCTTCGGGCCGATGCCTCCTTCTGATCGCTCTCGCCCATTTTCCAGCCCAATTTCTGCCTTAAGGCCCAGTACTAAAAAAATGCTCGGCATTGTTCCATGGGAGGCCCTGAGGGTGAATCCTATTTGCCTACACGATTTCGCGGTCTGGGCCGGCCCATTAGGCACTGCTCAAACCGCTAAAAAGAATTTTAGCCAGGATTCGAACCCGCACCCTCTTCGAGCGTACACGGGTCATAAACCAATGAGCTACGCCAGTGTTGACGGTCATTATTCATTATTCCCTTATACCTGCTTATGTCACATGCAGCTAAGCTGAAGTTAGTTAGAAGTATTCTAGCAAGTATCCATTTATACCTGCTTAGTGTAATCAAGTTTCCCAAGTGGGCAATAGCCTTGATTAACTCAGGCTCACTGCCTGTGGGATGACTATGAAGGACACTTCAAGTATCACTTGGCTAGCTGGGGTTTAGTAGCCCAGAAGAAAGAATTTGGAGGTCTTGGGATCCCTAACTTAGCTGAGTTGAACATGTGTCTTTTAGCTTCTTGGGTGAAAAAGTACCACCTAGATGAGAACAAGTTGTGGAAACAAATTATTGACCACAAATATAATGTGAATAACCCCAATTTGTTTTCCTGCTCCACTGTTGGGGTTTCTCCCTTTTGGAAAGGTGTCCTCTGGGCTGCTAATGCAGCCAAGTTGGGCTACCAGTGGAAAGTAGGCAATGGTAGGAAAATCAAATTTTGGGAGGATCTCTGGTTTGGAGACTCTAGTCTTGCAATCCAGTATTGGGAAATTTATGTTTTATGTAATGAACATAACATCACAATTGCAGATGCATGGGAGGGGAATCAACTCAAACTCTCCTTTAGGAGATGTTTTGATGACCGTCTGATGTTGCAATGGTATGATGTGGTATCAATTGCTAATTCCATTAATATTTCGGGTGAGGAAGATACCATTCTTTGGAAATTAGATGCTAGAGGAATCTATACTGTTAGTTCTATGTATGCAGTTGTGAACTTTAGAGGGATTGTTCCCACTTTTGTTCAAGCTGTCTGGAAAATTAAAACTCCTCCAAAGATTCATTTCTTTCTTTGGCTTGTTTCTCACAACAAAATTCTCACTAGAGACAACTTAGCTAAGAGACAAGTTTTACCTGATTTACCTTGCCTATTCTGTACAGAGACTGAAACTTGCAATCACCTTCTTTTTGAGTGTGTTGTTGCTAAGTTCATTTCGACAGAAGTAGGGAGATTGTCTGGTTTCTCTAGAACACCAGTCAATTATGAGAAAGTTGCCAGTCTGTGGTTATGTGAATCAAAGCATGAGATGCATAATGTTCTCCACGCTGCAATTATGTGGATCCTGTGGAGAACTCGCAATGATATGTGCTTTAATAAAACTCCATGAACTGGTATGCAGGTGCTGTGGAGGAAACTGGCGTCTACTCTTTCAAAATGGAGGATCTTGCTCTCAGAAGCTGCCAGGGTCCATCTGGACATGGTGGTGTCGCAGCTGGAGCTGCTGTCTCGAAGCCCTCCTTCCTTGACATGACAAGATCGAGGCTGAGTGATCCAGTGCAGATCTCCGGTACTCGCAAACGAGCAATGCTGAATCCACATTGTGGTGTTCAAGGAGAAGATTGGGAGACGTCGACCAAGTGACTGACTGACACCCTAAACGTCGCAAACCTGGTGATGATCGATGATGGGAGGAACTGGAAGCTGACCCAGGACCCGAAAGTCTGAGGTAGTGAAAAATGGGGTGGCTGTTTGTGTTTTGGATGTTTTACCTGATTCAGTTCGGTTATGTAACTGATTAAAACAGGTTTTGGTTGCTGTCTGGGTGGAACACTCTGTCCATTCCCGAATGCTGTAATAGACTGCTGTAAAACGATGGTTTCGTTATATGAATGGAACTGGGGCGAGGCCCTTTTTATCTAAATTATTCATTATTCCACTTTTTATTCGTACCTAGTTTGGGATTTTCGGGTTCTTTTTCAGTTTTTTTTTTGTTTTCCGTTTATTCTTTCTCTTTTCAGTTTTCTTTTTCTTTTTCCGTTTCATTTTCTTTTTTTGTTTCTTTTTCCTGTTCTTTTTATGTTTTCTTTTCGGTTTAATTTTTGTTTTCTGTTTTGTTTTTATGTTTTAATTTTCGCTTATATTGACCATGGTTCGCATTTTAGAAATAACTATTTTAAAAAATAGTTCTCATTTTTTCGAAAATGGTCCCTTTTTAAAATAGTTCCAAGCCAAAATGGTTCCTTTTTTTAAATATGGCTTCGAACCAAACAAATGGTTCGATTTTTTTAAAAAAGGTTCCGAATGAAAAAATGGTTTCGAATTTTCAAAGATGGATCCTTTTTAAATGGTTCCGAACTCAAAATTGTTCTGGTTTTTTTAAAAAGGTCCCGAACGAAAAAATGGTTTCGAATTTTCAAAGATGGATCCTTTTTAAAATGGTTCCGAACCAAAAAAAGTTCCGGTTTTTAGAAAATGGTTCGAACCGAAAAAATGTTCTGATTTTCAAAAATGGTTCCGAAACGAAAAAATGGTTTCTTTTTAAAATGGTTCTGATTTTTGAAAATAGTTCCGAACTGAAAAAATGGTTCCGATTTCGAAAATGGTTCCTTTTTAAAATGGTTCTGATTTTTCAAAAATGGTTCGGAACCAAAAAATTGTTCTATTTTTAGAATATGGTTCCGAACCGAAAAAATGGTTCCGGTTTTTGAAAGGCTCCTTTTTGAAAATGGTTCCAAATTTTTGAAAATGGTTCCGAATTTAAAAAAATGGTTCCAAACCGAAAAGTGGTTCGGGTTTTTGAAAGGCTCCTTTTTGAAAATGGTTCCAATTTTTTTTAAATGTTCTGAATTTAAAAAAAGGTTCCTTTTAGAAAATGGTTCCGAACCGCAAAATGGTTCCGAACGAAAAAATGGTTCCGACCAAAAAAATGGTTCCGTTTCCCAATTTTTTCAATTTATACAATTATTGTTCATGCAATTGTCCATCTTTTCATTTTGAATCAATCAATTTTGTACATGGTTTGTTCAACATACAAGCAAAATCACCCGGTTCAATTTCTTGACCGGAATTTAAAGAAAACAATTGTTTTCATTTGAAAAATAGCAAAAGAAAGAGGATAAGTAAAGTAACTTCCCTACACTATCACAACAAGTTCCATGATTATTTGGCTAGCAGATATAACGTAAACTGTGTCGTAGTACGGAAACTCGCCGGTTCGAATCTCTCTAAGCGCATATTTTTTGAGCTCGCGCGGGGCTGCTGGTTCGCTAACCAGCGCGAAGCAGGGAAATGGGCCGGCCCAAAACTCTATCGACGTAGGCGCCGCACTGCTATGCGGCGCTAACGGTCGCCGATAGGCGCTCCCGGCCCTGAGGCGATGCAACTCAGCTCCGTCGCCTGAAGCAGAAGCTTCATACTTCATAGCCTCATAGGGAGCAACTCGAGCGGCCCAAAGAAAAACTGTTTTTTTTTCTCGTTTTGTGTTTTTAAATTCATTTTAATATAAATAGTTTTAAATCAGAACAAATTTGAAATATGCACGTTTTTCAAAATCTGAACGATTCTCCAAATTGAAATCTGCAAGTTTTAAATTGAACCATTTTAAAATCCGATTCTTTTCTAAATCTACTTTTCAAAATCCGATTTTTTCCGAAATTTGAATAATTTACAAATCCTAACAATTTATAATCCGAAAAATTATGAATCTGAAAATATTTAAAATTCGAATTTGAATACAAACAAATTTCGAATCTGAACATTTTTTGAATATGAACAAATCTCAAATATGAACAAATTTAAAATTAGAATCTGAATCCAATTTTTTTGGATCCAAACAAATTTCTAATCTGAACCTTTTTTGTCTGAACAAATTTAAAATTAGAATTTGAATCTGAACAAATTTTGAATCTATCAAATCTGAACAATTTCAAATTTAAATTTTAATCCGAACACTTTTTGGAATCTAATTTTTTTAAAAAACTCACATCCTTTATCTCTACCAAAACTAAGCTCCTGGTGATTCTCGATCTCTCAGCCATCCTGGTACAGTACAGTGTTCCGTCAAACTCCTGGTAAACATGATTTTTACTGACGGCCGTGGTGGAGGACATGTCGCGCGTCGCCCATAAGGACGGGTCTGACACTCTTCTAGGGATGCAACGAGAGATTCGTCTAGAATACTTAGCATCTTCGACGCTCCCTAAGTCGCTTGAGCATAACGGGTGGGTGAAGAAGGCCAGGGAGGTGACGAGCACCGTCTACAAGGTAACCACCTTCCTCCCAGCCGGCATCGACGACCCGACCCCAAGCGACAAGATGACTGCAGCCCCCCACCGATCTGAGTTGTCCTAGACCTCCATGCCGAGTTTAAAACATTGGTATTTGTACTAAACTTTTTTATATATTCAATGGAATTTGTTGCTAAATACTCTTTCTAGAGTACATGTTTCTTTACAGATACACCTTTCCAAACATTACATTTTTTCAAACAAACGCTCCATAAATACAATCAAGAATAATTGTTTGATATAATAATAGATTTTACCATAATCTTAGCAAACCAATGTTTTTATGTGCATATTAATGAAGGCTCCTCATTATATTATTGTGTGCTTTTCACTAAAATTTGCACATTTTCCTTCAATTTGAGTTGTGAATTTAGCCAGTAATGTGGCAACATTCTCTAATGTACAAGAGTGACGAGTTTAGGTGTAACTTCATAGATTATTCTAGAATGTGTGAAGTGTTAACTATTAGTATGCCCTTGAATCACATCTTCTTTTCTTTTGTTAGACATGCTTGCTCTCTAGATAAAAACATTACTTTTGTGTTGTTGGGGGCATCACGAGAGTTATCGCTTGTCCTGCTAAATATGTTATTTAGTACTCCCTCCGTCCCATAATAAGTGTCTCAAATTTGTACAAAAATGGATGTATCTATACATGTTTCAAGTCTAGATACATCCACTTTTTGACAAATCTAAGACAGTTATTTGTGGACGGAGGGAGTATATGCTTATGTTAGAGTGCTTCGTGATTTGGTATGCTATGGGTTTCCAAAATATCTTTTTGTGTGTGTGTGTGCTGGAGTGGTTGAGAGTTTACGTATGACTAGTGACACTATATATTTAGGGGTGCGTTTTGGTGCACGATCCCCGAACCTTGTATAGCATGATGAGTTTATTATCGGAACTAACCAGAGGAGTCTAGTACATCTTGAGGAACAAAGACTCAATACAACCTGGCAGAAAAAAAGGCTTTCTCGAAGCTACACTCTCAGCCTTGTCAGTTTGTCAACCTGCATGGCTAGAGGAAGTGATGGCAGGCTACACTATGACGAGGAGGCTCAGAAAATACTGTCGGATGAAAGCAATGCTGATCGAGCCGAGCAATCAATCAGCGATACAAGAGCGGGAAGGCACTATTCAAGACGCGGGCCTCCACGCGCTTTACGGCCGAATTGAACGTAATTGGGTCCGACCTGAACCAAGTAGCTATAACGGCGCAAGCCGACGGCATCCAGATAGGTTCATCTTACGGCTCCACGAGCTTTACGGCTCTGCTTTATCCTACCCTTTCTCTATGACTCTATCTCCTTCCCTCGTGGAACATCTTCTCAGTTTCCAGTTCTCTCTGCTGTAATTCAAACTCATGTACCCATGTGTGGATCTCGTGAACTATACGTAAACCATAGATAATTAGTCCCCTACTCCCCTAGCTGATACATATGTTTTCAAGTTTCAACACCAAAACCAACTTCGGGATAAAGTTCGTTTCACCTGAAAAATTCATAAAGACATGATCAAGCATAAAAGCATCATACGAGGTCGAAGGTACTCGAAGATGTATGTTCAGTAAAGCTCTGAAAGTTGATGTTCCACTCTGTTTATTCTTTCCCCAATGTCATTATCCCAGTATACTTATTCAGATCTTGCATCTTGAACTGATCATGTTTGGACCTGTTTGTATTGCTTCTGTCATTGGTAAGCGAGAGATTTCTATCTATAATGTCAAACTGTGAACTCAGAGGAACAATAGCAGGGATTAACGGCCATGGGATATAGTCTCCAGCGTTGCGTTCCAGCCTGCGTGAGGAGCCGACGGGTGCGAGAGGATGGTCACCTGCGGCGCCACTGTCCCACCAGGAGGCCCCTGTCCTTTACGCGGCCCTCAAACCCTTCGTCGTAGAGAAGAGGCTTCACAGCGCCGTTGGCCTTCACCTCCTTGATGGCCCAGACGAATGGCCGCCCCGACGCCTCGAGGCCGCGCGCGAGCTAGACGAACTGCTTCGCCGGGAGCTGGGCGATGCTGCCGAACATAATGTAGATCACGGATACTGGCGGCCGGGCGTGAAACCACGAGGCAATATGGCCAGCGTCGACCTCGGCGTCCATGCTAGAGGATGCTGAATTTGGGTTAACCTGCACGGCGGTCTTTGTGCGGACGTGCTCCAGTCGCGGCCGAACCTGAAAAAACTGCACATGAAATTCAGAGTTTCAGACTAGCTGGTTCAGAGACGCAGAACAGAGCAGAGTGTCATGCACTGCACTGACCCGAGGAGGGCGTCGAGGAAGTACTTTTACTACTCGGGGCACCACCTCTCCGGCTCTCCGTCGGCCTGGTGATGGTGTACGGCTTCCTCGCCTTCTTCCCCGGCGACGAGCTGCCCATGCCGGCTTGCCGCCGCCCCTCTCTCTCTTCTCCTTGTTCTGCTCGGCGCTCTCGATGCCCGAGCTAAAATATCCTTTTTTTCACGAAACTTTGTGTACGAACTTAAATGTTCAGATTTACACCCATGAATTTTTCGTTCGAAATATTTTGAGATTTTAAAATCCAAATTTTATATAGTGTGTGCATCTACATTTACAAATGTTTCATTCTTTTTGACGTCCATCTAGTGGAACCTATGAAAAAAAGTAGGTCGGTGCGAAATGAAGACACTTCGAATATGTTCAGAAGGCCAGATTCCGTAAAAATACCCTGCTTCGCAACGAGTAAATTGTGAAATAATTTAGATTTGTGAAAAGGGGTCAATTTTGTCAAATTACCCGAGGATGCGGCCCACTTGCGTTGCATGCCCGTGGCATTGCCCGCTAGCCAACGATTTATCGGTGCTGGTCCATGATAAACGGGCGTGCAAGGAGCTGATTTTTTTTTTTTGCGAAACACAGTACAACGCAAGCGCTCATATACACGCGCACACACTCACCCCTATGAACGCACGCACGCACACCCTACCCCTATGAGCACCTCCGAGAGACTGAGTCGGCGGGTCGAGTCTTGAGATTGACGAAGTCACCACGGGCGCCTCGCTGTCGACGGGAACGTCGCCTCCCACTGAAGAATATTCCGCCTTAAATGAGAAACACCAGCGTCAAACCTGGGGTTTGAACTCTGGTGGGCTGGGGGTACAACCACCCACCTAACCATCTTGCCACAGGCAAGTTCTCAAGGAGCTGATTGATAACACCAAGCCATATCTGTATTAGATTCCTTTGTTCACTCTTTCTTGCTCCTGTGATCTTGGATCATAGTTTCCTGCCCCAGTACTAGAACCTTACTCCCCGTTCGGGTTTGAGATGTAATAAGCTGAACCGATGTCTGACGCTGTGGTTGCATGTTAATGGAACCAGGGGCGAGGCGCTTTATTTCTAAAAATAAACGCGCGCGTACTGGAGCTGTTGTCAACTCTTCCAAGAGATGGTCATGCTGCCCGATCAAGGATCATGGGCTGGAGAAACAAAACCAAGTCGCGATGCATGCAAATGGGGCAAAAGCCAAGGCGAGGGGCGAGGCATTGCACGTACATGCAGGTGACAGTGTTGACCATGATGACCACACGGACGAGAAGATTGATTACCAGGAGCGAGTTGACGGTGTGTCCAGCACTCCAGCTAGATCCATCACGACTTCACGAGGTCACCGGCAGTGGCGGAGTCTTGAACATTATACAAGCAGGGGCGAATTTCATTGGAAACACAAAATATACATGAAAAAGTGGTCAAATCATAGAACATAAATAACCGGAAAGTGCTGTTGGCTCCGTGTTCCAACTAGTTTTCAAAATTCGAAATTATATTTATGATTTAAAAAAATTCTGAAAAAATCATGCATATTCTCAATGATGTATACTATTAGCATGCAAAATTGGTTGTATCATAGGCTACACAAAAATAACAAACGTTGGAAATTTGAAATTATACATTAAACAGTATACTCAGATCTATACGTTTCTCTTTTTTGTGTACCTCAAAACGTAGTTTTTTTGCATCACGGTTGTTCACGCTTGTAGAATATATCACTGAGAATATGCACGATTTATTTTAGATTTTTCAAACTTCTAACTATTTTTTGATTTTTCGAAAATGGCGAGATCTCAGGAACACTAAATCTCTACATGTAAATAATTATTATTAGAAGGCAACTTTATGATGATTTTTTGGTTCACGCAAAAACAACATATATAACCGGTTCTCAGCAAGAAAAGAAAACATAAATATTAATCAACCTAATTGAGTAAATGACATATCGAGGAATAACTGAAATGGTTTCTCTGATTGAGTATAATTTAGCTAATCAGAACAGGTGCATGAACTACATCCAATCCTTGATGAAAGAATCAGGGAAAAAAAAAACTAAGTTGGATGGGGGCAGCGTACTGCAGCCTACAGGAGTGCAGCGTACTGCGCTGGACCGGTAGCGATGCAATCAGGAATCAGCTAGGCAGGGGCGGAGCAGTGGCACGGTATGTGAGCATGCCCAGTAAAAGAAAAATTGCATTCTGGAAGGGGGGTTGTGGCCCACTTTCGCCTCCACTACGCTCCGCCTTCACCGGACTGCCAGACGCCGTGTTCCTGTTGACGACAATGTTGCATGAGGGGTTGCACGCAACCAAACAGGCGCTCAGAGATGTAGAAGACGTTAAGTCGCGGTGCAAAAATGTTGCATGAGGGGTTGCACGTAACAGGCGCTCAGAGATGTAGAAGACGTTGAGTCCGGTTTTTTTTTTTTACAAGGGTTGGGGTCCAAAGAGTTCGACCTTTTTGAGACTCGATCCAAACCCGACACATCTTTTTTTCTATACGAAATGAGTTTGGCCTTTTTCTTAATAGAAACAGAAAACCTATTTAGGAAGGTGGACACCTCCGAATGTGTGCTCACCCGCTCGGCGCCCTCTCCCAGCTCGTCGGGCGCCTCAAGTTGAGCCGGCGGATCATCCTCGAGCTGTTAAACCGCGGAATTGTCCCAGAGGTGTCCTTTGACTCCTTCACCCTACACCTCTTGCAGGCGGCCTTAGGGGCAGGGCCGGGCCAGCAAAATATGGGGCCCTGTGCGAAAATTTGGAATGGGCCCCTACCAAATGTATCAATGTCTGCGAGTGATCCGTCTCAAAATGCAGATCGGGGTTTGGCGATTGAAAATCGAAAACGCGGAGGAACTTATGAAGGAACATAGGATGAATCGACGCTTGGCAGCCTATCGCTCGACGGTTATCATCTCGGCTTTCTCACGTTGCTATCGTGAGCAATCGTCTAATTGTGAGAGGGAGACTCATTTCACGGACTCGTACGAGAGGACCTCGGTAACAGAGATGCAAACGTTCATTTCGTTCTCTTGAGATATATTGTTACCGTTTGAAAAAGATAAATTTAATACTAACTACAATGGATATTGGATAATGTAGAGGCCTATATCCAAGACATATGTATAGCATCCGAGGTCATGGCATGAATTGCCGTCCACGTTTTGTTTTTTGAGTAAAAAAATAGAAGAAACTGTCAGAAAAATAGATTTAGTTTTACTAGCTAATACTGCAGTGGATAATGTGTTTGCCCCTCTACGTTTTGTTTTTCTGAGGTAAAACGCTAAAAAATAATTGACGTGTTTTGAGTTACAAAGTTGATAAAATATTGAAGTGCTCAGGCAAGATTGGAACCAAGAACCTCTCGCTGCGGTGTGTAACGATACCTTCTAACCACTATACCATGGTTTCATCCGCGGAATATTGCTCGAAAGAAACTTAATTATTCTTGTTCATATGAACTGCTTATGAGCCCCCAAAATTTTTGGGCCTGACCGCACAGGTCGCACACCCATGGGCCCGGGCCTGCTTAGGGGAGGTGCCCACACTGTCCTCCACACAAGCGATGGTCGGCCGACTCTTCGTTGTCGCCCCCGCACCCATCGGCGCTAAGAGCCACGCCGAGCTCGTCAAGGCGTACGAGGCATGACGCCAATACACGTTTCTATATTCGCCAAACTCTCCCTAAAAAACAATTGGACCCTGGAGGGTGATGCGCTCGGTATCTCCCGAGGCATGTCCTACACTTTTGCCTCGGCATGGTGTCACTAGAACATATTTTAATGCACACTTATAGAGGTTTAATATATGGACTACCCTGCAACGAATTAAAATAATTCTTATTTATATTAAACTTTTTTACTTTTGAATCAACTGTTGTTAAATACTACTATTTCGAGAAATAAATGGTCATTTACCGATACATATTCAGACCATTACATTTTTGCAAAGAAATATTTTAGTAAATACAATAGACTTTAAGATAATCTTTTGATATAACTCAAAATCTTAGCAAACCAATGTTATTATGTTACTCTGGCATGTTAATGTAGTCCTTTTTATTATGTTGTATTGTGTGTATAATTAAATTTGCATAGTTTTCTTTAATAATTACAAACTTATGTAGTGTGATTTTGAGTTGTGAATTAGCCCTTAAATTCCCTTTTCTTCTATTTTGTTTGACATGCTCGTTTCTCGATAACAAAAACTACTTTCGTGCTGATGGGCCATCAGGCGAGTTGTCGTTCGTCTCGCTAAATATGTTATTTAGTGCACTTCTATGTTAAAGTGAACTGGTATACATACAGTAACACTTGTCTCATGATTTGGTATGTAGCGGGTTCCAAAAAGATACTTTGCATATAGGCCATCAGGCGAGTATTTTTGTGTGTATGAAGTGGATGATAGTTTGCATATAACTATGTGACATTCTAGGTCAAGCACGTGATTTATGTCATGTTGAAACTGGAAAGAAAATTTGCCTCCCAAGTTCCAGTGATAGAAAAACAAAACTACATTTACAAGTTTTAAAAAATATAGAAAAATCTTGGATGTAATCAATGTTGCGTCCTTCTAGCATGTAAAATTTCATGTAGTATGGATACACAAAAATGAAAAAAATTGTGCATTTGTAAGATTTGAATGTGTCTACTCAAATCCACACATTTGTCATTTCTATGTAGTATAGAATATGAAGTATTTCAAATTGGTATTTTTCATGCTTGTTAATACACCATTGACAACATGCATGATCGTTTTCAGATTTTTTTTGAAAAACCTGTAAGCATGATTTATTATTATTATTTTTGAAAGAAAGGATCATTGGAGCTTGAAAATAAGAAATCTCCACTTGGTTGAAACTCGTTATATTGGTATGGTATCATGGTTACAATGACATGGTGGTGGTACAGTTGAAAATGCAATATTCTTATCGTAATTATATTGGTGATTTAAGAATTTCAGTTATAGGGAACATATGCTCACTAGTACGCGGCTCAATGTTCATTTTCTACATTTTGGTTAATGTGCATAAAAGAATGTTTCAATAACGATTCATCATACTGAGAGAGTAAGCTTTCGAGCTCATTCTTTGTTAGAGATTAGGGATTAATTATGCCAGTTTGCCCGATTAGAGGTGCAAGCACAATGGAAGATGCAGAGGACCTCAGAGAGAAAATCAAAAAATGAATCATATTATTTCTCTTTTTTTGCATATCCTCATACTAAAGTCCTCGTATCGTGTTCCAATTCCATTGATATTTTCATGTCTCTGATTATTTTGCTATTTTCAATGTGAGCATTTCCTAATCCTCAGTTTTGTAGGTTTTGTCATTTTTACTTGTTTCTAAATTTTGATTGAATTAGCTCGATGAAATGGAGCAAGATTAGGGCCGGTTAAGAGAAGTTTCAAGCATCAAATGCTAGACTGTTGGAGAGTTAGACTAGAAGGTTCCACGGCATGTTCAAATTGAAGATCAAACTCAATATAGGTGAGTTTATAATTTGTTTAGAGTACATAACATTTTGCATGAGTCATGAGAATTTTCACATTTTGTAAAAAATATGCGCGACGTTTTATTTCGTATGAACAATTTACAGAAGTTTGTGATCCTTTGTTGACCTACATGCATTGGCAATTTTACAGTTGAATGTAGCCACACACAAAATTCACATATCCTTAGAACATCCAGATGTTATTCATGATTGTATGAGCACACTTGAAATCGCCAATATATATTGTAATTTATATTGTAAAATTTGAATTATTTTATCTGTTAAACACGAGTTATATTTCTTATTTTTTAATTAGCTACGGGAGCTATCTTCACCCTTCTTCCGCCAAAACGCACACTAAATCTTCGAATGAGTATCCTTCTGGTTTTACTTATCATGGGCTTATGTCAATGTTTTTATTTAACAATAGAGTGGTATGAGGACATGATCCAATGGGTAGAATGATGAATTTTTGACAAAAGAGACCACCTCGCCGAGTGAATTGTCAAAAAAAGACCACCTCCGAAAATCATTGTCAAAAAAGACCACCTACACCGTGGCGGCAGGCGTGCCAAGCGACATGTGTTGCCTGCCGCCATTGACGGTGGCGTCCATCACATGCAACCATTGGGTGTGGTAGCTGGGACCACAAGCACTCATGCACATGCACCATGCCACACTCCAAGCAAAGGCCGCCATGGGCTGTGGCGGCATAGCTCACAAATTTTGTCACCATCTCAACAGGCTACCAGTGTGTGTGGAGGCTGGGCCCACCATCATGCATGCTGCACCTGTATGCCGCCATGGGCAGTGGCGGCAGGAGACGGCCGCCGTGGGCAGTGGCGGCAGGGACACGTGTCGTTTGGCACGCCTGCCGCCATGGTGCCGGTGGTCTTTTTTGACAATGATTTTCAGAGGTGGTCTTTTATGACAATTCACTCGGCGAGGTGGTCTCTTCTGTCAAAAATTCATTTCGCGAAACAAAACATAATTATGTAGGTCCGGACCTCTGTGTGATAGTGGGTTACAACCATATTTGTGTTGTTAAAAACTAATATATATGAAGCCAAAAATTTTAACATGGTAAGTTTGATAAAAAAAATATATAAAAGAAAAACATCAACATGTATAAGCTAAATATGACATGTATAAGCCAAAAGTTTTTTACATGGTCTAAGTCCTAGTGTTGGGCACAAATATGCATGCTGTAGTTGCATGTAATTGCCAGATTAAATTGTATGAGTAAAATCAGGTGTATTCATTTATACGAGACCTATTAAGACTCCATCTAATTTTTTTATTAGATGTGTCATGCTTCTAATTGCGACATGATTCTTATAAAATTCTCCAGATAATTCCTTCATTCGAGAGGGATTAGTTTGTTGTTACCACGAGTTTGCATATCATAGACGAACTATTTGCGCCTGGATTGGACAACGAACTATTTACGCCTGGATTAAACAACTGATCGAATTGATATTGGGAAGGGTTTTCTGTTTGTAAAACGACTAATTTGACCATATGTGCATCCGTGCTAACTAACTTTTCTCTAGCAGCAAGGCACTCAAGTCATTTGATCATTTATGCATTAGCTCCATGGAGAGTATTTTTGCCTCCCGGGATTCAATGCTCACTTCAATTAGAAAAACAAAAAAAAAATATTTATGAGTTTCTAAAATTTCCATAAAAAACTGGAAGTAGTCCATGGTGTATCTCACGACCGTGCAAAATATTAAGTTCAAATACTTTATATTATGGGTTACATAAAAAAGACAAATATTGAAAGTTTAAAGATTTGAAAATGTGTATACTTATATCCACAATTTTGTCAATTTTATGTAGCTCAAACTATGGAGTATTTTCACTTGACTAGCCTCTGTAGCATGCGCTAGTATTGCATAGTACTCACTCCGCCCCAAAATGAATGACTTATAGTTGCCAAGATACGAATGTATCTGGATTTATTACACATCTAAATAATTTGTATATTGACAAATTGAAGTCATCTAATTTGAAACGGAATGAGTATGTATCTACATTTATTACACATCTAGATAATTTGTGTATAGACAAATTAAAGTCATCTAATTTGAAACGGAAGGACTTGTCTAAATTTATTACACATCTAGATAAACTGTATTTTAGACAAATTGAAGTAATCTAATTTGAAATAAAAGGAGTACTTACCTTACCTAGTAGTCACATACTCACATCTTCCTCCTCTGTTCCATTTAACAACTCGAGCAGAGCACGTGAACTCTAAATACGCTTTCGTAAAGAGATGACGGAAACCCGCTATGCACGTTCGGTATCTCAGTGACAAGTGGGACCGACGCCACTCCCTTCTTCCTTCTTCGGCTCAGCTCCGGGGCGTTGGCACGGCCCAGCCCAATAGGGTTCCGTCTTCCATGATCCATCCATCCCTCCGCCCCGAATCTTCCACCGCCTCCTCGCTAGTTCTCCGGCGGCGGCCTCTTCTCCGGCGATCTCCGGACCCCTAGCGCCGTCCGCTTCCGCACCTGCGTGTAGCCACTCACTGGCCGCGTCTTCCTCGCCCTCCCGCCTGCAGCAACTCGCCGGATTTACTGGTCGTGTAGATGGTGAGCTCTATTCGTTCTGTTGTTCGTTTTAAGATTCGATGATTCTGTCGAGGCACCGTGTAATTCAGCCTGTAGGGAAATTCTGTGACATAATGTGCGAGTTGGGGGATGAGCTGTTTGTTTGAAATTTGACCTGAAGGAGCGTGTGTGTTCAGCCTAAAAGTGGGAACGTTTAGATTCATTCCTCTTGTGTTGACGACAAGTTGTGCCAAATCTACATTCTTCCAATTTCCATTTCCATTGATTAGTTGGGTCCGTAGCCTCCGTTTGCTAGTTATTGCCTTCTGTAACTAATAGCTTTTAATAGCTTTCTAGAATGGGATTATATTGGTGTAAACAACTGTTTGATTCACAGAGGTTTTTCCACCTAAGTAATGCTTATCATTCTGAATTTGAGATGCTTTTTTGAATGAAATGAAGTTTCAGATTTTTAGTACTTTTTTTTTCTACAGAGGATGGTCCAAGATCTCTTTTCTACAGTTAAATATTGATTAATAACTCAGCAATGGTCGCACCTAATCACTTATGGATGCTTTCACAAGCAATTTTCCTGCTGTCTCACTCTATTCTTGCATATTGTCAGTAGATCCTGTTTATTTGTTTCTATCGTTAGATTATTTGACCAGCTGATGGTGTCCACTCTAGTGCATGAATCGTGAATATAGCGTATGAAAAGAAGTTAAAGTTGGATATGCAACACAACAATATTTCCATTTCTGTATTTACATTTATTCAATATCTGCAGGCTACAGCACTCATTGCTGGACTCGCGGTTGCTGGCGCTGCTCTTGCGGGTAGATATAGCATCCAGGCTTGGCAAGCTTACAAGGCAAGGCCTATAGTCCCAAGGATGCGTAAATTCTACGAAGGTGGATTTCAAGCTACAATGACCCGAAGGGAAGCTGGTCTAATCCTGGGTATCAGGTGCATGCTATACAGAAGCATAATTTCCATACCACAGTGAAGTATTCTTTAAGTTTCTCTTAGCTTACCTCTAGGACTCTAGCTCCATCTCATGCCATTGAAACTGTGTTGAGTCGTGTACAGCACCAGCATAGCACTTGTAGTAGGGATGGGAATGGGTTAAAGATAGATTTCACGCAGCACAGCACACATAGGGAACTAATTGGTACCCAAAATCTCCTAAAACCATTAAGTGAGTAGAACACGATTACTAGTAGCTCCTTAAAGTTTCATGTGATAATTATGCTTTCCCTGTAACACCATGTGGTAATACTTATAAGTGCGTATTAAAGTATGTTCTCGTAGTCCATTCTGCACTCCCAACTAAACATTAGCATATACACATGTGCAGATTGTGATACCTTTAGCTTCACTTAACCAAGTAGATACACTATAAACGTAGAGGTAGTTTTAAGTTTCTCAATGAATGGACAACTGGATACCTTGCAAATGAGGCAACTGAAGAACACTATGAATAGGAAAGCCATCTAAGAGCAAAAGCATCGGCTGCGTTCAAAATTGAGATGCTGATTTGACTATTTAGAATCCTTATGAGGTAGAGAGCCCAGTCAACCTCTGTCAGCCACTGCTTGCATCTCAGCCCAGTGTCCCAGATACTATGTTACTTGCTAGCTGTATGATAATTTCCCGATCTTTAACCTGCCTGTACTCCTGTGTCACCTTCACCCTTCTGCCGATCGATGTTAGAAAGGACGCAAATGACTATGCTTAAAGAGGTCACGCCGTCTGAGTGACCAAAGCCGTACAAGATTTATGAGTGAGATGAAGTAGGCTGTAGCTGAAGTGATATGCGTCGAGAGAATATATCTGGGTTTAAGTTTGTTCCCAAAAGCCTCTTGGATGTGGAGGTTTTGACATTGATAATCCCACAACCCTGTTAGACTTCATTTGTATGCAGGGAAGGGAAATACTTTGTTCCCAGCCCAATGTACAATGGATCTTGGTTCTCCTCTAGATGCATCATGTTGGGAACCCACCTATTCATCCAAATGAGTCTCTTGGGTAGCTGCCTGTGAGTAGAAGGATATAGAGTTTCCGTCTCAAGATGGATGCTGGGAATCATGCCTGGCCTCTCCATCACGAGTTACAGTGATAAAAAAATATGCAATATTGCAGATCAATGAACTGCAGCAGCGAATAATATTGTCCCCTGGCAGTTTGAGCCCCTAATTACAATAATATATCTTGACTTGTTCTCTACATCACCAAAAAGATATCCTGTTGGTCAAAAATATGGTATCAAAAACTTAGGTAGAGTTGTCAATTCTTGATATATGGTCTGCCTTTCTGCCTGATGCCACTGCCCAATGTACTTATTGTTACCAACATTTGGATTGAGTCTTGAGTCTGTCTTTCTAAATTTTATTTCATGTCAACATGCCAGATCAGTCATTCTAGTATTGAAGTGACATTTATGTGTGATTCCAATTTGAGACATGTGTGCCTTGCAATTATTAATTTAGACTGCTTTCTCTTGATTCCTCCAGGGAAAACGTCCATCCTGATAAGGTGAAAGAGGCACATAAGAGGGTCATGGTTGCCAACCATCCGGATGCAGGGGGAAGTCATTACCTTGCGTCGAAGATCAACGAGGCAAAAGATATTCTGCTAGGGAAAACAAAAGGAGGTGGCTCGGCCTTCTGATAGTATAATACAAATGTGCTTCTCCAGTGAAAAAACTATCTTATGTACTTCCCGATGCGGCGCCTAGAAGGCAGACAAAAAAGTTCTGGACAATGAATCTTAGATAGAGCAGGTTTTTTCACTGTTTGACAACTCAAGATCTAGCTGTGATGTGCCCCCTAGTTCTGAAATTTGTGTGTTCAGTTTTGCATGATAGTATTGTTTCTGTCTGTCCTATTGTGATAGCTTGCGACATGGTTCTTCTGTAGCCTGTGTTACAACCTGGTGCCTGAGTCATTTGAGTACCACCCTGTTATCTGTGGTATGTCCTTGTGCTGCGAAGCCTATGGATCAAGGATTGGACATTGGAAACTAATACAGAGACGTGAATTACCCAACAAAGATGTACAGTTTCTGTTCTACTGGAACATATTGGCTAGGATTAAGGAAACAGAAATGTGCCTGCAGTTTTGGTCCTTGTACTGTTGTACTCTCCAGGCTGCCATGCTGCAAATCCTCTGGATCAAAGATTGGACAAGGGATGTTACGATGTTGCATTTCATCTCTTGCTGCATTAGAAACTGATACAGAGACAGGAATTACCCAAGAAAGTTGTACTCCTACAGTTTCTGTTCTATTGGCTAAGAAAACAGAAATGTGCCTGCATTTTTGTACACGCAAATCAAGAACACCCGCTGTCGATCTTACAAGTTCTATTCAGGAATCATGAACACGCCAGGGAAACGCGCGGACGGAGACGAACTGCAGTGTGGAGGCGACTGCAATCAGGAGGGCGCGCGTTTGAGGATCATCCGGGCGTGGAAGAAGTCGAGCACGGCGGCGTCGCACATCCGCTCCACCGCGCGCTGCGCCTCCAGGACGTCGCGCCTGGCGTCGCCGACGAGCCGCCTCGCCACGGAAACCCAGTTGCTGCGGCGCGGGGACCCGGGGGCCCGCCAGCGGAGGAAGTCCTCGGCCGCGGCGGCGGCCGACGCAGCGGAGCCCAGGCTCTGCAGCGCGTCGTGGGCGTTGAGGAGGAAGGCGGCCCGGTCCGGGTCGTCGTCGTCGTCGCGGCGGAGGACGAGGCCGAGGGGCGCAGCGCAGAGGGCCAGGACGCGGCTGGCCTCGCCGTGGAGCGCGATGAGGCGCGTGATCTCGCAGTGGGCGGCGGCGAAGGGCCCGCCGGGGCCGAGCGCGCCGGCGAGGAGGTTAGCCCGGTGGTCGAAGCCCGCGTCGCTGATCAGCGCCTCGTGGACGCGCTCGTCGTCCCCGGTGGTCTCGACCTCGACGCCGTCGCGGGAGTCCGCGGAGCCCAAGGCGCGCTCGCCGCGGCGGGCTGGGTGGAAGGGGGACCCGAGACGGAAGCTCTGCTCGGCTTCGACGGCGGTGAAGAGGGGGTTGCCGATGGTGTGCTCGAGGCCGCAGGTGGTGGGCAGGAGGACCCCGAAGCCGTGGCCGTGCTCGGGCGCCTCGGAGACGGAGCCGCCCGCGGGAGAGTCGAGGGCGTCGGCGTGCTCTGCTCCCCAGATGTCCTCGCCGAGCAGCTTGCAGGCCTCGGCGATGCTGGCGAGGATTCCCTTCGAGGTGCTGACGAGCAGCAGCGTCTCCGGCACCGTCAGCGCCGCCTCCATCCAGAGCCGCTTCTCCTCCTCCCCCATCGCAACTGATCACCGAGCTCTCGATCGGCTCGCCCTCTCTGTCGCTCGTTCTCTCGGCTGTGTGTAATGGCGGTGGATGAGCGGGATGTCGAAGAAGGGAGAGAGGGAGGGCGCGACGGCAGGCCTTGCGAGGCGCGACGGCCGTCGGGGTAAATTAGAGGGACGGCGGATCGGGTTCCTTGCGAGTGAAGACGCACGAAAACGAAATTACCGTCTGATCACTGTAAATAACACCGATGGGACTCTGTTCGTCTACGCCGGCGCGGCAGTGCACGTGCGGCTCGATCGGACCTCCTCGTGTAGTGTCATGTTTTTTTTTTCAGAACAGTAGTGTCATGTTTTTGTTTCTTGATTGACTCATCTTCTATCACGTACGTACAGTAAGAAACAGGGGAGACCTTCTGTGTGATAAACTCAGTCTGGTCGTATAACATAAGCTCGTACAAACTCTGTACTCCTATAGTCCTATCTCCTATGTAACAGATGTAACTACTGCTTGCTGTGCAATGCATCTCAGCCTGACAAAATGGTTAGGAGGGTAGTTGTACCCCTAACCCATCAGAGTTCAAACCCCAGGTTAGACGCTGGTGTTTCTCATTTAGTCGGATTATTCTTCAGTGGGAGGCGACGTCACCGTCGACAGTGAGGCGACCGTGGTGACTTCGTCAATCTCAAGACCCAACCGCCGGCTCGGTCTCTCGGAGGTGCTCATAGGGGTAGGGTGTGTGCGCGCTCATAGGGGTGAGTGTATGCGCGTGTATGTGAACGTCCGTGTTGTACTGTGTTTCGCAAAAAAAGAAGAAGGAGAAATCCTAACCGCCGCATGTCACCTTGATCTCAGAGCATGAGAGTGGAGAGTCGATTGGTTCCCCTCTCTTCTTCTCGCCGCTCCGGCATAAAAAATGTATAGACTTGGACCTCGACGCTGTAGGTAGGTAACTAAAACTGGAATTTAGTCGATGGATAATCTGTAGCAACATTATGGTGGCTATGGGGAGGTTGTGTTCAACAAGAATAAGGTTTCGAGTCTCCTCGTCCACTTAGTCTGCGGCGATCTCGCATGTGGCATTCAATATGGTGGCGAACCGTCTAGTCACCGCTCCCTTTTTTTTGATTTTTCATACTTGTATTCATACTAAAAAGGGTGCCTTACACATCGAAATACAAGCAAAGAAAGAAACGAGAAGAAAACAAGAACAACAGCGATGGCACCGTCCATCTTCAACCTCCAGGTCGCCCGGCACGCCGCCCCTCCACCGTCGAAGACGCCGAAGAAAGCAGCCACCAGGAACACCCGCCGCAGGAGCAGAAGAGCTCCTAGCCCGAAGGCGTTGACGAGCCGCAGTAACCACCAGCTCCGTGGAGCTGGATCTGATGCCGACGAAGCAACATCGGCCGGGGGGCCTCCCCAAGCATGATCTGCCCCAGATCCGAGGCCTGCGCCTCAGATCCTCCACCTTCACGCCACCAGCCCGCACCACCGCCGTCTTGAATCTCCTCCACCAGCCACCTGTACGCACGCCACGATCCCGCCGTCGCCGCTGGAGAAAGCAACGGGGAGAAGGTGACTCACCTGCAGCTCGGCAGCGCCGTCGAGGACGACGCCGGAACGAGGGAGCTGCAGAGCACCAAAAGGACGCCGCCGGCGACCCCACCACGCCAGCGCCGCCCCAAGGCTCCCTAACTACCCGCCGGAACGCAGATCCGGGGATTCCCCACCCTCCCGCCGCCGTAGCGGCAGGCGGAGGGTGGGGAATCCCACGGATACGCCGGCGGCCGCCGGGAAGACCGAAGTCGCCTCCGATGCGCCTCTGGGTACTGTAGAGAGGGAGGGGGTTCCAGAAATATCGCGTCTAGTCACCGCTCCCTTGAAGTGGTGGAACATGTTTTCTCTACACATGTTACTAATTAATTCAAGAGTTCAATGGCGAGTACTTTGGCTCTAGTGTCCTCGTCTTCGAAGTCACGTGCACGAAAAATCTCGAATGCCATCAACAAAGATTGACCGACGCTTTTAGGAGAACATCGGCACACCCGCAGCTCGCTCTCCTCGCTCTAGTAGCGGTAGTATTCGTTAGGTTGGTAATGTAATTTTTGATATATTTGGAAGAGATCTATGTCATTCTTGCCAAAAAATACTAATATGTTTTTTATTCATTTTGTACCCTGAATGGGATTTTTGATTCATCCTCATATATGTTTTATATATGGTTTATTTTGCTTATATGTCGCGTTTCATGAATGTTCATTCTTCATTACGTATTTAATTATGTTTCAATTGCCTAAAATCACATTTTCACATGCACATATACAACTATGATACACCTTGCGCTAATCATTAATACAACACTTATATAGCTTATATGATGGAGGCATAGGTGGTCATCGGCATCCCGCGCTTCATCGGCATCGGCAACAGCTCGACGCAAAAGTTGTTTGGCCTCCTGCTCAGAAGAGGTGCGCGAGGACGCCGCCGAAGGTGTAATCCAAGGGGACTGACACGAACCAGAGACGGTCGAGCGCCGCTCAGCAGTGGCGCTCCACATCCATGCGCGCCGCCTCCTAGTAGGTCCAGTTCTGCCCACCGCGGTTGAGGCCAAGCTGTGGCACGCAACGGAGGAATAAGGGCCTCCGTATTGAGGGTGTGGATGCCAAAGAGTGTGGCGTGCGGCGGGTCCAACGCGCCAACCTCATCGAAGCGTACGACACACGTCGCCGAATTTCATCGCAAGAAGAGTTAGGAACATTGTCATTTATTTGTACTAAACTTTTTTTTTAATCAACCTCTTCTTAATTACTCTGTATATAGGACATGTTCATTTACTGATACAACTTTCAGAATATTATATTTTTTGAAAGAAAATTTCCATAAATAAAATTGACAATATTTAAGAGAACCTTTGATACAATTTATGTTTGCACAATCTTGGCCTGCAATGTTCCATTCTGCCATTATTATATTCTACTGTGTTTATAACTAACATTTTCATAGTTTCCTTAAATACATAAAAATAGGTAGAGTTTGATTTTAAGTTGGCATAGTCATTTCTTGATTTCCTTTCGTGTTGTTGGGGGCATCAATTGAGTTTTTGCTTGTCCCGCTAAATATGTTTTTTAGTGCAGTCTTATGTTAGAGTGTACCAGGATGCGGGCCATAACACTTTGCTTCGTGATTGGGATATGTAGTGGGTTCCAATAGATCTTTTTGTGTGTGTGGAGTGGTTGAGAGTTTCTGTATGACTATGTGACATTCTAGGGGTTTGTTTAGTTAGACTTATCTTTGGATTTTAGATTTTGACTTAGAAGTCACAAAAGTATCTTATCTTTCGCCTTATACCTTCATATAACAATATTCACATCCAAAGCCAAAGACAGAAACACCTCCTAACACCTACTTAGGCACATTTTTTTTGTTTATAAGTCAAAGTCATAAAAGTTAGAATAAACCTGTTATCTGTGATCAGTTACATGTTAAGTTGGTCCATGCACTGTTATACTTTCCAGGCTGATGAGGCCATGCTGCAAATCCTCTGGATCAAGGATTGGACAAGAGATGTTACGATGTTGCATTTCATCTGTTGCTGCATCGGAAACTGATACAGAGACAGGAATTACCCAAGAAAGTTGTACTCCTGCAGTTTCTGTTCTATTGGCCAAGGAAACAGAAATATTCCTGCATTTTCTTACACGCAAATCAAGAACACCCACTGTCGATCTCACAACTCACAAGTTCTATTCAGGATCTCGCGGGTGTCAGACTCGGCCCCGAAGGCGCGCTCGCCGCGACGGGCAGGGTGGAAGGGGACCCCGAGACGGAAGCTCTGCTCGGCGTCGACGGCGGTGAGCAGGGGGTTGCCGATGGTGTGCTCGAGGCCGCAGGTGGTGGGCAGGAGGACCCCGAAGCCGTAGCCGTGCTCGGACGCCTCGGAGACGGAGCCGCCCGTGGGAGCCCCGACGGCGTCGGCGTCGGCGTGCTCTGCTCTCCAGATGTCCTCGCCGAGCAGCTTGCGGGCCTCGGCGATGCTGCCGAGGACTCCCTCCGAGGTGCCTACGAGCAGGAGCGTCTCCGGCACCGTCAGCGCCGCCTCCATCCAGAGCCGCTTCTCCTCCTCCATCGCAACCGGCGCAGCTCTCGATCGGCTCTCTTGTTCTCTGCGGGACAGGATGAGCGGGACGCTGGCGCGGCGAGGCGGTTAGTTGGTTGTTCCCGGAGCGGGAGGGGAATCCGTTGCTGCAGTGGGCCCGACGAGAATCTGTTCAGAATGGACGATCACGTACATCTGCTGTGTGGGTGGCTCGATAGGTTCGAATTTCGAAACTAAACGAGCACGAATGGGTTTTCTAAATTTGATGAAAATTATCTTATCAAATAACATATGTTTTGAGTGCCCTATTTGTTTTATGCACCTTCCATTGATTCTAGGTGAGCATCTATTCGCGATTGAGTGCCCAGTTTGTTTATGCACCTTCATGGATTTATGGACTGTCGTTAGGTTATTATTGTGTGTTATTTGTTAGTTTGTAACTCGTTTTATACCCAACAATTTCGGCTTTCTCAACTAGTTTGTGGTGTTTTCTGCAAGTTCTTGTGTAAATGATGAAAATGGATCGTCAAAATTTCAAATAAGATCCAATCGGGAAGTTACAGAGAAGGGATTTGTCCAAACATTTATTTCTAGAATACTCTTTTTTAATATCTCATGTTCCATATTAGTTGTTACTGGTTAGTATAAATTTGGATATGAGAGCGTCGAAATTCTGAATTAGATCCAATCGGTAAAATTAGAGACGAGTGGTTTGTCAAAACATGGTTCTATGCCTATTTACTTAAAAATACTCTTTTATAATACAAAAATTCACATTGACTCCCGAGCTCATATGCTACCGATTTATTAGACAAAATTAAGAAAAAAAAATAGTCAACATTTCAGTTGGAAAAATTTAATATTCTGAAAGATATATAATTAAAGAATATGTACTCTCAAACAAGTTGCTTAAAAAAGTAAAAAAGTTTAGTATACATGTGCTCGTAGACTGTAGCCAACTGACTCGTACTGATTATTACTAGATAGGAAGAATTAATATTAGTAATATAACCGGACTTGTTTATCTTAATGACCTTTTGAGAAGGTTTCATAAGAGATCCTGACCATATAAAACTTGATCTACAAACACTAACAAACATTGAAGATTTCATAAGGTAGATTTAATTATTATTTACCTTCTCAACGGCTTCTGCGCCGAGCAGCAGCGCCATCTTCGCCACTGTGATGTCTGGCAGAGCGCCCAACAAGGCCACACGGAGGACACACCCTGGAACGGCGCCCCCGAGCGAGCAATAGGCGCCGAGGAGCGTGGGTGCTACAGCCGTCGAGCGTGTCCTATACTCAATACGGGCAGGGGAGCGTCAACGGGGGGTGCATCGCTGGGGCGCAGCGCTGGACCCGGTCGAGCACCTGCATAGCCTCCTTGACGGTGTCCACGATGACCGATCGCTCCTCGTCGGCGGCGTGGTGAGGATGACGGACGCGGCGTAGAGGCATCTAGCGGCTCCCAGGTGTCTACGGGCTGTGGTGACCAAGAGTGGCAGAGTGCCCTACTGTTTGACGTGTGTTTCATTGCGTCTTAACTACTCCTGTATCCTTTCCTATTTGGTCACATTACTAACTATATAAAAGACATGCCGTTTCGCGAGCTCTCAGCAAACGTGGTACTGTAGCAGTTACTGAAGATGGACAGTGTTGAACATTACATGGCATTTTTGCAAAAAAACGCCTGAATTCAACGCAAATTACGTATCAGTCCCTCTGTACAAATAGCCAATCGGTAACCCTAGAACCTCAATCCCCTCATTTTCCCCGCATCTCGCGGCTGACCCCGCCACGCTCCCGCACGCGGTACCGCCCCCGCGGCGGTGCCCCGTGCTTCTCCCCCTCCCCCTCGGCGTCCCTCCCGTCCCGCGCCTCCCCCGACCGGAGATGGGCCACCCCCGAGGCGCCGCGGCCACCCGCACTCCCACCTGCGCCCGCGCCGCGGCGCAGAAAAAGCAAGCACCGACAAGGGGCTTGCAGGCGGTGGCGGCGGGAGGACCGGCAAGGAAAGGGGAGGCAGCAGCGACAAGGGCCGGTCGGCGATGGCGGGCTAGCAGCGGCAAGGACCAGCAGCGATTGCACGAACTAGCAGCAAGGGAAGACAGGAAGAACATGAGCATCCCCATCGATCCATTTTCTGCAAGGTGAGATGAAATCATGTGCAATACGTTTCTTCAATTTCTTATGCCTGCTAGATTTTATGATGATGACTCTTAAATCTTGGACTGCAATTTATAGGCAAGGAAAGGGGAGGCAACAGCGACACGGACCGGTCGGCGACGGCGGGCTAGAAGCAACAGGGTCCAGCAGCGACGACACGAACTAGCACCAAGGAAGGCAGGAAGAACATCAGCAACCCCATCGATCCATTTTCTGCAAGATGAGCTGAAATCATATGCAATCTGTTTCTTCAATCTCTTATACCTACCCGATTTTATGAGGTTGATTGTTAAATCTTGGACTGTAATTTATAGCTTTTCTTGCAAATATATCAAATATATGATGGTGTATGCTATTTTCATATGGTATACAGTCAAATCTTAAAATTACAAGGATGTCAACATAAGAGATTATTATCAAGTTGCTCAGTTCTGTAGGGTATAACTTCAGCGACATGTATTGGGCTGTTAAATCTTGGACTGTAATTTATAGCTTTTCTTGCAAATATATCAAATATATGATGTTGTATGCTGTTTTCATATGGTATACAGTCTAATCTTAAAATTACAAGGATGTCAACGTAAGAGATTATTATCAAGTTGCTCAGCTCTGTAGGGTATAACTTCAGCGACATGTATTGGGCAGTGACTTGGAAGATAACAAAGACTACCCAACTGGAAAATGGTAGGTGTAAATGTTCAAGAAACATTTACATGAAGTACACCTTTTCCTTTTGATTTTATATACATATTTTGCCCTTTAATTGGATTAGGATTTCACGGTTCTTGTGTAGCTCACCATGTTTAAAGTTTAAACTCCTTTCATGTTGTGATACAGGGGATGTGCCGCTCTGTTGAAGCAAAGTTCTGAAAGCTTGGGTCATGCATATGATACGAGAGGTATATAAATACGTTGAAATTCCTTAGTAATCTTTGTTGTTGAACTCTCATGGTCCAAATTGTTCCAACAAATTTTATTTGAATTTATACTAGGTCAGAGGTGAAATGATATTGTGCCCCAACGAACTGAATCCATATGCATCTGGTATATTATGATTTGATTTCGACGATTCGTTCATATATAAGTGACATGTAGTTGTTTAGCTTCAGTGATCCGCATCTGCATGAAAGTCAGAGAATGGCACTTCATCCGTGGTTTATTTTGACTTGCTTTCTTTAGTAATATTCAGTGGACAATATATTCAGTCGATTTTAACGGAGTTTCATTACCTATTAGTTATTATCAATAGTTAATATCAGTCAATACTCATAAAAGCACCTCCAGCAGCAGAATCAAGTATGTTTCTAGACATGTAGTTCAAACCATTATAGAAAGAGTGTAATATGGTCCATTCATTAACCCCATGTGATGGACAAGTTCGAAGCATGAGTTTAATCCTATCCCAAGCCATAGCAACATGTTCATTTTCATTTTGCCTAAAAGAAAGGATGTTGTTTCTATTTTTGCAAAAAATTTAACAGGAGGATAGTATTTCTTAATAAAAACTTCTTTAAGACCATCCCATGAATTAATACTACAGGATGGCAATAAATGCAACCACTCTTTAGCTTTCCCTCTAAGTGAAAAAGGAAATAGCTTCAATTTTAGGATATCACTTTCAACGTTCTTAAACTTTTGCATGTCACATATTTCAACAAAATCATGAAGATGCATAGAGGCATCCTCCATAGCACTACCACCAAATTGTTCCCTAGTTATCAAGTTCAACAAATTATGACTTACTTCATAGCTATCAGATGTAATCTTAGGTGTGGCAATAGCTTTAGAGATGAATTGATCATTAGGAGTGTTTGTGTAGTCACACAATTTAGTTCTTTCTCCCATTTCAGCAAGTTTTTATGTATTTTTTAATTTTTTATGCAAAACTGAAAATAAAATGAGTCTCACAAATGCAAAGCGAATTACAAATGCAAGACAATGACAAAACAAATAATTTTGCTTTGAAGGTAAAGATGGATAAGATGATGCTCACGTAGGTGCAACCTCCCCAAGCTTAGGTGTTAGCACAAGTTGGTGATGAAGTTGACTTTGTTGTGATGAATCCGGCGCCAGTAAACAGAGCTGCTGCAAGGGAAACAAGTACACCCTTGGATAAATCTTTTCAGCTATGATTCCCCGGCAACGGCGCCAGAAAACAGTCTTGATGTCCCTTGACGAGATACGGCTCCAGAAGTTGATGTCTGGTGCGTAGATACATGTGTCAAAAGTGAATGGGTTAGGTTGAGACTCCAAGTGCGGAGTGTGTAGTAAGTGGAAGACGTGTTTTCCCCACGAGGGTGACTCGAGGGTTTAATATCGAACTCTCGGGGAATCAGTAGTGAAAGATTTATCTTCCTATCCTTCTTTTTGGTTACCTACAAAATAAGGTTAAATGTTTTGGTCCTCAACCTCACCTGTGGTTGTCAAGCATAAGGTGTATGAATGATATCAAGATAATTATGCAATGCAAACAAGAAATAAATATGCAATGGTGATAAATGATGAATGATATTTAGATAATTATGCAATGCAAACAAGGAATAAATGTGCAAGGATGATGATAACAATGATGAATGATATTTTTGGGTTTTTATGATGAATGCAAGATGAAAAAGTGTTTTTGTATTTTCGGATTTAATAATGGCAGGAAATGGAAAAGTGTTAAAAGTTGTTGGAAATGTGTTTCTTATGATTAAAATGGGCAGGGGTTCATGGTTTCACAAATGCACGCTCTCTTTAATAAAGTGGTAGACAATGGAACACATAGAGTTGACATATAAGATTGCAAAAAAAGTTTGATGACTAGTTACTAACTATATGGGCATCACGTCCTAACATAGAGATCTTTTGGTTATTAATCTCACTTATCTCCACCAAGATGCGAACTAAATCATAACACCTTAGTAATTAAGATAACTCAGAGTATAGCTTTAAGTATCATGACATGAAGTTAAAATAAGAACATGCTAGATCTAGTCACGGAGAAGTGGCAAATCACCCACAACCCTTGTAGCATGGTATTTTTGTTTATCCCTAGTGAGGCAACAAAGTAAGGTAAAACACCCAAGTGGATCGCGATATTACAGTTGTCAACTTACCGCACTCACCACCCCTCGTTACTCCAACTAATGCACACGTCACCCCTCACACGCCCTCATAAACATGCTTGATCATAACAAGTGAATAAGAACGGGGTACATGATATGCATCTATATTCATAACTGAAACAAACATTGCAATCTCAAACATATATTAACTCATAAAAAGATCCACCACATAGGAATTACATATATGACCGTAATCATGTTCAGCAGCTCATACGGTACTAATTAGTGAAGCTCAAAGAGAGGAGAGATACATAAGTTACTTCCACAAACCCGTAGTCCAGAGGTGGACTACTCCCTCTTCATCATGGAGACCGTGGAGATGTCGATGGAGAAGATGGAGACCATGCCGGCAGCGCCCCGCCGGAGTTTTCCCCCTCCAATCTGCAGCTCCAGATCTCTCTTTCGGTGTTTCTGTGTTTCGGCGGCGCTTGTTCCAGAGAACGACGCGAGACTTCTTTTATAGCCGTTTTTAGGTCAACACGATGTCGGTGGAGAAAAGATCGACGGCAGCGGATCCACGAGGGCCAAGATGGTGGGCCCCACACGGCCAGGTACAGAGGCCGCGTGGGCCCCCCTCTTTTGGGCTTCCGGCCTTCGTTTGCTTGCTTCCTTTGCTCCCAAGTCTTCCTCCTTCCAAAATATTGACGCTCGTAATTTTCCAGGTCATTTGGACGTCATTTGGGTCCCTGAAACTTAAAAGGAAAAAAAATAGGGTTTTCTGCCTGCGCAGGGTTAATTCCATAAAAATAGGAATTAAATATTTAATTGCCTAAAATCATTATATAACAGTGGTATAACCCTTATATGATCCAAATATGATTGGAATATGAGTGATATAGTGCAAAGTTCATGTATGGATTTTACATGCATCAGTTGTCAATGTTGTTTCTTATTGACTTATAAGGTTTTGATGTTTAGTTCCAGTTTGCTTATCTGTCCATGCTGCAATTTATACTGCATGAGCATATAAACTTCACCTTGTGCTTATGTGACACCCCTCCCTGGCACATATCACCACAGAGGCAGTCGTCCCGTGCGCCATCCCAAGATAACTGGCCGCACGTCACAACAGTGTAACATAATGAAATCATCACACAATCAGGCACATCAGTGCTACAATTGGTTTACAAGGCCATCAAGGAATGACGAAATATCAATCCCAGCATGGCACGATACAGAGTTTTAATTGGCAGCGGAAGACATATGAGAGGCTACGGCTTGGAGCGGCTCCACTCCACAGGTTCTGGCTGGGCTACTGATCCTAGCACGCTCTTGCTCCAAGTCCTTGCTAAGGTAGAAGATGAATCCTCACCGAAACCTGGCCACAATCACAAGGCCCGTGAGTACATTAATATGCACTCAGCAAGAATCGCCACTCACCACAAACAATCCAACAATCACGCAACAAGGTATATATTGGAAATAAAATCCTACAACATGACAAGGTGTATACTAGATACATGACATAAAAGTAGCATGGCATTGACAACCAAACATGTCATAAGCAAGCAACGGGGGTATCACCAGTACAGAGTCCAAGCCAGGTGGGGTTGGATCGTGCACCGGCAATCATACAACGAGCTTACCTGTGACGAGAAGACGGGTGTACCAAGTGGGTACCAAATAATACACCACATCACCTGTGATCACTGCTAGGCCCACTGGACTCATCATTTCACTCTGGGCACGCACGGTTGATGTGGGCTCTGGCCTAACTATAGGCTTCCCAACGCATCACACCGCCATCCCTAAATCATGGCAACCATCAACAGCTCACGACAATATTCCCTGCATCATCTTATTTGTTCATTTAGTGTAATCAGGTCGTTCATTAATTATTCCAAACAAATCTTAAGTTTAACCTCCGGACACGACGAGGACACACAGTGTGACCGACACTGAACTGTTGTTCCATATCCCAGGAACGAGGCTAGATATCCAGATTTACACTCTTGAGAGGTTGCAATACTTCACTCATCCAAGTGGATCATTAACAACCGGTACTTTAGGATCACGTCCTTAAGACGGTCTGATACACTCACTCAACCGTTCACGCCATCAAGACACTCCCTATATAGCCACCGACATAACTATATGCCTTATGCAGAAGTGAATCCGGCACGTCCCCAACCCATGAGCGACGCCTAGCTCCGGAACCTTCGCAAGACTAGCCCCGACCAACTATGGTAACCGACTAGACTTGCCAAAATGGTGGCATCAAAGGAGGCTCAATAGGATTACGTAGGTCAAGGCCCGCCCATGTGAGCGACAGTGGTAGTGCTTTCGATGTTCAGATTAGTGGCACTATGGACTGACCCTATCGTTGTTTGGAGGGGTGTTTTATTTAATCAAGTTTCATCACCACAAGTCACAAAACAGAGGATTAGTCCAGAATAATAATCACGATATCAATATCATATACCATCAAACAACAAGGCATTAGCAACATACAGTAAGCACATAACAACAACATCACTTGAATAACCATAACACTTGCAGGTATAGATATTAACGTAACAATAATAACAATGCCCGGGTGACTGTGGCGGGAGACCCGGCCGGTGTCACTTGGGGGTTAGTGTTCACAGAATAATAGCATAATGTTTCAAACGGATGACGGTGGCGGGAGACCCGGCCGGTGTCACCGTAAAAGAATGAACCGAAAAGCACTCATAAGAATGAGAGAGCATCCATTCCACTCGAGGGTTATCTCGACGTGGTGTCAGCAATCTCAGCAAAAAGAACCAAATGGAAAGTCAGCTCCCAAGCGTCGCAGTCCGGGTGGTCTATGCCAACCATATTTGACGGAGGGACAAGGCAAATAACTCTTTTGGCAAATGCCCCCAACTACGAGGATCATAAGACGACATTCGTCCGCTCCTCACCTCGGCGAAGAAGAAAGAAGCAAACAAAGCCCGCAAGCGCGAGACGCACAGTTGTAATGATTCCCCATTCCTTTGACTGAGGCGGTACCACCGGCCATTGTCTCGGGAATGTGAGTGATGCACAGATAAGCAGTTATAAAGTAGTGCAATAATTCAAAAGCAATACGATACACATACAGCAATACAAGGTTCACATAAAACATAGACAGCATACAGACATGCAACGATAATAGCAGACAGATATATCAATAACAGAAGACAGACATACACCCGGCATGGTATTAAGCAATCAAACAAACAAGCATTGCAGGATGGCTCATAGCAAGGGTTTAGCTTGCCTCCGAAGGTCGACACCGTTTGGCTTGGGAGGGTCACGGACGTCGCGGTTTAGGGCCTCGGTTTGCCGGTACCGCGGAAAACCTACGCATGCACACCAAGGTGCTGAGCATACAAGTATTTTACAAAAAGGTAAAACTGATACTACTGGACAGAGCTTTTCAAACTAAGAATTTACAAATTTGAACCACCTCGAACGGAGCTACGGTTCAAAAGTTATTAACGTGCGACGGTTAGCTATCTGCCGCTCACCTCGGAAAAAAAAACAGAACGGGCCGAATCCAGAGCCGGGCCGGGCTGGTTGCGCACTTTGGTGGAATACGTCTTTGGTTCTGGAAGACGTAATACGCCGATTACGTCTCCACTTAAACGACGTGGCAGCTGGGCCAGGCTGGGCCCACCTGTCAGCGTCACTGGATCGCCACGCTGGCTGTCCCCTTCCTTGTGTCGAGGAAGCTCGGGAGGGAACGCGGTCAGGGGAGCACGGCAGCGCGGGCTCGCCGGTGCTGCGGCTGTGGGGAGGGTCTAGGGCTCCGGCGAACGGCGGCGGAGGGTCGCCGCGGTCCACCGCGCCTGGGGACGACCTCAGGCAGGAGGGGGAGGGCCAGGGTGGTGGTGCCCGTGAGCTTCCGAAGCTCGGTGGGGCATCAATGGGGGTCGAGGAAGAACGCGAGCTCTCCAAGCCTTGCCATGCTCCGCTGGGTCTACGGGGGGCTAGGGGAGAGGGGTAGGAGGTTCTGGGTAGGCTGAATTGGGTGGGGAAGCTCGGGGTAGCCTGCGGTGATCCGAGGATCTCCGGCGGCGGCTTCGACCAAATTTCTCGAACCTGAGCTCCATCGGGGAGCTAAAGAGGCAGAGGGGTCCGGGAGGAGGAGAGGAGAGTGAGGGGTAGCTGAGAGGGGGCTCGGGGTGCTCTTTTAAGGGCAGGGGAGGGGAGAGTTTGGTCGTGGCCGTGGCGGCCATTTATGGCGCCGGCACGTTTCTCCGGCTATAGGGGACGGGATAACGTCGGTGGAGTGGATAAGAGGAGGAGCTGGATCAGCAGTAGAGCACGGGGTTTACTGGAGAAGGAGGGTGAGCTGGGCACGGGGAGGAGAATTAGGTCGTGGCCGTGGCGGCCATTGATGGCGTTTTGAGGTCACGGCTGACGTTCTCCGGCTACAGAGGGGGAGATGGGGACGGGGAGAGGATAGGGAGGCCGTGCTGGAGGCACAGTAGAGCACGTGGGTGCACTGGTGCAGAGGATAGGACAGGGGCTAGGGTTTTGCACAGGAGCATGCCGGCAGTGGCATGTCCAGAGCACGCCGTGTTCGGCATCGTCGCGTTCCCGATGATTTAGGGCACTAAGAAGAAAAAGGGTCGCGTCACTATGATGTACTACTACTACACACAACCTCCAGCAAGAAAAACATCAAATAGGAGCAAAAGGGCAGTGCAAACTTTTGAAAATTTCAAATGCCCTCAAGGTGTTCGATGCAAAGAAAAGGGACTTTCTCTATCCCAATGGAGCTGGGATTTTTGCTGGTGGTGTTCTACTGGTATGTGAGTAATGTGGTCCATTTTCACTCAATTTGGAGAAAGTTTCATGTGTAAACATTTTCGGGTTTCGAAAAGGACAGAAGGTGTTCGATGGGCGTCCTATAAGAAAAATTTGATCCAAATGATCCCAAATTTCTTGGGGTGGCTTATAATGGGATATGAAACACTTCCTCAGGTGGACAAGATTTATGGTGGAGTGGAAGTAGGGTTTTGGATTAAATGGCCCGGTAGTGACAGATTTAGTAATTTCCTCAATCTAAAAAGTTGCATAGGTCATGGCGATGTTCATGCATATATGGGATATACATGATGATAGGTGTCTCTGGGATTTTTGGCGGAATTTTATAAGCAAGATAAATGATAGTTGCTTTGGAGAGACGAGATACCGGTTTTTGTTTTCTATAGAAAAGGCATTAAGGTTTTATAAAGAAAACCCTAATGAACGGAATCAGAGGTGATCAGAAATATTCAGAGAATATTTCCGGGGTTGGGACAAAGAGAGATACATCAATCACCAAAAGTTCAAATGAGTTTTGATAAAATCCAGAGAAATCCGAGTAAAAGGGTTTTCGAAAATTTTTAGTTCACCCCTTTTTCAGAAAAACCGGTTAGTGAAAATCGGGGTGTTACAGCTTATATCAGAATTACCGAAACTTATTGTATGCTGGTGATTCGGTGCACAATTAGGTTTTAAATTGCGAGCAAGCTGGCATTTACGACGACCTAAAAGGTAAATGTTCTGGACAATCGCAAAGAAGGTACATACTTTCTTTTCTAATTTATTTTGTGTACAACGGATGCTCATTTTCCATGTTTTTAGACATGTTTGCGAAATGGTGTAACTTCGATGGTTTTGTATCACAATTAATCTATCGAAATGTTGCTCGGGTTTGTTGATATTTAGCTCAGCCTCAGCAAGGTTGCTAAAGGCTATGGTGCTTACTTTGATTTTGTGGTTCAGTTGGATTTTGAACAGGAGTACGGCAATTCAAGTAGATATATATAAGTTGATTATGAGGCTATTTGTTGTCAAAGTAAAAAAGTTTATAGACCGTAGAGAAAATTTGATCAGAAAGTTTCATGCCCGGTTACATATGATCTGATCATGTCTTAAGATTATTTATTTCCTAGAATCATATAAGTAACTTACATAGTTAATATTAGCACTCTTATTTCTAATGCTTATGCAATCTAAAACCATTCCTTTTTTTTAATGTTTGTCAATATAGTACGCCATATAAGTATGATGTTTCATTATTCTATTCTCAGCTTTACATGCTCCTTGCTCATGTCACAAGTGCCTACGTCAACATATTGATGATTTGATTCTTTTTTTAACAAGATATGCTCGACACCATCTCAGATTGCATATCAAATAGAAGGAGCCAAGGTAGTATTTAAGCTTGACAGAGAAAACATATGGACATCAAGAAGTTATACTCACCTCTTATACGTTCGACTTCGATTGAAAAAAATATAGGAGTTGCAAAGCTAGCAAAGCTATTTATCATATTACAAAGACTACACTATCTCATGGACATCTCTTCTAAGAGAGCATAGTGCTATCTTTGTATTCAGATATTGTAATGGCTTACAACATACAATACTCCACGGTGTATGATGCAACACGACGTAAAACAATATCATGTCAATAATAACACTTGATGAACTTTGTACGCTAGGGGTGCGGCTACTTCTCTTTCATCTATCCATGTAGATGTTGTTCTTCTCCTTTTTATTTCACTCTGCCTAAAATTCTCGCAAAGGGCGCGGCGTGACGCCGCACAGAAATTCAACTAGTTATAGTTACGACTATGCTAAAGCTCTAGCTAGCTGCCTAGCTGTCAGCAAGCCACCCGCTCTAGAATGAGACTTGAGGTTTTTCCTATACTTTCATCGTAAATATAGTCACACTTACTGCTAATGTAGGTAGCACAAAACTATCACTTTTCTAGCTTAATTTCTATTTTGGTACCATATTGGGTTTGAATCGCATAGAACTACCACATTTTTTTCCCAAGCTCGACATGGCCCGTACAGAGCCGCAGCGAATCCTGACCGCCGCGTTGCCGCATCGAATCCTAGCTCGCCATGGCTTCTACAGAGCCCCCGTTAATCCTGCCTCGCGCCCTTGGGGACAGAACAGGGTGAGAGCGTCGACCACTGCGACAGCGATCGAAAAGCAGGGAAGTTGCGGCTGGCCTATGCTGATGAGTAGGGATGAAAACGGTACGGAATCTTTCCGACTTTTCCGCGGAAAAACGGAAACGGAATGGAAATACGGAAACGGAAACGGAATTTTGCGGAACGGAAACGGAAACGGAAACTTTTATGCGGAAATGGAAACGAAAACGGAACAGTGTATTCCGGCGGAACGACTGCGGAAACGGAAATTCCGTTTCCGGTAATACGGAACTTTCCGTTTTTTTGTTACACAGTGATTTCAAAATCCAACAGGCACGGCAATTCTAATGAGAAAATTTAGGCAAAACCTAAGAGATGAACAAAAATGAAAAGAATGTGAAGCTGCCATGTTTATGACCTATGTATTCGCATATCATCTCTCCGTTGGGTCGTTCTTAGTTCTCCATTTTGGTGTTACACTAGGGATAGGGATGATAGTAGATATTTTTAATGTTGCACACCACATTATATAATCAGGATATTTCCTTATGATTTTATTTCATCTTAGAAACTTGACAAATTTGTTGATTTGCTCGGCTTTTACTTAATTAATTAAGGCATCTCTCGGTTCCGGTAAATATCAGTTTTTTGTTCCGTCTCCGTACCGTATTCGGTCTGTATCTGTTTTCGACAATATTTGTTTCCGTATTTGTTTCCGGGGTTTCTGTATTTGTTTCCGCTTCCGTGAAATAATATGAAAACAAATGTGGCACCACTCAGTTCCGTCCGTATCCGCTCCGTTTTCATGATGAAAACGGTACGGAATCTTTCCGACTTTTCCGCGGAAAAACGGAAACGGAATGGAAATACGGAAACGGAAACGGAATTTTGCGGAACGGAAACGGAAACGGAAACTTTTATGCGGAAATGGAAACGAAAACGGAACAGTGTATTCCGGCGGAACGACTGCGGAAACGGAAATTCCGTTTCCGGTAATACGGAACTTTCCGTTTTTTTGTTACACAGTGATTTCAAAATCCAACAGGCACGGCAATTCTAATGAGAAAATTTAGGCAAAACCTAAGAGATGAACAAAAATGAAAAGAATGTGAAGCTGCCATGTTTATGACCTATGTATTCGCATATCATCTCTCCGTTGGGTCGTTCTTAGTTCTCCATTTTGGTGTTACACTAGGGATAGGGATGATAGTAGATATCTTTAATGTTGCACACCACATTATATAATCAGGATATTTCCTTATGATTTTATTTCATCTTAGAAACTTGACAAATTTGTTGATTTGCTCGGCTTTTACTTAATTAATTAAGGCATCTCTCGGTTCCGGTAAATATCAGTTTTTTGTTCCGTCTCCGTACCGTATTCGGTCTGTATCTGTTTTCGACAATATTTGTTTCCGTATTTGTTTCCGGGGTTTCTGTATTTGTTTCCGCTTCCGTGAAATAATATGAAAACAAATGTGGCACCACTCAGTTCCGTCCGTATCCGCTCCGTTTTCATCCCTACTGATGAGGCCATGCTGCAAATCCTCTGGATCAAGGATTGGACAACAGTTACGATGTTGCATTTCATCTGTTGCTGCATTGGAAACTGATACAGAGACAGGAATTACCCAAGATAGATGTACAGTTTTTGTTCTATTGGAACATACACGCAAATCAAGATCTCACAAGTTCTATTCAGGAATCATGAACACGCTGGGGAAACGCGCCGAGGGAGAGGAACTGCAGTGTGGAGGGGACTGCAACCAGGAGGGCGCGCGTTTGAGGACCATCCAGGCGTGGAAGAAGTCGAGCACGGCGGCGTCGCGCATCCGCTCCACCGCGCGCTGCGCCTCGAGGACGCCGCGCCTGGCGTCGCCGACGAGCCGCCTCGCCACGGGAACCCAGTTGCTGCGGCGCGGGGACCCGGGGGCCCGCCAGCGGAGGAAGTCCTCGGCCGCGGCGGCGGCCGACGCCGCGGAGCCCAGGCTCTGCAGCGCGTCGTGGGCGTTGAGGAGGAAGGCGGCCCTGTCCGGGTCGTCGTCGTCGTCGTCGTCGCGGCGGAGGACGAGGCCGAGGGGCGCGGCGCAGAGGGACAGGACGCGGCTGGCCTCGCCGTGGAGCGCGACGAGGCGCGTGATCTCGCAGTGGGCGGCGGCGAAGGGCCCTCCGGGGCCGACCGCGCCGGCGAGGAGGTTGGCCCTGTGGTCGAAGCCGGCGTCGCTGACCAGCGTGTCCTGGACGCGCTCGTCGTCTCCGGTGCTCTCGACCTCGGCGCGGTCGCGGGTGTCAGACTCGGTGCCGAGGCCGCGCTCGCCGCGGCGGCGGGCAGGGTGGAAGGGGGACCCGAGACGGAAGCTCTGCGCGGCGTCGACGGCGGTGAAGAGGGGGTTGCCGATGGTGTGCTCGAGGCCGCAGGTGGTGGGCAGGAGGACGCCGAAGGCGTAGCCGTGCTCGGGCGCCTCGGAGACGGAGCCGCCCGTGGGAGACTCGACGGCGTCGGCGTGCTCTGCTCCCGAGATGTCCTCGCCGAGCAGCTTGCAGGCTTCGGCGATGCTGGCGAGGACTCCCTCCGAGGTGCCGACGAGCAGCAGCGTCTCCGGTACCGTCAGCGCCGCCTCCATCCAGAGCCGCTTCTCCTCCCCCATCGCAACCGGACAGCGGTGCAGCTCTCGATCGGCTCTCTCGTTTTCTGCTGTGTGTAATGGCGGTGGATGAGCGGGATGCTGGAGATGGGTGGTTATTTATAAGGACGCGAGACGCATGAAATTACCGCCTGATCACCGTAATTACACACAGGCGAGACTCTGTTCTGTTCGTCTGCGCCGGCGCGGCGAGGCGGTTAGTTGGTTGTTCTCGAAGCAGGAGGGGATAGTCGAATCCTTTGCTGTAGTGGCCCCCACGATAATCTGTTCCGAATGGACGATCCCGTGTACATCTGCTTTGTGCACGTGCAGCTCGATTGGTTCGAAACTAAACAAGCACGAATGGGTTTTCTAAATTTGATGAAAATTATCTCATCAAATAACATATGTTTTTAAACTATAGCCAATCAGTTTTGGATTCGTGCACATATGGGCGGGAGGGGATTGTCTGCATTCCGGCACACTCTAAAATAATCCATCTGATCCAAAATAATGTATAAGGTGTTTTAGATTTCTCCAGATCTACATGTATCTAGCATTCTAGCCTAGCATTAGTGTGTGATATTCACTCGTTTCCTTCCGCGTCTAGACAACATGTGAAATAACTAAAACATCTTATATTTAGAAGGAGTGAATTAATTCAGAACGGAGGGAGTACATACCAATAACATATTTCATTATGCTCGAAATATGTGATCAGAAGATTCTTTTAAATATCACAAAATATTTTTAGTCAACATTTTTTTGTAAAAAATGTAATATTCTGAAAGATATGTAAGAGAAGAATGTGTACTCTCAGAAAGAGTTGATTAAAAAAGTTAAAAAGTTTAGTATAATGTTTTTGCAAACTATAGCCGGCCTTGGATAGCCTCTGGATGGCTTGTGCGCCGAGCAAAAGCGCCGCCTGCGATAGACGCCTTGGGACGTCGCCCCCGAGCGAGCTCCAGGCGCTGACGAGCGTGGGTGGCCTTGGCGCAGACGCAGACGCAGCCGCAGCCGCCGAGCGCATCCCAGACTCGGCTCGGGGCAGGGTGGCGTCGACGAGGGGCAGGGGTGCATCCCTGGTGCGCAACGCCTGGACTCCGTCGAGCATCTGTAGGGCATCCTTGACGGCCTCCAAGACGACCAGCCGCTCCTCCTCAGCGGCGTGGTGGAGGATCACGGACGCGACGTAGAGGCGTCCCGCGGCTCCCAGGTTGCCGCGGCTCCCATGTCGGTTACTCAAAGAAATCTGGTTACTTGTGGTTAATCATGGAATTTTGACTGATAAAATATTAGCATGCATCAACAATATCAAATCAATGCCAATAGATACACCATCGAATATATTCTAATAAGATGTTCGTATAGTATTATAGTGGTTAGTCATTTGTTTTCTAAATATTTGGTCAAACTTTACTTTGTTTGGATTTTGTTAAAAAATTATAGGCCTTACTTTCATGAATAGAGGGACTGAGCTGCAGACTTTTAAACTCAAAATGACCTAACCAAATAAACCTTTTAAGACAATGAACAACATGAGTCATAAAAACTTTGCGACGGCAATGTCGATCTTTCACAAAATGAGAGGAGTCTGTTTAACCTAAGTCAATAATCCACTCCCCTCTAAGAATTTCCGGCAACCGTGTTAGGGGAAATTACAAGTCAGATCGAAATTATGGTTGCCGGTCGGTAATCATGGTATTTCAAATGGTAAAAAAAAATAGAAACTACAACACACATAAAAACCATACACCAATCAATCCACTCTGGTATTCACGTAAGAAAAACACTCTGGTATTGCACAAAATCAGACAGTTCTTTTTAATATCGTCGTATATTTATTTGACATTCAGGACATCGGGCGATAATATTTTTTTTTAAACAATCAAGCGCCAATTATTTTTTAGATAAACAGGGATGGACTCCCCGGTTCCATTAAAATGAAACCACAGCCCGGTTCAGTGTCAGGTTCAAACTCAGCGATCAAGCGCCAATTATGCCTAAGTGCCTAACTAATCTTGTACTCCCTCCGTCCACAAAAGGATGTCTCCAACTACCCAAAATTTGCATGTATCTACATACTAAATCATGTCTAGATACATGCAAATTTGAGATAGTTGGAGACATCCTTTTGTGGAGAGAGGGAGTATAATTTGTGGTTTGTGAGCTTGTGATGCCTGAATGTGACCTGAGTATATTCACTGGTCTTGTATTCTTGTTCACGGGCAAGAATTACGATGGATAGGAGAACATCTTGGCGAGAGAATTACGACTCGGGTGGAGGAAGTATGTGGAGTGGACGAAGGGAGAAAAGGCACCACAGGAATTCACCGTACACTTACCGTGTCACTGACAAGGTTAGCCACGCGGGTCGTTCTACTTTTTACTTTGGCCGCGGGTGGATTGGCCGTTACGGCGGTGGGGTCCAACCGTCCAAGCCAGGCTGGCGGCTGGGTATATAAGGAGCAGAACGCCGGCACGCGAGAAGCCGCCCGCCGGAAAAGTTCACACGCACCGCGCAGCGTAGAGGAACAACCACCGCAAGAGAGAGAGAGAGAGATGGCGGAGGCGGCGTGGAGGGCGCTGCTCCGGCAGCGGGTGGTGACCGCGGAGGAGTTGGTCCGCCGCGCCGACGAGAAGCTCCTGCTCGCGAAGGCCTTCCTCGACATGCCGATCCCCCCGGAGATGGCGGCGCAGGGGCCGGCCGCCGTGCGCCTCACGTTCGAGCGACGCACCACTTCAACTCCGCCGTCGCCTGCATGGAGGCGGCCGAGATCGTGACGCTCCAAGGAGGCAGCCTCTCCGGCCCGTCCACGCCGCTCGCCTCCATCGCGGGCATGGCGGACCTCGCGGTGAGGGAGGCCCTGTACAGGATCCTTCGCTCGGTCTCTCTTCCTGAAAAAGCCTGGCCTGGGTTGGTCACGTTCGGCGTGACGCCGCCGGCAGGGTTCCCGCTCTGGGACGCCTGGGGACACCCGGCCGAGCAGATCCTGCGCCGCGCGGCCGAGGACCTTGCCATGGCGCGGGCCGCGCTGGGGCAGATGCGCCAAGACGTCGTCGCCGAGTTCTTCGACTCCTGCTGGATGCTCCTGTGTGACGCGGCAGACTGAAGCAGCGCCAACTCGATCGGTCCGATCACCAATTTCTCTTCTGTTCCTCGTCAGATAGCTTGATACATGCTCAAACTATGATCCTTGTACTGTTACCGGTTGTTACGGTTGCCTGGAACTGGAATCAGGTTCAGTAACTCCATTAAAATTTTGGTGTCTGCTGATTGTTCCTACTGGTAACAGCAAACACGATTGATCATAATGTACTCAGTAAGTCAGTATGCCTCGATGTTTTGAGATCCGAACTCCGAAGTGATCTCTTTATTCAGAATTATCCAGAATGAAGAGCTACTCAGTACTGAAGACAGAATCACAGAATCAACTTGAGTGCAGAGTACTCGCGCGTTAGACTGCTTCTCAAGTCTTCATCAGTTTGAAGTGCAACTTTATTGTTTTGGAAGCTCCTTTAACCTGGTGGTGGGTTCGATTTCTTATGTGATTTGCATGATATATCGATTTGACATCACTCATCAGTTATATGCAGTGAGCTTGAAAACATATCGATCGCAGTGACAGACTTGTTGCATCATGCACAACTGAGTTCATGACTAGGTGGTTGATGCAAAGAAGCATCAGGAGTATGCTTGTTTAACACAGTAACTACTAGCACCAACGCAATATTCCTAATGCCAGTCTTAGTTAATTAACTACAGTTGTTCTTATTGATGTTTATAGCTTGAGTGATGGAAGATGAGGATCGACGCCGATGTTTATAGTTAAAGTAATACCTTAATTTGGTTGTGCTCCGATTACTGCTAGTTAGCAGGTTATTTGCTTCAACATTGCATTGTCGATGCTTTGCGATCTTGTCAGACAGAATGACGCCCTAGTACTATATCCAGTACGCAACGCTTATAGATTCATGAGTTGTAACAAGCCAGCGAAAGCAAATTTAGACAAGCACACGGCAATTGGACAGTGAATACTGAATATTGTGCATTATTCATAGGCTCCACGCCCACTGCAACAGTTCAGCAAGGTCGAGTGGACGAACGCCAAGCCAACTAGTAGCTACGGATGATCAAATCAAACGAGGTCATTCTACGGAGCTAAGCGACAGTCGGAAAAATATCCAGTGATCCCACACTTCATACGGTTCCATGCATGATGCCACTTCACAAAATTCAAATTTAAACTTTCAAAAAATTCCACAAATAATGCTGGGTATTCACAAGAGTCCCTAAAATTTTCAGAACCAAAATCGAAGTACACACAGAGAAACGAAGAAGACAAATTACTATGTGAATAGTGTCGTTTTGGGTTTTTGTCTTTGTTGACAATATTCATGTTGGACTTTTTTATGTGTATAATTCGAATTTGATTCTGTAAATTTCTAGAAATCGTAAACACACAACTTTTGAACACCCACGTTTTTTTTCGGATTTCTTGGAAACTTTTTTTTCGAGGAAGACAGGGGGATTGCTCCCACCTGTTGTTATACTTCATCGAAAGAGTCTGGCGGGCTATGTTCTTACACAAAATAGCAATTTTACAGGGGGATACAGGGGAAGAGAAAAAAAAAAATACAGATAGAAGAGGTAACAACAAGAGCCACAAAAGACACAAGAGGTGACGGGTGCAGTCGAGGGATCACAATGCCAAGACTCGCAATCAGCCTCACGCACCGCACCGGCGTGCGACTCGAACCCCAGGCACAACTGAGGAGCACCACCATCATCATCGGAGTGTCAAGCCTAGCACCTGCCACAACCTAGATAGAGAATTCCGCCACGAAGATCGAGACGATCGAATAGCAGGTGGGGGAGACATACTTTGTGTCGTCAATAGAGAAGCACCCGATGTCCAAATGGAGAAGCAAGTGTTATTGTCTCGATTCCGGTACACTCTGATATACTCAATATGTTCCTAAATATAAGATGTATTTTACCTTTTTCTAGATTTACATATATCTACACATATTAGTGTGTATATTCACTGATTTCAGTCCGCATCTAGACAACATGTGAAATACCTAAAACATCTTATATTTAGAAACAGAGGAAGTGTAAAACATACATATAAATAACACTGGTTATCCATGACAAGAAAGAAAATTTAAAAAAAAACTCAAAGAAGAGTGGATACAAGAGCATACTACTAGTTAGCACATCATAATAATTAGTTAAATCTAAATTAGTTAGTCAGGTACTAACTAATTGGCGTTGTACCTATTTTTAAATATGTATGGAATGTTTGAAAACTAATAGTAATAAACACACTAAAATATACTACGCATATATTGATATGCCAGCAAAAGATCACAACACCGGTCTTCTAAGATTCTGGTGAAATATGTGATCAAAATATTCTTTTAAACATCACAAACTATATTTAGTCAACGTTTTCTTTTGTAAAATGTAATGTTCTAAAAGATATATTAGCGAAGAATATGTACTCTCAGAAACAAGTTGATTAAAAAAAGTAAAAAAGGTTTAGTATACATGTGTTCGTAGGCGCCGATGGCGTGCTCCCTCGCTGTGAGTGCCTTTTCTCGAGCCCGCACCTCCACGACGTCTTCGGTGCGCACACATCGGACGCTGAGAAGCTGGACGATTCCCAGCACGGAAACCACGAAAGCGACGAGCTTGGCGGCCTCGGTTCGAAATTGTTACTGCATAATCCAACATTGTTTTATGAATGTATAATCCATTTTTTTTGTTAATTCATACTTATAAAAATTATTGTTAACCTGCAATAATTTTTTTCGTTAATACATAATCTATTTTTTTATTATGCATAAAAATTCAAAATATATTATTTTTGTTAATACATAATCTTAATATTTGATAACACATATTATTTTATTGGGCATTCATAATACAAGAAATTCATATTAATTCATAACCTGAAAAATTCTTTTGAATGCATAAGCCAAAATTTATGTTGGTGTAAATTTCTTCTACCCTCTTTTAGAAAAACCAAGTCCTGGACCAACAAGTTGATGTTAACTGCTAAGATAAACAAAATCTTCTACCCTGCGTTTATTTTATTTTTTGTTAGAATCAGGACATCGGGTGTGTCTATGATGCTAAACAAATCTTGTATGTCATTTATGAACAAGTGATGCACCTTAGAGTCAACCAAAGTATACGCACGGGTCTTATAGTCTTGTTCACAAGCAAGGAATCCAATTTGTCAAAAAAAAAAAAAGATATACATTTGGACATTCTCTGTTTCCACATTGTTATAAACGATAAGAAATATTGATTGCGAAAAACAAGACATCAACACAGTCCACACAAGATTTTAACATGGAACACCAGTCCAATGAGAAAGAGAAAATCTTGGGGTCAGTCAAAAATGTTAAGCACAATGGGGCGAGGTGTTTACAACGATCCGTACCGCGGGGGTCTCACCCCTACGTCCGCCGCGATGGGCCTCGCTCCCCTCGTCGGACGTTAGTTTTTCTGTATATGAAATTTGATTGGACCAAAATAACAGAGAGTTTCATAAAAACATATATTTGTGTGGCCTGTCTAAAGAAGACAATTTTGGTGCTCCAAAATGTACACAAAACACAAAACTATCGCTTTTTCACAAAATTTTGTGTGCGAATGTAGAACTCCCAGAGGAATTTATTTTCCAAATGTTTGACATTTTAAAATTAATTTTAATAACGGGTGAATCTAAACTCATAGAAAAAACGTCATGTCCATTTGAGGCCTAATTAAAAAAGATGTCTCGATTTAGAATGCAATGGAGAGGAGAACATTTTGCCGAGGGAATAACCTTGCAGTGCAGCACGGCCATGAAGCCACACGTAGGCGAGGTTGCCACTACTATTAAAAGACAGAGTCTGCCAGATCCGGAGGATCTGGACCATCCATCACACCCAAATGAACGTCTCAGATCTGCCCAATGATGTATGATGTGCACTTTTTTCTGAAAAAATAAAAAACCCACTAACGCAAACCGCTCTGTTCCACGTTTCCCACCCCCCGAAACAGCCCGCCCGCGGGAGCAACTGGCTTCATCGCCGCCGTCCCGCCTCCCGTCGCCTGCAGGAAACCGCCTCCCAGAGCCGAATCCGCCCACCCACCCTCGCGCCACTACCGTTCCCCGCCCCGCCGGCCCGCCACCCCACCACGGATGGAACGGCGGCGCCCTGCAGTCTTCTGCACCTTGCACGGCGCCCTGCACCAGCTGGCCGGCCGGCCGCACGCAATTCGACCTCTTCAGGTTCGGCCCGGCCCTCTCCTCTGCCGCCCTCAAATTCGCCGGAGAACTCCCCGCCCCTCGCTCTCCAGTCGCCATCATCGTGGCCCTTTCCGCCGCCGTCCCCGTCCCCATCTCCAGCGCCTCTAACGCGCATCCGTACGCCGTCGAGGACACAATTTCCGCTGCCGTACGACGTCTTCGGAAGCCTCTGCAACTTCTGGCAGATGTACACGCGGGTCAGTTCAGACCTTATTAGAGGAGATGGACAATTACTTTTTTTTAGATTAGTAATCATTCTCGCTCCCCTGATCGCCTCCTCACGCGTCCATAGCTCGCTGCAGTTCTCTACCCACTTGTGAATTCAGATAATGGTTTTTGTTCTGAGCAGGTGTAAATACAGATTACAGTTCATGGTACTTTCAGGGCGTTTCAGATTTTTAGAGATACCTGAGCTGCATTTTTTTCTGCTATGCATGGTAATTCTCAACACCAATCGCACATAGATCCATGGAAATGTTTGTTTACCAATAGAAATTAGGAGTGTGCCATATTCCAAGAATGTTTTATAGCAGGTGTAATCGAGTATGAGGGGCTGTGTGTTTGTAGCTCAATAAGCTGTGAATGTTTTGCCAAGCTAGAAAATATGAGAATATAGGCATATATGCCCCCTATAGGGTAGCTGTTTAGTAATTTGAATGTAGCCGTATGGATTATGTTTGTGCTCTGTCAACGGAGGCAAATAGCTAGGTCAATAAATTGGATATTATGTGTAAACTCTGAATTTTAAGTAAGGGCTTCATGTATAAGGTATGCAGAAGTTCTGACTTGGGGCCGGGCAGTGATTAATTCTTCATGTGCAGGAACCTAGAGATATGGTGCTGATGGATTCTAGCCGCAAGGTGAGTGGCTTGATCCTTGATTAATCATGCTATTTTTTCTTCATGTGAAAGTTGTGCAAATCTGATGCTACTATAGTACACCAAAACGAATGGGGATCTGAAAGTTGGCTCATTTAAATTATCTTGATGACAAGGTAAAGCCATGTTAATGGGTCTAGGCAGTATGGAGTTCGTGCTGCTTGCAACCGCAGGTAGATGCACATGGAGGCTTTGGATAAGCTCCATGAGATGGTGGATGTTTTTCTCCTGTGCCAAAATTATCTGCGGATCATACAAAACACTGTGAGTGGGAAATCGCAGAAGTAAATGCCATTGGAAGTCATTTCATGTGGATACGTTGGAGTTGTGCGTAAGCTTGAATGTGTCGTTTGGTCACTCTTTTGTTAACTTTTATGCATAGGAACCAGATGTGACTTGGGATTTCGTATGGTGTTGATGTCATCGTAAGGAAAAGAAATCCACAGCTGTGCCATTTGGGAATAAATCAAAATCATGGTTAGTATTTCTAACCGTGTAGCTAGCTGCATGTCTCTTCATATGTGTATTTGTTTTGCCGGGAACTTATTGATCTAAGGTTTAAGGAGATTGCCTGATATGTTTAATATTTGGAACCTCTTATACTGTTGTGAATATGCATTTCGTATTGATTGGCTATTCTAAATTAGTCTGTTAGCCTTCCATTTCTAAAATATAAACTTAATCCACTAATTAAACCATTTTTCGTAACTTATTAACTTTTTATTTGGTGCCATTTATAGGTTCAGCATGTTTTGCCAACTAATAACTACTGGTTATGACATAGAAGTAGAATAAACCTGGTTATGACTGTCTTCTTTCATAATAGAAGAGGCTAATCTGATTTAATGATGTTTGTTGCTTCGAGGAGAAAGAATGGAGATGATTTTCAACAACGTTCTTGCATTTTTTGAATGGTGGTGGAGGATGAAGGCGTGCACGGCGCCGGATTGATACGTACTACCACATATCTTTGTCTGTTCACAATTGTTTTTTGAATGGTGTATGTTCTGTTCATAATTAGATCACCCGCGTCGGCCTTCCTCCGAGCACCCAGTGATTCATCATCTTCGTTCGCATCAGGTAGCAGCCAAGTGCTCCCCTCCTCCATGACAGACCTAATGTAGCAGATTGCCTCTGTAAATCAGCACGACAACTATTGTGGTATGCATCACTTGCATGGATTATCTTCTATGTTGGTTATGTATTCAGTTTCCTTCTGCCTTCTTGGTAAAATGGCAGTACTGCCAATATTGTTCCAATCACTTTGTATTTGAGTTTGCCTCAGCTCTCTTGCATAGTTATCCTCAACAAAAGAAAAATTGTGATGAGTAACTTGCATGCCCTAGAGTCTTTAATCTTAACCGCTAAACCCAATGGTTTCCTTAATCTTAGTAGAACATAAGTTCATCTTCAGTTTTGATGAGATCACATTAAAATTGCATTATATTTCTCCTGATTCTGTACATCAGCTCAGGTTTTCTTGATTGTAACAAAAACTTCTGTTTTTCTGAAACTAATTTTCTATAAAAGAAGATGACTGCCACTCTCTGCCCTGGTTAGTTGCACATCTGTTTCCAGCTTATGGAAAATGCACAGCTCTCCTCTGTATTCTAAAAAAGAGAATAAGCAGTGCTGTAAACTTCAAGCTGCAGGCCTGTAGGATAGAAAAAAATTGTACGTCCCATGGTGAAGGGCATGTTATAATCAAAACGAGAAAATCAACACCAGAAATATGTTATATAAGTTCATAGCAACATATATCAAGTTCTTTTTTGCGAACAGATATCAAGTTATTTACATCGTTTTTGTGCATGACATACATATTACTTTGCAGTATTGGTAATTCTGCAACTGCACAGCTGCGCCGGCGTCGATGCTGAAAAGGGGGTTAGTGTTTTTATGTACAACTTTTTTTTGGCCTTTTTACAGTTTGTTACGCAGCCTCAGTGACATTTACTCCACTGTATGTGTATCTTGCTTTAAGATTACCCCTGCCCAGATCTAAGTTTCCATTGATACACATTTAACTTTAAGCTTCCATTCATTGATCTATATAACTGATTGTCTCATAATCTGGCTGTGTTTCCTTTCTTCCAGGCAATGACGGAGCACCTCAATTGGTCGTCTATGCTTAATTAGGTGCTCTCTGCTATAGTGTGAAGATTTTGTGCTCTTCACTTGTTGTGCTCATCAACTTCTATGAAACCTTTAGAATTTCTGTATGGAAGTACTGTTATGGTTTTCATCGTTAGGTGTCGTTTCTTCTTAGATGAATTTTAAGATACTCACTTACCTACTTAGAGGTAAGATGATAATTTGATCAAAACAGTTGATTGTTTCGGTTTTTATGAAGTAGCAAGTGTATCAAGATTGAAAGGAAATATTTTCTGTCGGATTTAGCAGGTGAAAGCTAAGCTACTTTCAACGGTATGACATAAAATTATTTGTGTTACGAGGTTATCAATGTACAGATTGACAGAAAATTATTTGTGTTATGGGTGAAAGGAAATATTCTAATTGTACAGATTGACAGGAATTACAACTATGGACTACTTGGATTTTATAGCTAAAATGTGTGAAACTTTGCTGCACTGTTTCATATAATGTTCGTTTTAGACTGCTTACAGTTGTGTAGTATTTTTACCTACTATATCCATAGCTGTACCAAATCTCCTGTGATCATGTGTTTCCACCTTCTATCATAGTTAATCTTTTGTTTGGCATGTAACTAGATTTTGCAAGACTTATCCTTCTTGATGATTCTCATCTGATTGAAAAATTTGCACAGTAAGAAAAAATAGAGAATATATGTCCCACCGTAGTGTTCATGTATGGAAAGCCCGTGGTTTTATAAGTGATTGTATTGTTTTGTTCAGGAAATTAAATGATATTGGTTGAATTAATATGGATATTCTTGGAACTACATCCAATGATGATTACTCACTTCGCGCATAACAATAGTTGGTGTAGTATAGTACCTACTGAGACAATTGAAACATGGTAGACACTCTGAGCATGTACAACGCAGGTGCCTAGACTCAGTGCTTAAGAAAAAAAACCTTTTTTCCAGATCAGAAACCTCGGGTGCTTGTGGAACATCAGGGGGTGCCAAGCTTGGCATCGATGCCTCTTCGCTGCTAAGGAATAAACTGCTCTCTTTTAACTACAAGAATCCATGACTGAAGCACCCACGTAGAGCTGCTAGCAATGCAGAGTAGAACGTTTAGACCAAGGAAAAAAATAGCGTGCTATCAAAAATAGCGTGGCTGTGATAACCCGTATTTTCAGGTTATTAATTATTTTAAGTGAAATATTATTTTACTACTAATTATTTTGGTTTGTGAAAATCACTTGTGTTTAAGATATATTTTAAATCCTTGCATGTGTTTTCCTTTTACCTGATGTATCCATCGATGGAGCTAGCTAGTTTAGTTAGCTGATGTTGTACTTGTCTCATGCTTGAGATTTTTTCCTGGAACGTTGTATGCATGCACTTAAGTGGAGCTGATGGTTAGCTTGCAACGTGGCTGCATGCTAGAGGGAGAAGGGATGAGACAGCAATACAGAAGCTTCGTGGAGTCGCTGCATGGTTGCCAGGTCGAGTGGCAGGCCTCGTTTGGTTATTTTATTGGACGTCGGCACCAGTTCCTTAGCATCGAAGGGCCAAGGAGTAAGCGGCAAGCCTGCCAGATATTTTCTACCTAGATATTTTAGCCGGGCACCGATCCTCAACTTCTATAAATAGCTGCTGCTGCTGCCGCCGTGTTGTCATCGCACACCACGACATCCACCCATCGATCGGAATAGACCACCAGAGAAAGAAAATAGAGAGAGGAGCTGTGCTAGAAGAAGCACATGCAGTTGGGCGGGCGATGCTGTCAGGAGGAGAGCTGCAACGCCGCCATAGCCAAGCCTTGGAGGAGAGCTGATGCATATACGTACAATATACACATATATATATGTGGCGTGGTTGATCGGCCAGACTTGTGCTGCTGTGATTTATGATCCTGTGATCGAGGCAAGTGGATGCTCTACTCTCTGTTAATTCCTGCAAGTAGATCCTTTGCTAACCCCTTGATTATTGCAAGTAGATGCCCTACTATTCCCTTGACTCCTACTAGTAGTAGTTTTTCTACTCCTAGTTATTCTGTTGTGGTGCTATTGCGGATACTAGTACCATCCTTTCGTTGATATCATTGTTGATCCTGATATTCAATATCATTTGATGAACCGTTTTTCCCCTTGATATCCGTTGATGCTATCCGAGATAATTGTGCGGTGACAAGTGAGAGTCATCATGATTTAGTTGGACTCACTCGGAGACGTGAGAGTTGATATCTCGGCTTCATATGTCTAACACCCTTATTGTCCACTGATAAAAATCCTATTTCCGTATTGGTGTCACGACGGCAAACGTATTGTACCGGTCGCAGTTCTGGTATGGGACAGTCTGAGCTCTCCGTGAGGGGCGGCCCTTGAATGGAAAGTGTCGGTGATGGATCCGTAGGAGCGACCGACATCGAGTAGGTCAAGGTGTCCGGTGTCTGAGCGGGCAAAAGGGCTCTGCTCGTTCTGGGACCCATGTGGTTCTGGTCGAGATTGTTGACGTCAGAGTACCCCTCTTAAGAGTGTAAAAGCGTGAATATTCACCCCTGTGAGTCCCGGGTAGGGAACCTTGCTGTCATGTGTGATACCGATACGTGGTCGTTCACTATCCATCCATTTTCCTGGTGAATGACCCATTCGTTTAAATCCCAGTCTTGCTACTATTTTGTTTATCTTTTCCATTGACTTCCGTTGCTCCTATTTTAATCCTGTTTTGTTCTTCCGTTGTTTAGTAAAGTATTTACTTGCTGAGTACGACTTGTTTGTACTCACCCTTGCTCCTTTATGTTTTTGTATGTATCAGAGTGCGCAGCGGAGGACGTGGTCCTCCGAGGAGTAGGCTGGACCAGTTGGGTGGGATGCGACTAGAGAATTCCTTGTAAATGTAATAATCTTTATAAAATGAATAGTTGAGCTGTTTTGATCCACTGTGCTGGTTTATCCTGCTTCTCTACGCCTTGCGCGTGTATAGATTTTCGGGTCTATAGGCGCGCGGCGGCTGTCATTCTACCGGGGCGGGTCTCGGGGCGTGACAGTTAAAGTGGTATCAGAGCTCAGGTTAGAACACGTGGGCAAGATGGGTAGTTCGTTAGTTTAGTTATGCGACTAACCTTTCAATGTTTGATTGTTCTAATATTTAGATGTGTTTGTTTGATTTGATTGCCAGACAAAATTCTTTTGGTTTTGATTTTTCAAAATCTTGCTAAGTTTTGAAATAAAAAAAATATGTTTTGTTTAGAATTTCGGGGACGAAATTCTTATAAGGTGGGGAGGATGTGATAACCCGTATTTTCAGGTTATTAAAAATTAAGTTAAATAGTATTTTACTACTACTTATTTTGGTTTTTGAAATTCTCTTGTATTTAAAGTATATTTTGATTTGTATGACCAATAGAATTGGTGGAGCTAGCTAACTAGCTAGTTGTACCATGCATGCTGCATCCATCGATGAAGCAAGGTATAAGTAGTACGTGCATGCATAGATAATCTGCACCATGCATGACGTTGGAGATTAGGCAATCAATAGTCAACGTGGCTTCATACAAGGAAGATGGAGTTTTGTTAGACAAGGCAAATCGGCAGTCGGCAGATATTTTCTGTACGTGGGCCATCTGCACGCTGTGCTGGCAGCTCAGGAGAGGCTAGCTGCCCACGTTTCCTGCCAAGACCAATGCATGTATGCCACGCAATATGTAGAGTCCAGATGATCCTTTTCCTTCACAGCAACGAAGCGGCAAGCGGTGAGATATTTTCTCTCCAACGTCGTATAAGTAGGCGCTCTTGCCGCTGCTCTTCCCAGTCTGTAGTCAGACCAGAGAGAGAAGCCGACGGAGAGAGATTCAGGGGAGGTGCTGGTAATCTTAGAGGAGAAACGCTGATGCAGATTAGAACTTTTCTGCTATTGGCTTTCGTTGGTGGTGAGGACTAGCGATCGGTGGAAATATCCAGCTGGAGGCGCCGGTGTATTGTAGAAGACGACGGCAGCGAGCGGACGATCTGGCGCCGCACCATCTTTTGCTGCTGCTCCATAAACTAAGAAACAGAGAGAGACCAACGAGTAAGAAACATGCGTGTCTTTTTGGAGAAGCATGGCTGAAGACGCCGGCGAATTAGAGAGCGGCAGATGGGAAATACAGAAGGAGATGCTGCCGTAATACGGAGAGAGGGAGATCTCAGGAGCTAGGCGCCGGCGAGGGGAGAGGTCGGTGGCGGTAGTATTCTTTGGCTCTGGTCTGCTGGCGTATCCACGTATGGATTGTGAGTTCATATGCTGAGTCTAGCTGGTATCTGGAGTCTGGAGGGATCGTTTGTATCATATCTGACCACCGGGCGATATATTATTTGTTGTCTACGACTTGGTTAACCGAGGCAAGTAGATTGCTTTACTAGTTCTTCAAATCCTGCTCTATCATCTCTGTTGAGTATCACTTCGGTCCTTGTGATCGTATTACATTTGTTATACATGATATGCTATCCTCTCTGATTATTGTGCTATCTGAGAGATATGGAGATTTCTCATCCTTGATTAGATCGGTATGATCTGTCGAGCTCTTGCGGAGGCATGAGCATGATGAGCATCCAGCCATTTCTGTGATTGACCCCTCTGTATATCTTGTTGTTCCGTATTGGTGTCACGACGGCAAACGTATTGTACCGGTCGCAGTTCTGGTATGGGACAGTCTGAGCTCTCCGTGAGGGGCGACCCTTGAATGGAAAGTGTCGGTGATGGATCCGTAGGAGCGACCGACATCGAGTAGGTCAAGGTGTCCTGTGTCTGAGCGGGCAAGAGGGCTCTGCTCGTTCTGGAGCCTGTGTGGTTCTGGTCGAGGCTGTTGATGTCGGAGTACCCCTCTTAAGAGTGTAAAAGCGTGAATATTCACCCCTGTGAGTCCCGGGTAGGGAACCTTGCTGTCATGTGTGATACCGATACAACGTCATTCGCCGTCCGTAAATCTTTCTTCCTTGGTGAATGATTTATCCATTTAAATCTAGTTCTGTTGATGTCCTTTAAATACAGTTATTTCCTTGTTACTGTATTTATCTTCCTTATCATCCTTTTGTTGCTTTGTAAAGTATTTACTTGCTGAGTATGATTTATCGTACTCACCCTTGCCTCTTCATGTTTTTAGATGATCAGAGTTCACAGCGGAAGCCAATGTCATCCGAGGAGTAGGCTGGACCAGTGGGTGGGAAGACGCTAGAGAACCTTTTTATTCTTATAATTGTAAAGAAAGTTGTAAAATGAATAAATGAGCTGTTGAGATCCACTGTGCTGGTTTATCCTGCTTCTCTACGCCTTGCGCGTGTATAGACTTTCGGGTCTATAGGCGCGCGGCGGCTGTCATTCCACCGGGCCGGGTCTCGGGGCGTGACAGTAAAAGTGGTATCAGAGCTCAAGGTTTAGGATACGCTGGGAATAACCGGGTAGATCGTTAGTTAGTTTTGCGACTAACCTTGCTTGTTTGCTTGTGCTAACATTTAGATATGTTTGTTTGACAAAATTCTTTTGGTTTTGATTTTTGAAAATCTTACTAAGTTTTGGAAAAAAAAAAGGTTTGTTTTGTTTGAATTTCGAGGACGAAATTCTTATAAGGTGGGGAGGATGTGATAACCCGTATTTTCAGGTTATTAATTATTTTAAGTGAAATATTATTTTACTACTAATTATTTTGGTTTGTGAAAATCACTTGTGTTTAAGATATATTTTAAATCCTTGCATGTGTTTTCCTTTTACCTGATGTATCCATCGATGGTGCTAGCTAGTTTAGTTAGCTGATGTTGTACTTGTCTCATGCTTGAGATTTTTTCCTCGAACGTTGCATGCATGCACTCAAGTGGAGCTGATGGTTAGCTTGCAACGTGGCTGCATGCTAGAGGGAGAAGGGATGAGACAGCAATACAGAAGCTTCGTGGAGTCGCTGCATGGTTGCCAGGTCGAGTGGCAGGCCTCGTTTGGTTATTTTATTGGACGTCGGCACCAGTTCCTTAGCATCGAAGGGCCAAGGAGTAAGCGGCAAGCCTGCCAGATATTTTCTACCTAGATATTTTAGCCGGGCACCGATCCTCAACTTCTATAAATAGCTGCTGCTGCTGCCGCCGTGTTGTCATCGCACACCACCACATCCACCCATCGATCGGAATAGACCACCAGAGAAAGAAAATAGAGAGAGGAGCTGTGCTAGAAGAAGCACATGCAGTTGGGCGGGCGATGCTGTCAGGAGGAGAGCTGCAACGCCGCCATAGCCAAGCCTTGGAGGAGAGCTGATGCATATACGTACAATATACACATATATATATGTGGCGTGGTTGATCGGCCAGACTTGTGCTGCTGTGATTTATGATCTTGTGATCGAGGCAAGTGGATGCTCTACTCTCTGTTAATTCCTGCAAGTAGATCCTTTGCTAACCCCTTGATTATTGCAAGTAGATGCCCTACTATTCCCTTGACTCCTACTAGTAGTAGTTTTTCTACTCCTAGTTATTCTGTTGTGGTGCTATTGCGGATACTAGTACCATCCTTTCGTTGATATCATTGTTGATCCTGATATTCAATATCATTTGATGAACCGTTTTTCCCCTTGATATCCGTTGATGCTATCCGAGATAATTGTGCGGTGACAAGTGAGAGTCATCATGATTTAGTTGGACTCACTCGGAGACGTGAGAGTTGATATCTCGGCTTCATATGTCTAACACCCTTATTGTCCACTGATAAAAATCCTATTTCCGTATTGGTGTCACGACGGCAAACGTATTGTACCGGTCGCAGTTCTGGTATGGGACAGTCTGAGCTCTCCGTGAGGGGCGGCCCTTGAATGGAAAGTGTCGGTGATGGATCCGTAGGAGCGACCGACATCGAGTAGGTCAAGGTGTCCGGTGTCTGAGCGGGCAAAAGGGCTCTGCTCGTTCTGGGACCCATGTGGTTCTGGTCGAGACTGTTGACGTCAGAGTACCCCTCTTAAGAGTGTAAAAGCGTGAATATTCACCCCTGTGAGTCCCGGGTAGGGAACCTTGCTGTCATGTGTGATACCGATACGTGGTCGTTCACTATCCATCCATTTTCCTGGTGAATGACCCATTCGTTTAAATCCCAGTCTTGCTACTATTTTGTTTATCTTTTCCATTGACTTCCGTTGCTCCTATTTTAATCCTGTTTTGTTCTTCCGTTGTTTAGTAAAGTATTTACTTGCTGAGTACGACTTGTTTGTACTCACCCTTGCTCCTTTATGTTTTTGTATGTATCAGAGTGCGCAGCGGAGGACGTGGTCCTCCGAGGAGTAGGCTGGACCAGTTGGGTGGGATGCGACTAGAGAATTCCTTGTAAATGTAATAATCTTTTATAAAATGAATAGTTGAGCTGTTTTGATCCACTGTGCTGGTTTATCCTGCTTCTCTACGCCTTGCGCGTGTATAGATTTTCGGGTCTATAGGCGCGCGGCGGCTGTCATTCTACCGGGCCGGGTCTCGGGGCGTGACAGTGGCCCTCCTACAGAATCTATACAAGATATAGCGTGATATAGCGAAGTTACATATAAAATAGCGTGATGAAAAAGTAGTAAGAAATAGCCAAAATATTAAGGATTTCAGCACTAATTTTTTCCAGAAACAATACATGCATAACCAGGTGACCATATTCAAATTTCAAGGCCAAATCCATGGCACGAATACAAATTTGAGGCTTAAAACCATGAAAAAGTAATAAAATAAAAGATAAATATTTTAAACTTTAATCAGAATCATTGACATCATCTTCAGAATAACTAGAAGAACCACCAGATTGTCCGCCATCATCATCACCTAACGTTATTTCTAGACTTTTTGTTAGCGTAGCTATCACGTTACCACGTTTAGTGTGGTTTCGAGCGTATAAGACGAAAATAGCGCCGTAGCGTCAACTTTAGACTAAATATAGCGTAGCCTCTCCAAATACGCTATATCGTGCTATTAACCGGGAAATAGCGTGCTATTATTTTCGTTGGTTTAGACAGGTGTTTACCACGCTCTCTCTCTTTAAGCACCTGGTTTAGGCACTCTGCACTGTACATGCCCTAAGACGTACGGTAGTTAGCTATGCTACTTGTTTAGTCGATCAAAATTTTAAATGCATTAGGCTATTTATGAGACGTGCGTTGCACGTGCACGATTACTAGTATACGACAAGGGAGAAAAGGCACCACAGGAATTCACCGTACACTTGGAAGTGTCACTGACAAGGTAGGCCACGTGAGTCGTTCTACTTTTCACTTTGGCCGCGGGTGAATTGGCCGTTACTGTGGTGGGGTCCAAGCCAGGCTGGCCGCTGGGTATATAATGAACAGAACGCCGGCACGCGAGAAGCAGCCGCCCGCCGGAAAAGTTCACACGCACCGCGCAGCGTAGAGGAATAACCACCACAGGTGAGAGAGAGAGAGATGGCGGAGCCGGCGTGGAGGGCACTGCTCTGGCAGCGGGTGGTGACCGCGGAGGAGTTGGTCCGCCGCGCCGACAAGAAGCTCCTGCTCGCGAAGGCCTTCCTCGACATGCCGATCTCCCCGGAGATGGCAGCGCAGGCGCCGGCGCCGGCCGCCGTGCGCCTCAAGTTCGACCTCACGATCGATTCGCTCGCGGAGGCGACGCACCACTTCAGCTCCGCCGTCGCCTGCATGGAGGCGGCCGAGATCCTGGCGCTCCAAGGCGGCAGCCTCTCCGGCCCGTCCACGCCGCTCGCCTCCATCGCGGGGACCTCGCGGTGAGCGAAGCCCTGTACAGGATCCTTGCCTCCCGCTTGGCCGCGACGGACGCTTGCACGCACATGGGTGTGTGCCGCGGCCACCTGTCGCTGCTCCGCGCCATGGTCGACGGCATCGCGATCCAAGACGTGATCGTCAACGTCGCCAGAGAGGTACAGGCCGTCTACAGCGCAATCAACGACGCCATGCAGGTGGCGCAGACTGCGTCGAGTGAGGTCACCCTCGCCCGGCAGATCTTTTTGTGGAAGTTTTAGAATCCCTAATTTCTGTTGTATTGATCTGGACCCTGGTGGGGGTTTATATAGGAGTACAAGGGGGTAGGAGACTTGAAGTACAAGATGATCTAACTCTAATCAATCCTAACCGTACATATACTCTAACATCCCCCCTCAGTCGTAGCGGGAGTGAAGCGGACGATTGCGACTGAAGAGTCCTGTGCGTCCGTCGCCTCCTCCACCTTGTCATCATCGCCGTCCCCTTCTGGTTCCTTCTCTTCCCTCCCGCAGTCACAGCGGGAGTGTCATGGACGTAAGGGATGACGCGGATGCTGTCGACTGGAGCTCTTGAGTTGCTGTAGACGTGTGTATGATGTTGATGTCGAGGTAGCCGAGCGTGATGTAGCCGTGGTCGAGATTGTCGCGGTCGGTGTAGCCGATAGAGCCGAAGGCGCAAAAAAATTGCGCGATTTTGGGTTTTGAGGCGGCGGCGGCAGGGTTTCTGCGGCGGCGGCGGTTTTTTTTGCGGCAGCGGCAGGTTTTCTGCGGCGGTGGCGGGGTTTTTATCAGGCGGGCGAGCCGATCGTGCGATCGCCCTAGCAGAGCGCCGGCGAAGTTTTTGGGCGGCGGCGGCAGGGTTTCTGCGGCGGCAGCGTGGTTTTGGTTTTTGGCGGCGTGCGGCAGCGACTCGCTTGGGAGCAGCGGCGGGCAGGCGGCGGGTTTTTTGTGTCATTGTGCGGCGGCGGCAGCGGATCTGCGGCGGCGGCGGGTTTTTGGCGGCGTGCGGCAGCGACTCGCATGGGAGCGGCGGCGACAGGCGGCGGGTTTTGCGGCGTGCGGCTCGACTCGCGTGATGTAGACCTTGGCGATGATTGTGTTGGCGATGTAGAACTCGATGAAGATCTCGATGTAGTCATACAGCTCGATGTAGATGTTCGGCTTGGTGTAGTTCCGGCTTGATGCAGTGCAGATCGCTCGGCGAAGGACTCGGACGGTCCAGTTGGAGTCCGGAGTTTGTCAAGATCGCGCGTTGAATCTTGGCAGCGTACTCACACGCGGGACTGCATCCATGTATATTAGACTTTCTGGTTCATACCTTGTCTTGCAGTCATTGGAGCTGGTGCTTTGGAGGAGTGCAACGTGCATGCATGTAGCGGATGAGACTGCATGTGCGTGGAGATGCTTCGATCTGGGTTGCGCTCTCCACTTGCGCTGGCCTCCGTCTGGATCCTGGCCAGCGCGTGTGGCTGTCGCCTGTCGGATGTGTGCTCTTGGGCGGCCGTGTCCGCACGTCTCTCCGGAGTCGGGTCTGCTCCTCTGACCGCACGGGACGTCCGCCGCCGGGGCACCGATCGATTTTGCACTGATTTTTACCGGAAGAGGATCGTAGTATCGTAGGATTTGGAACTTATTTGTGGCTGGGAACAAAATAGATCTAACGAACATATGACGGGATTTATTTTGTGGCTGATTGGATCTAATCTATGAAATAGAAATTTCGAAATTGTCTAAATCTAATCTAAAGAACCGATCCGATCTTTGATCGAGACCGGGTGGCGGCGAGCGATGCGAAAGTGGTGGAGAACCTAGGATCGGCGCCACGAGGCTAACTGCTCTGATACCATGTGGAAGTTTTAGAATCCCTAATTTCTGTTGTATTGATCTGAACCCTGGTGGGGGGTTTATATAGGAGTAAAAGGGGTAGGAGACTTGGAGTACAAGATGATCTAACCCTAATCAATCATAACCGTACATATACTCTAACACTTTCATCCGTAGGTGTTGTGTTGGTTCGCCCGTCGTTGCCTGCGTCTCTGCAGCGGGTAAGTGTTGATCTCTCCCAGGCCAGCGTTCATGGACCTTGTGTTCTTCAGAGATTTGCGTTCAGTTGTATTTTGAGCTGTTGTGGTGATCTCGAACTGGAATTTACTAGCTAGATGCGTACCACTGGAACTATATGATCCTTTTGATTGTTGCTAAAAAATTGCAGCAGCTTAGTTCCTGTTAGCGCCATGCTTAGCGATTTGTTTCTGTAACTTGCTTTTCTGACGAGAAGTTTCTGTTATCTGAAACTGGAATGAACGTATGGTCGATGCAGTAATTCCATGATTTAGATGTGTGTTGATTGTTCCTACTACTTAGCAGCAGCCTATTAATTTTCTGCAAGTTAACAGCATGCTTTCGATGGATAATTTGCAGTACCGATGATGGACGTGTGTTCATTGTTGCTACTATTTAGCATGCTTATTGATTCCCTGTTAACACCATAATCTCGACGGATGATATGCAGCGGTGATTCATTTCTGTAACTTGCTTTTCTGATGGGAAGTTTCTGTAATTTCGTGTTGTTTTATCTAACATCCCAGAGTTAATTACCCTGAAAAATTAACCAGCAGTAACTTGATTTGGGTAATTTTTGCTTACTACCATGATATATATTCTAGCTGTTGCAACCTGGGATCAAAGTGCAATTTGCACTTTTTTAAAGTGCGATCAGGGAGCGATAAATCGTGTACTAGTGTCAATTGGGTTAACAGTTTAACACCATGCATGGCGATCCGAATGTTCACTACTTCAACCAGAATGACACGTTCTTGAAGCAGAAGCAGGAAGTAGGAGTAGGTTCAGACGAACATTTACTCTGCAAGTTCGCATCTCGATCCTATAGTCTATAGATTCAGTATTCATTTTTGCACGAGCACAAGCAAATCGGCAAAGTTTCAGCGCGCACCAATCCGCCAAGCCGACAACTAGCTACGGCTGATGAACCAAAACGAAGCGAAGACACTCGATCAAGGAGCTAAGTAACAGGCCGCGGCACCACTCGATGGCTGCGCTATGCCATCGCGTTCAGGCACCACTCGATGGCGACCGGCGGCGCAGGGTCCGGGCTGCCTCCGTAAAAGTGGAGCCTGTTGAGCTTGGCCGGGCGCAGGTTGGATCGAAGGCGGCCGCCCCGAGCCACTCCAGGCTCCAGCGCGTCGTCGGCCGCGGTCGGCCTGGGTCGCATCCGCCGCCGCGCCCTTGTTGCGTGGATCGGCACGCCGGCCATGCCGCAGAGGTCCGCAGCTTGTACCAGTACCACGCGCCCGGTGGTTGTTCATCGTGTTTGTCTCTGCAACATTTCCGGCGGCTGGACTTCTTGATCGCCTGCCGGCCGGCGTTCAGGCGTTCGACTCGTGAAATAACCCAGGTCCCGGTCAAACGTTGGATTCCCCCATGGACCATGGTGGCTTGTCTTCTTCCCCAAAGGGTAAACAAGCAACTTTCACCTCATCTTCCGAAGAAGATTCTGAATTCCGTACCAATGCGCATGCTTTTCTTTTGCACGGTTTATGAGGGCACAAGGCTTTGAAAAAATTACAAAAGCCAAAAATATATATGTCAAAAGCGCAGATTCCCTTGATTCATTGGGAGATATGAAATGCTAGTCAAGCGTTTTTCCAAAGGGGAATTTGATTTTTTGCCCCACTTTACTTTGTACATATCCGATTTGCCCCTTTTTACTTTGCCATCTCCAATTTGCCACTACTTACTTTGCCTCTTTATTATTTGCCCTATTTGTATTATTTTTATCCTTTTAAGGGATTAGGCAACAAATTAAAGACAAGCATACCCTGCCTGCTGCCGTGAATGGATCCTCTTCTTCCCCGTTCGTCAATCGCCGCCGCTCGCCGCTGCAAGTTTCCGGTCGCTGTGAAGAAACTTAGTTGGTGCCCACCCTTGCAGCTTGCTGCGTGGCGCTGCAACTGCTTACGCCGCGGCCATCGCGGACGGCGAGGTGGATTTCTTGGGCGAGGACGACGGTGACACGGCCAGGTACTTGGAGAACCGGCCGCCCGCCCGCTGCACGTCGTCGCTCGTCGCTACATCTAGGGCGAAAGCTGCTGGCCCAACACTGCAGGTTGACGACCGGTGTGCACCTTGGCCAGTGGCCACTCGCACTCGCTGCCTGCGCGGTACAGGCGCATGGCCCCTCCCAGCTTAGACTGAACATCACGAACATTTAGCAGGGGATATTCATCCAAAATCCATTGTCTGCAGCCAAATTGAATACAGCGGATGGCTAGCAGGAGGAGGTACGAGCGACGAATCGAAACAAGACAATGGAGCGTCCACTAGCTATCTCATCCAGGGTTGCTGCTGCCCTGAGAGAGGAGCTCGCACCTAGCGTCGGGGGAGATGTCGCCGTGCTCACCGGAATCCCGCCGCCGACCATCCTCTCTAGCTCCGGCCGCCGTGGAGTTGTCCCGCCTGGTTCATCTGCTTGGGTGCACAGACGCCGGGAGCTCTGTTCTGTGGTCGACCTGGAACGAGTCAACGATGCGCCGCCCGGGATTTGCTCCTCTCGATCAATCCAGTCAAAAGAAAAGAGGGCATTTTGGTAATTGAGTGTGGGCCTACTCTGTCAGGAGGGCAAAAAATAAAGTTCCAAAGAAAAGAGGGGCAAAAAGGAGAGGTCAAACTAAATGAGGGCAAAAAAGAGAGGTACCAGGTAAATTCCCCTTTTCCAAATGAGTGAACGTTAAACTCTTACTATTTGAGATTTCGAAAAAATGTTAATATTTGAAACTGCATTTTGCTTTCTTTTGTATGGTAGGAGCCTCTTTGCACTAAACTTTCCCGCGAGAGGTTCCCGCAAGAGGTGGGACAGAGTTTGGCAGGGTAGACGGTGTTTTTCTTTTGCCTTTTTTTCTCTTATTATTATACACAAATTTCGAACCAAAAAAAATATGAAGGGAGCGTCCCAATAGCCGGCATTGTTTTAGGGCTTGGGCTCCGGGAGCTTTAAAAAAAAATAGAAATGCAGTCAGTAAAAATTTCACAAAGAAACAACAACAACAACAACAAAGCTTTTTATTCCCAAACAAGTTGGGGTAGGTTAGAGTTGAAACCCATAAGATCTCGAAACCAAGTTATGGTTCTGGCACATGGATAGCTAACTTCCACGCAGCCCTATCCATGGCTAATTCTTTGGTGATATTCCAATCCTTCAGGTCTCTTTTAACCGACTCCTCCCATGTCAAGCTTGGCCTACCACGACCCCTCTTAACATTCTCATCCCGCTTTATCCGTCCGGTATGCAAAGGCGCTTCCGGAGGCCTACGTTCTATATGACCAAACAATATTAGACGGTGTTGGACAAGCTTCTCTTCAATCGGTGCTATCCCAACTCTCTCACGTATATCATCATTCCTAACCCGGTCCTTTCTTGTGTGGCCACACATCCATCTCAACATGCGCATCTCCGCTACACCTAACTGTTGGATATGTCGTCTCTTGGTCGGCCAACATTCTGCGCCATACAACATCGCAGGTCGAATCGCCGTCCTATAGAATTTGTCTTTTAGCTTCTGTGGCACTCTCCTATCACAAAGGACGCCAGAAGCTTGGTGCCACTTCATCCAACCAGCTTTGATTCGATGAGTCACATCTTCATCGATATCACCATCCTTTTGGAGCATAGACCCCAAATATCGGAAGGTGTCTTTCTCAGGTACCACCTGTCCATCAAGCCTAACCTCTTCCTCCTCATGCCTAGTAGAACTGAAACTGCACCGCATGTACTCAGTTTTGGTTCTACTAAGCCTAAAACCTTTCGATTCTAGAGTCCGCCTCCACAGCTCTAACTTTCTATTAACCCCCGCCCGACTATCGTCAATTAGCACCACATCATCCGCAAAAGAGCATACACCATGGGATATCTCCTTCTATATCCCCTGTGACCTCATCCATCACCAAAGTAAAAATATAAGGGCTCAAAGCTGACCCCTGGTGCAATCCTATTTTAATTGGAAAGTCATCAGTGTGGCCATCACTTGTTCGGACACTTGTCACAACATTATCATGCATATCCTTAATGAGGGTAATGTACTTTGTTGGGACTTTGTGTTTCTCCAAGGCCCACCACATGACATTTCGTGGTATCTTATCATACGCCTTCTCCAAATCAATGAACACCATATGAAGATCCTTCTTCTTCTCTCTATATCTCTCCATAAGTTGCCGTACCAGGAAGATGGCTTCCATGGTAGACCTCCCAGGCATGAAACCAAATTGATTTTTGGTCACACTTGTCAATCTTCTTAAACGGTGCTCAATGACTCTCTCCCATAGCTTCATTGTATGGCTTATCAACTTGATTCCACGGTAATTAGTGCAACTTTGAACATCCCCCTTGTTCTTTGAAAGGGCATGGCGCCCCCATGTGTGGTTTTGGTAATTAATGACAATCCCTATGGACTAATGGTTGCATTGAGTTTTACTTGTAGTGTTTGTCCATAGACCATGCTTGAACTCCATATGTTGGATTCAAGGTTGATGCCATGAGTATATTGATATAATGAAGTATTTGGCATCAAGATCATAGAGTTGAGCATATTGCAAGTATGTCTTGAAGAAAAAAATTATGTGATCATTCATGGTTATCTTCAAGAGAAGAAAAGATACAAGGTTGATCAAGTATTGATCAACACACAAAGCTACAAGATGTACCAAGTGGGATCATGTATCTCTTGGTATGGTAAGAAATTGTCCATATAGCTTTGTGAACTAACCCATGATATGTGTGTAGCATTTCTATGTGTGGTTAGGTATCTTTCTATGGGCTTGCATCAAATGAAGAATTCATATGGCCCATGATCGATGACGTAAAGTGGTGATCGTCATCAATGTTGAGAAGCGCAAGTTCAAGAGGAGCATCTCGAAGAAATCCTAGGCTTGAAGCTTGCCACCCATTTAGAGATAATGTTCATGTGAAGATGTGCCTAAGAGAGGCTCTCCCATAGTGGAGTATGGGGGAGCAATGTTTGGCTCTTCACCAAGCGAAGCGCAATCAAGAAAGGTGGTCCACTTGAAGAGATCAAGATCGACGTCATCTAGCTCAAGTGGAATGCGCAAGGCAAAGGTATGATAGGGTTTCTATTTTACCGGTCTCATGGTACTAGTTGGGAGACCGGGTTATAGGATAGATACCGTACTATCAAGAGGAGCTCTCGATTGAGCTTTAGCGTATCAGTTGGAGAGAGCTCAAACCTTTGCATACTTGCCTTCATCATCTTTCTTGGTTCTTATTTGGATTTTCTCCTTGTTGGGTTTTGGTGCTTGTTGTGATCTTCATGACAAGCCCAAGTTCTCCGAAAACGGATTTCGTATGGAAAACTTGTTGCGTTTTCTGGTTGGAAATATTATCGGTCCACCTTCGAGATAGGTTCCACACCTTCCCATGTGTGGTATCCCCTCTATATTTGTGACACCTTTTTGTAGTAAAGCTCTTGTCGCTACCTTTCCAACAGAATTGGATTCATCTCGTTTGGAGCTTCCTTGCAAAAGTTATTGCGGTTCTCTTTTTCCGGTTCTGCAGTTTCTTCTTAGGCCGGTAGTACCGACCCTCGCCCGGTACTACCGGGTGACCCCTTGCGGAACTACCGCGGCCAGTACCGGGCCCAGTACCGCATCTCCGGATGGCTCTCTGCCTCTCGAAGTTTTCACCCGTAGTTGCCCCGGTAGTGGCGCGGTACTACCGGGAAGGGAGCACTACCGGGCCAAGTGGTCCGGTACTACCGTTGCGCGCCGAGTCAGGGAGCGCTGACTGGTCTTCGTTCTTCCTCGAGTCAACGCGGCTCGGTACTACCGGGATCGGCCCGGTACTACCGCTGCGGCCTTTTTCGTCTGCAACGGGCAGATTTTTGAGAGGACCTTTTTAAGGGGGTTTCTTCCCCAACGGTTCTCTCATCTCTTGAGCTCGCTTTTCCCATCTCTCTCCTCCATTGTTGACCTTTGGAAAAGCTTGCCTTCCTCTCAATCCCTCCCATGATTCTTGCATATCTTTGAGGGAATTTGAGAGGAGATCTAGATCTACATATTCATCCAATCCATTCCTCCTCTAAGTGAGGGGAACCTAGTAGATCGTGATCTTGAAGTTCCATTTGTTGAGTTCTTCCTTGTTCTTCCTCTCTTCTCCCCCCACAAACATTAGTTGCTTTTGGTGGGATTTGGGAGTGAAGGATTTGACCACCTCTAGTGGTCTTGCCTTCATTGCATCGGTTGCATCGGTTTGAGTTCTCCACGGTGATACGTGGAAATCGAAGTTGAGAAGCTTGTTACTCTTGGGTACTTGGGGTGCCCTAGAGTTTGTCCTCTTGGGTACTTGGAGTGCCCTAGACGGTCCTTGTTGATCTCGGAGTTTTGGTGGCTCGCGGTATAGTTGGGAGCCTCCAATTAAGTTGTGGAGTCGCGTCCCAACCTTGTGATTCTTGTGGCTTTGGGAGCCGTGGGAATTCGGTGAGAGCCTCCAATTAAGTTGTGGAGTGTGCCTCATCCTTGTACGGGTTCGGTGATCACCCTCAAGTGTCCCATAGTGGTTCGTGGCTCTCCGCATTGGTGGAGGCACGAAGGAGATTACGGTGTGCCATTTGACGGCTATTCGGGGATCACTTTGTGACTCCGCACCGCTCCAACGGAGACGTAGCTTCCATTGGAAAGTGAACTTCGGGATAAATCATCGTCTCCAAGTGCCTCGGTATTTCTATACCCAAGCTTCTTACTTATGCTATTTACTTTGTGATAGCCATCGAGTTTGAAGCAATATATCTTGCTATCACATATTTGCTTATCTTGTTTAGCATAAGTTGTTGGTGCACATAGGTTAACCTAGCTTGTTTAGGTTTCGTGCTTGATAAATTAAACGTTAGTTTTATTCCGCATTTATTCAAGCCTAAACCACAAAGAATTTTAATCGCCTATTCACCCCCCCCCCCTCTAGGCGACATCCGTGTCCTTTCATTCTTGAAGATTGGCACTAATGTACTCCGCCTCCATTCTTCGGGCATCTTGTTTGACCGAAAAATGAGGTTGAAAAGTCTAGTTAGCCATACTATCACTATGTCTCCAAGGCCTCTCCACACCTCGATGGGGATACCATCAGGGCCCATTGCCTTGCCTCCTTTCATCCTCTTCAAAGCCTCCCTAACCTCAGCCTCCTGGATCCGCCGCACAAAGCGCCGGCTGGTATCATCGGAGGAATCGTCTAGCTCAATGGTAGAGCTCTCATTCTCTCCATTGAACAGGTTGTCGAAGTACTCGCGCCATCTATGCTTGATCTCTTCGTCCTTCACGAGGAGTTGATTCGCTCCGTCCTTTATGCATTTGACTTGGTTGACATCTTTGGGTTTCATCACCATAAGAGTGGCTGGGTTTTTTCCGTTGGCTTGCCAAGTCTATCACAACCCTCCTCCTTTATCCGGGCTTGGGACCGGCTATGTTGAGACAACATAGGCGGAGTTAAAAATTTCACAAAGAAAATGAAAAATAAAATCCTAGATGTGGATAATAATGTACTCTAGTGTAAAATATTAATACAAAATAATTGGTAAGGCTGACAAAAATAACAAAATTGTGGATCTGGTGCACGTTGTGAACTTTTGAATTTTGTCAGATTTAAAAAAAAATCGTTGCAGAGAATACAAATTATTTCCTATCGGTTTTGCACACTGGTACATCTGATTTTTTCACATACTTTTTGATACTTTGAAATGGTGATTTTGACTCTTTTTTCCTTCAAAAAATCATGCTCCATGGTGCCCGATCAGGATGGCACGGTTTCGGGGGTTTGGCGCGGCTCACACGGTTCCTCATTTTCGCTCTGACGAAGAGCTCATTGACGTCACATATGGCTGGAACCCGTCACACTATGAGTCCATGAGGCGTGGTCCACACCCATTTTTATACAAAAAGTATATTCTACGCTCATAACTGTCGAAAGGAAATGTATTTTCGAGACCCATAATTGTACCAACAATATTCTAGTTCTAGACCATAATTTTTCAAATAAAGGGCGTACGTGGGGTTTTCATCTTGAATAAATGATTTTAGGCATTATGTTCAACTACTCAATTGCACTTAGAAAAACACAGTACAAACGCATACTGCTTCGATAGACTGAGCCGACGGGTCGAGTTTTGAAATTGACGAAGTCATCACACACGTCTATATTCTGAATTTGGAACCAGGTTTAACTATGTTAGGCTAGAGCTACAAGCATCCTCGTAAGCCATGGGTTGGTTCTCCCGATTGCATATTTCTAAACCTAAAGTGGACACAAAAAATATACATGCATTTACATGTGTAGGACGTGTCACTAGATAACCACTCAGTTACACATTTCAAAACCAAATTTGCCCCTTAAAAATCGTTTTTGAGTTATAGCCTTTATTTCAAAAATTATAAATCGCACAGAGCAATGTGTGCAATTTTAAGCTTGTGATGCACCTTGGAGTAAACGACAGTATGTAATCTTGTACGGACCTAAAAGATTTCTCGAGTTAGAATGACAGTGCAAAGAGAAACGACGGCCCCACCAGTCTCAGATGTTTTTACCCGAGCCGTTTTACTTTTCACCTTGGCCGCGGTGAATTGGCGGTTACGGCGATGGGGTCCATCCATTCCAGCCAGGCTGGCCAACGCGATTTTTCCACAACTACAATGATCTCCACATACTATCATGACCGTTGATTATGCATCCAACGAACCATATTATTCCTACTATTTTATGTGTTAAAAAAACTAAATAATATGTTAACGCGTGATTTTAATTTTTTTTTCATGCATGCACAGAAAATTCATGTTAGTACATGAATCTAAAATTCATGTTACATAAATCCATCAATTATTGATAATGCGTTGACATTTGAAGATTTGTTGATGAATTTGTTACACGAATCTTGATGAAATGAACGGTGTGGATAGTATGTGGAGATCATTGTAGTTGTGGTGTTGCATTTTCCCTGGCTGGCCGCAGGGTATTTAACCAGCAGAACGCCGGCACGCGAGAGGCAGCCGCCCGCCGGAAAAGTTCACACGCACCGCAACGCAACCACCGCAAGCCTCAAGCGAGAGAGAGGAGAGAGATGGCGGAGGCGGAGGCGGCGTGGAGGGCACGGGTCCGGCAGCGCGTGGGGAGCGCGCTCGACTGCATCCGCGAAGGCGGCCAGCGGCTCAACCTCGCGAACACCTACCTCGTGATGCCGACGCATTCGGTGGACGACGCGCGCGCCAGGTTCACCGCCGTCTTTGGTCTCCTGGCGCAGGCGGCGCAGGACCTCAACTCCGCCGCTGTCTTCCTCATGGCGGCCGAGGCCCTGACGCTCATCGGGGGCAACCCCGCCGGCCCGTCCTCCGGGCGGCTCGCCTCCCTCCAGGACCTCGACCCGCAGGACGCCGCGGTGAGGACCGCCATGGAGAGGATCCACGTCTCCCTCCCGGTGGTCAAGGACGCCTGCGCGTTCGCCGAGTACTGCCGCGGCCACCTGTCGATGTGCGTCGCCCTGGCATCCCGGACGCCCTGGTCCACGCCCACCGCGAGCAAGTCACCGCCTGCCTCGCGCTCAGAACAGCTGTACGGCGGACGCAGTTTGTGTGGGAACAGGTCGCCGTCGCCCTGCAGATCCTTACTCCGTAGGCCGGCGCCGTCGATCGCCTACGTTTTGCCCCTGCCCGCCATGTAAGTTCAGCCTTCGTCCGTGGACCTTGGGTTTTCCTTCTTCCTAAGTTCCGACTGGGATAAATTTTCAGTTCCTGTCCGATAGCTAGATGCCTACTACTGGAACCCTGATCCTTCCTAGTACTGTGATGAGTTGCTGCGGTTCTCTGGATGAAAAGCAGTAATTCCTTGGTTTTTGGATGATTGTTGCTAATAATAATAGCATGATTTCGATGGATGATAAGCAGCAGCGATTTGCTTCTGTAATGTGGTTTTCTGACGGGAAGTTTCAGTTATCTGCAAATGGAATGGACGTGCGATGCAGTAATTTTTTATGTGGATGTGTGATGATTGTTGCTGGTAATTACCAGCAGCTTATTTCCTGTTAACAGCATTCTCTGGATGGATGATATGCAGCAGCGATTCGTTTCTGTAACTTGTTTTTCTATGGGAAGTTTCTGTAACTTGCGGTTGGTATATTTGACATCCCACAGTTCATTGTTCAAACCTGCAACAACTTGATTTCGTTAATTTTTCCTCCTTACCTGGATTAGCAGCAGTTTAGTTCCTATTGCGGGTGGTACTCTAAATGGTTGGCGCCGATGGTCTGCCATCCGAAATGTTCAGTGCCACTGAAGCAGAAAGTACTAACTTGATCAGGCACACATTTGCTGTCCATCCTATAGATTCAGTACGCAAATAGTAGTGTCAAGCCAGCGAATCCAGTATAAGCTCAAAATTGTCGAACGGAGAGGCCTTCCGCGGCGTGTTCCTCGTGTTCGGGCACCCGCAGCAGTGTCCAGCCGGTGTCCTTCAGAGTCTCATTGGCTGCAACAATCTGGGGCCTCGTCCTACATCCAAGTTGAACAATGTGCCAGTTCGTTTCCCTTGATAGGTTTTTGCTACTCATCTAACGCTACAATGTATTCTGAATGTTCTTCAGACACAAACACATGCAGGTACCTGTTCCTTGTCATCTAATTTTTCCTCTCTGCAAATACAAAGTTGCATCAAATCACCATAACAATAAGCTCCCTTTCAATTACTCAGCACTTCAGCAGCTCGTTGATGTGGACCTGTAACTAGCAACAGCGCATATATACCATGGTGTTGTACCCAAATCAAGTTACTGCAAGTTAGAACAATAAACTCTGGGATCGTGTCAGATAAACCCAAAAGTTATAGAAACTTGCCGTCAGAAAACAAGGGGGGAAACGAGTCGCTGCCTCGCTGGTGCAATTAATAATACAGAAATGGAAAATGTCTCTCGAGTTCGACAAACCATCCACACATGGTTTCTGTATTCATTCACAATATCAACAAGTTACAGAAACTTCACTAAGAAGAACAAATGCACAAACGAATCGCGCTCATGCAAATTTGCATACTGAATCTACTTGATCGGCGCAGAGCAAATGGTTGTCTGATCGATCCACTACATCCAGTTCTAGTAAGACTTCATTCAAACTGAAAAAAAAACATTCCGGGTGACAAAGCATCTGGGCCTGCTGTGAACAAATCTGTGCAGGAACACAATTGTATATCTAGCTCATAGCAGTTCAAAGCTGCACATTGCAAATCCAGTTCAAAACTCCACAACTGCTACTGTACTATCGATTCCATGTTGCAACTTGCAACAGCGTCTCAAATCAGGGTACTGCAAGGTTAGAACAATTAACCCTGGGATTCAAGTCAGATAAACCACCAAGTCTTGCCATCAAAAAACTAGTGCAGAAACAAATCGATGGTGCATATCATCCATCGATCCAAGGCAACGATCGTTCCTTGCAATTAACAGTACAGAGACGGCAATGTAGCTCGAATTCGACAGACCCTCCGTGCATGGTTTCAGTATCCGTTCGCAAGATTAATTAACAAGAAAAAACACAGTAGAGCGTCCGTGCGATGCCCAACTCGAACGAACGATCGATGAAGCAAACAGAGTCTTGCAGGCAGAGCTAACCAAAGAGGAAGGAGGTCACCTCCACTAGATTCGGAGGGGAGGCTCGATGGCGAGGGAGACCAGCGCCTCCATGTTCACCATGCTGCCCCTCGTGGCCTCGATCTGGTCGGCGGCGGCGCGGACCTGCTCCATGGCGGCGTCCCGGCGGCGCGGACCAACCGGGGGAAGTCTGACCATCATGAACTTCGCGGCGCGCAGGTGGCCGTGGGCCGCCTCCGTCCTGCGGAGCGCGTCCTGGCCGTGCTCCCTGGCGCTCTGGAGCCTGGCCAGAGCGAGCCACACGTCGTGCACAGCGTCGGCGTCGGCCCCGTTCCGGAGCAGGCCGATGCTCGCCACCGGCTCCGCCGGGACGGGCCCGCACCTCCGGAGCCCCACGAGCTCGGCCGCCACCATGCCGGCCATGGAACTGTAGAGTAAATACGTCGCGTGCTCGACGCTGTTCGCCGCCGAATCCAGCAGCTGCTCCGGAGAGGCGTCGCGGTCGTGCGGCGACTCCAGGTCCCGCAGCACGGGCTGCACGGCGGTGAGAAGACGCCTGGCGCGGACGCAGCCCTCTTGCGCCCTGGCCGTGAACGCCGGCTCCGCCATCTCTCTCCTCTCCGTTTGTCTCTTGCTCTCTCTCCCTGAAAAGCCTGGCATGGGTTGGTCATGTAGGCCCGACATGGATTCTGACGTGGAAGCCAGATGATTCTGCGTGACATCGGGAGTTTCGCTGACATGCGGGCCCAGACGCCGTCGTGGACTCCACCTAAATAACGGCCGTTTTACCCCGCCGTCTCTAGAAACTACCTCCCCGGCCGGCGGCTGACGCAGTAAATTCTTACGCATGTGCACACAAGATCTCGTCTCACAACAGTCACACACACGCACGGACGCACGGTGTAGAGAGAGAGAGAGAGCGCGCGCACGCGGACGCCGGCAATGGAGGACTGGAGGAGGACGGCGGAGGAGGCGTCGATCCAGAACCTCATCCACATCAACTGGACGAGCAAACTAGTCCAAGGCATCGACTCCGTCCACGCGTACTTCACCCGGGCCGCCAAGACCTGCGGCAGATCCGGCCAGGGCTTGCCGTTCCAGCCCGGCGCCGGCGAAGCGCCACCACACCTACGCGCCGCCATCGACAGCGTCAGGTTCGCCCTCTTAGCGACCAGCCGCCGGGTCACGTCCCACGCAGCACGGGGCCACGTCTTCTCCACCAGCGCCGCGCGCATCGGTCCCCAGGGCGCCGCGCCGTGGTGGTGGCAGAGGTGGGAAGGCCACCACGCCGACGCGGCCGCCCACGCGAACATTGCGCTCCAGAGGCTACAGTCCGTCTGGTCGCACGTCGCTGCGTTCTCTCACATCGGCAACCTCATGCGCGAGTCGTTGCCACTGCGCGATGCCTGGGAACCAGCGGCCGAGCAGCACCTGCGCGGCGCCATCGACGACCTGGCCATGGCGCGGGCCGCGCTGGAGCGGATGCGCCCCGCCCTTGTCGCCGAGTTCTCCGACGCCTGGATGCTTCTGTCTCGCTGCTGATCGGCGGCGGCGTGCGGGTGGCGATGTGCCGATCCCCAATCTGTCTTCTCTTTCAGTTCATCGGTATGATCCCTGCAGGAATCGACTTCTTACTCGTTGGTTTTCTATCGATCAAGGTTCAACCAAGTTCAGATGCTATGGCTATATGTAATTACCATATACTCCTGTAGTTTCAGTTTGTAGATGCCCGTCCGTGGAACGAGTTGACTCAAGTCTTGATCAGCTAGGCTTCTATTCAAGTCTTGATCAGTTAGATTCAGTTTTGAACACATCTGCTGCAAATTTCCTTAATCCTGTATTCCTGTGGACATCCCTTGTGTGATTTGCAATTTTGCACGACAAATCGATGTTACATTGATTACTAACATTCTGTGAGCGTCGCAATTGATCATTCATACAGATTCACGGTGGCAGATTCACATCAACTAAGCAACGAGTTGTTAGCATAAAGTTACCGCATTACTAGTTCAGTTTCAATATAGGTGCCACTTTAGTTTTCGTAGAAAAATCTACCACATTTTAGTCGGTCGCTCTCGGAAAACCCAAATCCGGCTTTGATAACAAATTGAAACCGAAATTGGCAATGGGTCTCACTTGTCAGTCCAATAAATGGATTAAAAATCTGAAAGTAATTGCTCGGTGAGTTGGACTATGGGCTGCACTTTCAGCCCAATTAAAAAGAACTACGTATTAAGAAAAGCAAAATTGTCGGCCTCGCCCTAATCACGCCGTAGCCGCGGCCGTTGACCTTCATGCCGGCCTCGTCATCGGCGAGGCGGTCCATGGTGAGGTCATCTATGGTGTCGGCCAGGTGGGGTGAGAACCCCACCTTGCCGCATAGATTGTTGAGGATGCAGGCGTGAGGCCCCTCATAGATAGATCCGGAAACGGCGACCGGAGCGTGAAGGCCCTGGCTCGACGGCCAGCGAGTAGGCCCAACCCCCACGTGCTTTAACATGGAATTCCCTATAGCACGACCCCCCTGGCGGGTGCCAGGCACAATGGCCAACGAAACCCCCTCCCCCCCCCCCCCCCCCCCCCCCCCCGACAGCGCAGATCTCCCCCGCGGGCACGCCAGTCACAGTACGGGCAAGCTCAACTTCGTCGTCACCGTGGGTAAGTTAGCCGCCGCAGTGTTCCTTGTCTGCCGCCTTGGGCAGTTCCTAGCTATGGGCAATTTTTTAATAGATATTCTGATTATTTTACTATTTATTTTTGCTATTTTGTTTTTTATTAGGATAACAAGTGGGCCTAGCGGTCCACCTCACCCAACAATGTCATTTCTCGTATTTTTTATTAGACCAACAAGTGGGGTCCATTGTTAGTTTCGGCGTTAATTTGTCATGAGATAACGATTTGGGTTTTCTTAGAGCGGCTGAGCAAGATGTGGTTGATTTTTGCTACTCCCTCCGTCCAATAATAACTGTCTCAAGTTCGTCAAAAAGTGGATGTATCTAGACATGAAACATGTATGGATACATCTACTTTTTATCAAACTTGAGACGGATATTATTGGACGGAGGGAGTATATGCGTTGCGTACTGAATCTGTAGGATCGATTGATGCAGAGTAAATGTTATCTGATCAATCTAACTCTTCAGTTTTAGTAGCACTTCATTCTAACTAGCAAAAACATTTCTGTCAAAAAAAAAAACTAACAAAAGCATTCGGGATCGCAAAGCATATGCGGCATGCTTTCAACAAAATGTGTGCATGAACACAGTTGTATATCTCCCGGAGAGCAGTTAAAAACTGCACAACCTGCACTTGACATTTATTCCTGGGAGCAATTAACTTGCAACAGCGCATATGCATCATGGTGATTTTCCCAAATCAAGTTAGGATAATAAACTCTGGGTTTGATGTCAGATAAACTAGTAGGTTCAGGAACTTGCCGTCAGAAAACAAGTGCAAAAGCGAGACGCTGCTGCTGCATATGATCCGGCGAAGGCACCGATCGTTCCTTGCACTTAATAATACTACAGAAACGGCAAATGTATCTCGAATTCGACGGACCATCCCTGAATTGTTTTCAGTATCCGGTCACAAAATCAACAAGAACACAGTGGCGCGTACATCCATGGCCAACGCGAACGATCTATCCGCAAAGCAAAGTGCGGTTTGCAAACAGAAGTAACAGAGAGGGTCACCTCCACTGGATGCGGAGGGGAGGCTCGAGGGCGAGGGCGGCCGCCATGATCATGTTCGTCATGCTGCCCTCGATGTCCCGGATTTGGTCGATGGCGGCGCTGACCTGTTCCATGACGGCGTCCGGGCGAGCAGGCGGGGGAAGGCTCGCCATCACGAACTGCGCGGCGTGCAGGTGGCCGTGTGCCGCCTCCGTCCTGCGAAGCGCGTCCAGGCCGTACTGCCTGGCGCCCTGCAGCCTGACCAGAGCGAGCCACACGTTGTGCCTGGCGTCGGCGTCGGCGCCGGCGCCGTCGCGGATCAGGTCGACGCTCGCCGCCGGCTCCGCCGGAACGCGCCCGCAGCACCGGAGCGCCACGAGCTCGGCGGACACCATGCCTTCGACGGAGGTGGAGAGCCATGCCCATGCCCGCTCGATGTTGTTCGTCGCGGAATCTAGCAGGGTGTACCGCCCCGCGGCGTCGCGGTCGTGCAGCAGCTGCGGCGACACCAGGTCCCGCCACACGGCGCTGAGAAGATCTCTGGCTTGGACGCAGCGGCCGTACGACGGGGCCAGGAACATCATCCTCCACGTCGCCAGCGCCATCTCCTCTCTCGCCCTCTCTGTGTGTGTGTTTTGTCTCTGGCTCGCTCTCTCCCTCCCTCCCTCTGCACTTTCTCCCTGAAATAGCCAGCCTGGCCTGGGTTGACAGGCACGAGATGATTCTGCACGACAACTGGAGTTTCACTGACAAGTGGGGCCAGACCCCACCTTGTAACGGCCGTTTTACCCCGCCGTCTCCAGAAACTACCGCTCCCCGGCCGGCGGCTGCCGCGGTAAAAACTAAAAAGGATCAATCGGCAGCCACAGTAGAAAAGTAAATGGTAAATTCCTAGACTACACAGCGAGTGCAAACAAGATGATCGATCGCAACAAGTTACAAATAGATCTGCACACAAGATCTCGTCTCACAACAGTCACACGCAGACGCACGGTGTAGAGAGAGAGAGAGAGACGCCGGCAATGGAGGACTGGAGGAGGACGGCGGAGGCGGCGTCGATCCAGAACCTCATCGGCATCAACCTGACGATCGAGGCAGTCCAAGCGATCGACGACGCCGAGGCGCAGTTCGCCCTGGCCGCCACCATCTGCGCCAGGTTCAGCCAGGGCCTGCCGTACCAGCCCGGCGCCGACGAACAGCACCTGCACCTGCACCTACCCAACGCCATGAACCGCGTCTGGTACGCCATCCTCGCGACCAGGCGTCTCAGCTCGTGCCACGCGGCTTCCGGCCACGTCTTCTCCGCCGGCGCCGCGCGCATCGGGCTCCAGGGCGTCGCGCTCGCGCCGTGGTGGTGGCAGAGGTGGGAAGGCCACCGCGCCGTCGCGGCCGCCCACGCGGACATGGCGGTGCAGAGCCTACGGTCATCGGCCTCTTCCCGCTCAGCCGTGCCTGGGGACCCGCGGCCGAGCAGCTCCTGCGCCGCGCCATCGACGACCTGGCCATGGCGAAGGCCGCGCTGGAGCGGATGCGCCCCGCCGTTGTCGCCGAGTTCTCCGACGCCTGGATGCTTCTGTCTCGCTGAGCGGCGGCGGCGTGCGCGCGGCATTCCGAAACAGCACGAACTCGGCCGACGATCGCCAATCTCTCTTCTGTTCATTTGTATGATCCCTGCAGGAATCGGTTTCTTCCCCGTTGGCTTTCCATCGATCAACGTTCAACCAAGTTCAGATGCTACGTCGATCTGTGATTACCATATACTCCTATATGTAGTTTCAGTTTGTAGATCACTTGTTTCTGCAAACTTGTTTAACTTTGGACATCCTTGTGTGATCTGGATGATATATCGACGAGACAGATTCAAACTTGTTTGCATGCACAACTGAACACATATTTGCTATTACCCCTACAAATAACATTAGAAGTTGCGGCGTCAAGCACATCGTCGGCACGTTTGACTTGTGCTGCAAGTGCTAGCCCAATCCATGGGTGTGTCAGAAACCTGTATGTAAATTGAAAGGGAGCTTATTCTTATGGTGTTTTGTTGCAACTTTGTGTTTGCAGAGAGAGAGAATGTCAGGGACCCTCTACATACCATGGGCCGACGCTGTGGGCCGTGGCCCAGTCACCATCACAAGAGGCTGCGGGGATGCACAGGCTACAAATATACACACAAGAGCAACGGAGAGGATATCCAGTTGGATCACGGACGAAAGGCTCTTCCTTCTGTATCCCTTGCTTCTCCCTGTATCCTTGCTTCTCTCTCGATCCCCTTCCTCTGATGAACTCGCATCTCGCGATTGTATCCGAATTTGGCATGTAATAGAGTGAATCCTAAGTAGTGACCTTACACCTGGTATCAGAGCCGCAACACCACCCTTCCCAAAAAATTCCCCACCCAATTCCACCCGTAGATCAGGAGTCATCATCGAAACTTGTCAGCAAAATCAACTGCGGGAAGAGCGAGAAGCATCCATGGGTGCGGAGGACATGACCAAACAGGACCTCTTCAACCAGCTCAAGGACCTCATCATCGCCACCGAGGATCGATTGGCGGCCCGCACGGACAAGACCGACGCGAGGCTGGACGGAATCGCCAGCGATTTCAACGCTTGGCGACCGCGGCTCGAGGGGCGCGTCGATGCCCTGCAGTCTGCCGTCGCCGCGCTGCAGCGGCAAGCGGCGACCAACGTACCACCCGCCGAGGTGCCTACACCAGCGAACCCTACCGATGAGGTTCTCGCGCCAGCGATCTCCGACTCCGACGCCAAGCTCGTCACCATCGACGTTGGTGGCCCCGCAGCACCCGCCCCAACAACGGCGCCCACGGAGCGCATGACCACCATCGACATCGTTCCCGTGCTTGCTGCACCTGCAGCAACCGACGGCACCCTCCACGGTCAAGCCGTCAGTGGCGTTCTATCGACGCCCGCCACCTGTTTGATGGTTTGCCTGGCCCGAGATCCAGTGGCAGCGCCCGTACTGGTTGCGTCCTCGACAGCTGCTCCGCCCGAGTGCGTCTTCGACACCAACTCCACCCTTGTTGCAGCGGTGCCCCTGTCCATGACGGTCGAGTTCCCAGCAGTTGCGGCGTCTACGGATTCCGCACCTACGGTTCAGTTGCAGCAACTCTACAACGACAGTGAGTTCTTCATGCTCCCGACTGCTAGTCAGTGCATCACAACCAAAGTCGCTGTACATCGTCCTATGCCATGGCCTTCTTTCGTGGGTGTTCATGCCGATGGAGATGAGGCACGGCCCTTGCCATGGCCATCGTTCAGGGAAATCAACGGTTTTGAGTTTCCAAGTGATGTCGTCACAAAGGCCTCTGGGTTGTGCATTTCAGCTAGTGCCATGGTGAGAAGCCCTGAACTGAAGCTAGTGCCAATTGGTTCTGTGTTTATCACCTTCTTGACAGTTCTCGTGGACAGTAGCAATGTTCCAGCCTTGACTTGTCCGTATTTCGGTGTAGACGGTACTGTTTGCATTGGTTCATGGTTAATTGCTGGTTGGCACCAGGAATTGTACTACTCGAGCTTCTCCTGTGATACAGTTTGTGAGAGTATTCTGGCACCAACCATCTTCAGTTTTGTTGGGGCCAATTTGATCTGCTTTTCCAGTGCAGAGGTGTGTGCCTTACCGGTTGGGCTTCTTAGAAGTGGTGCTCGGTTAAAATCTGAAATGAGCAAGGACGCCGGTACTCATGCTACAAATGTTATTATAGCTGTCGGAATATCACATAGCAGTACGGTGCGCTCCAGGTTTGGTACAGGTCATGCTGGGCTATTCCAAGGGTTTATTCTGATGTGTTGGCCTCAGGAGCAGCTGCTAGCAACCTGGCCACCGCCCATTGCGTCTTGTTCAGTACCGAAGAACATGTTCTTAAATGCTGAATTATCTACCCTGGTTATATGTGAGTTATGTGGTTATATGTTCAGAAATGTCAGACGCCTTGAACTGAAGTGTCCTAAACCTGAAGCTTTTGTCAACTGTGCAACTCATGATGCTTCTTATTGGCCTGGGAATTTTGTCCCTGTAGTACAGATGCAAGTACCAGAGCAAGATATCTATCTTAATATGCTGGCTGATTGGCTTCTTCAGAACCAGATCATTTTGACTCGCACATCTACTGCTTGTATCACTGAATGGATAGTGACACCATGGGATCCCGGACAGGAAGTAGTTCTCTTTGACTTCACCAGAGTTTCATGTTCCCAAGCTGTTCATGATACTTATCTCAAGAAACTGATGTTCCAAAATCTGAATGTATCTGAGTCCAATGGTTATGTATCAATGGGTGTACTAGTTGGCTGGTCAACTGGGGCTGCCTATTTAGCTTGGATATCTGACCAGGAAAAGAAAATCTCTTATGTTGTTGTTGTCAAGGAATATTATGAGCCAAAATTTCAATGTGAGCTTCAACAAAAAGAATTTACAGAAATTGAGTTAGCGACATGGAGTGACCTCAGAGTACTAATTCAGTTCAGTTGGTGTGCTCTGAACCCTTGGTCACCACTCCGGCTTATGGTTTGTTCATATCGTATACTACTGGAGCATGTGTCTATGGGAGTTGAGCTGACACATGCCGAAATTATACTCTGTCTTCAAAATATGCGTGTGAACATTACCAAGTACATCAGCACAACATGGTTCAGGTACAGGATTCTAGTCCGTCTAGCGATTGCTACTCATCTTGCAGTTCGCAGTAATTGTCTGACTGACCATCAGCTTGATATGGGAACAAAAACCACATGGTATTCTGATTCCAAGTACTCTATGATGGTTATGAATAACTGTGCTAAGTCAGTTCACGTCAAGAAATTGCATGTTGCCTATGCCTCGGCTCAAATGGAATGGGATAATATACCTTCAGTGCTTAGCCGTGGACTAATTCATCTTGGAAGTCAGGACTTCAAATTTGCACGTTCTGTGATGAGTCGACTATCTTTGTTCATTCTTATTCAGTCTGTTGCTCTGAAAAACATGGAACCATCGTGGTCTACAACTGCTCTCTTGACTGAGATTGCGAGCATGTTCAGCACAAGGTTTTCTGTGCAGCCATATGTTGATTGTTCAGTGCAGTCAATATTGCTGTTTACTCATACATATCAGCTTCGTATTGTGGCACCAATCATGTTCAGTTCTGCTTGGGACAACTTGGACTGCATTTCCCATTCAAGGACAGCAAGATGTACCTTCCAGGTTACAAGTTCGGAGTTGTTGTTTATTGGGACATTTGGTGGCGGACAAGAACCAATTCAAGGAGGAAGGCATATGACAGGTTTGGATCTACACATGGTGCTCCGATTTCCATGGGACCCCGGCGTAGCAGCTGCAGCTTGGGGACAAGCTGCGTTTCAAGGAGGGAGGGGTGTCAGGGACCCTCTACATACCATGGGCCGACGCTGTGGGCCGTGGCCCAGTCACCATCACAAGAGGCTGCGGGGATGCACAGGCTACAAATATACACACAAGAGCAACGGAGAGGATATCCAGTTGGATCACGGACGAAAGGCTCTTCCTTCTGTATCCCTTGCTTCTCCCTGTATCCTTGCTTCTCTCTCGATCCCCTTCCTCTGATGAACTCACATCTCGCGATTGTATCCGAATTTGGCATGTAATAGAGTGAATCCTAAGTAGTGACCTTACAGAGAATCAGATGACAATGTACAGTATGGCTTCCTGTACCTGCATGTATTGGTGTTGTAACAACTGATTCAGTCTGGCAATGTTGCAGTGATTGCTCTTGCCAAATACTATCTTGCTCTCTACACAATGCTGAGATGAAAAGCAGGAAATTCAGACCGCACACTTTCAGTTCACCTTATATAGCTTTTTTGCCGAAAAACAGGAGCAACATATAAGCAGGGAAGCCAACAATTACCGAAGCAAATGATACAGCTGACACAAGTTGCGTGTAAATTTTCTCTTGCTTTCTTCCATTGCATATCTGATTAGTGATTAGCTGATAATATCAACATAAGTGAAACAACACGCGGATTATATGATGATGACAAATTTGATCACATTAACACGGACGAGTATAAGATATTCAGATCCTGAGTAGTAAAAGGAGAACAATAATTCCAATTCTATCGAGATACTAATGGCACTTCGCAGTATGCATCGACGATCGCCGACGTGGCGACGTCTCGCTTATGCCAAAACAGTCCACGGTTCGTTAAAAAAAAACAGTCCACGGTTGTGTCGCTGAGGCTCGGCGTCCCCATGAACAAGATGCTATCTAGGTAAACTGAAAGGGAGCTTATTGTCATGGTGTTCTGTAGCAACTTTGTGTTTGTAGAGGGGGGAAATCAGATGACAAGGAACAGTCACCTGCATGTGTTTGTGACTGAAGAGCATTCAAAATACAGTTTAGCGTTAGATGAGTAGCAAAAGACTATCATGGGAAACGAACTGTCACATTGTTCAACTGGAGATAGTCGGTTGCCGTTGGATGTAGGACGAGGTCCTAGACTGTTCCAGGCTTCCAGCCAATGGCACTCTGAACGACACCGGCTGGACACTGCCGCGGGTGCCCGAACACGAGGAACGCGAAGCGGCCGCCTCTCCGTTCGACAGTTTTGCGGTTGTACTTGTGCAAGTTTGGATTCGCTGGCTTGGCACTACTATTTGCGTACTGAATCTATAGGATGGAGAGTAAATGTGTGCCTGATCATTCTAGTACTTTCTGCTTCAGTAGCAATGAACATTTCGGATCGCAGAACATCAACACCAACTATTTAGAGCATCACCCATATGGATGCAGCCAATAGGAACTAACTACTGCTAATCATGGTAGTAAGCAAAAATCGCCGAAATCAAGTTGCGGCAGGTTAGAACAAGGAACTGTGGGGCTGGGATGTCAAATATACCGACAGCAAGTTACAGAAACTTGTCATCATCCATCGAGAGATTGCTGTTAAGAGGAAATGATCTGCTGGTAATTACTATAGCAACAATCAGCACTCATCGTAATTCCAGTTTCAGATAACTGAAACTTCCCGTCGGAAAACCACATTACAGAAGCAAATCGCTGCTGCTTATCATCCATCGAAATCATGCTATTATTATTAGCAACAACAATCCAAAAACCAAGGAATTACTGCTTTTCATCCAGAGAACCGCAGCAACTCATCACAGCACTAGGAAGGATCAGGGTTCCAGTAGTACGCATCTAGCTATCGGACAAGAACTGAAAATTGATCCCAGTCGGAACTGTAGGAAGAAGGAAAACCCAAGGTCCACGGACGAAGGCTGAACTTACATGGGGGGCAGGGGCAAAACGTAGGCGATCGACGGCGCCGGCCTAAGGAGTAAGGATCTGCAGGGCGACGGCGACCCGATCCCACACAAACTGCGTCCGCGTTATCGCGGTTCTGAGCGCGAGGCAGGCGGTGACTTGTTCGCGGTGGGCGTGGACCAGGGCGTCCGGGATGCCGGGGCTCTCGGCCAGGGCGCGGCACATCGACAGGTGGCCGCGGCAGTACTCGGCGAACGCGCAGGCGTCCTTGATCACCGGGAGGGAGTCGTGGATCCTCTCCATGGCGGTCCTCACCGCGGCGTCCTGCGGGTCGAGGTCCTGGAGGGAGGCGAGCCGCCCGGAGGACGGGCCGGCGGGGTTGCCTCCGAGGAGCGTCAGTGCCTCGGCCGCCATGAGGAAGACGGCGGCGGAGTTGAGCTGCTGCGCCGCCTGCGTCACGAGGTACAGAACGACGTTGAACTTGGCGCGCGCGGCGTCCGCCGAGTACGTCGGCGTCACGAGGTAGGTGTTCGCGAGGTGGAGCCGCTGGCCGCCGTCGCGGATGCAGTCGAGCGCGCTGCCGGACCCGCGCCTTCCACGCCGCCTCCGCCATCTCGCTCTCCCCTCTCTCTCGCTTGAGGCTTGCGGTGGTGCTGTGTTGCGTCTGAACTTTTCCGGCGGGCGGCTCCGCTGGATAAATATACCCAGGGCCCAGCCTGGCTGGGTGGACCCCCGCCGCCGGAACGGCCAATTCACCCGCGGCCAAAAGTGAAAAAGTAAAAACGACTTGTGTTGAACACCTGAGACCCGTGGGGCCGAAGTAAGTGACACGATAAGTCTACGGCGACGTTTCACTTCGTCCTCTGTTCGTACATCCACATACACGCGGGAGAAAATTGCACATAACACTAAGGTTTGGTGCATTTGTTGCACAGAACACAGAATCAAACCACTTGTTGCACCAAGCTCCAGGTTTTTGTCTAATCAGTTGCAACCAGTCCAAAATAGGTGATTTAGACGCTCTAATGCGCATCTGTCGTGTGGGCATGGTATTTTGTACCGTATATGCTCTCGTACAAGCCCGTGAGCGAAATAGAGCCCAGCCCGCAAAAAAGCAAATGGAAGCGGGGCGGGCGGAAAGCAAATCCTTGCGTACAGGAAGGAGATGAGACCCGCTGGCGCCGACGCCAGAGGCGAAGGCCGTGGAGGTCCGGCCGCGCTCGACCTGGACCAAGCCTCACACTCTTCCCCACCGGAGCGCGGTGCACATCTCGAGCTTTCCGGAGATGAAGAAGGCGACGGGGGCGGCGGCGGCGACGACGACGTGGGTAGCGCTGGCGGCGGCGCAAGGGCGGACCAAACGACGGATTTGGACGACCTCGTCTCGTACAATGGGTAAGTTCTCTGCAATTTCGTGATTTTGTTGTCAATTTTGCATTGTTTGCTAGGGTTTCGCACGAGCTGAAGAACCCTAAGTCGACCTCTTAATTTGGGTTCTGATCGACGTATAAGTGCAGTAGATTTCTTGATTTCGAGATGTCCTATTGTCAGCTACAAGATTTGTTACATTATTGTGCTATTTGATGAACGGAATCGTGTAGATTGTAAGAAATTTTTAGTTTCAGGATGCAAGTCAATTGTAACTTGCTGAACACTGATGTTGAATTTTGTAGGTTGGAGTTCTTTATGGATTTGGAGTCTGGCCATATTCCGGGCACACAACAGTGTGTGAATCAACCATGGGTAGAGAGCAACATGGATTGGTGATACGTGCATTTTATATCATCATTTATGCAACCTTTAGTAGCATATTAGAATATTATATGCACTGTTATATCAATGTTTTTACATGTTTTAGATGATTTAGGGGACTTTCATACAAAGTCCCTATTTTTTTGTATTTAATTTCTGGGAGGCAGAAAACCCCCTTTTCTTGTTTTTATTGTTTCAGGAGTTTCAGAAACCCAAATAATAAAAGGAAAAATACCACGGAGGTTTTTCTGCCACGAGGGCCAAAAGGGGGTGGCCCACGCGGCCCATGTACCTGGCCGCGTGGGGCCCACCAAAATCCCTCGGGCACCACCTCGCCTGGGGCTTTTTAGCAACGCCTTCGTCTCGCCCGAAAAGACGCCCTAATTTTTCCTAGTCCATCCGAGGTCGCGGCGGCGGCGAAACTCCTGATTCCCTCCGAGGGGGATCAGATCCTGCTGCTCCGGAGCTCCGGAGAAGGGGGAAATCATCGTCATCGTCATCACCTCTCCTCCTTGGCGTGGGAGGAGGCCTCTACATCATCACCCCCATCAAGACCAGCACCATCTCCATCATCATCTCCGTGATCCACTCCGTTCCCCTCAGTTTGAGAGTTGCTATACCCTAGATACTTGTCTTGTGCTACTATTCATGTTTGTGATTGAGTACTTGTCATTATTTGGTGGTGAAGTTATAATTTCAGATTGTGTTGTACCACTTATGCCACTGATTATGATCATGTTTGCACGTTGTGAGTAGTTCCCGTATGTTCCTGAGGGCATAGGATGAATTGGCAATGATTTATATATAACATGTGTTGGTATTTTGTCAAGAGTTTATCTTTTATGTGATTCTATGATGGTGTTGTGCGAACGTCGACTGCACAACACTTCACCTATATGGGCTCATAGGAGAACACCGTAGTATAATGAATTGAGGAGACTTGGGAGGACAGTAAACCTGAGAGAGTCATGAAGTTATATTATGAGGGTATTAGTATCGGGGACCTTAGAGTGTAATGCTATGGTGGGACTTTATGTCTTAATAATTCTTGTGCAGTCATTTACTTGGCCACATGATCCATCATAAGGGGTTGTAGTTTATTTATTTAGCTATACCTAATTATGGCTCCGTCCAAAGAAGATTAAAACTTGACAAGATATTCAACGTGTTGTTTAATAAATCTCTATGCCTAGCAATCCATGCCGCCCTCGGGAACGTTTTCCACATATAAGTTACACATCACTTGAGCTTGTCCTCTTGCCACATAAGAGGATTGGGCTTTCTCTCTTTGAGAGCTTTCACTTGCTACTGTTACTTGCTGCATTGAATTATACAACCGAAAATACCAAAAACACTTGCATCTTTTATTGTTTTATTTATCAATCTTACTAACCAATACCTTCAGCTCCTCGTGGGTTCGACAACCTTTTCTAATTGAAAGGTACTACAATTGATCTCCTGCACTTGGGAGTCATCAAGATACTTTTCTGGCGCCGTTGCCGGGGAGCGTGCGCTATTGGTAAGAAGTTTGGTAAGGAAACTGAAAGCTGTTTTATCTCATTGTTACTATGGCATTTATGAATCGTCTCGCTGCATCTTGCTCTATATGAAAGTGCTTATGCCACTACTGCTAAAGTGGTTGAAACTACTGTGCCTGAGATACCTAAAGTGGGATATAAAATTCCCATGGGTCATGTTAAAAGAGTTATGAAAAATCCATTTACAGGGATGGAACTAAGTCTGCACGTGAACACATGGAGTTAATTGAAGACATATGTGGTTATTTAGACTTCCTGGTATTTCTGAGGATGAGGTAAAAAGGAAGTTACTATATTTGTCTTTATCTGGTAATGCTCGTGATTGGTACAGGTCTCTGGATGAAGAAGTATTGAATGGAATATCTTGAGGAAGGTTTTCTTTCTTAAATATTTTACTCCTAAAGAAGCTTATGAGAACCGCTGCTATATATTCAATTTCTGGCCACATCTGGGAGAGAGTATTACTCAAGCTTGGGGGAGGTTAAAGGAACTCCTTCGCAAGAATCCTTGTCATGATCTTACAAGGAAACTTATATTGATAAACTTTTATGTGAGGCTACCTATGAAGCACAAGGATTCTGGATAATTCATCTGGTGGAAGTTTTACAATAATACTGAAGAAGAAGCATGGAATTTATTGGAGACTATTTCTGAAAATACTACATTGGGATCTTGATAAAGGTAATGAGCCTATTTTGATTATGGATATTCATGTGTAGAGAATTTCTCTACTTCTATCTGTTTAAAAATATGAGTGATACTTTTAATCTTGATCCTTATGTTATATTGAAATAGCTAAATCTTTTGCTGAGCATATCGTGTTCCTAAAAGTGGTTTGAAGTTTATGTTGAACCTGTTAAACAATCTATTGTTGTTCCTAAAGTTATTAAACAGGTTGAACCGTGTCATCTGTGACAATTGAGGAGTATGTTGAACACCTCCTATCCAAACCAAGTTAAGGAGAATTTACTTATTGCTGTTACTAACAAAGTAAAAAAGTGTTCTCAGCCTTATGAACAGGTGGAAGTCAACACTCAAATTTCTGTATCAAGCAACTTAATGAAGAAGACCCTGTTGATGTTTATCTATGTGAAGATGCTACTAAAGTCATCAAAGGTAATTCGGCCAAGTTGGGAAACCTGTTATATCATGCTCTATTGGGACTTCAAGTTATCATGGTCTATGTGATATTGGAGCAAGTATTAGTGTCATTCCATATTCTCTTTATCTTGAAATCAAGCCTGATATTGATCCTATTGTTATGGAAGAGACAGGTATGACAATTCAACTTGCTAATAAAGATTATATTAGTCCATTTGGAATTGTTAGAGATGTTGAAGTATTGGTTGGCAAAATAAAATATCCTGCTGATTTTATTGTGCTTGGTTGTCCTCAAGATTCATTTTGTCCTATCATTTTTGGTAGACCTTTCTTACATACTGTTGGTGCTGAAATTAATTTGCTAAAGAGAAAGTGTTTATTAAATGTGCTGGTGAAAACTTGAATTCAACTTTTCCAAATTTGCTGATAAACATGTTGTGAAAGAGCCAATTTCTGAAGATATAATTGAAACTCTTGCTCATATAGCTGTAGCTTCAACAGATGTTGTAGAACGTTATATGCTTAATCAAGATGAACCATTTAATGATGAGGAAAAAGAGGCTTTGGAACAAATATTATGGCAACAACCACCACAATTACAATTGCATATCCCACCTGATAATTTAGGAGTGCTACCACCACCTAAAGGGGATCCTAGTTTTGAATTAAAACCTTTGCCTGCAAATCTGAAATATGCATATTTGGATGAGAAGAGCATATATCCTGTCATTATTAGTGCTAACCTTTCAGCTGAAGAAGAAGAGAAATTACTTGATGTGCTAAAAGCTCACCGACCAGCCATTGGATACTCTCTTGATGATCTTAAAGGTATAAGCCCAGCTCTATGTATGCATAAAATTAATTTGGAGGAGATGCAAAACCTGTTGTTGATTATCAACGCCGTCTCCATCCAAAAATGAAAGAAGTGGTAAGGAAAGAGGTAATAAGACTTATTGAAGCTGGTATCATTTATCCTATAGCTGATAGTAAGTGGGTTAGTCCTGTTCATTGTGTTCCTAAAAAGGGTGGAATGACTGTTGTTCCAAATGATGAGGATGAACTTGTGGCTCAACGTACTGTTGTTGGTTATAGGATGTGTATTGATTTCAGAAAATTAAAAAAGCAACTCGAAAAGATCATTATCCATTGCCATTTATTGATCAAATGTTAGAAAGGTTATCTAAACACTCTCACTTTTGCTATCTAGATGGTTATTCAGGTTTCTCACAAATTCCTGTCCATAAGGATGATCAAGAAAAGACCACTTTTACTTGCCCATATGGTACATTTGCTTATAGGAGAATGCCATTCGGTTTATGTAATGCTCCTGCTACTTTTCAAAGATGCATGAATGCTATATTTGCTGATTATATTGAAAAGATAATGGAAGTTTTATGGATGATTTTTCTGTGTATGGTACTTCCTTCGATAATTGCTTGTTCAACCTTAACAAAGTTTTGCAGCGTTGTGAAGACCAACACTTAGTTCTTAATTGGGAGAAGTGTCACTTCATGGTTACTGAAGGTATTGTTCTTGGGCATAAGATTTCTGGAAAGGAATAGAAGTTGATCCAGCAAAGATAGAAGCTATTGAAAAGCTACCATACCCAAGGGACATCAAAGGTATAAGAAGTTTTCTTGGGCATGCAGGTTTTTACCGTAGGTTTATTAAAGATTTCTCCAAAATATCAAAACCTCTAACCAATCTTTTGCAAAAGGATGTTCCTTTCTCTTTTAATGATGATTGCATTGAGTCCTTTAATATTTTGAAGAATGCTTTAATAAGTGCCCTATTATTCAACCTCCTGATTGGAAATTGCCTTTTGAAATTATGTGTGATGCTAGTGATTATGCAGTTGGGGCTGTTTTGGGCCAACGTGTTGATAAGAAACTGAATGTTATTATTATGCTAGTAGAACACTTGATGCTGCTCAAAGAATTATGCTACAACTGAAAAGAATTTTTAGCAGTATATTTGCTTGTGACAAGTTTAGACCTTATATTACTGATTCAAAAGTCACATTGCATACTGATCATTCTGCTATTAAATACTTGATGCATAAGAAAGATGCTAAGCCTAGATTAATAAGATGGGTACTTTATTGCAAGAATTTGATTTACACATTGTTGATAGGAAAGGGGAAGATAATCAAGTAGCTGATCATCTCTCTAGAATGGAAAATATACCTGATGATCCTATTCCTATTAATGATAGCTTTGTTAATGAACAACTTGCAATTTAATGTTTCTAGTGCTAAAGTTGCATCTCCTTGGTTTGCCAACTATGCAAATTTTATTGTTGGTAAAGTTTTACCTCCACACTTCACTTCTCAACAAAGAAAGAAATTCTTTTATGATCTTAGACATTATTTTTGGGATGATCCTTTCCTTTATAAGAAAAGTGTGGATGGTATTATTAGACGTTGTGTACCTGAGCATGAACAACAGGCTATTATAAGAGATTGTCATGACAGTCCCTATGGAGGGCATCATGCAGGAGATCGCACAGGAGCAAAGGTATTACAATCTGGTTTTATTGGCCTACTTTATTTAAGGATTGTGCTGAATATGTTAAATCTTGTGATAAATGTCAAAGAGTAGGAAATATTGGTAGGAGAAATGAAATGCCTATGAATTATTCTTGCCACTTGAGCCATTTGATGTGTGGGGTTTTGACTTTATGGGACCTTTCCCAGAATCAAAGACAAAGCATACTCACATTTTGGTTGCAGTTGATTATGTTACAAAGTGGGTGGAAGCAATTCCAACCAAAAGTGCAGATCATGCCACAGCAATGAAGATGCTCAAGGACATCATTTTCCCCAGGTTTGGTGTTCCTAGGTTTTTAATTACTGATGGTGGTTCTCATTTCTTGCATGGTGTTCTTAGAAAAACTTTGGCAAAATATGATGTTAACCATAGAATTGCATCCTTATCATCCTCAAACAAGTGGACAAGTTGAATTAAGTAATAGGGAAATTAAACTCATTTTGGAAAAGACAGTGAATAAGTCTAGATCTGATTGGCCAACTAAAATTAATGATGCATTATGGGCTTATAGAACTGCTTTTAAAAATCCTATGGGAATGTCTCCTTATAAAATGGTTTATGGAAAAGCTTGTCATTTACCTGTTGAGTTAGAACATAATGCTAGATGGGCTATTAAACAATTGAACTTTGATTTTAAAACTGCTGGAGAAAAGAGAATTCTTGATTTAAACCTACTAGATGAATGGAGAAATGAAGCTTATGAAATGCTAAAATGTTTAAAGAAAAAGTTAAAATTTGGCATGACAAGAAAATTAAGAAAAGGAATTCAAAGTAGGTGATCAAGTTTTGCTATACAACTCTCGTTTAAGTTTTCTGCAGGGAAGTTGCTTCAAAGTGGCAGGGACCATTAGTGATACAGGAGGTGTACCGTTCAGGAGCTATCCGTCTTCACGGTGACATGAAAGGTAAACCTCATGTAGTCAATGGACAACGCCTTAAACCTTATATTGCAGGAAAGAGCTTCATCGGAATGGTGGAAGAGTTGAATTTACAAACACCGGAGGAGGTAATTGAGAGAAACCGTGCAGTTTCAGAAACCCTAAATCAATAGAAGGTAACTTACTGTTGGAAAGTTTCTCGGAATTGCATAATATTTTACGGAAGTCATTTTTTATGGAAATTAACGTATGGGACAAGAAAACTGGACGAAGCGGAGACCCGAGGAAGGAAAGAGGGGGTCCCACGCGGCCAGTACTGGCCGCGTGGGCCCACCCTTTTCCCCTCGGAGTCCCTTTTCGTCTCGTTTTCGATCCCGACGCTTCGTCTTGACCTAAAAACCCTCAATATATACCCCTCTCTGCCGATCTAATCTCGCACCGAGCGTTCTCGAGCGATCTTTGTTTCTGCTGTTTCTGTCTGTCAGGTTTTAGCCATGTCTTGCTCCGGATCCAACCAGGGGGAGAGCCTCCCAAGGAAGGTGTTGTGAACCGCTACCTCAACTCCGTGATGGCACCACCGAAGACCGTGTGCTTCAAGGAGGGCGTGATGCTCGTGGAGGAGGTGAAGGCTCCCAAGGCCACCGGCACGGTGGAGGAAAGGCTGGATGAGTTGGAGGACAAGACCTTCAGGTATGGCACTGTGGTTTACCGCAGCCTTGATGCCATCACTTCATGAACCTGGAGCTGGAGAAGAAGGTTGAAGAGTACAAGAAAAGGCTTGAAGATCTGGAAGATAGATACAAGGACGTCATCGACAAGTGGGAGAAGTTCCAATGCTTCATGTGGGATGTAGAGAACCAGAACTGCGAATATGAAGAACGCTTCAAGAAGATTGCAGCAGCCGCCACCCTCAGGTATAATGATCCACCTACATCTTTCCGTGATGGAAGGCCTTTCCCATGGAAGATGGCTGAATGGGAGGAAGAATATGAGAAGGAGGAGGCTGCAGCAAAGAGATCTGGAAGAACGTCAAGCTTGGGGGAGCTAGTCTTTCTCTTTATCAATCTATCATATCTATCTAGTCATGGGTGTTTTGCTTTTATCGTTTAGTTATCAATATCTCTTAGGCGTGTGTGAGCTCATGGAGCATTATCATGTATCTCTATCTTATGGTTTATCAATGAATATTAAAGTATGGTGTCATCCATGATTCTCTTGTTTGGAGATTTATGGGTAACACTCATGCAAATGAGCGTGGCATATTTAGAGTTTCAATCACATCTTGCCTTGAAATTAATTAACTTGAGTATGTTGGACAATTGTAGAATTCTCATTATAAAATAAGTAGAAAAGTCAATATGACTTGGAATTAATAGTTTGAAGTTGAGATATTGTCTTGTAGGATAAAAGTTGAAGGGATAATGAAAAGGATATAAAACACTCTTGTTAGACTCTAGTATCTTTTGAGCAAATTAATGATCATGGATATTTCAATACTTATGCTCTTGAATGTGAATGAAAAGGAAGGCACCTGAAGTTTCAGTTAGCCATGGAAAGTGTAAGATAAAGGTTGTATGGAGCATAGGAACTTGATTGAGATATCCATGACTAAAGTTTGTACTAGTTACTAGAGAAGCAAGGTGATAACAATTTTTATATCTATCTTTTCATTTGTCTTCTTTGAACTTGTTATCCAATGAGAGTTTATCTTGTCTTTAAATTTCAGTAAAGTATAAAAGTATAATGCTTGCCATAAAGAGCAAAAGCATGTGAAAAACTATATGATTCGATTGTCCAACATACAATGGTTATTTGCTTTCAAAAGTAAGGGGTGATTGCTAGAGCTTCTATTTATGTTGCCCTCATGTGCATGAGTTTTGTTCATTAATATTATCTTGCTAGTGAATATGATGATGATACAATGCTGATGCATGTAAAATGCATACATGAACTTTGCACTATATCAGTCATATTCCAATCATATTTGCATCATATAAGGGTTATACCACTGTTATTTAATGATTTTAGGAAATAAAATAATTGTTTCCTATTTTTATGGAATTAATCCTACGTAGGCAGAAACCTATTTTTTTCCTTTTATGTTTCAGGGACCCAAACGTCGTCAGAAAAATATGGAAAAATACGGAGGTCTTTATTTTGGAAGGAAGAAGATGTAGGAGTGAAGGAATCAAGCAAACGGAGCCCGGAAGGCAAAAAGGGGGTGGCCCACACAGCCCCTGTACCTGGCCGCGTGGGGCCCACCATTTTGGGCCTCGAGCTCCGCAGCCGTCGATCTTTCTTCCACCGCCTTCGTCTTGACCTAAAAACGCCTATAAAAGAAGTCCCACGGCGTTCTCGAAAAGAAGCGCCGCCATATCACAGAAACACGAAAACGAAGATCTGGAGCTGCAGATTGGAGGGGGAAAACTCCGGCGGGGCGCTGCCGGCGTGGTCTCCTTCATCTCCATCGACATCTCCACCATCTCCATCATGAAGAGGGAGTAGTCCACCTCTGGACTATGGGTTTGTGGAAGTAACTTATGTATCTCTCCTCTCTCTTGAGCTTCACTAATGAGTACCGTATGAGCTGCTGAACATGATTACGGTCATATTTGTATTACCTATGTGGTGGATCTTTTTGTGAGTTAATATATGTTGAGATTGCAAATGTTTGTTTCAGTTATGAGTATAGATGCATATTATGTACCCCTTTCTTATTCACTTGTTATGATCAAGCATGTTTATGAGGGCGTGTGGGGGTGATGTGTGCATTAGTTGGAGTAACGGGGGGTGGTGAGTGCGGTAAGTTGACAACTGAAATATCGCGATCCACTTGGGTGTTTACCTTACTTTGTTGCCTCACTAGATCTAGCATGTTCTAATTTTCACTTCATGTCATGATACTTAAAGCTATACTCTGAATTATCTTAATTGCTAAGGTGTTATGATTTAGTTCGCATCTTGGTGGAGTATAAGAGAGATTAATAACCAAAAGATCTCTATGTTAGGACGTGATGCCCATATAATTAGTAACTTGATATCAAACTTTGTGTTTCAATCTCATATGTCAACTCTATGTGTCCATTGTCTGCCACACCATTAAAAGAGAGAGTGCATTTGTGAAACAATGAACCCCGGTCCATTTTTAATCATAAGAAACACCTTTCCAACCACTTTTATCACTTTTCCATTTTCTGCCATTATTAAATCCGAAAATACAAAAACACTTTTCCATCTTGCTGTAACATCCCAATTTTTACAAAAATTTAAAACTTTTCATTTGCATCATGCATCATGTCATTGCATCATTGTTTGCATTGTGTTTGAATTCAAATTATGAAATTTAGAGAAATTTGTCTCAAAAACAATATTTGCATTTTATCTGCAAATACTTTTCAAACCTATTTCAAAATTTTAAATAAAGTTTTTGAATATTTTATCCCCAATACATGCCAAACATGTGGGGTATGTTTTTACAAAAGTATAGAAATTGGTTTGAGTGGTTTTGGTTTTATAAATCAAAAGTTGTTTGGATTTTGGTTAAAAACAGAAGAAAAACAGTTTCTGGAAAAAAGAGTGCGAAGCGAGCTAAATGGGCCGAACCCAACTAACCCTAACGCGCGCGCGATGAATAGCAAAGCCCAGCCGCGTGCTTGTCTCGCTGCCAGGTGGGACCCGCCTGTCAGCAGCAACCTCCAGCCGTGATGAACACGGAGTCCTCACCGACGAAACCCTAACCAAATCGTAACCGAATCCAGCTTGTTTCGCACGTAATCGCACGCGTTTTGACCTCTATATAAACCCCACGACACCGCCGTCTTTTTGCCCCAAACAAATCGATACGAGAGCCCCCAGGCTGCCCGCACGAGACGCCGCCGTGCCGCCACTGCCGTCGACGACCTCGCCGTATTCCGGTGAGCCCTTGCGCGCATTGCCCCTCGCAACCCTCCCCTTCGCTTCGCCGCGACCGTGCGCTTCTCCCTGACACCTCGCCGTATCTTCTCGCGCAGCAGATCGAGAGATCCATCATCGACAGGAGCTCGCCGTCGCCATCCCCAACATCGACGAGCGATCCCAGGAGGAGAAGGAAGCTCGCGACCTCAACAACCACGCCATCAGATCCGCCGCGACGCCCTGCATCTCCTGGTACCAAGCCTCCATCTCCTCTTCTTTTCTGTCGCGTTTAGCTCGCCGCCGGCGATGGCGCCGCCGTAGGAACTAGGGTTCCGGCATGTTTCCGGCGGAGACGTCGGTCGTTTTTGGTACAGTAGATCTAGACCGTTGGATCGTTTTGCACGGTGGAGATTAGATGCATCACGAAGCGGTACCAGCCAATCAGAGGAGGCCACGTCTTCAAGTCGTCCGCGAAGCCGCGCCGCGCCCGTCCGCGTCTGCCCGCAACCCGTCCGCGCCCACATCGCCCGCAAGACCAGTCAACGGAGGCTCCGCACCAACCAGAAGACGCCACGTCGACGGAGGACTCCAGCGCGAGGATCTTTTCGTTTTCTTTACGTTTAGCCCCTGCGCATCACGATAGTCCCTGGATTTTAGATTCATTATTAATTTTTATTCCTTTATCCAAAATTTATGAAATTTATATTTTTGGAAAGCTAATAATGTGTAGAAACTTTCTATATGCTTAATTTGAGGTTTGGACGAAATTAATTTAGATAAATTTTAAAAATGGTTTAATTGATATTTTGGCTATAATTTAATTATAAAAATTGATAATTGAGCAAAATATTTTGCTATATTTTTGTTTGTATAAGTAATGGCCGTAGTATTGCTCTGTATTTTTGTAGAAGTGTTTTTATGTTTTTGCATGTATTTTGTTTTTATTGCTTTTAGGTGTTATTTTAATAAGTAAATTATATTAAAATTGCTCTTCACATTAATTTTTCGAATAGAAAATTTAGCTAAGTAATTATGACCATGTTATATGCAAAATAACTTAGAAATATTTCACCCCACCGAAATATTTCTTCCTTAGAAAATTTTGGGTAATAAAATTTGAGAACACTTAGAATTTTTCCTTAGAAATTTTCAACACATTAAAAGTGCTAAACTTGTCCTTAGAAATTTTTAGTATCTAGAAAACTTAGTTGTTTCCTTAGAAATTATTCTAAGTACTTGCTATAACAAATGTTGGTCCTTAGAAAAATTTATCAACTATTGCTATCATACCTTTTTCCTTAGAAAATTTTAGCACTTCTTATTTTGTTTACTTTCCTTAGAAATTATTTTGGACATGATGTGTTAGTTTAGTCCTTAGTTAAATTTCGACCCAAGTGTTAGGACCTTGGTCCTTAGTCATTTTTGGACCTTCTTGATTGTCTTGTTTTAACTTAGAATTATTTCATGGCATGGCATGCATGCATCTCTAGTCCTTAGAAATTTTTGCACATCATGCATGACATATTTTTCCTTAGAAGTTTTATGAAACTTGTTTGTTCATTATGTATTGTTTGTTGTGTTAGAATCTCCGGAGGGAAACGAAGACTGTTGCAATTGCTGTTGCTATTCTGCTTGTTGCCAAGGCAAGTGGCACACCCCATAAATTTCCTAAGTATTTTTCTATGCATGACTTAGTGTATTTCTTTATATGCATGTGTAGGATAGTATTGCTATGCTAAAACTACTATCTCCTTTACACTAGTTGTGTCTAGAATCCTATTGATAACTTGGTAGAATTATTGATGCTATGCAAATTGTTTTATTCAAAGCTTAAATTCTACTAAGTTAATTTATCACCTGGGTGGATTTGGGATTGCATGGCTGCCAGAGTTGAGTGTTTATTCACTTGTGGATTGCCACCCAGGATTAAAGGGACCAATGTTTCTCTAAGTGAAGTTGCTTACCGTGCAGCCATTAGTCAATGGGCTCTGGCTAGATGGATTAAGTTGCGTGGACTCCTCCCGGCTTGACAGCAGTGTAGAGGATGTAGGAGGGAACGGGTCAAGCGGTATGGGATGGGAATATGCTTCTGAAAAGTCTCGTCTCAACTCTCTCCTTTTCCTTAGCACAAATTGAGTGCTTGAGGATAGTTTGGGTTTGTTGGGTCTAATGGTGAAAGTGCACAACCTCTGCAGAGTTAAAACTAAGTACTTAGCCGTGTCCCCGGTTACGGACAATTGAAGCAGCTGATCAAGGATGGCAACGGAGGCTCCCAACATCTTATTTTCTAAGTAAAATTTTGATGGGTGAACAAGGGTAGAGAGACTATGGATTTCATGCCATATTGTCTCAAACTTTGAAGAAAATGTTTTACAAAGTGTTAGGCAAAATTGGCTTTTATGCAAAATAGCCTTGAACTCCACCAGCCAAATATGCATATAGGCTATAGAGTTATTCCATTAAGTGTCCACATAGTGTCACTTGCCAGATCCATTTTTAATGGTATCTGACCCACTCTGTTGCAAATATTATTTTGTTGCAGACTTTTCTGACGATGAGTAAGGTCACGTTTGGGTTTCGAGTCTACAACCAACATGTTTTCGCCTGTGGCGCATCATGAAGATGGAGGCTCTTTGAAGATTTATTTCCGCTGCTTTATTTGTTTTGAGCTAGCTATAAGCTATGCAAAGATGTATCGAACATTTATTTTTCCAAGTCTGGATCATTCGTGTAATAATTGATACAATGTTGTGATATTCATCTTAAACTGTGTGTGCAAATGAAACGATCCAGGGGTTTGCACTATACACAGGTACCTTGCCATTTTCTAAGTGCAGGTACATTACAGATGGTATCAGAGCATAGTGTTGCCTGTAGGATCGAAACCCTAGGTTTGGTTAGAAATAAGTTGGCCAAAAACTTAATTTATTTACTAAGTATAAAAGCTTCTATGATATATTCTTGCTTTTTCTTCTAAGTACTCGTAATTCTTTACTTATGCATTTATCTCATACTTGTTTCTTCCTAAACTAAAGGATGACGAAGAGGTTCGAGTACATTGACGAGGAGGACTACCCGGTGACCCGCTTCGGCAGCATCATGTTCGACATCCTCAAGCACCTGAAGCTACCTACACCCATGATCAAGGGATGCATCTTGAAGAAGTTCAAAAGAGAAGGCCTTTGGGGAATCAGGGTGTTTCAACAAGGACGTGAAGGCGAAGCACCCATTGAGTACAGAGTAATGGGAGTCTCCATGGAGAGAGGAATCGACATCATCATGCAACACGTGATAGCTTGCCTTTGTGGACGCTACTCCAAGAATTGGAGGGGCACTACTCCTTCCCTTTTGGAAGGCGTGACGATGAAGGATCACCCTTCTGCTATGGCACCGAGAACATGGGCAAAGATGAGTTCGTGAGCGACTATTTCCAAGGCTTAGAACTCTTAGTCCATGATCTTTACTTTGATACCAGTGAGAACTCCACAAGAATGATGAGCTTTGCGCCCAAGTCCAAGTGAATGATGAGAAGATAAAAGAGCAAGAAGAGAAGACCAAGGAGCTAGAAGAGAAGTTCAAGGCCCAAGAGAAGAAATTCATAAGTCAAGAGAAGAGAGTCAAGCAAAGAAACAAGCAAATAAGGGACTTGAAGGAAGAACTCCACCAATGATGTGGAGCTTGAAGCTGATTGTGACTTGATCAAGCGACTTCGTGCTGAGAAGAAGGAACTCCAAGAGAGAAACGCAGAATTGGAGAAGGAAGTGAAGGATCTCAGAAGCGTGCTTATTCAGGAAGGCTTTGAAATCCAAGAATTTGAAGAAGAAGTAGATGAAGGCGCCATGATTGAGGACTAGGATAGTTAGTGAGACTACCATTTTACCTTACGCCTTTTAAATTTTCGAATTTTAGTTTGGAACTACCAACTTGTGGTAGGACAATACCTAGTACCCTTTGATGTTTAGTTCGAATTGAGAAAATTTGGAGTTGAAGTTTTGCTTGATGTGTTGTTTGATTGCTTTCTATGTGATGCTTGTATGGGTAGAATTATTTCTCATAGACCTGTCTATCTTTTACTCACCTATGCTAAAACCACAGATGCCTCCCCGTCGTGACAACACCAACAACAACAACAACAACAACAACAACAACAACAACAAGCTATGATGCAACAGATGATGGCAGCCCAGACTCAGCTGATGACCATGATGGCACAATTCATGGCAAATCAACATGGACCTCCACCACCACCACCTCCTCCCCAAGTGGACAGACTTGCCAGGTTCTTAGGCTTAGGCCAAACAAGTTCTCAACTACAACTGACCCAATTGTGGCTGATGACTGGCTGCGTTCTGTGCAAAAGGATCTGGTGACAGCTGAATGTGAAGATGCTGAGAAAATTAGGTTCACCGCACATCTGCTTGAAGGACCTGCAGCCCAATGGTGGGAAACTTATCAGATTACTCACCCATTGGACACTTTGACTTGGGAGGAATTCAAGGAAGGATTTCGTAATGCTCATATCTCCACAGGCATTATGAATCTGAAACAGGAAGAGTTCCGCAATCTGCGTCAGGGGAACAGAAGTCTTAAGGAGTACATGGATGACTTTCATGCCTTGTCTCGATATGCTCCTGAGGACGTTGACACAGATGTAAAGAGGAAGGCTAAATTTCTCAAGGGACTAAGTGATGAGCTGAAGATACCTTTGACTGTGGCTTATGCTCCAACTTATCAGACACTTCTTGATCAGGCAATCACCCTTGAGGATAGCATGAAGAAAGCTGAAAACAGGAAGAGGAAGATGAATTCAAACAAGCACCACTCTGAACCCTCATTAAGAAGCACTTTGTTCATGATGGGAACCATGGTCATAAACATGGGAACCACAATGGGGGCAACTTTCACAAACCCCATGCTCACAATCACAATGGAGGATTCAAGGGAAACAATGGAGGATCAAATGGAGGACACAGGGGAAATGGACATGCTGGACATAACCATAACAATGGACAGCATCGCCCAAATTCTGAACCCAGGAAGGATCTCAGCCAAGTGCTTTGCTTCAAGTGCAACAACAAGGGCCATTATGCCACAGATTGCCCTGAGAAGAGAGTGGACACTCCTACCAAGCCCAATCCTTTCAACAAGGGACATGTGAACCACATCAATGTTGAAGAAGTCTATGATGAACCTGATGCTGTGATTGGTACGTTCCTAATCAACTCTGTCCAGCATTAGTTTTATTTGATACGGAGCATCGCATTCATTCATTTCAAGAGAATTTGTAAACAAGCATGGGCTAGTTGAGGAAACCATAGGCAAACCAATTAGAGTAAGCTCTCCTGGCGGAGAAATGTTAGTAAACTCTGGGTGTAGACAACTTAACCTTGAGATTGGAAAGCACCAGTTTCCGCAAACCTAATCATCCTAGAAACCCAAGGTCTAGACGTCATTCTGGGAATGGATTGGATGACTCATTTCGAGGGATCATAGACTGTGCAAACAGAGCAATCACCCTCACCACCCAGAAAAGAAGAAGATCAGATTCAAGTCAAAATTTGAAATGAAGAAGTTTAGGTTAATTCTCTTAAGGGGGTTAGCCTCGGTGATGTGCTCATAGTAAGGGAATACCCAGATGTGTTTCCTGAAGAACTACCGGGAATGCCACCCGATAGAGATGTTGAGTTTCTCATTGAGCTTAAACCAGGCACAGGGCCAATAGCCAAGAGGCCATACCCAATGGCGACAGAGGAACTGAAAGAACTCAAGAAACAGTTGGAGGAACAGTTGCAGAAAGGTTTTATCCGTCCAAGTTCTTCACCTTGGGGAGCACCAATCTTGTTTGTTGAGAAGAAAGACAGTACTCAGAGGCTAGTCACGGACTATAGAGCTTTAAATGAAGTAACCATTAAGAACAAATACCCACTCCCTAGAATCAACGACCTCTTTGATCAATTGAAAGGAGCCTGTGTGTTCTCAAAGATTGATCTCAGATCTGGATACTTTCAGATGAAGGTTAGAGAGTTGGACATACCTAAGACTGCTTTCACCACCCGGTACGGTTGTATGAGTACACAGTTATGCCTTTTGGCTTAACCAATGCGCCGGCATACTTCATGAATATGATGAATAAAGTGTTCATGGATTTCTTAGACAAGTTTGTCGTTGTGTTCATCGATGACATCTTGATCTACTCCAAAAGCCACAAGGAACATGAGGAACATCTACGTCAAGTTTTGCAAAGACTTAGAGAGCACAAATTGTATGGCAAGTTCAGCAAATGTGAGTTTTGGCTGGAACAAGTAGGATTTCTAGGACACATTGTGTCTAAGGATGGAATAGCAGTAGACCCTGAAAAGGTTTCGGCAGTAACCAACTGGGAGTCGCCCAAGAATGTGGGAGAATCCGTAGTTTTCTGGGACTAGCAGGATACTATAGGAGATTCATTGAAAATTTCTCCAAAATTGCTAAGGCCTTAACAGAATTGCTACAAAAGGGCAAGAAGTTTGTGTGGACCGAAGAATGTGAAACTAGTTTTCAAGAACTGAAGAAACGTTTAGTATCAGCACCTGTTCTATGTTTACCAGATCTGGAGAAAGATTTCCAAGTGTACTGCGATGCTTCACATCGAGGACTTGGAGGTGTGTTGATGCAAGAAGGCAAAGTGGTGTCATATGCCTCAAGGCAGCTCAAGAAGCATGAAGTCAACTACCCCACACATGACTTAGAATTAGCAGCAGTAGTACATGCCCTGAAGATATGGAGGCCCTATCTCTATGGAAAGCGTTGTGAAGTATTCACGGACCATAAAAGTCTTAAATACTTCTTCACACAGAAGGAAATGAACATGCGACAAAGGAGATGGCTGGAATTGATTAAGGACTATGACCTGAGTTTGCAATACCACCCAGGAAAAGCCAATGTAGTAGCTGATGCCTTAAGCCGTAAAACTTATGTTAACGGACTCACGGCAGGGGAATTGCCAGAAGAACTATGCAAGGGATTCAAGGATCTTAGGTTGGAGATAGTACCTGAAGGTTTTGTAGCATCTCTAGAAGTGCAACCTCTTTTGATGGACAAAATCAAGGAGGCTCAAAAAGGAGACAAAGTGATGGAAGAAATCAAGAAAAATTTAGGTGAAGGCAAGGCCAAAGGTTTTCGACTAGATGAAGAAGGCACAGTATGGTTCATGAAACGAATTTGTGTTCCAGAAGATGTGATCTCAGAAAGTTGATACTTCAGGAAGCCCATGATTCACCTTACTCCATACACCCGGGTAACACCAAGATGTATATGGATGTGAAGGAGAGGTTTTGGTGGAACAATTTGAAAAGAGATATTGCTGAATATATTGCCAAGTGTGATGTGTGTAGCCGTGTAAAAGCTGAGCATCAGAAGCCAGCAGGGTTACTTCAACCTTTGCCAGTACCCGACTGGAAATGGGATCAGATTGGGATGGACTTCATCACAGGTCTACCCAGAACCAAGTCTGGTTATGATTCTATTTGGGTTATTGTTGATCGTTTGACCAAGGTAGCTCATTTCGTGCCTGTGAAGACAACTTACACAAGTGCCAAGCTAGCAGATATTTACATGAAGAGAATAGTATGTTTGCATGGAGTTCCAAAGAAGATTGTGTCAGATAGAGGCACTCAATTCACTTCACATTTCTGGAAGCAGTTACATGAAGTCCTTGGAACTAGGCTAGAGTTTAGCACAGCTTTCACCCCCAGACTGATGGACAGACTGAAAGGGTAAATCAAATCCTGGAGGACATGCTGAGAGCATGTGCATTAGACTATAAGTCTAGTTGGGATGATAATCTCCCATATGCTGAGTTCTCTTATAATAATAGTTATCAAGCCAGCATAGAGATGTCACCATTTGAAGCACTGTATGGAAGGAAATGCACTACCCCACTTTTGTGGAGTGGAGTAGGAGAAAGAAGTCTGTTTGGTCCTGATATAATCGAAGAAGCTGAAGAAAAGGTTAGGCTGATTAAGGACAGATTGAAGGCAGCTCAATCTAGGCAGAAAAGTTATGCTGATTCCAAACGGAGAGAAGTCACTTATGATATTGGAGATAGAGCCTATCTTAGAGTCTCACCCCTTCGTGGAGTGAAGAGGTTTGGAATCAAAGGAAAACTGTCACCAAGGTTTATTGGACCTTATAAAGTTTTGTCACGTAAAGGAGAAGTGGCTTATGAATTGGAACTACCGGAAGCACTTTCCGCAGTTCACAATGTTTTCCATGTTAGTCAGCTGAAGAAGTGTCACCCTGAAATGGCAGAAACTCCGCTGAGGATACAGTGCCACTAGAAGAAGTTCAGCTGGAAAGTGATCTCACTATGAGGAAAAACCCATAAAAATTTTGGAGACAGCAGAGAGAATTACCAGAACCAAGACTATCAAATTTTGCAAAGTACAATGGAATCACCATTCAGAGGAAGAAGCAACTTGGGAAAGAGAAGATGACCTTAGAGAAGAACATCCTCACCTATTTGCTAGCCAAACCGAATCTCGAGGGCGAGATTCATCTTAAGGGGGTTAGGTTTGTAACATCCCAATTTTCACAAAAATTTAAAACTTTTCATTTGCATCATGCATCATGTCATTGCATCATTGTTTGCATTGTGTTTGAATTCAAATTATGAAATTTAGAGAAATTGTCTCAAAAACAATATTTGCATTTTATCTGCAAATGCTTTTCAAACCTATTTCAAATTTTAAATAAAGTTTTTGAATATTTTATCCCCAATACATGCTAAACATGTGGGGCATGTTTTTACAAAAGTATAGAAATTGGTTTGAGTGGTTTTGGTTTTATAAATCAAAAGTTGTTTGGATTTTGGTTAAAAACAGAAAAGAAAAACAGTTTCTGGAAAAAAGAGTGCGAAGCGAGCTAAATGGGCCGAACCCAACTAACCCTAACGCGCGCGCGATGAATAGCAAAGCCCACCCGCGTGCTTGTCTCGCTGCCAGGTGGGACCCGCCTGTCAGCAGCAACCTCCAGCCGTGATGAACACGGAGTCCTCACCGACGAAACCCTAACCAAATCGTAACCGAATCCAGCTTGTTTCGCACGTAATCGCACGCGTTTTGACCTCTATATAAACCCCACGACACCGCCGTCTTTTTGCCCCAAACAAATCGATACGAGAGCCCCCAGGCTGCCCGCACGAGACGCCGCCGTGCCGCCACTGCCGTCGACGACCTCGCCGTATTCCGGTGAGCCCTTGCGCGCATTGCCCCTCGCAACCCTCCCCTTCGCTTCGCCGCGACCGTGCGCTTCTCCCTGACACCTCGCCGTATCTTCTCGCGCAGCAGATCGAGAGATCCATCATCGACAGGAGCTCGCCGCCGCCATCCCCAACATCGACGAGCGATCCCAGGAGGAGAAGGAAGCTCGCGACCTCAACAACCACGCCATCAGATCCGCCGCGACGCCCTGCATCTCCTGGTACCAAGCCTCCATCTCCTCTTCTTTTCTGTCGCGTTTAGCTCGCCGCCGGCGATGGCGCCGCCGTAGGAACTAGGGTTCCGGCATGTTTCCGGCGGAGACGTCGGTCATTTTTGGTACAGTAGATCTAGACCGTTGGATCGTTTTTGCACGGTGGAGATTAGATGCATCACGAAGCGGTACCAGCCAATCAGAGGAGGTCACGTCTTCAAGTCGTCCGCGAAGCCTCGCCGCGCCCTTCCGCGTCTGCCCGCAACCCGTCCGCGCCCACATCGCCCGCAAGACCAGTCAACGGAGGCTCCGCACCAACCAGAAGACGCCACGTCGACGGAGGACTCCAGCGCGAGGATCTTTTCGGTTTTCTTTACGTTTAAGCCCCTGCGCATCACGGATAGGTCCCTGGATTTTAGATTCATTAATAATTTTTATTCCTTCATCCAAAATTTATAAAATTTATATTTTTGGAAAGCTAATAATGTGTAGAAACTTTCTATATGCTTAATTTGAGGTTTGGACGAAATTAATTTAGATAAATTTTAAAAATGGTTTAATTGATATTTTGGCTATAATTTAATTATAAAAATTGATATTTGAGCAAAATATTTTGCTATATTTTTGTTTGTATAAGTAATGGCCGTAGCATTGCTCTGTATTTTTGTAGAAGTGTTTTTATGTGTTTTGGCATGTAATTTGTTTTTATTGCTTTTTAGGTGTTATTTTAATAAGTAAATTATATTAAAATTGCTCTTCACATTAATTTTTCGAATAGAAAATTTAGCTAAGTAATTATGACCATGTTATATGCAAAATAACTTAGAAATATTTTACCCCACCGAAATATTTCTTCCTTAGAAAATTTTGGGTAATAAAATTTTGACAACACTTTTACTTAGAATTTTTCCTTAGAATTTTCAACACATTAAAAGTGCTAAACTTGCCTTAGAAATTTTTAGCATCTAGGAAACTTAGTTGTTTCCTTAGAAAATATTCTAAGTACTTGCTATAACAAATGTTGGTCCTTAGAAAAATTTATCAACTATTGCTTTCATACCTTTTTCCTTAGAAAAATTTTAGCACTTCTTATTTTGTTTACTTTCCTTAGAAATTATTTTGGACATGATGTGTTAGCTTTAGTCCTTAGTTAAATTTCGACCCAAGTGTTAAGACCTTGGTCCTTAGTCATTTTTGGACCTTCTTGGTTGTCTTGTTTTAACTTAGAATTATTTTATGGCATGGCATGCATGCATCTCTAGTCCTTAGAAATTTTTGCACATCATGCATGACATTTTTTTCCTTAGAAGTTTTATGAAACTTGTTTGTTCATTATGTATTGTTTGTTGTGTTAGAATCTCCGGAGGGAAACGAAGACTGTTGCAATTGCTGTTGCTATTCTGCTTGTTGCCAAGGCAAGTGGCACACCCCATAAATTTCCTAAGTATTTTTCTATGCATGACTTATTGTATTTCTTTATATGCATGTGTAGGATAGTATTGCTATGCTAAAACTACTATCTCTTTTACACTAGTTGTGTCTTGAATCCTATTGATAACTTGGTAGAATTGTTGATGCTATGCAAATTTGTTTTATTCAAAGCTTAAATTCTACTAAGTTAATTTATCACCTGGGTGGATTTGGGATTGCATGGCTGCCAGAGTTGAGTGTTTATTCACTTGTGGATTGCCACCCAGGATTAAAGGGACCAATGTTTCTCTAAGTGAAGTTGCTTATCGTGCAGCCATTAGTCAAATGGGCTCTGGCTAGATGGATTAAGTTGCGTGGACTCCTCCCGGCTTGACAAGCAGATGTAGAGGATGTAGGAGGGAACGGGTCAAGCCGGTATGGGATGGGGAATATGCTTCTGAAAAGTCTCGTCTCAACTCTCTCCTTTTCCTTAGCACAAATTGAGTGCTTGAGGATAGTTTGGGTTTGTTGGGTCTAATGGTGAAAGTGCACAACCTCTGCAGAGTTAAAAACTAAGTACTTAGCCGTGTCCCCGGTTACGGACAATTCAAGCAGCTGATCAAGGATGGCAACGGAGGCTCCCAACATCTTATTTTTCTAAGTAAAATTTTGATGGGTGAACAAGGGTAGACGAGACTATGGATTTCATGCCATATTGTCTCAAAATTTTGAAGAAAATGTTTTACAAAGTGTTAGGCAAAATTGGCTTTTATGCAAAATAGCCTTGAACTCCACCAGCCAAATATGCATATAGGCTATAGAGTTATTCCATTAAGTGTCCACATAGTGTCACTTGCCAGATCCATTTTTAATGGTATCTGACCCACTCTGTTGCAAATATTATTTTGTTGCAGACTTTTCTGACGATGAGTAAGGTCACGTTTGGGTTTCGAGTCTACAACCAACATGTTTTCGCCTGTGGCGCATCATGAAGATGGAGGCTCTTTGAAGATTTATTTCCGCTGCTTTATTTGTTTTGAGCTAGCTATAAGCTATGCAAAGATGTATCGAACTATTTATTTTTTTCAAGTCTGGATCATTCGTGTAATAATTGATACAATGTTGTGATATTCATTCTTAAACTGTGTGTGCAAATGAAACGATCCAGGGGTTTGCACTATACACAGGTACCTTGCCATTTTCTAAGTGCAGGTACATTACACTTGCATTCATCATAAAAAACCCAAAAATATCATTTATCATTGTTATCATCATCCTTGCACATTCATTTATCACCATTGCATATTTATTTCTTGTTTGCATTGCATATTTATCTTGATATCATTCATACACCTTGTGCTTGACAACCACAGGTGAGGTTGAGTACCAAAACAATTAACCTTGTTTTGTAGGTGACCAAAAGAAGGATAGGGAGATAGATCTTTCACTACTGATTCCCCGAGAGTTCGATATTAAACCCTCGAGTCACCCTCGTGGGGAAAACACGTCTTCCACTTACTACATACTCTGCACTTGGAGGCTCAACCTAACCCCGTATACTTTATCTTGCAGGTAGCTACTGAAGGCTATCACATCTACGGGTATCAAGACTGTTTTCTGGCGCCGTTGCCGGGAATCATAGCTGAAAAGATTTATCCAAGGAAGCTCCTGCACTAGTCCTGTTTTCTAGCGCCGGATTCATCACAAGAAAGTCAACATCACCAACTTGTGCTAACACCTAAGCTTGGGGAGGTTGCACCTACGTGTGCATCATCTTATCCATCTTTACCTTCAAAGCAAAATTATTTGTTTTGTCATTGTCATTGCATTGTCTTGCTTTTGTAATTCGATTTGCATTTGTGAGACACATTTTATTTTCAGTTTTGCATATAAAATTAAAAAATACAAAAAAACTTGCTAAAATGGGAGAAAGAACTAAATTGTGTGACTACACAAACACTCCTAATGATCAATTTATCTCTAAAGCTATTGCCACACCTGAGATTAAAGCTGATAGCTATGAAGTAAGTCCTAGTTTGTTGAACTTGATAACTAGGGAACAATTTGGTGGTAGTGCTATGGAGGATGCCTCTATGCATCTTCATGATTTAGTTGAAATATGTGACATGCAAAAGTTTAAGAATGTTGAAAGTGATATCCTAAAATTGAAGCTATTTCCTTTTTCACTTAGAGGAAAAGCTAAAGAATGGTTGCATTCATTGCCATCCGGTAGTATTAATTCATGGGGTGATCTTAAAGAAGCTTTTATTAAGAAATACTATCCTCCTGTTAAAATTTTGCAAAATAGAAACAACATCCTTTCTTTTAGGCAAAATGAAAATGAACATGTTGCTATGGCTTGGGATAGGATTAAACTTATGCTTCGAACTTGTCCATCACATGGGGTTAATGAATGGACCATATTACACTCTTTCTACAATGGTTTAAACTACATGTCTAGAAACATACTTGATTCTGCTGCTGGAGGTGCTTTTATGAGTAAAACTATAGTTGAAGCTAAAAATATATTGGAAAGCATTTTGCAAAACTATAGTCAATGGCATACTGATAGGGCACCCAATCCTACTAAGAAAGTGAATTCTATTGAGGAAACTAATGATTTGTCATCTAAGATGGATACTATTCTTGCTTTGCTTAATAAACCTAGTGTTGAAAATGTTCCTTTGCAAGAACTAGTTGGTAATAATTCTGAAAATATTGATGTCAACTTCATTAGGAACTATGGTAACAATGGGTATGGGAACAACAATTACAACTCTTATAACAAACCCCCATATGTGCCAAATAAATATGCTACTAGTGGTAATGTTTCTAGTGATTTGGAAAACACCATTAGATCTTTTATATCTACTCAAAAGGAGCTTAATAAGGAATTTATCTCAAAGTTTGAAAAACAAGATGCTTTGTTTGAAAGGGTAGATCAGCTTGCTAAGGAAGTGTCATCATTAAAGAGTATCATTACAGCCCAAAAACATGAGGAAACAATTAAGTATTGCCAAGAAGTTATCAATAGGTCTTGGGAACACATTCATGAGCAAGAAAGAGTTGCTAAAGAATCTATTGGGGTAATGAAAGAGAGAGAAGTTGAGGAAGTTAAAATGCTTAGTGAAGTCAAGGATCCTTTGCTTGACTTAGAAAATTGTAGCTTGCATGAACTAATCTCTATCTTACAAAAGTTTGCAAGTGATCCTTCCATCAACACTAATCAAGCTGGCTTTGGTTCCTATATTGCTAATCATGTCTTGAAAGAGAAAATTGCTAGGTACAACCAAGAGGCCATGATACCACCTAAGCTTGGGGATATGTGGATTCCTAAGGTACTAGTAACTATTGGAAAAGAGACACATCATGCCATACTTGATCTAGGATCTAGTGTCTCTGTCATGTCTAAAGAACTATATGAAGTACTTGAATTGAAAAATCTTGAAAAATGCTCTATTGAACTTGCACTTGCTGATGATTCCATTAAACATGCTTTAGGAAAGTAAGTGATGTTATGGTAGAGTTACATATGACTTTTGTGCCTGTGGATTTTCTAATCATGGACATGGGGAATAAAACCTCTAGTCCTATTATTCTTGGAAGACCTTTTCTTCGTACTACAGGTGCTATCATTGATTCAAAGGAGGGAACGTAAAGTTTCAGTTCCCACACAAGAAGTGCATGGAACACTTCCCAAGAAAGAGGGAACATCAAAGTTCAAGCTCCCTCATGAGCTTCATCTTCAATAAACAACAAGTAAGAAGCCTAGCTATATGGCTATAAAGAAAGCGCTTTGCGGGAGGCAACCCGGTTATTTTTGTGTGTGATTTTCTTTGTGTCCTCTTGCTGTATCAAGAGAGTTTGTTTTTAGTTTAGTTTCTGGAGTTTTTAATAAAGTGCCAAGTTTTACCCATTTTGGTCTTGAAAAGTTGCTTATAGCGTTCGGAGATTTTATTCCTGCACGAATCTGTGCACGGTATGATTTTTAATTCTTATTCTGTAACTCCGAATGAGCTCATATTTGAACTGTAGTTGCAACTTTTCATCCTCTGTATGCATGAATTTTGCAGAATTTTTCGACAAAGTTTGGTAGGGTAGAAAAATACGTTTTGCTGCTGCTGTTTTTCTGGACAGATTCTGTCCCATTTTGTTTTATGCATGTTTTGAACTTTTATTGAATCTTTTTGATTCAATGAGTTTATGAGTAGGCATACAACATTATATACTTTCTGGACATTCATATGATGTTTTGTTAAGGATTATATGCAGCAAGAAACCTATTTGTTTATCACTACTAATGCACCCCACAGAAAAGAAAATGGGAGAAACGGTGTTTTGAAGTTTTTTCACAGGGATTGGAGGAGATGCACCAAGAGTTATCCAAGGATGGTGAAGACCATAAGCTTGGGGATGTGAAGACAACCCCACTGGACCTACACACTCTCGGTTTGCACACGTCTAACTTCTGTTTTTCGATCGAAACACTTTATCGCATAAACTTGGAGCGTCTTTTTGTTTGTTTTTGGTTTGTTTGTTATTTTGTGAGACCACCACATTATCATTTATATGAGAAAGAGCTACTGGAAATATGGGTTGAAATATGTTGGATGCTTTTATCATATTGGGAAAAGGGATGTTTGAGTTGATTTTTAATGATACATATAGTTGCATGATTCATGAGCTTGTTTATGAGTAATAATTTGCAAATGCTTTATCAAGAGCTATCACTTATTCATGTTTTGATGCTGAAAGTTATTTTACTTTGTTTAACATGGATTAGTTAGTTCTATGGACACTCATGCATGCATCTAGATGGTCAACTTTCTCCCTCTTGCTAGCCCAAAATTCCAACAAGTAAAAACTTGTTTCCAACACCTTCAACCAAAGTTATTCCAGTGAGTCCACCATATCTACCTATTAGCTTTATGCTATTCCGAGTATGTTATATCATGATATTTGTGTTATCTATACCTCTGAATGAAAATGTTTATGTTATTGATTGTTATGGGAAAAGTTGGTTATATAGCTCTCACGAACTTGATGCACAACTTTATTTTATTGCATAAATAAAACATGACCCATTGTGATTAATAATATGATGCTAGTGGCTTGATAAATGTCCGAGGTTGGGAGTTAGCCCATATGTGCTGTCACATGCAAAGCTTTCAACATGCTCCTTCATCATTTAGTTGATATCATGTACTTTTGTTTATGGATGCCTATCATGGTGAAATGAGGTGGAAATGAAGTAGTTTAAATGAGTTTGTATAAATGGTTAGAGAGACGCCTGGGCCGCTAATCTAAGCCATGCATCATTCATGGTGGAAATTTACTTACATGCTATGGTGAACCGTCTGTGATGCACCTTATAATAAAAAGCTATTCCAATGGTAAATAAAAAGGGTGTTGAGGTTGTTCATCTTGTTTGTTTGTCTTGTCATTTTGATATGGGCTTGTTCCATATCCTGGGACAAGAGGTACCCCAGTTGACGCTCTTGATGATACTATTATTACTTACAATGATAGAACTTGAACTTGCTTTGTTTCCTAAGTTGAGTAATCATGGTGTAGGTACTTGTATTCAAGGGGCATGAGACACCTAACCTTTACTTTATCAAGCACACTACTCATATTTGCTTTCACATTAAACTTTAATCATTCAAGATGCTATGATAGGGGTAATGAGAGCTTGACACCAAGAATTCCACATTGCAATCATTAACTTAAGTAGAAGAGTTTGGAAGTTAGATGAAACTTATGCATGCTTTACCTCTACTCACATATACATCTTTCCAAAGTGTCCACCTTTTATATTCAGATTTTCATCTACACTCTATGACCAATGTAGGATGTTCTTACTTATCATTATGCATACATGTGGTCCATATTACTATCTTCTATGTTACACTTTGTGAACTATCATTGAACATCCTTGCATTGAATACTTGATATCACTTCATAAACTATTTTGCATATTGCTACTCCTTTGAAGAATGAATCATTTGACTCTATGTAGCAGTAGCAATCATCTTTGATATCCATTGTTAGTGCTATATTGCAAAGCCCATGTTAGTTTTATCACCTTCATACTCGAGGACGAGTATTGGTTAAGCTTGGGGATGTTGATGCATGTAAAATGCATACATGAACTTTGCACTATATCACTCATATTCCAATCATATTTGCATCATATAAGGGTTATACCACTGTTATTTAATGATTTTAGGAAATAAAATAATTGTTTCCTATTTTTATGGAATTAACCCTGCGCAGGCAGAAAACCCTATTTTTTCCTTTTATGTTTCAGGGACCCAAACGTCGTCAGAAAAATATGGAAAATACGAGGTCATTAATTTGGAAGGAAGAAGACGTAGGAGCGAAGGAATCAAGCAAACGGAGCCCGAAGGCCAAAAGGGGGTGGCCCACGCGGCCCCTGTACCTGGCCACGTGGGGCCCACCATTTGGGCCTCGGAGCTCCGCAGCCGTCGATCTTTCTTCCACCGCCTTCGTCTTGACCTAAAAACGCCTATAAAAGAAGTCCCACGGCGTTCTCGAAAAGAAGCGCCGCCATATCACAGAAACACGAAAACGAAGATCTGGAGCTGCAGATTGGAGGGGGAAAACTCCGGCGGGGCGCTGCCGGCGTGGTCTCCTTCATCTCCATCGACATCTCCACCATCTCCATCATGAAGAGGGAGTAGTCCACCTCTGGACTATGGGTTTGTGGAAGTAACTTATGTATCTCTCCTCTCTCTTGAGCTTCACTAATTAGTACCGTATGAGCTGCTGAACATGATTACGGTCATATTTGTATTACCTATGTGGTGGATCTTTTTGTGAGTTAATATATGTTGAGATTGCAATGTTTGTTTCAGTTATGAGTATAGATGCATATTATGTACCCCGTTCTTATTCACTTGTTATGATCAAGCATGTTTATGAGGCGTGTGTGGGGTGATGTGTGCATTAGTTGGAGTAACGGGGGGTGGTGGTGAGTGCGGTAAGTTGACAACTGAAATATCGCGATCCACTTGGGTGTTTACCTTACTTTGTTGCCTCAGTAGGGATAAACAAAAATACCATGCTACCAGAGATGTGGGTGTGACCATCGCCACTACTCTATGACTAGATCTAGCATGTTCTTATTTTCACTTCATGTCATGATACTTAAAGCTATACTCTGATTTATCTTAATTGCTAAGGTGTTATGATTTAGTTCGCATCTTGGTGGAGTATAAGAGAGATTAATAACCAAAAGATCTCTATGTTAGGACGTGATGCCCATATAATTAGTAACTTGATATCAAACTTTGTGTTGCAATCTCATATGTCAACTCTATGTGTCCATTGTCTGCCACACCATTAAAAGAGAGAGTGCATTTGTGAAACAATGAACCCCGGTCCATTTTTAATCATAAGAAACACCTTTCCAACCACTTTTATCACTTTTCCATTTTCTGCCATTATTAAATCCGAAAATACAAAAACACTTTTCCATCTTGCATTCATCATAAAAAAACCAAAAATACCATTTATCATTGTTATCATCATCCTTGCACATTCATTCATCACCATTGCATATTTATTTCTTGTTTACATTGCATATTTATCTTGATATCATTCATACACCTTGTGCTTGACAACCACATGTGAGGTTGAGGACTAAAACAATTAACCTTGTTTTGTAGGTGACCAAAAGAAGGATAGGGAGATAGATCTTTCACTACTGATTCTCCGAGAGTTCGATATTAAACCCTTGAGTCACCCTCGTGGGAAAACACGTCTTCCACTTACTACATACTCTGCACTTGGAGACTCAACCTAACCCCGTATACTTTATCTTGCAGGTAGCTACTCAAGGCTATCACATCTACGGGTATCAAATGCTCGTATTTATTTATCAACCATAAGTCCATTGATGCATGTAATGATCTATGTCCTTACTTACTCAAGGACGAGTAAAGGTTTAAGCTTGGGGAGTTGATACGTGCATTTTATATCATCATTTATGCAACCTTTAGTAGCATATTAGAATGTTATATGCACTGTTATATCAATGTTTTTACATGTTTTAGATGATTTAGGGGACTTTCATACAAAGTCCCTATTTTTTGGTATTTAATTTCTGGGAGGCAGAAAACCCCCTTTTCTTGTTTTTATTGTTTCAGGAGTTTCAGGAACCCAAATAATAAAAGGAAAAATACCACTGAGGTTTTTCATCGGAAGGAAGATGATGGAAAGAAGACCGAAGAGAGGAGTGCCACGAGGGCCAAAAGGGGGTGGCCCACGTGGCCCATGTACCTGGCCGCGTGGGGCCCACCAAAATCGCCCTCGGGCACCTCCTCGCCTGGGGCTTTTTAGCAACGCCTTCGTCTCACCCTAAAACCGACGCCCTAATTTTCCCTAGTCCATCCAAGGTCGCGGCGGCGGCGAAACTCCTGATTCCCTCCGAGGGGGATCAGATCCTGCTGCTCCGGAGCTCAAGAGAGGGGGAAATCACCGTCATCATCATCACCTCTCCTCCTTGGCGTGGGAGGAGGCCTCTACATCATCACCCCCATCAAGACCAGCACCATCTCCATCATCATCTCCGTGATCCACTCCGTTCCCCTCATAGTTTGAGAGTTGCTATACCCTAGATACTTGTCTTTGCTACTATTCATGTTTGTGATTGAGTACTTGTCATTATTTGTGGGTGAAGTTATAATTTCAGATTGTGTTGTACCACTTATGCCACTGATTATGATCATGTTTGCACGTGTTGTGAGTAGTTCCCGTATGTTCCTGAGGGCATAGGATGAATTGGCAATGATTTATATATAACATGTGTTGGTATTTTGTCAAGAGTTTATCTTTTATGTGATTCTATGATGGTGTTGTGCGAACGTCGACTGCACAACACTTCACCTATATGGAATCATAGGAAAACACCGTAGTATAATGAATTGAGGAAAACTTGGGAGTACAAGTAAACCTGAGATTGAGTCATGAAGTTATATTATGAGGGTATTAGTATCGGGGACCTTAGAGTGTAATGCTATGGTGGGACATTATGTCTTAATAATTCTTGTGCAGTCATTTACTTGGCCACATGATCCATCATAAGGTGTTGTAGTCTATTTGTTTAGCTATACCGAATTATGGCTCCGTCCAAAGAAGATTAAAACTTGACAAGATATTCAATGTGTTGTTTAATAAATCTCTATGCCTAGCAACGTCCATGCCGCTCTCGGGAACGTTTTCCACATATAAGTTACACATCACTTGAGCTTGTCCTCTTGCCACATAAGAGGATTGGGCTTTCTCTCCTTGAGAGATTTCACTTGCTACTGTTACTTGCTGCATTGAAATTATACAACCAAAAATACCAAAAACACTTGTATCTTTTATCGTTTTATTTATCAATCTTACTAACCAATACCTTCAGCTCCTCGTGGGTTCGACAACCTTTTCTAATTAAAAGGTACTACAATTGATCTCCTGCACTTGGGAGTCATCAATTGGCAGCTCACGAAAGGAGATGCACACATGGAAGAAGATGTTGATTCAGATTGTGAAGATGGAGGCGAGTTCAACAATTATGATGACTTCCTTGTGCGTTGTGAAGGTGACACTGATGTTGAGGATTGTTTCCCAACACAAATCCAAGAGGTTGCTGTAGATGAAATAAGGTCCATGGAAGAAATACCAAATGAAGGTAGAGTTAAAGATGCTAAGTATAAAGCAGAGAAGACAAGGGCAGCAAAGAGAAGGGCAATAGAAGGAGTCGTAGAGGATGAAAGCATCATATTTAGTGACCAAGATAGTGATGATTGCAAGGAGCTAACTGATTCAAGTGACAATGATCAGGCCGTAGATGGAAATGATTTCTCCAAAACAAAAAGAAAGAGCACAACCACAAAGAGGCCGAAGAGATCTTATTATGATGAATCACGATTGAATGAAGATTCTCAATTTCTGCTTTACATGTGCTTTGAAGATGTCCATCGGTTTAGAAGGGCACTTTTAAACTATCATGTTGTTCATCAAAGGGACTGGGAATATTTGAGAAATGACAAGGATAGGATCACAGTCTGTTGCAAGTCGAACAGCACATGCCCCTTTGTAGTTATGACATCAACCATTATGGGAGAGACTACCCATGTGATTCGGCAACTTGTCTTGCCTCACACTTGTGGCAAGACTAATGAATCTTCGAGGATTAATAGTGCATGGCTGAAAAAGACTTATGAAGATCAAATAAAAAGTGACCGAGATATGAAGATATCAGCACTAATGGACATGGTTAGGAAGGACTATGGTGTATCCATTTCTAAGCATATGGCTTACATGGCAAAAAACAAGGCACTAGTGTCAATTGATGGACATCATGAGAAACAATACTTGAGGTTAAGAGATTACCTCCAAACCGTGCTGAACACAAACCTTGGTAGTCGCTGCATAGTAAACACTATAGTTAATCCAGACCCAAAAAAAATCCTCGATTCCTTGGCTTATTCTATTGCTTGCACGCGCAAGTGGAAGGATTCTTACAAGGCTGCAGACCATTTATTGGTAAGATGCGAATGTCACTAGATTTTTCACTTCCTTGCTAAAATTTATTGCTTGCCATTGTATTTTTGCAGGTGTCGATGGGTGTTTTCTGAAGCTAGGCAATGGGTTCCAAATACTAGCCCCGCTTCCGTTTGCTTTTTTTTTTTGCGGGTTGGGCTCTATTTCGCTCACGGGCTTGTACAAGAGAGAACATACGGTACAAAATACCAGGCCCACACGACAGATACGCATTAGAGTGTCTAAATCACCTATTTTGGGCTGGTTGCAACTGATTAGACAAAAACCTGGGGCTTGGTGCAACAAGTGGTTTGATTCTGTGTTCTATGCAACAAATGCACCAAACCTTGGTGTTATGTGCAATTTTCTCTACACGCGGCAGTCGTTTCTCTTTGCACTGTCATTCTAACTCGAGAAATCTTTTAGGTCTGCACAAGATTACAAGAGTTGAAGACCAGTAGAGCAATACATACTGCCGTTTACTGCAAGATGCATCACAAGCTTAAAATTGCACACAATGCTTCCTGCGGTTTATAATTTTGAAATAAAGGCTAAAACTGAAAAATGATTTTTATGGGGCAATTTTTGGTTTTGAAATGTGCAATTGAGTGGTTGTCTAGTGACACGTCCTAGATCTCTGAATGAACATAAGTCTTTCTTGTGCACTTTAGGTTAGAAATGTGCAATTGGGAGAACCAACCCATGGCTTAGAAGGATGCTTATAACTTTAGCCTAACATAGTTCAACCCTGGTTCCAAAGTAAAAATATAGACGCCTTTGGAGACTTCGTTAATTTAAAACCCGAACCCTTAGCTCATATCGAAAGAATATGCGTTTGTATTGTGTTTTCCTAAGTGCAATTAGGTTGTTGAACATAATGCATAAAATTGATTTTTTAAGATGAAAATTCCACACATTTATTTGAATAATTATGGGCCTAGAAAATACATTCCTTTTTTACAATTATAAGTATTATGGGTCTGGTAGCTTCTCTCCCAAGTTACGACAACATCACTTCCTCCCGCCATTGCCGCCAACATCACAATTTTTTCCTATCAACAACAGTTTCACTTGGTCATGCCTATGTAAAAAAAATCACCCAAGCCATACCGGTCACAAACGGGGCGTACATGTTAACGTAGGTGGAAGCGTGAGACTCTCACGTTCGCACACGTAGCCAATATAGTGTAACAGGCTCCGGACTCATTGTGTGATAGGATCCGTCCATATGTGACGTGAATGAGCTCTTCATCAGAGCAATGCATGAGGAATGGTGTGAGCCGCACCACACCGCGATGTTGTGCCATACTGATTGGGCGCCATGGAGATTGATTTTTTGGAAAAATAATAATCAAATTCTCTTTTTCAAAGTTTCAAAAAACATGAGCAAAATATCCGAAATGTAGATAATGTCGAACTCCACCGATGTGTGAAAACCGATATGACATAATTTGTATTCTAGGCAACCCAAATAATAAAATTTCACAAATTTGCAAAATGTGCACCCACATCAAGACTTTTGTTTTTTTCTAAGCCTTATGAATTATTTTTTATTCACTTTTTACACAATAGTAGAGCAGTGCGAGACGCAAGAAATAAGTAAAATTTGTCAAAATTCAGAGGGTAAATACACAAAAATTTCTCAATCTGGGGGGCGGTGGCCCCCATGACGTATACATAGCTCCGCCCCTTCATGACACCGTAGATCAATATATATTCTCAAATTAGCTTGATCCCAATGCAAAATAGTTGAAACATATAAATAAAGTCTTACATGATAAATATAGCATGATAGCAATTACATCTAGGATTTTCATTTTCAATTCTTTTCGAAAAATAACTGAGCGCATTTTTTTTCTTAAAGGGCTCCTGGTGCCCAAGCTCCATAAGGACGCCGGCTATTGCGACACTCCGTTCATAATTTAGTTTGTTTTGAAATTCCTCTATAAGAGAAGACAAAATGAAAACACCTTGTGCAACAGCGGGCCGTTTTGGAAAAGAGCGAAATGGGGTTTCAAATTTCAACAATTTTTTATTGCAATATATCAATATTAACAATTGAACATTCTTTCATTTGAAAAAAGCTTGACTAGCATTTACATCTCCAATTAATCAAGCGAATCTGCGCATGTGAACTTATTTCAGATAAAATGCAGTTTTGCAATTTTGCTACACCGGCGTCAAAGAAGTACACCTTGTGCCCGCCTAAACCGTGCAACAAAAAAAACATGCGCATTGGGTGCTTTTGGCGTATAGCATGGTACGGAATTCAGAAGAATCTTCGGAAGTTGAGGTGAAAGTAACTTCTCTACCCTTGGGGGAGAAGATAAACCACAATTAGGGTATGTACAATGGGGAGTCTTAGGGAGATGCTCAAGAAAATAAACCGGTTTTTGTTTAAGCATTGGTGCTTATTCTGTTCTATACATATAAGCACCGGTGCTTCACAAAAAGTCATAAACACCTCTCTAAGGGCATCTCCAGTCGTTCGGCCCCCCAGGGCCCAAAACTGCGATTTTTTTGGCCGCCGCGGCGCCAAACGGCGCGAATTATGATCCGGGGGGGGGGGGGGGGGGGGCTGTTTTCCAGCCGTGAACCCAGGCCGCCCCCCAGCCGGTGATTTGGCCACATTTCGGCATAAACAAAGGCCGGCCCTTTTTGGCATACAAATTCACACATAGGAATAGTTTAACATACAAATTCACACACAAATAAATATTTCAACAATGCAAGCAAATAAAACAAATCGTACTAGGCATTGGCATCGCCATTATCAGCATTGCCATTGCCCTTGCGCGCCCACAAGTGCTGCACCAGATCATTTTGTAGAGCTTGATGTGTTGCAGCGTCTCGAATCTCCCGGCGCGTGGCGAGGAAGGCTGCCCATGATGCCGGCACCTGGTGATCAACATCTGCAAGAGGACCCTGACGGTAGTATGGTGCCCTTGCCTCACTGTCAGGCACCGGGCGATCCCGCTCACTCTCAATGATCATGTTGTGCAAGATCACACAACACTGCATCACCTCCCACATGTTGGACTTCGACCAAGTCATAGCTGGGTACCGGACAACAGCGAATCGAGACTGCAGCGCGCCAAATACCCGCTCAACATCCTTCCTGCAAGCCTCCTGGCACATGGAAAACCAAGCCTTCGCGCTTCCTGGCACAGGGTTGAAGATGCTCTTCACAAATGTTGCCCACTTCGGGTAGATGCCATCTGCAAGATAGTAGCCCTTTGTGTACTGGTGCCCATTGATCTCGTAGTTCACGGGGGGAGAATGGCCTTCGACAAGCTCGGCAAAGACATCCGAGCACTGCAAGACATTGATGTCGTTGTGAGTTCCTGGCATACCAAAGAATGAATGCCAAATCAACAAATCATATGAAGCCACGGCTTCAAGAATCACCGAGCACTCTCCTTCCTTTCCCTTGTACATCCCCTACCAATCAAATGGACAGTTCTTCCATGCCCAATGCATGCAGTCGATACTAATCAAGCATCCCAGGAAAGCCTCTTGCTTCATTCTCTGCGAGGAGGCGAGCAGTGTCTTGCGCATTGGGTGATCGCAAGTACATTGGGTCAAAGACTGCAACCACTGCCCGGCAGAAATTATTCAAGCACTCAATGGCCGTGGACTCGCTCATGTGCAGATAGTCATCATGTGCCTCTGCGGGAGCACCGTATGCAAGCAACCTCATGGCCATCGTGCACTTCTGAATTGAGGTAAAGCCTACCGTGCCGGTGCAGTCCTTCTTCAATTTGAAGTAGGTGTCGAACTCCCGGATGGCATGCATGATCCTGATGAAGAGCTTGCGGTTCATCCTGAAACGACGCCGGAACACCTTCTCGTCCTGCGTAGGATCATCAGCGAAGTAGTCGGACTAGAGGATGCAGTACCCCTCGTACCGCAGCCTCGGCTTGCTCTTGCGGCGACCGCGCGTCGATCCAACACGCCGCGGCCCCGCCTCGTTGCCGAGCAAGCCGCCGAGGCAGGCCAAGATCAGCAGGTGTTCTTCGTCATCGATGGCGGCCTGATCTTCCTCGTCGAAGAGCTCGGCGAGCATCTCCTCGGTGTCGGAGTCCATGGCTGGGTCGGGCAGAACGCCGAACACCTTGCGGGCGGGGTGGACGGGTTTCGCCCCGAGAATCTCCCGGTGGCTAGATCGCGGCGGAGGGAAGTGGGCGGCGCCGGCTGCGTGGCGGGGCTGGACGACGGGTTTCCTAGCTGCTTGTGTACGGCGGCGCAAGGAGGGGTGGTGGCGGCGACGGCATGGTGACGGCGAGACGGGCAGAAGAATAGGCGAGCCGGGGTGGGGAAAATGCGTTGTCTCGCCGACAGCGTTGTCCCACGCGTGCTTTTGCTTCCACGCCCCCGGCCGAACCCAATGGGCTAGGTTTCGCCTAGGGGCACCAGCGCTTATTTCCGCCGAAACGGCTATATTTGGCCTTCTAGGGGGCCGGCTGGTAGAAAAATGGCGCTATTCACCTAAAAAGGCGCTATTTAGCATCCTAGGGGGCGCTGGGGAACGACTGGAGATGCCCTAAGCACTGATTCCAACGTTTCATCTGGCGCCTAGGTAAATTGGTCGTTACGGCTTGGTTGGGGCCCACCCGCCATCGTGGCCACTTGTTATATCACGAGCCGAAGCCTGAACAGCGGCCGGCAGGCGATCAAGAAGTCCAGCCGCCGGTCCGCGATCATCCGGAGTAAGATAAACCAACATCAAGAGTAGGGTACAGAAAAAACTTCCCGTCAGAATAACAAATTACAGAAGCAAATCTCTGCTGCATATCATCCATCAAGAGCATGCTCTTGACAGGGAAATTAGCTGCTGCTAATCAGTAGCAACAATCAACACACATCGAAATTAAGGAATTACTGCATCAATCAGACGTTGATTCCAGTTTCAGATAACACAAACTTCCGGTCATAACTGGGCAAGGCAAACGCAGGTGACGACGGGCCGATCAACACCTACGGAGCAAGGATCTGCCGGGCGGCGGTGACGTCATTCCACACAGCCTGCACTAGAAGCATGTGGAGGCTGGCGTCGACGAAGGCTCCCTCGCGGTCGGCGACGGCGAGCGCGTTCGGGATGGCTGCAGGGCTGGACAGAAGGGTGATGGCGGTCGACAGGTGGGCGCAGGTCAAGCTGGACGTTCGGGGCGAGCTTTTTGGCTCGCACCAAGCTTTTCCAGGCTCGGCCCGAGTTGAGCTCGGCCCGCAACTGTATATCACCGAGCCGAGCCCAATAACCTCACCGCAGGAAGCTCGTGGCTCGCCTGGCTCGGCTCGGTCCAGCCCGCTGGCTCGGCCTTTCTGCAGCCCATTTACACGCGAGCTAGGTCACAAAGGTCACACGCGAGCCTATTTGCAGCTTGCTCGAATCACTCCTCTGCTGCTTCACTCCCAGTCCCAGGACCGCCGCCGCTCTGCAGGTCGTCTCCGTCGCCGCTTCGACTCGCCGCCATCGCCGTCCCGCAGCCACAGGTGCATTTCTCGCTCTCTTTCCCCACTCCCATCGCGTCTCGTGACTCGTGAGATCATCTGACTGATCCAAGACAAACAAGTCGTCGCCGCCTCCATCGATGAAGCCGAAGGAACCTAATAAGGAAAGAAAATTGTCCGCATTCTATGGGGGAAAATCGCCCAGGGCCGTTGCCGCCAAGCCGGCGTCCACAAGGGGGAAGAAGGCCAGCAGCGGTCGCCGCTCGAAGGCGAACCCGAGCATCATGCTGATTGATCCGCTAGACAAGGAGCAACCAGTGCGCGCGAAGCGACACCCGCCTCCGCCTCGTCGTCTCCCTGCCAACATAGCCGCCGCCGGCCGTGCGGCAGGCGGTGTTGCCTCTTCTTCGGCGTCGGAGGTACTGCTGGTGAGTGCCTACCCACATTCTGTAGCTATCCTTTGGAGCATCGATTCAGGCACTTTGGTTACCAGAGTGATGTGCAAAAATTAGTTCATGTACATACACCTCTTGTAGTTGCTCTGCTAGTATAGAAACACTTTGGTTACTGGAGTCTTTCAGAATCTCTTTGTTGTGTTGTATCTATCCATCTCACCTTTGTTTGGTTTTAGTGTTGACGCCTAAATAACTCAAGTATATACCATGGAAAATTAAGTGTGTATAAGTATCCTTCTTTCGTGCTGTATGAGATTGTCAGTTCATGACATGTAACATAATTTTTCATTGTAATTGCTGCTGCTAGTATAGAAGCACCTGTTGTAGTTGCTGCTGCTAGTATAGAAGCAGCAACTACATAGTATAGAAGCACCTCTTGTAGTTGCTGTTGCCTGTTATATAATTGTGTATGCAAATGTAGTGATGTTCTTTCTTTATGGTTCTAACAGGAAAAAGATATGGATGATGGTGAAGAGGAAAATGATCAACTTGATAATGAGGGTGAAGAAGGGGCGTATGTGCCCGATGATGAAGAAGAAGATGACAACTCCTTTGACCATGATGATGTTATGTCCGAGGATGATGCTGTAGGCCTTGCTCGAATCAATGAAGTCGAGCAAACAACCGTGGATGTTAGTTCAGGAGAAGATGAAGGCACAACTAGGGTGGACACAAGTTTCAAAGGAAAGAAAAAAAAGAAGGGGAAGACAACTGTTGAGAATTCAAAGACTTGGATCTATTTTCAGAAGGTGTGGGTTGACGATGAAGAGAATCCAGAGGGGCCTAAGGTGTTGAAAGCACAGTGTCGTCATTGCCCAACGATATATGTGTACGAACAAGGTTCAAGCACCTCAACCCTCAACAGGCATTGGAAATCAAAATGCAAAAACCTCAATGCAAAGCGTCTTAGGGAGCAGATACAGACCCGTCTGAAGTTCAAGCCAGACAATGCTAATGCAAATATTCCGGCGTCAACAATTCCAGGACATATAGGGTTTGACCAAGCTGTTGTCAAGGAGCTCATTGCTAAAATGATAATGGTACATGAGTATTCATTTAGAATGATTGAACATCAGTGGTTCAACATTGTCATGAAGTATTTGAATCCACTCTATCAGTCCATAGGAAGGAAGGCAATCCGAGCTGAGTGCATGAGGGTTTACAAGAGAGAAAAAGTTTGCCTTAAAGTAGCACTCCAGGATGTTGAATACATTAGTCTCACTCCAGGATGTTGAATACATTAATCAAACCATTGCTTATATGTGTGTGGTGGCACACTATATTGATGCAGATTGGAACATGCAAACCCGTGTTCTTGCCTTCATAGAGTTGGACCCACCTCACTCTGGACATGTGATTGCTGATGCTGTTTGGGACTGCATAGTTGAATGGAAGATAGAGAGCAAGGTAATATCCATCACACTTGACAACGCTTCAAATAATGATGTTGATGTTAAATATTTGAAGGCAAAGTTCACTTTCTGGAGATGCAAACAATTTGAGGAAGGTTATTTCCATGTTCGCTGTTGTGCACATATTGTCAACTTGGTGGTGCAAGATGGGACAGCATGTATGGGCAGTTTGATCACAAATTTACGGGAGACAGTTAAGTACTTCAAGAAGTCAACTGGTCGCTTATCAAGGTTTGTGGAAATTTGCCGGGGTTAAGATCTCAATATTGGTGCTCACTTGACCCTAGATTGTTGTACAAGGTGGAGTTCAACCTACAAGATGATAGCTACTGGCCGTCCATATAAAGAAGCATTAAGAGAGTATGCTAATAAGGACCTACACTATATATGGTAGCCTACAAGTGACGAGTGGAAGTTATATGAGCTCATCGAGCCAATGCTCTTCGCTTTTGCTCAAGTAACTACTGCATTTAGGACTTGAATGTACCGGTATGATTTTCAAAGGTTCCCATAGTGACTTGAATGTGCAAGTTATATCAAAGGTTTCAATAGTGACTTGAATGTGCCGGTATGATTTTCATGTCTTTCTTGCATTTCAACTTTCTATTTCATTGCCATGTAATGTAAAATTGGTGGCTAACTTCCGCAAGTTTAGGACAAGGAGGAAGATGAGAGGAAAATGTGGAGACCATCAAGTTGCCTAAGAGTGTGGTGAATAACAACCATTGGTAAGTAAATATTTACTACATGTTTGATATTCCACTTGTCATTTGAGTGAAGCATCCACTAAAGCTCTTGTTACTTCTAAACTGTCAAGCCATGTGGATGTTGCTATTTCGGTTCATGGAGAATTGAGTTGAAGATTGGAGATGGATGTTCATGTTGCTTATGTTGAACTTGTGTAACCGAAACTTGGAAACCTTTCATGCGGATGTTGCTTTATTTGAATTTGTGCTATTGAACTTAGAACCTAAATTATCACCAGAAAGATTTGTGTAATGGAGAATTGAGAATTGAGTTATGTTGCTTTTGAATTTGTGCTATTGAACTTATGTTGCTATTGAACTTATGTTGCTTTTGTATTTGTGCTATTGAACTTATGTTGCTTTCATGGAGAATTGAGAATTGAGTTGAAGATTTGTGTAATGGAGCTGTTGCTATTTCGTCCAGTTTAGTCTCTATTAACACCAGAAAGTTTCTGCTATGTTTTTCCTGTAAATATTGCTCTGTTTTTCCATTGTTTTTGCTCTGTTTTTCCTCTTTTTCTCCTCTGTTTTTGCTCTGTTGCTGACTCGCGAGCCAGCCCGAGCTGGACCGAGTTTCTTCATTGCGCGGGCCGAGCATGTTTTACTAGCTCGTTGGACAACAAATGAGCCAGACCGAGCCGAGCTCAACACGTGCGAGCTAAATGCAGGCTCGCACCGAGCCTGCACCGAGCTGGCTCGTGTCTAGCCTGAGGCGCAGGACCACTCGGTGGCTTCGCGAGCTACCTCCAGCGCCATCAGGGAGTCATGGAGCCTCTCCAGGGCGGCCCTCACCGCGGCGTCCTGCGGGGCGAGGAACTCGACGGAGAGCAATGCCACAGACGCGCCGGCGAGGTTGTTGGCCCGTGAGATCTTTTCGCTCGAGAGAGAGAGAGAGAGAGAGAGAGAGAGAGAGGGAGTGTGTGCCAAAGAAATGGTTTGCCTCAATTTTCTCTTTGTATTCATCCCTCTAAATAGGGGCTGCAGCCTGGCTGCCTAAGTCAACTATCCAGTCACATCACAGATGACGTGACCGGTCATACCTCTATCTGACATGCCACTGTTGGCGATGTCATGACTAGAAACTACTGTAGGTGACGTCTAGCACGTCCTACACTGTACTTGATGCAGAAGCATCACTTCAGGACACTGACTACAGGACAAAAGAGTCACTGTATCAGAGGAGCCTGGTAACTAGTTCGACTCAGGACAGGCCCTGGAGTCGAACACATCCTCGACTTGGGACAGACCCCGAAGTCGGCACTCGATACACTTTGTCGACTCCTCACACTCGAAGGAACGTCGACTGGACACACAAGCCTATTTCCAACAATCACTCCCTAGGCTTGAGTTCCGGAGACACCTCCACCATGCCTATCCTTGTCCGCAGCTCCGCCAGGCGGACTCGACCAAGTGGCTTGGTCAGCATGTCTGCGAGTTGGTGTTCGGTGGGCACGAACTCCAGCTCGACTTTCTTCGCCTCCACGCAGTCTCGAATGAAGTGGTACTTCAAGTCGATGTGCTTTGATCGCTCGTGGAAGACGGGATTCTTGGCGAGCGCGATAGCCGACTTGTTGTCGACCTTGAGCACCACGTGCTCAGCTTCGCCGTTGCTGAACTCGGACAGCAACCGAGCCAGCCAGATCCCCTGGCAAGCAGCTGTGGCAGCCGCCACATACTCCGACTCGCAGCTCGACAGAGCCACGACCTTCTGCTTGAGTGACTGCCAGGTCACTGGGCTGCACCCGAGGAAGTACAGGGTGCCCGACGTACTCTTGCGCGAGTCGACGTCGCCCGCCAGGTCGCTGTCGCTGTAGCCGACCAGGCGCGGTGCACCTTCTCTCCTCCCATACCTACACCCGAGTCGCTGAGACCCGGCGATGTAGCGTAGGATGTGCCTCACAGCCGCGAGGTGCTCCAGAGTTGGAGCCTCCATGAACCTCGATACGAACCCGACTGCGAAGGTCAGGTCCGGCCTCGTGTGCACCAAGTACCTGAGGCTCCCGACGATGCTCCGATACTCGGTCGCATCTGTCGCGGGTGCCGTGCTGCACTTGGACAGCTTGAAGCGTGGCTCCATGGGTGCGTGGACGGGGTTGCACCCGCCCATCCCCGCCTTCTCGAGCAGCTTCTGGGCATAGGCACCCTGCGAGATATCGATCCCGCTGGGTCCTTGTCGAACCTCGATGCCAAGGTAGTAGCTTAGCAACCCGAGATCGGACATCTGGAATAGGCTCCGCATCTCCAGCTTGAATCTGTCGATGTCGCTGGAATCCGAGCCTGTGATCACCAAGTCGTCGACGTAGACACCGACTAAGAGCCGGCTCGGAGTCGCTCCTCGCGCGTACATGCCATGCTCCGACTCGCACCTTGCGAAGCCGAGCGTGACGAGGCATGCATCGAGCTTGGTGTTCCATGCCCTTGGCGCCTGCTTGAGGCCGTAGAGCGCCTTGCTGAGTCGAAGCACCAGGTGCTCCTTCCCCTTTGCAGCGAAGCCGGTTGGCTGCTGCACATACACCTCTTCCTCCAACTCGCCGTTGAGGAAGGCTGACTTGACGTCCATGTGGTGGACGTCCCACCCCGCACTCGCCGCCACGGCTAGCAGTAGCCTGACGGACTCGAGACGGGCCACGGGTGCGAAAACCTCGTCGTAGTCGACCCCGTGCCGCTGCACGTAGCCCTTCGCCACCAGGCGAGCCTTGTGCTTAAGGACTGCGCCATGCGCATCCTTCTTCACCTTGTACACCCACTTCAGGCCGATCGCGCGGTGACCTGGTGGTAAGGTGGCCAGCCTCCAAGTCGAATTGGACTCGATGGCCTCCAGCTCCTCTTGCATCGCCTGCCTCCAGCTGGCATGCACCTTCGCCTCATCGAACGAGCCTGGCTCTTCGGAGGCGAGATAGTGGAGCTCCTCGTCCGGCTCAAGGGCCGAACCCACTTCGAGCACGTTCTGCAGAGTGCGGAACCGGTGGTCGAAGCTCATGTCGTCTTCTCCATCGAGCATACCTGAGTACCTCGAGGGTGGCGTGACGAACTCGACGCCTGAGACAGCCGGAGTCGAAATCTCGGCTGTCGGGTGCTCCGGTGTTGTTGGAGAACCAGCTGGGGATGCACTCCCCACTCCAGGAGTTGGCGAGTCTGGAGTCGGCGAGTCGGGTGCTGGACCCGCACTCCCGTCACTCGAAGTTGGTTGCGGCTCGAACACCATGTGCTCAACCGCGAAAGTGTCGACTCCGAAAGTGTTCACCGGAGTGTCCGGCGAACTCCAGTCCCAGCTCGCGTTCTCGTCGAACACGGCATCTCGCGTGATGGTCACGCGGTTAGTCACCGGGTCATAGGCCCGATAACCCTTCGTCCCAGGTTGGTACCCGACGAAGATCATCGGCCTGCTCCGGTCGTCGAGCTTCTTCAGCCCGGGGCGCGTCTCTCTGACATGCACCACGCACCCGAACGTGCGCATGAAGCTCACATTCGGCTTGCGGCCATGCCAGGACTCGAACGGCGTCATGCCGTCCACGCTCTTGGTTGGCGACCTGTTCAAGATGAACACGGCCGTCGTCACTGCCTCACCCCAGAATTCTCCGGGTACCTTCTTGGCCTTCAGCAGACTGCGGGCCATGCCCACAATCGTCTGGTTGCGTCGCTCCACGACGCCATTCTGCTGCGGGGAGTACGGAGCCGTCAGGTGACGCTCCATCCCGAGCTCAGCGCAGTATGCTGTGAAGGACCCGGAGGTGAACTCGCCTCCGCGATCCGTGCGCAGCGTGCGCAGCTTGCAGCCTGTTTCTGCTTCGGCTCCCGCCTGGAGTCGAATGATGGCGGCTGCGGCCTCGTCCTTCGTCGAGAGAAGGGCGAGCCACATGTACCGCGACAGGTCGTCCACCAGTAGGAGGAAGTACCTCTTCCCACTCGGTGTGGCCGGGGTGATCGGCCCGCAGAGGTCGCCATGGACCAACTCGAGTCGCTCCTTCGCCCGGAACTTCGCTTGCTTTGCGAATGGGGCTCGCCTCTGCTTCCCTGCGAGGCAGGCGTCGCAGAGCTGGTTCACGTGCTCCACCAGAGGGAGGCCACGCACCATCTCGCCCTTCGCCAGTCGGCGCAAGCTGTCGAAGTTGAGGTGCCCGAACCGCGCATGCCAAGTCCACGCCGGGTCGTCGCCAGTGCCCACGACTAGGCACACTGGCTGCGCGACTCGCGCGTGCAGCTTGTACATCCGTTCGGCTCTCGCCTGACCTTGATCAGGAGCTGCCGCTCCCTATCACGCACTCGAAGGATCCCATCCTCGATCAGCACCTGGCAGCCGTTCTCGTCGAACTGGCCCAGGCTGATGATCTGCGTGTTCAGCCGGGGTATGTAGTACACCCCGGTGACGGCCCGATGCTCGCCTGACTTGCAGACGAAGAGCACCGTCCCTTGCCCGCAGATTTCGACTCGCGAGCCATCACCGAACTTACAGTTCCAATGATGCTTGTGTCGAGTTCCGCGAACGCGGCGCGGTCACCAGTCATGTGATTGGTGGCGCCCGAGTCGAGGTACCAGACGCCCTTCTTGGCGTCCCCCTCTTGCGCCAGGTTCACCTGCGCCTTCTCCTCTAGCATGAGGAGGACCGGCTCCTTGCGAGTCGGGTCAGCCAGCTCCTTGCGAGCTGGCGCAGTCGAGTGCTTTCCACTCGACGAGGGTGTCGAGTCCTTGCGACCCGACACTCCCGGCTGCTGGAGCCGGGTGGCCAACTCCTCCCGAGTTGCCATGGTCAGCTCCTCCTGAGCCAACGCAGTCGAGTGCTCTCCACTCGACGAAGTTATCGGGTGCTCTCCACCCGACGAGGCTGTCGAGTCCTCCTGACTCGACACTCCCGGATCCTTGCGACCCGAGACGGCCGACTCCTCTCGAGTCGCCGAGCCCAGCTCCTCCCGAGCTGGGGCAGTCGAGTGCTTGCCACTCGACGATCCTGCCGAGTCCTCCTGACTCGACGATGCTGTCGACTCCTCCTGAGTCGACATGTCCCACTCCGCGATCCACTGGATCGGCGCGAGTTCCTTCGGAGGAGTCGACGATCCCTCCGACTCTGCCACCGGTCGAGTCGCTGACTCTGCCACCGGTCGAGACAAGGGTGCCGCCTCCGAGGTGCTCGACTCCGCCTGGCGAGTCGAAGCAGGGAGCTGTGGGGCAGTCGCGATGGTGCAGGTCTCCATCATGAGGAGTGCGCTGTCATCCTCATCGTCTCCGCCACGGACGAGGTGTGCTTCCGCACCCTCTGCGCACGAGGTGTGCTTCCTCGCGCTTCTTCTTGCGGCAGTCCCGCACCCAATGGCCGGCGACTCCGCAGTACCTGCACGTGTCTTTCGACGTGCCAGGGTTCCCAGCTCCACGAGCTGAGTTGCCTCTACCGCGACCGCGCGGCTTGCCGCCGCCGCGTCCGGTATGGCTGGAGGATCCACCTCCATCCTGCAGGCGCATCCGAGAGAACCACTCCTCCTCCGTGAGGAGTAGTTTCCCAGCCTGCTTGGCCTCCGGCTTCTCCGCCTCATGTCGCTCCTCAGCCGTTTTGAGGCGGCCGATGAGCTCCTCCATGGGGAGCTTGTCGAGGTCGAGCAGGTCTCGATTGAGCATGCCATCTGCGAGAACCTCGTGGGAACGACCGAGAGAAACTTACGGATTGTGTCTGGCTCGGTGATGGTGACGCCGAGCACCCCAAGCTGCGACACGAGTGACGACATCCGCATGGCGAAGTCGTCGATGTTCTCGCCGTCGCCGAACTTGATGGCCTCGTACTGCTTCTTGAGCGCAGTCGCCTTCGCCTCCCGGACACGGGTATCTCCGACCCGCATCGTCTTGATCGCCTCCCACGCCTCCTTGGCCGTCTTCTTCGACGCCAGTGTGGAGATCATCTCCGGCGGAACGGCGAGCAGCACGTACTCGAGTGCTGCCCGGTCCGTCTCGCGCTCCTCCGTGCCATCGTGCACGGCGGACCAAACACGGCGTGCCTCAAGCTTCACTTGCATGAGCAGCGCCCAGTCCGCGTAGTTTGACCGCGTGAGCAGCGGCCACGAACTACCGGCCTCCCGCACAACACGCTGGACTGCCAGCGTGCTCGCGGCCTCCTTCACCTCCGCCGGATGAGCGCCTTTCCTTCGCCCATCTCCGGTGAGATCTCTCAAGAACTCAGGCTCTGATACCAACTGTTGCCCGTGAGATCTTTTCGCTCGAGAGAGAGAGAGGGGAGTGTGTGCCAAAGAAATGGTTTGCCTCAATTTTCTCTTTGTATTCATCCCTCTAAATAGGGGCTGCAGCCTGGCTGCCTAAGTCAACTATCCAGTCACATCACAGATGACGTGACCGGTCATACCTCTATCTGACATGCCACTGTTGGCGATGTCATGACTAGAAACTACTGTAGGTGACGTCTAGCACGTCCTACACTGTACTTGACAGAAGCATCACTTCAGGACACTGACTACAGGACAAAAGAGTCACTGTATCAGAGGAGCCTGGTAACTAGTTCGACTCAGGACAGGCCCTGGAGTCGAACACATCCTCGACTTGGGACAGACCCCGAAGTCGGCACTCGATACACTTTGTCGACTTCTCACACTCGAAGGAACGTCGACTAGACACACAAGCCTATTTCCAACAGAGGTTGCCTCCGTGGAGCGCCAGGAGCTTGGACGCCTCCATGTAGACGGCGGCGGAGTTCAGGCTCTGCAACGCCGACCTGAGCGCCAGCGTCGCGAGGTGGTAGTTGAAGCTTGAGGCGATCGCCCGAGCAGCCGGCCCCTCCGCCGCTATCTCCGGGCTGATCGGCCAGTTGATGAAGTCCCTGGCGTACTGGAGCTCCTTGCGCGCGTCGCGGACGAACTCCTGCGCGCTCACCACCCGCTGCCGGAGCAGTGCCCTCCACGCCGCCTCCGCCATCTCCCTCTCCTTCTCCTTCTCCTCTCTCTTGCGGTGGTTGTTCCTCTACGCTGCGTTGCGGTGTCTTCTGCTGGCGTCACCATGTTCGCTGGAGAAATGTTCGTTGCGTTTTCTAGCTTCTCGTTGGCGTTTACTGAAACTCCTCCTAAATATTGATTAGACTATGATACTGATATTCACATATGTGATATTACTATAGCCAAATTATTCATGAGTTATTTTTCACTCGAAAAATATTCTAGGTTTACAATGTTTAATTGGGTGGTCCCAGAACAAAATCTTAAAATTGCTTCTGCAACTTTAAATCTTGAAATAATGGATAACATTGCAAAAAAATGGAGAATTTAGAGGTTTTAAATGCGCAGTCCTTCAATAAAAAATGTGCAACTAGTGGCACACCTAATGACCGGAAATACTTTCAAAACGGAAATTCCACGTATTTTATTTCAATAATTATGTGTTTGAACTAGAGTATATTTATATAACTATGGGCCTAGAACATATAATTTATTTATGCAATTATGGGTGTAGTATAATTTTTTTCTGTACAATTATGGGTTTATTAGTTTCTCCTAAAAGGTTATGGAAATTTCATTTTGTCCCTCCTACATCCAAAAACTTGTCCCTATGTAGGGCAATTTCACTCCCTATGCCCATATATCAAGTTTTCTCCCAAACTCGTGCACAACACCATGCTTAAAGGAAGGAAGCGAAACTCGTGGGTGCCATTGTTGGCAGCTCCGGCCACCACCGACAGCAAGCCTTCCCTCTATGTTTTCTCAGACTTCCACAACGACAACTGGTACCTAGCCTTCCTTCCGTTGACCACCATAATTTAAACAAAGCTACCTAAACCCCTCGGAACGGTGGAGCCCGTAAGTTCTATATTTGAGCACTAGCACACTTACCACGCGATTCTGCCGGCTAAACCGAAGTCACGCGATGAAGGGGAACAACATATTAGAAGAATCGGTTGGCCACCATTTGTGGCCAAGGAATCACGCCCTGCCTCTCTGTCTAGGCAATTCCACCAAGACAGATGTCCTGCCGGCGGGGGGGGGGGGGGGGGGGGGGGGGGGGGTCGTCAAGCATGGAACCCGATGCTAAAAGTCTACATCGCAACTTTCGCGTGACCATGGTGACATCACCGTTGACCGAAATGAAGAAGTCATGTCGCCGCCAACTTGGCATGGGCTTCGCAAAGAGAAAAGCTTACCACGGGAGGCGACGAGATAGGGTTAGGGTGCGGTGTTACGACGGCTATGGTTCAGGGGGTGCCCCGGTGCTGCTCGGGAGTGGCACGGGAGCGGGGACCATACAAATGTTGTAGTCTTGAACATGTTATTTGATTTGTTGCAGCCTAGTAGCTTGTATGTTCGGCATGGTGGTTGCCTTTTGTGGCTTCGTGGCTCTGAATCAGACACTGCAATCCAGATGTTTTCAAGCTTACTACTCCCTCCGTTCGCAAATATAAGACGTTCTGGAAAAAAATATAAGACGTTCTGGGTATTTCCTAGATTCACACACATTTATACGTATCTAGACACTATTTAGTGTATATGTTCACTCACTTCCATCCGCATCTAGTCAATATTTGAAACATCTAAAACATCTTATATTAAAAAACGGAGGGAGTACAAAGGAGTATAAGTGAATCTCAGATCAATATGTCATGCAAATGACATGAAGAAATCCATCGGGTTAAAGAGTTTGCACTTTGCAGCAACAAATTAAGTTGCAGCAGAAAACTAGGCAGAGATGTTCTCAACTGTATCTAACTGATCAAGAATTGAATTACCACCAGGCGCGCGCGCGCGAGAGAGAGAGGGATGGAGAGCCACCAGGTGAGTGCGTGGCGGCCTGGCGGGTGTGTGCAGCTCATCGACGCGCCGATCCACCCGGCAGAGGGCGCAGCTGCTGAGGCGGCACGGGCCGACATCGACGACGCGCTAGAGCCGCTCGCCTCCATCCAGCGCCTTGCCCTCGTCCACTGCTGCAACGCGGCCGTGCTGGAACGCGAGGAAGACAACCACCGCCATGGACTGGTGCCGCGGCCCGCGCCCTGCTGGACCATCTCGGCGTCCCGGCGTGGACGGAGAGCGCACCCAGGGCCCTCCTTGACGAAGACGAGCTTCCCGGAAGCCAAGTACGCCCAGGAGGATCTGCCCGGCCGGTCTGTCACTTAGCTACGTACAATGTCCTCATTTGCTTGCTCATTTTTTAAACTAAAGGCCGAAGCCCAGCTTTATAAAAATAAAGCCAACCACCACAGAGTCACCAACGATCCAAAATACAACCCCGGCCACCGCCGACCAAGCACACGCCACACATCACAGATATTGAAAGTCCCAAACCGATGTACCACTACTCAAACCAAACCAAAAACAGCCAGGAGCACAACACTGCACCGCTAACAAGCTAACAAAGCTCACTGACACTAGGACTCATGGTTGAAGGGGAAGCTCGGCCGCTCGCATGTTGGTGTAGATGCTTCTCAACGCCTCCCTCGCCATGTCCAGCCCTGTCGGTCACCAGGTCTACTCAGCAGCCTCCACTCCTGTATAAAGATGATAGATTTGAACAAAACATCAGCCGGGTGAGCAACAAAGGAGCTCTCAATAGTCATCTTGTTTCGCACCAGCCACAGCGCCCAGCAAATGGCAGCAAAACAAACCCAGACAACCCTTTTAACCCGACCTCCTAACCCTAGTACAATAGCAAGAAACTCTCCAACCCCTGTTGGATTCCATGTGCAACCAAAGGCCTCCCTGACCGTTGCCCATAGAAATCTAGCCAAGACACAACGGAAGAAGATATGATCCGCATCCTCCGTATCCCCACACAACACGCACCTCCCATTGGAGGGGCCGTGCCTAATCCAGATTTGTTCACAAGAAGGTAACTTATCTCTAATAAGCTGCCAAATGAAGATTTTGACTTTTAGAGGGACTCTAGCTTTCCACATTTCTTTGAAGTGGAGCATTGCCGTCCCTTGGCAAAGCTTGAGGTAAATGGACCTCGTCGAGAACCTCCCCGAGGCCTCAAGTGACCACGACACCTTGTCGTGCCCCTCTTCCCCTTCCCAGGCGCCAACTTCTCGGGAGAAATTTTCCCACTCCACCGCTTCCGCAAGCCCAAAAGCTTGACGGAACCGAAGCCGCCACCCCTCTTGGCATTTAGCTTCATGGATGGAGATGAAGGGTTGGGTACTTATGTTGTACAGGTTTGGATATCTAGCTCTCAGGGGACCCCTACCCTTCCACCAGTCCACCCAGAACATGGTAGCCTGGCCGTTTCGCACCTCATGTTTAGCTCCCAGCTTAAACAGGTGTTTCACCTTTTGGAGATTATTCCAACACTGGGAGCCCTTGATCACCGGGGAGGTGAATATGTCACCTGTAGGAAGGTACTTAGCCCGAATGAGGTCCGCCCATAGACCTTGTTCCTGCTGGCTAAGTTTCCACAGCCACTTGGTTAAAAGTGCCAAATTCATCAGCTTGGTATTTAGGATTCCCAATCCTCCCAGCTCCTTGGGTTTACATACCGTTGCCCAATTAACCATGTGTAACTTCCGGGTGTCCCCCACCCCTTCCCAATAAAACCGACACCTAACCTTGTCCATATCCGCATGAGTGCCATCATAAAGGAGATATAGGCTCATCGCAAACATGGCCAGGCTTGACAAGCAAGCGTTGGTTAGGTTTAGCCGGGTCGCCGAGGAGGTTAGTCTCCCCTGCCACGGATCCACCCTGTGGCCGACCTTTTCTCCTAGGAACGCCCAGTCCTTAAGAAAAGTCGCTTGTTACTCACCGGCAAGCCCAAGTAGGAGATCGGGAACTTGCCAAGTTTGCAATTGAGGCGATTAGCAATCCTCGATTGCTCCACCTGGTCAACCCCCAAGATGACCACCTCACACTTGTGGAAATTAATCTTGAGACCCGACATGTTCTCGAAACACAAGAGGAGGAATTTCAGGTTGGCAATCCCCACCTCGGATGGTTCCATGAGTATCATGGTGTCATCCGCATACTGAATCTGGGACACCCCTCCCGGAATCAGATGAGGGACAAGACCCTGGATATGACCAGCCCCCCTAGCCAAGTCCAGGACCGCTGCCAACGCGTCCACCACCCAATCAAACAATAACGGTGATAAGGGGTCGCCTTGCCGCACACCCCTAACGTTCCTAAAGTAAGGACCGATTTCACCGTTAATGTTGATAGCCGTCTGGCCCCCCGAGACCAACTGCAGGATTCTATGAACCACCCCTGGCTCAAAACCCTTTCTAAGAAGTACAATGCGGAGGAACTCCCAGTTCACCCGATCATACGCCTTCTCAAAATCAAGTTTGAGGAAGATCCCTTTAAGCTATTTAGAGTGGATCTCATGAACTATCTCCGAGAGAGCTAAGACCCCCTCATGCAAGCACCTGCCTTTGATGAACGCCGTCTGACTCGGGCTGATCGTCCTATGAGCTATGGGAGCTAATCTAATCGCATACGCCTTTGCTATGAACTTAAAGATCACGTTAATAAGGGCTATCGGTCAGTATTGCTTAATGGAGTCCGCCCCTTGGACTTTTGGAATGAGCGTGAGCACCCCGAAATTCAGCCTAGACACGTCAATGCGTCCTAGTACAAAGTCGTTTAGGATGCACAGCACCGTGCCTCTAAGAGTTCCCCAAAACTTCTTATAGAAGCTGACCGGAAACCCATCCGGCCCGGCGCTGAGTCCGATTTCATCTCGGCTAGAACTAAATCCAGCTCCTCCATCGAGAAGGTAACCGCTAGACTCTCGTTCTCGGCGTCAGTGACGTGCTTACTTGTTGGCCAGACCTCATTGGCTAAGGAAAAGACCCTCTCTTCCCCAGCAGCACCCATCAGATTCCTGTAGAACTCGTAGATGTGCTTCTGTAGGTCCACCAACTCAGTGATCATCCCTTGATCCGTCCTGAGATTGGAGATGAGGCACTTTCGCCTACGGCCGTTCGCAATGGCATGGAAGTATGCCGTGTTGGTGTCCCCCTGGAGTAACCACTTAATACGACCCCTCTGTCTCCAATATTCTTCCTCTGCTTTAGACAGTTCCACTAACTAATCCTCAAGGAAGTACCTAAGGGCCCAACCCTCCTCGTCGAGCCCTGCATCATCCGCCTGCTTATCCAGATCGACAATCTGGGACATGATTTGAGCTTTGCATCCCTTCTAGCTCGGCCCAAATTGGCAGCCCATCCTTTGAGGAATTGCCGGGTACCTTGGGACCATCTTTGCCAGAAATCGACCACCGATCTGTGCGGGCCACCCTGGTTCGCAAGCTGGACAAGTTTCGACTGCAGCAGGTCCCCAAAACCTGCCACCCCAAACCACCAAGTCTGGAAGAAGAATCTAGACTGCCTAGGTGGCATCCTCTCCCCCGTGGAGAGAAGTAACGGGGTATGGTCGGAGCCAATTCTGGTCACCGCCGTCAGAGAGCACAATGGGTATACCGCTTCCCACGAAGGAGAAACGAAGACCCGATCAAGCACCGATCTAACGGGGTTGAGCCGCTTATTTGTCCAAGTATACCGGGCCCCTACCCGATGAAGCTCGCGCAGCGCAAGCGCCGCCAGCGAGTCATTGAACAAATGAACTCTAGGCCAGCAAATGTTATCATTGTTCTTGTCCCGAGCTCCACGGATGAGATTAAAGTCGCCCCCTACCACAATAGGAAATCTGGCCTGGGAAACGAACTCCTCGAGTTCACTCAAGAACGCCCCTGTCCTCGAGTGATCAGCTGGTCCATAGTATTTTGCTCTGCGTGCGTCGACTCAACCTTGCTGAAATTTTGATTCGCCTACTGACCATTACAGTTCATTCACCGGATTTAGTACTAGCACTTCATTCTTGATGACAAGATCAATCAGGATCGCAAAGTATAGACAATGAAATAACCTCAAAATCAGCAGCAATCGGCACACATCTTCAAATTAAGGAATCACTGAATCGTGATTCCAGATCCAGGTAACAGTACAAGGAGCATAGATTCAGAGTACGCATCTACTGACTGGTGCAGTTACGCTTACACTCGTGCAAATTTGCGTCCTGAATCTATATGACGGATGCAGACTAAATGTTAGTGTGGATAATCTGTACTTCCTGCATCGTCAGAACTAGCTGAAGATATCACTTCGGATGTCAAAACATCGAGGCATACTGCTGAGTACATTATGATCAATCATGCTTGCTGTTAACAGTAGGAAATGACCTGCTAATCAGCAGCAATCGGCAGACACAAAAAAAATTGATGGAGCTTCAGGGAATTACTGAATCTGATTCCAGTTCCAGGTAACCGTAACAATTACTAACAGTACAATGATCATAGTTTCAGTACGCATCTAGCTAGTGAACGAGGAACGGATGCATAATTTGCAACTCCACGAACGAATTAGAACCCAAGGTACACGAACGCTGGCCTACGAGAGATCAACACTTACGCGCTGGTGACGCGGGCAACGACGGGCGAATCAACACCTACGGATGAAGGATCTGCCGGGCGAATGTGACCTCAACCGACGCAGTCTGCGTCACCTGCATGGCGGCTCTGAGGGAGTCGTAGGAGTCCTGTAGCTCGCGCCTGGCGACGTCGACGATCGCGTCCCGGATCTCGATGCCGTCGAGCATGGCGCGGGCCAGCGAGATGTAGCCGCGGCACCACCCGGTGTACGCGCAAGCGTCCGACGCGGCCTTGCGGGAGGCACGGAGCCTGACCAGGGCGACCCTCACCGCGGGCTCGAGGTGCTCGAAGGAGACGAGGGGCGTCAACGGGCTGGAGAGGCTGCCTCCGAGGAGCGCCAGGATCTCGGCCGCCTCCATGCAGGCGACGGCGGACTTGAAGTGGTGCGTCACCTCCGCGAGCGCCTCGATCGTGAGGCCGAACCTGACGCGCGCGCCGGCCTGCCCGTGCGCCGCGATCTGCGGGGTGATCGGCATGTCGAGGAAGGCCTTGGCGAGATGGAGCTTCTTGTAGGCGGCGAGGACGCTGTCGTGCGCGCTCGCCACGCGCTGCCGGAACCGCGCCCTCCACGCCGCCTCCGCCTCCGCCTCCGCCATCTCTCTCTCTCTCTCCCTCTCTCTCGCTTGAGGCTTGCGGTGCGTCTGAACTTTTCCGGCGGGCGGCTGCTTCTCGCGTGCCGGCGTTCTGGTGGTTAAATACCCAGCGGCCAGCCTGGATGGACCCCACCGCCGTAACCGCCAATTCACCCTCTGCCAAAGTGAAAAGTAAAATGTCCACTGTAAATTCCGCACGCGCGGCCGTCGATCAAGCTCACGTGCGTGCGGGTACAGGATCGTCGATCAAGCTCGAAGAACGCAACTCCGCACGTGCCGTGTGGCTGCCTCTGCTGTCCTGCAAGATGTTCTCTCTGCATACTGCATTCTCTTTCTACTAAATCGAGAGAAGCTTATTCCAGATTCACAAATGTTCGATCAACTGGGTGGTCCCAAAACGGAAGCTTAAATTTGTGCAACTTTGAAATTGGAAAACAAATCTATACCTACCTAATCTCATCAACTATATAATACGAGGAACGTTTCTTCCCCCAAAATTTTCGTCCGTTTTTTGGTACGTCTTGCTTCGTACGTCGCGTTCGCTCGATCCCTGGTTTTGTTTCGTATACGTTGCGTGTGGTGTCTCCGATCGCAAGTCATGATCGTTTCGGTTTCCTTAGTCCAATACGACTCCAAGTCCTGATGCGGTACGGCATATTTTCGTTTGTTTTTAAGCTCTCGATGCTAGCCTCAGAACTGGTGAGAGATCCATCGTCGTTCCAGCAGACAAAGCAGCATCATGGTTCGGCCAGGCGTAGCACGACAGCAAGACCGGGAGATCACCAAGGGCGGCCTCCGACGATTGGATCTTAGATGGCCATGTATTGGAAAGCCCGGTACTCGGTGTCTGCGTCCATGGTGTTGCCCACGTTACTCCCAGATCAAGGTGATTGGAATCCGATGCTTGGTTTTAGATGAGGAACCTGCCGATCGTCCTTGGTGCTTCTCGGCCCCTTCCTCCAGCTCCCGCGCCACGCCGGGGTGATCCCCGGCGTACTCATGATTGATGAGCATCGGACCACACGACGTGCGAGACGCGATTGACGCGACGGCACCTCCATGGTGGTGACGCTTGAAGCTTGCTTTCTCGAAACAACTGCCGATGTGCCGGCGGCAGCAGGTTGAGGACTCGACGCAAGATGTACAGAGACTGTAGCGCGAACGCAGAGGAGGGTGCCGACGGCGCGTAGAGATGCGTCGTGATGGGAGTCATGGAGATGGCCTACGAGATGAAGTTGGACCGGTTGGAGCAGAATCCGGAATTAGTCCTGATGGTTTGGATTTTTCCGTTCCTCCTCAATGGCTACCAAATCGCAAGTTGCTGGAAAACGCAGCATGATCTGGTGCTCCCATCTGGCTGAACGGCGAACGGAACGTCAGCCATGTCTGACGCAGACGTCGTCGTGCCTGTTGAGCGGTTCTCTTGGCTCAACTCGGATGCTGCAGTAGTTACGTACTATCCTCTTTCCGATCAGGTACGTGAGCACTCAGACCGCCGGTGAAGTGCTGATTGATGGCATCGGCAGCTGCTTCCATCAATGGTATAAACCTTGGATGATCACATTGTATGCACCCGCACCTATTAGTATAGGCTATTTGTTCATCTGTTTTTTGATTCTACATCTCCAGGATTCAAGTTTCTGTGTGAGCCACCTGGCCGGCTCTGTGATTAAATGATTTTTTTTGTATTTATGCTAACAACTGAATAATGTGATTTAGTTTTCAAACCAGAGTTAAATTCCGTGTAGTCATGCTAAGCACTGGCTTCTGTTATTATGTGATCATCGCTGCACAAAGAGACACGCACAACATCGTGCCATCATGTGAGTTACAACTGTTAATCACAATATAAATGTGTAACTAACAGGAGATCCAGGCGCCCGAGGGGTTCATATGATATGAAGAGGAAAGCTAAGACCGTTTGTTCTTTCAGCCCTTACGTGCTTTCTAGCCGAGCTTTTCATTCAAGATGTCTGCTATATGCTGCTAATGCTATTTGTATATGGACAACGGATTGAGAAAACGTCCAATATATGCTCCTCTATTTGATATATGACAGTGACGCAACACCTGCTGGTGGTCATGGATCGGTTTGATGCTATGGAGAAGTTTGACATGGAGATGGCGGTTGCCGATGTCTTGACGACCAAAGGGTTCAAAAATCTGACGGCGAGCATCTTCTCAAAAATATGGCTGACAGCCTATCCTAAAGTGTCACTGCACCTTGGCGTGAACTCCGTATGATTCTGACATAGATGCACGGGTCGAGACTTATGCCTGTTTTTTTTCCCGTAATTTAGGTTGGAGACACGTATACAAAAATAGTGTATGTCTATATGACATAAAACTGTAGAATAAAATTGTAATGAATGATGGTCAAACTTAAGTACATTAGTTTTTCACGTCCGTTGCAACGCACGGGCATTTTGCTAGTAATAATAAAAGTGTTAAGACTTCCGCTTGGTTTCGTGTAACACTAAAATTGCCCTCAAACTTGTCAAAAATTACCCACCCTACCACCGATAAGTGGAGAATAATGCTTCGTCCGACAAGAAAAGGCTGATTAACCTCCCACCAAATCACAGACTACTGTCCTTCTGCCGCAAAACGGTTCTGCCTTCACTTTCACAGGCGAGACTGTCCATCAATTCTCACAACTTGACATCATACCTATGTAAATTTTCCATTTGTGTAGTAAATACATTTGTGAGGTCTTTTTCAATTAGCTAGTCGCAAAATCCTAAGCTGAGTCATGTGGCTTTTTAGCAATAAAAAGCTGGGCAAGTGCGCCTTTTGTCTAAAAAATCCGAAGCTTAAAATTATACTTGTTGTTTTCTTGCAACTTAAGTTTATAAACAAATGCAAACATTAACATATTTTTTATTAGAACTTTGTGTCACTCTGTTCCCGGAAGTAAGACCTAGTACAATGTAAAGTTTGAATAAGCGATTTAGGGAAAACTACCAACAACTATTATAGACTGAAACTGAAAGTCCAGCGGTACTTTACTATACTAGGGTCTAGGGTTGGGCACATTAGGATTGAAACCCGAACTCGAACCGAGTCGTGCCCTAACCGAATTGATGGGATTCGGGTTTTGGGGCATGTGTTTGTTCTTTGCTTTCCTATATGTGAGGAGTTCACTACAGGTACACCTAAATCCTGAAAATGCACATTATTTTTGTGTGCACTCTAAGTTTAGATATCTGCAATTGAGTAGTTGCAAATCAAGGTTAAACTTGGACATTTGTTTCACCGTGATTGCCTACATTTTTTTATACAATTATGGGTCCATAATATAGTTTTTATTGTGAAGTTATGGTCTAGAATATACAACTAGCTTCTCTCCCAAGCTAAAACAATTTCATTTCGTTACGCATACATCACAAGCTTTTACGTTCAAACGCTTGCGGTGGGTGTACGTCGCCTTCTGGCGGTCGAAGCATGAGACTCCGTCGTTTGCAACCTTTATGCCCGGAGTGAGTGCATCCCTCTGCAAAGTAGAAAAAAGCGCTTTACAATAACTTTCATATAATTACACACCAGCAACATGCACACCTTTTCATTCTTAATCGAGAGATTTTCAATGTCACAAGAAATAGTTCTTGTGTGGCAGCGCTTCATGTTGTGGCGGGCTTCGGCCGCTCGATGGTCACCGGCGACGTGCACATGCTTCTTCATCATGGGGATGCATGAGGAATGGTGTAAGTTGCACTACGGTGCGTTGTCGTTCTCCTTCTTGTGTTTCATGTACGGCGTTGTAACAAAGTTGGTGATTTTGGCGGTGTTTCTTGTTTAAATTTGAGGTAATTTGGGATCGACCTGATTTCCCTTAAAAGAAACCACAGTTTACATGCTACTAAAAGAAAAGGAAAACAAGAGAAACAATGAAACATAAAGCATGCAAAAACCCTGTCCTTCTAGCCGACCTAGCCAAACCAGCTTGAGACTACAATCCAGAGAAGATGAAAAAGGAGTAACAGGCGAGCATGACCAGAGACCAAGAAAAGCACCTTATTAATTTGACATATCCAATCCTTTGATTATCTTCACTAGCTGACGAATGGGAACAGCAGATGACATCGGGAACCACAGGAATCAGCAGGTAATAAGTTAGAAATTTTCCATCTATGTTTTTGTGCATGTTTTGATACAAAAGGTTTGGCCTGCTGTTCAGCTGCTCCATGTTCCTGAGTCCTGAAGCATCGGTGTTGATCCATGTTCCCTCAGAGAAGCTATATAAACACCAATAAGGAGTTAAGGACCAGTGCAACTGTGCAAGTAATTAATTAAGACTCGCATTAGGAACTACATTAGTGCTAGTTGGCATAAGGACTACTATGCTAAACAAGCATGTCCAGAATGTTTCGTTATATCAACAAGTCCTGAAACTCAGTTGTGCATGATCAATCAGTTTTCAAGCTCCTTGCACATAGTTGATGGAAATCACATAAGAAATCTCGTGTGCCGATCTCGTGTGTGCGTGTGTGTGACTGTTGTGAGACGAGATCTCGTGTGCCGATCTGTTTGTAAGAATTTACTGCGTCAGCCGCCGGCCGGGGAGGTAGTTTCTGGAGACGGCGGGGTAAGAAACTGTTACACGGTGGCCCGCATGTCAGCGAAACTCTCGTTGTCACGCAGAATCACTCGCTCCCACGTCAGAATCCATGTCGGGCCTACATGACCAACCCATGCCAGGCTTTTTCAGGGAGAGAGCGAGAGAGCAAGAGACAAACGGAGAGCGAGAGAGATGGCGGAGCCGAGGTGGAAGCCGGCGTTCCTGACCAGGGCGCACGAGGGCTGCGTCCGCGCCAGGCGTCTTCTCACCGCCGTGCAGCCCGTGCTGCGGGACCTGGAGTCGCCGCACGACCGCGACGCCTCTCCGGAGCAGCTGCTGGATTCGGCGGCGAACAGCGTCGAGGAGGCGTCGACCAGATCGAGGCCACGGTGGGCAGCATGGTGAACATGGAAGCGCTGGCCTCGCTCGCCACCGAGCCTCCCCTCCGCATCCAGTGGAGGTGACCTTCGATCTTCCTCCTGGTTAGTTGTGCCTGCAAGACCCTGTTTGCTTCATCGATCGTTCGTTCGAGTTGGCCATCGCACGTACGCTCTACTGTGTGTCTTCTTGTTAATCTTGCGAACGGATGCTGAAACCATGGACGGATGGTTTGCCGTTTCTGTACTGTGAATTGCAAGGAACGATCGGTGCCTTCGATCGATGGATGATATGCACCATCGATTTGTTTCTGCGCTAGTTTTCTGATGGCAAGTTTCGGTAACTTGGTGGTTTATCTGGCTTACTCCTACATCCCAGAGTTAATTGTTCTACCCTTGCAGTAAATTGATTTGGGGCGCTGTTGCAAGTTGCAACAACTTGGAAATAATGTGCAGTATCAGTTTTGTAGTTTTGAACTGGATTTGAAATTTGCAGCTTTGAGCTGCTATGAGGCAGATATACAATTGTGTTTCCTGCACAGATTTGTTCACAGCATATGCCCAGATGCTTTGTCACCCTGAATGTTGTTTTCAGTCTGAATGAAGTGTTATTAGAACTGGATGTAGTGGATCGATCAGACAAACATTTACTCTGTGTCGACCGAGTAGATTCAAATTCGCATCAGTGTCATTCGTTTCTGCATTTGTTTTTTAGGGAAGTTTCTGTAAGTTCTTGTTGATTTGTCTGACATCCTAGAGTTAATTGTTCTAACCATGCATGGACGCTGTTGCAAGTTACAGCCTGGAATTAGTGTGCGGACTGCGGTAGCGGCAATTCGTCTCTGTAACTTATTTTTGTTACAGGAGGAAGTTTTTGTAATTTGTTGCCGAGGTTTATCGTTAATTGTTCTAACTTGCAGTAAATTGATTTGGGGAGCTGTTGCAATTTGTAACCTGGCATCAATGTGCAGTGCAGCTGTTCAGTTTGAACTAGATTTGTAGTTTGCGGTTTTGAACTGCTCTGAGGGAGATACAACTGTGTTCATGTACACGTTTTGTTGACAGCATGCCGGCGATGCTTTGCGATCCCAAATGTTTTTCCAGTTAGAATGAAGTGCTACTAAAACTACAAGTGTTTGATTGTTCAGACAAACATTTAGTCTCTGCAGCAATCCTACAGATTCAGTACGAACCGAGATAGCAGTATCTCAACATTTGCAGTTAGTTCGTGCATTTCATTTCCTGAACTTGATCCCAAAAATGCAAAAATATTCCATCATCTGCTATGGCTATTGACTACGAGCCTTGCTTCGGTCCTTCTCCCTGGAAGGATACCCATCGCACTAAACATATAATACGTTAAGCGTAATCTGTATGAGCCGACTAGAGCCGTTTTTTCGTAAGCCCAGCTCGGCTTGAGCCGAGACTGGAATAGATTGAGCCCGATCGAGAGCCGGAGAAAAATGACGGAAATTAATGGTACGTGGAGGGGATTCGAACCTGGGTAGGCCGGGTGCTACACATCAGGGTGCAGGTGGGACTGCTCGTGGGGCCCCCGCTTAATACCCACACAGTCCCACACATGATAAATGGGCGTTCCGCGGTAGCCCACTAAACATATGCGGGTGCCCACGAAGCCCACATATGTCCGCATATGAATCAAAATCAAAAGTTTACCCTTGCGCGCCTTCAAATGGGGACGAGCTGCTTTGCTGTTGTGCCGCTTCTCGCTGGCAGCGCCGGCGGTTTCGCCGTGTGCTCTCGGACGAGCTGCTTTGCTGTTGTGCTGCTTCTCACCGGCAGCGCCGGGCGTTGTCGCCGTGCTCTTGGGCGAGCTGCTCTGCTAGCTGTTGTACCACTTCTCGTCAACGGCGATGTCGCCGTGCTTGCCGCTTCTCGCTGATGGCGACGGCGCGGCGTCGCCGTGCTCTCCCGGCGAGCAGCCGGGCTGCAGGCCACACCACCACGCCCCACAGGCCCGCACCACTGCGTCCCGCCTCGTGCACTGATGAGCCACGCACCCCTGCATTCCCACGTGAAAGATACGGAGTAGCTCGCAAACTGCTGGCTGCTGCACACCATGTCATCAGCCGACCAGCCCCACACGCGTGCTGCGTGCACGACCTGCTAGCAGGTAGCAGCACATCACGGTTAGCGTACTGCGTACTCGCCGCGGGCAGACGCGGCCATTTTTCGCTTTGCAGCCGAGGGATCAATTAAGGATCGAGGAGTATTCAGAGCTTCCTTGCTAAGTGGGATTATGTGGGCTAGTTGCGGGCCTGTGAGACAGCCCACATTTCTCACATATCTCAGTGACTCACCCGTGGGTGCCCACGAAGTAATTTAAGTGGGTCAAATTCGTGGGCCCCGCGGGTAGCCCGCTCCCACTTGCACCCTGAGCTACACAGGGTTAACAACCATTTTGCTAGCTTTGACATTGTGATTTATTATGCATCTTATTATATATGACCTCGATTATTTTGTTACGTGACAAGGCTGTGTTGTCTTGGTACGTAAATTTTGAAGAAAAGTGGGCTCATCTGTTTCCTTCGTATGGTATGGCCGTTGCAAAAGAAAACGTAAGTTAATGGAAAACAAAACTGGATCAGATTTGTTAGAGCCGTGGAGTTTGTGTTCTAGTTAGACTATATGGATTGGATTGCAACGGAAAGTTAGGAAATGGACCAGCTGGTGACTTCATTTTTCTTTTCTTCTTTTTGCAGTAAGTGACTTCATTTTTCTCGTACATGTATTGGAGATTGTATTGGATCAGACCGACCAGTTATTCCTTTTGTATCGAGAGACATTTGCTTATACGTGAGGAAAAGTTGGACAAGATTTGTTACGTACAGATTGAATCAGGACCGGTGTTTCCGCAAAAAAAGAAAAGGTAAACAAAATAGGAACTTCATTCGGAACAATACAAGGCAAGGGTAGATTAATTGGTCATGCATGTACGTGACAACTGTTATTTCTGGATCGAAACAATATTGGTGCGCAGAAAAATAAATAATAAATAAATAAAGGGAAGACATATTATTAGGGGAGTTGAAAATTATGTAGAACATTATGTTCAAGGTTGCCACCATTCTCAGGGAATCGGCGTGTATGATGACATCTCGGATGTTCGTCTAGTTATCCAATAAACCGAGGCACGAAGCGTCCTGAGCATGTCAAGAATTATAGTGTGTTTACGAGAAGGTTCTTAAATTTGTAAAGGGTTATCGAGTTTGGCGTGAGGCGTGGTATTCGTCACCTCGTTGCTTGTTGTGGGATTCGTACTCCAGATTTTTCAGGTTACGTGGATTGACCCCGTGATTGGAAGGATAGTTATCATGTAATTCTTGCGGTGAAAGATCGGGCAAACAGCTATATCGCCGGTTCAAGGGTAGATGACGCACGAAAAGACAAATCATCGGGGTTCATCAAGAATCTGTAATAGTATGCCTCGGGACCATTCAAAAACGTTAGTCTTGATCCTACTATTCCGACATAAGTGTGGAGTGAAGTTGAGGAGACACTATCCAATCTACAAATTCACAGAATTACCAGTTTGACATTATTCACAACATTTTTGTATTGAATTTTTTAAAAAAGTATAAAAATATTGCCAAAATGCAACATAATTAACATTGCAGTAATCCCTAATTTGTTCTAGCTAGCCCGGAGAAAAAAATGGGGTCATCTCGCGAAATTCGAAAAAATCATTGTCTTAGAAATGGGTGCTAAACATCTGAACCCACATGCACTAGCCTTAGAGAGCTTGATCTAGAACTATCATGTGAGTTACACAACATGCAACATAGTTATGAGTGTTGTACGTGTCCACATATTCTAAAGTTGATAGATATACAACTAGATGCTATGAGTGTTGCATGTGGTCCACATAGCATACATGTGTTAGGCCAACATGGCTAGGGGTGTTGCATGTGGGTCCACATGTGCCAAATGTGGTATATACATATCTATATGACCTACTAGATATCTGGACCAACATGCCCTAACCTAAACAACTTGAGATAAAACTATCATGTGGTCCCACAACATGCAACATAGTTAGAAGTGTTACATGTGGGGCCAAATGTTTTAAAGGTGGTAGATATATAACTAGATGGCTATGAGTGTTCTAGGTGGTAGATATAAACTTAACGGGTTATGAGTGTTGTATGTGGGTGTCCCAATGGTGGTAAGTGTACATCAAGCTGGCCAGATAAGAGTGCTGCATGTGGGTCCACATGTCACAGAATTACGAGCTTGCCATTATTCTCATCATTTTTGCATCAAAATTTAAAAATAAACATTGCAAACATAGCTAGAAGTTCTATGTCAACATGGCTAGGATGTTGCATGTGGGTCCAAAAATGTCTCAAAGATGGTAGATACACACGTATATGACATACTGGACATTTGGACCCACATGCACCAGCTCTAGATAGCTTGACATAGAACTATCATGTGGCTCCCACAACATGCAAACATAGCTATCAGTGTTGCATGTGGGTCCACATGTTTCAAAGGGGGTAGATATACAACTAGATAACTATGCATATAACATATAGATCCACGTAACACTTTGAACCCACATGTTTATATGCCTTACTAGACATTTGAACCCACATGCACCAGCCTTAGAGAGCTTGACCTATAACTATCATGTGAGTACCACAACATGCAACATAGTTAGGAGTGTTGCATGCGTGTCAACATGTGCCAAAGATGATAGGTATACAACTAGATGGTTATGAGTGTTGCATGTGGCCCACATGTCACATATGTGTTAGGCCAATATGGCTAGGGGTGTTGCATGTGGGTCCACATGTCCCAAATGTGGTATACACATATCTATATGACCTACTAGATATCTGGACCAACATGCCCTAACCTAAACAACTTGACCTAAAACTATCATGTGGTCCCACAACATGCAACATAGTTAGAAGTTTTACATGTGGGTCCAAATGTGGTAGATATACAACTAGATGTCTATGAGTGTTGTATGTGGGTCCACATGTCCTAAATGCCTCATATCAAAATGTCTACGGGTGTTTAATGTGGGTCCACTAGTTTCAAAGGTGGTAGATACATACCCATATGACCTACTAGAAATATAGACCCACAACTTAACTTAGAACTATCATGTGGATCAAAGAACATGTAAACATTACTAGGAGTATTATTGCAAGTGGGTTCACATGTCCAAAGGTGGTAAGTATAAATCAAGATGGCTACGAGTGTTGCATGTGGGTCCACATGTCACAGATGTGCTAGGTCGAGTTGTATATGTTTGGTGCATGTCGGCCCAAATGTCTACTAGATCATATATATAGGATATGTATATATCAACTTTGGGACATGTGGACCCACATCTCCGCATGTCCCAAAAGGTGGTAAGTATAAATCAAGATGGCTACGAGTGTTGCATATGGGTCCACATGTCACATATGTGCTAGGTCGAGTTGTATATGTTTGGTGCATGTCGGCCCAGATGTCCACTAGATCATATAGGTATGTATATATCAACTTTAAGAAATGTGGACCCACTTGCAACACCCCTAACCATGTTGACCTAGCACATATGAGACATGTGGACCCAATGCAACACTCATAGAAATCTAGTTGTAGGTCTACCACATTTGTAGCATGTGGAACCACATGCAACACTCAATAGTACAGAACAACACATTGGAAACCCCTCAATGGAAATGACACGAGTTAAGCGACGAAAAATCTCAGTGCAAACAAGTGGACCAGGATCTTTGTAACTGATGATGTTGACTATACGACAACGGAACAAACTGAATAACCGTTGCCAAAATCTGTCCTCATCGGTGACGGTTATCACCTTCGTTACTGATATGGACCTTCACATCGGCAACAGGGGCGGGGACATGGACCATTTCTCCGTAGCCATCTTGATATAATACATTTAGGACATGTGGACCCACATACAACACTCATAACCATCTTGTTGTATATCTACCACCTTTGAAACATGTGGACCCACGTGTAACACTTCTAACTATGTTGCATGTTGTCGGACCCACATGATAGTTTTTGGTCAAATTGTTTAGGGTTGGGCATGTTGGTCCAGATATCTAATAGGTCATATAGATATGCATATACTACATTTGGCAGATGTGGACCCACATGCAACACTCCTAGCCATGTTGGCCTAACACATGTGTGACATGTGGACCACATGCAACACTCATAGCCATCTAATTGTATATCTATCAACTTTAGAACATGTAGACCCACATACAACAGTCCTAGCTATGTTGCATGTTGTGGAACTCACGTGATAGTTCTAGGTCAAACTCTCTAAGGCTGGTGCATGTGGTTCAGATGTGCAGTAGGTTATATAGGTATGTATCTACAACCTTTGCGACATGTGGACCCCATGCAACTCCCATAACCATCTTGACCTAGCACAACTGGGACGTGGATCCACATGCAATACTCATAGTCATCTAGTTGTATATCTACCACCTCTGAAACATGTGGACCCACAAGCAACACTCCAAGCAATGTTTGCATGTTCTGGGACCCACATGATAGTTCTATGCCAAGCTATTTAGGGCTGGTGCATATGGGTCCAAATGTCTAGTATGTCATATAGGTGTGTATCTACCATCTTTGAGACATTTGAACTCACATGCAACATCCCTAACCATCTTGACCTAGATACTTTAGCTATGTTTGCAATGTTATTATTTTTATTTTTTAATGCAAAAAATGATTAATTGATAGCAAACTGGTAATTCTGTGAATTCAGAGGTTGGATATTGTGTCCTCAACTTCACTCCACACCAAAATAGGAATATTATGATCAAGTTCAACTTTTCGAGCGATCCGGACGACGCATACTACCATAGATTCTTGACGAACTATGATGATTTCTCTATCGTGCGTCATCTACCCATTGGACCGGCCTCAAAATGGCTAGACCTATTGGATTTTCTCATTGACTATGTAAGGGTAGGCTGTACAAGCATGTGAGAATCTAAAATGGATCCTCATTTGTCGCAAGATTTACTGCACGGTACCAGAATGCCCTTTTTGGCACATTTGTTGAGTAAAAAATAAATAATATATTGGACTTGTCAAAAACAAAATATCTTGTCAAGGATGCCTAATTTGGTTCTACTACATTAGGGAAAAAATAATGGGTCATTTCGAGCAGGTCAAAAAACACTTTCTTACAAATGGACCCATTTTAGCGATGTTAAGCACCCATTTCTAAGACAGCGATATTTTTTCAAATTTGGCCAGATGAACCATTTTTTCTCCGGGCTAGCTAGAACAAATTAGGGAGGAATGCAATGTTATGTTACATTTTGGAAATATTTTTATACTTTTTAAAATTTTCAATACAAAAATGTTGTGAATAATGTCAAACTGGTAATTCTGTGGATTTGTACATTGGATAGTGTCTCCTGATTTTCACTCCACATCTATGTAGGAATATTATGATCAAGTCTAACATTTTCGAATGGTCCCGACGCATACTATCACAAATTCTTGACGAACTCTGATGATCTTTCTATCGTGCGTCATCTACCCTTGAACCGGCGGTGTAGCAGTTTGCCCAATCTTTCACCGCAAGAACTACAGGATAACTATCCTTCCAATTACGGGATCAATCCAGGTAACCTGAAAAATATAGAGAACAAACCCAACGTCAAGGAACGACGTGATGAATAACACGCCTCACGCCAAACTCGATAACCCTTTACAAATTCAAGAACCTTTCGCAAACGCACTATAATTCTTGACAAACTCAAGGCACTTCGTGCCTCGGTTTATTAGATAATAGACGAACGTCCGAGATGTCGTCATACACGCCGATTTCCTAAGAACGCTGGCAAACTTTAATGTTCTACGTAATTTTTAACTCCCCTAATATTATGACTTCCTTTTATTTATTTATTTGTCTGCGTATCAATATTGTTCCGATCCGAAAGTAACAGTTGTCACGTACATGCATGACCAATTATTAATTAATCTACCCTTGTCTTGTATCGATCAGAATGAAGCTCCTCTTTTGTTTACCTTTCCTTTTTTTTTTGGAAACGCTGGTCCCTGATTTAATCTGTACGTAAAAATTCTTATCCAACCTTTCCTCACGTGCAAATGTCTCTCGATAAAAAAGGAATAACTGGTCGGTCCAATCCAAACAATCTCCAATACATGTACAAAAACAAAGTCACCAGCTGGTCCATTTCCTAACTTTCCGTTGCGGTCCAATCCATGCAGTTCAACTAGAACACGAACTCCAGAGAACGGTGATTTGTCAGCCGGGCTACATGTAGCCTGGTATTGTATTTATTTTTTTGTCGCTATTTTAAGTTTCCAAAAAATCCGGAAAAAATATTGGATATTGACAACTACTTGATCTATGTTTCTGGAAAGTTTCAACGCGAAATAGTTTATATTGCGCCCTACACGAAAATGACAAAATTCTGACAATTTTGAGAGATTTTGAATCACCACCCTGATCTAGAAATTTGTATTTTTTACACAAGATAAAATACTGAATGTTTGGCATTTCTTTTTTGCACACAGACAGGAATCATCATTATCTACGTTTAGGATTTTTTTCAGAATTTTTTACAACTTAAATTAGCAGATTATTAAATTTCAAAAAACCGGGCTACTAGCCCGGGTGACAAAACGACTTTGCGACGAACTCCACTGCTATAACCAATCCGGTCCAGTTTTGTTTTCCATTAACTTTTTTGCTTTTGCAACGGCCACACCATACGTAGGAAACAGATCAGGCCACTTTTCTTCAAAATAACGTACCAAGACTACACAGCCTTGTCACGTGACAAACTATTCAATACTAGTTGAATGCCCGTGCGTTGCTACGGGAACATTAAAATGTAACAATAAAGAAATAATCATATTTTCTGAACCCGCATTCAAAATATTTTGAATTAAGGCAACTGTACATGAACATATTTCCAGGTTCATGAAACACGAGATATATGGTTATTTAAAACCAAAACTGTATCTTTATCTGACCCCTCAAGGCCTCAAAAGAACTTGAAGTTAACCTGTAGGAATGAACCTGGTAGTGTTTCCTTTACTCCCCCAACCTCAGAAAAGCATGTTAATAATCAAACTTGAAAACGCAGATCTACGTTAACCTACACACGAGGTTATTCTAAAATATAATTACACTAAGTCCGAAAAATATTGAATTAAATGAATTATCGACCGCTACTTTAGCATGCCCTCCACTTCCATCTCAATCTCCTCGCCACTTTAGCATGCACAAATATTGCATGAAAAATATGAGCGATAAATAATATATAGCAGAAAGTGAGTTGCCCTATCAAAATGAAAATACCGTCTGTCAGAGTAACAGAGGTCCTAGTAAAACTCTCACTGGTACTCAATCCCACTTGAGAAGCCAAGACGCATGACCTGCATTGTTAATGCGCATGCTTATATTTGCACTTGAACACTTATAGTTCATGTTTTCACTAAACAATTCAGAAAACAATTCACTAAATAATTCAGCTTTCCAACGCGTCGCCTCAGCCGGGCAGAGCCAGGTAGGTTCGGATGCCATCGTGCTGTACTGCTGCGGCCCTGCAGACGACCTTCTCTAGCAGAACACACCTGCGCCGCGCACTCCACAAAATCCAGCCAGCTCGTCGGAGAAGTGGCCATGGATTGCAGCGGTAGCTCGGGGTCACAACCGTGGCGACCAAATACAGCCAGCGAGCTAGTTGTTCCGGCCATGGCGGGCGCCGCGAGCTCGAAAATAGGGCCATGGCAGGCGCCGCATGCTCGAAAAAAGGGCCATGGCCGGCGGCGATAGCTCGGGTTCACGGCCATGGCGGACAGGTGAGCTAGTTGTTGCGGCCATGGTTGGCGAAATCTTACAAACCGGAGCTCGATACTGCGGCGGTGCGGCCATGGTGGGGATTGCGAGGTCGGGCCGATGCAGGCATGCAGCCGAACAAGAAGATGAACTTATCTCTCACTGCAGGAAATGGCGTCCTCGACGTGCCACGACGTGGATCCGGTGCCGGGGAAGCCTACGGAGACGGGCACGACGCTGCTGGAGACGGCGACGGGCGCCATCCAGGGGTTCGCCCCGATCAACCAGATCCACCAGCACCTGTGCGGGCGACGACATGACGCGACAGGTGGAGGCGCACCACTTCTGCGCGCACCTCAACGAGGACGTGAGGATTGAGCTTGTCCCCCGCCGCGAGGCCGGCGACCATCGAGCGATCCGTCCGGACCATCGAGCGATCCGTCCGGCCGATGCCCGCGCCCACGCTGCAGGGGGCGGACTACATGGACTTCTACGACTACAGATTCGACGACGGCGGCCTCGAGGCACAGTCCTCGGCCCGCCACAGACCGGCATCCTGTCCCCGTTGCCGTCATCGCTGCCGCCGCCGGCCGCCTCGGGCCAGTTCTCGCCGCCCACCTGCCGATTCTTCCAATTTCTTTGCGTCCCCGGCCGCCGGCCGTCGGCAGCCCATGTTCGTGATTCCGGCGATGTCTTGTTCCATGTTTCTGTTCGAAGCGCTCTCGGACGGAGATGTGCTTAACTCGCTCGCGTCGAGGAGCCAAACTGACGAACCGGTATGCAACTTAAAGAATGGCTGCGGGTTGATTTCCAGTTTTGTTAGGGGGTAAAACGCAAAACAACCACGACGTACCAACACCTGCTCAAGCTATATTATATAGTAGAGATTAGGTGATAAGATGCCTTTACGTCATAGAAACTTAGGTAGCATAGTGGCTTTGCACCATGAGCAGCGCCCGCTAGACCTTAGTTCGAGTCCCCGCTGCGGGATTTGTCGTTAATTTGTTTCACTTTTTCTCCGGCTTACGATCCTGGCTCGGCGGACGAGTCTCGGCTCAAGCTGAGTTGGCTTATGAAAAACGGCTCGGCTCATACGGATTACATTTCGTATTATACGTTTAGTGCGACGGGTATCGTGCAATCTCAGCCCTTGATGTGTCTAAGGGAGAAGGACCGAATCGGAAGTGATTGACTACAACAGCGTTGTCAGAATGTTACTAATCTATTGCTGCCATTTGATGAACACTGGGCATCTGGTCGCCACGGCATAATTAGTTATAAGACTTTGATGGTTGTTTATATTCAGGTGTAGCTGTGAGCTTACCGTCAAGAATTTCATTTAAATTAACTGGATGTATTAGTTCGGGTAGTACTCATGTTGTGTACACCTCACAACGTATTCAGTGTGTAATATTGTGTGCATGCATGGCTTTAAAATAATCTACACTATATATTCGTTGTGAAGCTTTACTTCTATTGCACTTGCTAATTGGCAGATCATTATCAGTTTATCAGTCCTTCCAAGCTTGCAGCCGTTGTCAATGTTGTGTTGTTGTTGTTGCTTCTATATCTCCAGAAACATGCCACTAAGGGCATCTCCAACGGCCCCACTCAACAGACACGAAATGTGTTCGATTTGATCTGTTTGAAGCGGTCCGCAGACACAAATGAGGCTCTGATCCATTTGGGGTGAGGGTAAATCCAACGCCCCCCTGCATATTTTGCCCCTGGTTCGAGCCTGCCCAATAGTTTTAATATTTTGCTTCAATTTCACACAAATTTGCGAAAATATATCAAATAATACCAAAATAATAGTAGAAAATAAATATTTCACAATTTATCAAATAGTAGCAAATAAATAGTTCACAAAATAGATAGACACGGTTCGCACAATGAAAGAGAATGGAGAGAAGACACTATTGATTTCCCACATGAGTCCACAAATGACCATTGAAATCATTTTGAAGTCGATCGTGGGTGTATCGATCACGGATCTCATGATGCATGTCGCGATACTGCTAAAACATCGACGGTCGTAGCGTGGTTCAATCAACTCTCCTGAAATTCCTATCCCTGGTTGAAGAGCCTCTCATCACGCTCATCATCAACGTTGTCTTGTGCACGATGACTCAAACGGTCATTGCCCATACACGATCTCCTTGCTCCAGCAAGGTGTCGACGCGGTAGTCTAGCCGCTGTCGCGGCTGGGGAAGAGGAGGAGGGCGATGGGTCGAGAGCTTCTCCAGGATGTGCAAAAAGGTCCTAGCGCGGCCATTCAACAAATCCAGGGCACCATCGTAGAGACTAGCTATGGCCGCGACAGGTCTAAAATGGTCGGCGACGACAATGGATCTGGCAACGGCACCAGTGAGGAGGAGGGACGCTCTCAAGATTGGAAAGGCGTAGGAGATGGGGCCTTATGTGGCTGTCGATTGGACCCAAAACAGATATGAGAGGACAAAGGAGGGATGTCAGACCAAATTTGGACGAGATTTAGGACAAAACAGGTCCACCTTAATGACCAATTTGCGGTGGGTCGCTGGAGGTTGCCCTGTATCCGCTCGAACGAAAATAGACATGGCCGTCCGATTTGAAGAGAAACGTTCGAGATGCCTAAAGGCTGCTCCCCAATGACCCTCACGAGTCACGAATTCACGACGAACATGTGGGCTATTGCATTGCCGGCCGAACTCGGGAAACGTGTGAGGCGTTCGGTTCCATCATATCGTAGCATGCTTGATCAGTAGCTGTCACGAACCACAAGTTTTAGCACGTGTGAGATGTTCACCTCATCCTTGGCTTGCTGCCAAAATTTGCCTTTTCCGTTAGATGGCCAGCTTTATCCAGAGAAATGATGTGACACCTCGTACCTAAACACTTGGCCCAAAATAATGACGCGTTGAAAAGACAGAGCTTGCTTTGCACCTATAGAAATGACGCGAAATAATTATTTTGCGTGTTCTTGGCTTGCGACGTGTGGCGGTAACGCGCGTGTTTGACTGACCACATTACACTCGGTCATGTTGGATCGAGCAAATCTAGACATGCTCTCACTTAGGTAATTTGAGGGTTGTTTACTTTTCTTTTAAAAGTTGACATATTTCCTGCATTTTCAAAAATAAAATCTCCACATACTAAAATTGCGCTCTGATTGTCTCAACATTCATCATAGTATTTGAGTATTCTAATCGACCAACATAATTTTAGGACTATTTCTTGTCATCATTTTGATGAGCATCTAACCTCGCACGCCTAGCAAGCCTAGTGGTGGACCCAAAAACGATTTAAAGTCTGAAACTACAAATTAAACTCCTCGGAATGCTAAGATTTAATCAAATCGTATAAACTTACTACCTTGGCGGTAAGGTGACGCGCCGCCGGCAAGCCTGCACAAACCAGGCTTGAGGAACGCTCGGTCCGCCTTTGTCAATAAGAGGTAGGAGCGTGAAGAGGAAGAAGAAGCAACAAAGGAAAAAAAAAAGATAAGGCTAATTCACCATCGATGACAGTCTAAGAGCTCACTAGTAGCTTGTTCGTTGGACGGAGGATATTTTGTCTCTAAGAGGAAATGGATAATTATAATGGCGTGGCTAACGGGAACCTTGGTGACAGCGCCAGACCCATGTCATCGGTGGCGACGATGGTACAATCGACGTGCCCTTGAAATCGGTCGCAGTTATCAAATACTCCCTCTAATCCAAGATACATGATGATTTAGATATTACACATATTATGTAAATACACACTAAAAGGAGTGGACAAAGCCTAGAACATTTTATATTTAGGAACGGAAGGAGAAGGAGTATACAACAAAGGACCGGAATGCCGGACATTGATGGGTAGTATAGATAAACACGACATCAGATAATCGTTGACAATGATCTAGGTGTCGAAGGGACATGCTATTTTGAAGGGAGATGATGATTTCATTTTGTTACCTAGCTAGTGAGGCACAATTGCTAATGCACAATCACCTTAACCATATTATTTTACTTAGTTGATCGATGATCATCTCACCAATCCTTTTCTTTGGGAGAAAACTTCTGATCTATTCATCAACTGTCAGGTTAGTATAAAGAATATAATAAGTAACCAAAATTACATTCATATAGTTGTAGTAGACAATAGGAAATTGTCATGCTAAGACCCCGTAGGACTAGCATTAAAAACTTCATCTCACATACACTTGCTTTAAATTATAGAATTGTTTTCTGAATAAAAGATTGAAATCGATCTAAAAGGTGACTAAGGATGGAAGGTGGGGAAGAAGCCACGTAGCCATCTCCACGAAAGAATTTCGTCTCGTGCCGGGCGCGCGCGCACGGCGAAAACGTTCTGTGTGCCGACCTTCCCCGCGCCGAAAACGGAAATAACCCGAGCGACAAATCATGTCCCCGTAGTACGCGTTAGCACCGTCGGGCGCATGTTCCTCCCCCGCTCCCGCGCCGCCGCTGGACGGCCACGTCTCGCACCGCCGGAAGCCCACGAGGCCCGGCCGGTGACTTGCACCAACCCGGTGGCTGCCTCGCCTAGCAGCCTACACCGTGCAGCCTCGCCATTTCCATGCAAGCGGCCAACTGTACACGCTCTCCTGCCTAATTCCTCGAGTGCCCGATCTCATGGCAGCAAGAATCGCCACCGACGACGACGCATCACAACTAAACCAGCAAACTGTCCTCCGAAGTCCAGACCACAGACCAGACATGGATGGAATCTGGAGACCAACCTGGCAGCACCTCAATTCGAGCCGATCGTGAGTTAACCTTCTCTGAACTCTCCCTCAGTTCTCTGAAAATTTACATTGCTCAACTTGTTCCCTGATGTTTGGACAGAGGAGGCTGCTGTCGAGGTATGACCCAGGGCGAGGCGTGTCTGGCCAGTTAAAGAGCGAGTAGGCACGCAGCCTGAAATGAAAACTGTAGCTAACATGGATGGCAAATGAGAGAAAAATCCAAGTTTGCATGGAGGACTAAAGATAGATTGGGAAATTGGAATAGATACATGGTCGGCAGAGATATGACATAGTACTACAGATATAGTCTGATAATGAAGGATTCTTTTGAAGAGCTAGTAGATACGTATTGAGATTTGTTTGTAGGTGACCTACACAGATGTGAGATGTCACATTAACGTGTGTTCAGATTGCAGGCTGTCTATTACTGAATTTCTGATATATTAAGCTGTAGCGTGTGCTTAACTTGGAGATATGTCTTTTAGTAAAGCAGGAGATATACGAAATTATTGTTAGGTAAGCAACTCAGATGTCCATAAAGTGTGTTCAGCCTGTCTAATACTAGTGAATTTGTGCTGTTTAAGTTATAACATTTGCTCTACTTGGCGAAAATATCTCTTACTGAAAACAGAAAAATATACGATTTTTTAAATTATGTCTTGGATTTGGCAAGGATCCATGCCTAAACTCTTTGTCTCGAGCTTGGAATTATGAGCTTATGATACCTTCATGACAATTTAGGTCTCGAGAATGAAATAGACCTGGTACATAATCAGTTTGCAAATGGAAGTGAGGCTGCGGGGTAAGTTTGGCAGTTGTGTTGGAAGCACATGTGCCAAGACAACACCGCATATGAGCATGACTATCATGTGGAACAGTGGAAGTTGTGTTCCATGTTTGGCAAGATTTAGCCGTGTACTAGTATTTCAGTACTCAGTTCATATTTATTTATATCGGTTTTCCTTTCAGGAATACTTAAGCCAGCTGCTTTACGTCTTCAGATCCTTTTTGTTTTGTTTTGAGAATTTGTTCAGCTCGCTGAAATGGGAAGATGTGGGCTGTCAGCTACTTTGAACGAGGTACTTTTATTCAAGCTGAACGAGCTACACTCACGTCACCACAAAGGGTTATTACAAGCTCAAGCAAACCTGAAGGCACACGCGTACGCGGCCCTCTTTATTTACGTACGTAACTACGTATGCAGAGGATGACGATCCTCGTCCCACTTCACTTCCACTTCCTGCCGTGCTTGCCGCCGCCGAACATGCCGCCCTTGTGCTTCCCTCCGCCGAACATGCCGCCCTTGTGCTTCCCGCCGACGTGGTGGCCATGCCCGCCGCCGCCGTGCCCGGTCTGGTACGTTCCCATTCCCATGTGGCCGCCTGCACGTACGCACAAACTCATGAACTTGATCTGCATGCAGTTCGTGCACGGATCAGGTGAATTTGGTTAGCTAGTAGCTACGATTACGTACCGTGGTGCGGTGCCGGCTGCGCGGGGTAAGCCGCCGGCGCGTAACCGTTCGCCGGGTAGCCGCCGTACGGCGGGCATGCCCCGGCAGCGGGAGGAGGGTAACCGTGCTGCTGACCGTGGCCGCCGTATCCGTGGCCCTGTTGTCCGTGTCCTTTGCCGCCGCTGACGAGGTTGGACACGAAACCCTTCACGCCGCCGCCGTGTCCGCCGTGCATGTCGTGCCCGCCTCCCATGATCAACTACTTTCTGCTTTGCCCGATCAAGCAGCTGGAGCTACGTGACAGTGAGTCAGTGAGTTCTGTTTGGTCTCGACTCTCGATCGATGATCTGCCTGCTGGGTGAGTCGAGCCCGCGCCTCCTTTTATAGCTGCACGGCACGGCCGGCCGGCCCCTTTCGACGTGTGCCCATCGCGCGACGAATCTGCACACCTGCACCGATGATGGTATTGTTCTTCGGGGACCTTCTCCAGCAGCATGCAGGTCATCAGTTCAGTGGTGGATGATAAGTTCAGATTCTTATGCTACCTGTTCGATCGCCAAGATGTTGAAGGTGATTAAGATTCTATTTTGCTAGGTTTGACGGTTCATTGGGCGCAGCGACGCAGCAACATCTGGCACGTCGTGCTGTAAATACACTCTACAGCTTTTTTTTCTTACAAGAATCAGGTGATGCTGTAACTTATTAGCATCAGGGCAATCGACTGCGAGTGAAATTATGTAGTATATGAGTCTGACAGAGAACACCAACGAATAAGTGCTAACAAGAACACGGGAGGCGATCTCTTTCAAAAGGTTTTTAAAGGCCGCTTAAATACAAAAAGATTTGCAACAATAAGCTGGATTAGCATTGGAAAATGCATGAAGACTGCTTGCTTGGTCCAAATGGTCCGAGGGCACATCTCATGGAACTCCACATTGGAAGGATTGTTGAGCCTTCACCGGCTTCTCCAGTGACCAACATCTTGATGATTGTGGTTACCAAAATATAGAAAAAAAATGCTAAAAAAGGAGATACACTTGTTTGATTCATAGGATTGGTAAAGGATCCTATAGGATTTTTTCCTTTGAAGCCGTTTGATTTGTAGGATCATTTCCCGTAGGAAAAATTCCTCTAGGAATCTTGTAGTACAAACTTCATAGGAAAATAACATGAGGTCCAACCTCATGAAAAAATTCCTTCACCACAATCAAACAAACTTCTCTTCCCATAGAATACAATTGGACATGCCATTCCAATCATATGAAATTCCTATTCCTACACTTTCCTATTCTTACGAATCAAACAAGCCCTAGGTTGTATCATTATGATAAAATAACATCCAACATAACATCACCTACAAATGGAGATATGCCCTTTCCAACTACTCTACCAGTGGAAGAGGTAGAGATGCCAGTAGAGACATGTAAACGGATAAGATAGTTTTCACACTGAGTTGTACTTTAGAAAAGTATTAAGGATTCAATGACCAGCATCGAATATGCCACTCTAACTCTCTCATACCTCTCTACCTATGCCATTTGTTCCTAAGCCGACCCAGTAGCTAGAAGGCATCCATCTAGTAGAAACAAAATTTGACAAATTTCTGGACAAAACGTAAAATGTCAGTTTGAGGGTTCATATGTGTAGCCAGTTTGCTCAAATATAAACAATAGACCCACATTACTGTTTTGATTTTCTGAGAAGTTTAAAGTTTTTCTCAAAATTTCAATTTTTGCGAGCCTAGAATATCCAAAGTGCTACCTAAAGTTGTTGGTAGGTATATATGGTAAATATCAAAGTAAAAATTGAAATACACGTTTTCAACTGTTATTCTCTTAAGTGGAGAAAATGGCATTGAGAGTGGTATATGAAAGTTGGTATGACATTTCTTCAAGATGATTTCTGTAATGCCATTTCTCTAACAAGTTAAAATTGTAGTGACATAGATTTAAATAACCCTATAGGACTTGCTATGTCAAATCTCCCCCCCCCCCCCCCCCCCTCCCGAATATGAATTATCGAAAAATTATTAGCATATCCGATGATTTTAAAACGACAATCTAATTTCGTACCTAAAAATCTAGATTAACATAGCACAATTACTAGTTAGTGAGTTGCCAAGTTTATCCATTAAACAAAACTCACTTACATAGTCATCGCACTGACTATATAGAGTATAACTTTCTTAGCCAACTCGGTTATTAAACAATTCTTTTTGATTGCATGGTTGTCGATATACTATTCATTAACCCGTTTCCGCTTCAAATCCACCCCGTTTTCTTTCCAAATACGTGTTACATCCGCCTTCAAATTTGTAACCAATCATTATCAATTTCGCTTTAAATCAAATGAAAAGATGTAGTAAATGATATAGTTTTCTTTTTGCGAAACATGCAGACGCTCACATACACGTACACACACTCACCCCTGTGAACGCACATATGCACACCCTACCCATATGGCTATGAGCACCTACGAATACTGAGTCATGCTTGGCCCCTAGTGTGCAGACCCAAGCGTCATGGAGGGTTAGGGATCATGAACTTTGGTGGAGAGATGTTTGCAGCTATATGGAAAGCTACAGAAGTATTGGTTCTTGCAACATTGGAAGCGGCGATTCCGTGCTGTTCTGGAAAGATTTTTGGCACAATGATGGACTGCTTAGCGACAAGTTCTCGCGATTATTTTCCTATTCTCTGAACGAAGACACTACCGTCATGACTCTTGCCACCTGTTCTAACCTCTTCTCGCTGCTTGCTCTGCCGCTGTCAGTCGAAGCGCATGAAGAACTATTGGAAGTCAGAGAGATCCTGCAAGGAATCAATATTGATCCTAGTGAACCTGACTCCAGAACCTTCCCTTGGGGAATTCATCCTTTACTTCGGCAAACTTTTATAAGTTTACATTCGGTGCTTTTCCTGTGGACCAGTGTTTTGTTCAGATTTGGAGCTCTAAGGCTCTACCGAAACTGAAGGTGTTCCTTTGGCTACTGTTCATGGACCCGCTTAACACCAAAGACCCGATGCAACGTAAACACTGGCAATTTGAGGGTGGCCTGAATTGTGTGCTCTGTCAGGGACATGTTCTTGAGGATCGTGATCATCTATTCTTTGAATGTCCCTTTGCGATGAGATGCTGGGATAAAATTCAGATTCAGTGGGATTGAACTCTGCAGATTTCACACAGAATTGGCCAAGCAAAACAAAATTTCAGAGGTCTGTGCTTCATGGAGATCATAGCCTGCGCTTTCTGGAATATTTGGAAAGAAAGAAACGACTTCATTTTCCAACAACAAAACCCCTCTGAAGCTAGGTGGCGGATCAGATTCCAGAAAGATACTCTTCTTCATCAATACAGAGTGAAGAATTCTGTGGTTCAGCCTTTGACGGGATGGGTCAGGTCGTGCTTCATTTGAGATGGCCAGGTCCTATGGAGGGGGTGGCCTGCTTGCGCCATGGACTTCCCCCTGACTCGTCCTATCCAAGGAGAGATTGTTTCTCACTTGCTTGATTGTACTAGGCCCGGTTTTATTTCTTAACCATGTATCTTCTCTTCACCTTCGATCCCCCCTGAACCTCTGAACTTATTTCTTGTAAAGGGGGGTCACTGTTTTAGTGACAGCCCGGTTATTGGTTTATCAATAGAAAACAGAAAATCTATACCGTAGGGGTTCTCCCCTACGGTAATGCCCTTCAAAAAAAAATACTGAGTCGGCGGGTCGAGTGTTAAGATTAACGAAGTCGCCACAGGCGTCTCGCTGTTGATGGAAACGTCGCCTCCCACTGAAGAATATTCCGCCTAAATGAGAAACACCAATGTCAAATTTAGGGTTTGAACTCTGGTGGGTTGGGGTACAACTACCCTTATCTTTCTTTTGAGAAACAACTACACTTATCTTGTTACATGCAAGTTCTCAGTAATAACACAGAGAAATCCGACCTGATCGGTCCGTATACAACGCTAGGCTAGGTATATGTATATGCCGAAAATTATTCTCGAAAAAATAATTGCTGTGATTTATAGAGTGGCAGAGCTGAACTGGGTAGTGGTAACCATAGGGATGGATTGGTATGACTTCCTCCGAAAAAACCTGTCTCCTCTCTGAGGCGATTAGGGTTTCGGGAGGCGATTGACGGCGCCTGCTGATTCGTTGGCAGGGCGATCTGTGATTCCCGGGCTCCCAAGGCCAGGGAGATGAGTTCCGCCGCGGGGAAAGGCAAGCACGCGGCCTCTTGTCTCGGGCGGAGAGAGAGAAGCTGGAGGAGGCGCTGGGCAAGCTGGATATTACCGAGGAGGAGGCTACACCTCTGGATGCTGGCCGGCAGGGTTCTGCACCGGTCAATCTTCCACGTCCAGACGATCTCCAGCGCGCTACGCCCGGCGTGGGGAAACCCTAAGGGGTTAATCTTCAGACCGATGGGAGAAAATACTTTTGTGGCAGAATTCGGTTCCAAGATGGATCAAGATCGAGTATGGGAGGGGGCGCCATGGCATGTGAGTAAGAACGCTGTAATACTCTCCGATTTTGAGGACTTCATGCGTCCCTTGGAGCTAAAGTTTGAGAAGTTTCAGTTATGGGCGAGGGTTTGAACCTCCCGTTCAACCTTCGTGAAAATAAGTGGTGGAAACCTATTGCCCAGCAGATTGATAAGGGAGTAACCAACGTGAGTTTTGACCACGCTGGAGGTTTCTTGAGGGCAAGGGTGTCTCAGGATGTGAGCAAACCATTAAGGCGATGGGTGCTCATAGATTCAGCCAAGAGGCAGAAGACTGATATGTATGAGGTGCAATATGAAAACATCCCATATTTCTGCTTCTCGTGTGGTCGTATTGGCCACTCTTATCTTTATTGTTCGATGCCGGGGACTCGAGGACCAAATGGTGAGATGCCATTTGGGATAGATCTCCGTGCCCCAGATGAGAGAAAGAAGGTGTACTCGGGTGAGAGTTCTTCGAGAGAGCAGTCAGCTTCTCAGAATAACATGGCTAATACGAAGAACTCAAGTACTGAGGTGGATCATGGTACTGAGGCGATATCTCCATTGATGGCCAAGAATCAAAATAAGAGGAAAGGGGATGAGCGTGTTCAGAAACAATTGTATCGGCGGGTTGAGCCTCTTCTCCTAGCAAATGTTGCACATGAAGACGGGAGGGAGGATGTTGCACCTACCGAGACTGATGGTAGTGTTGAAGAGAGAGACTCTAAGAAGAAGAAACCAACACCGACAAGTTCAAAAAATTCGGCAGTGGCTGCTCTGCAGCACTGCCCGGATCAATGAGTTGCATAAGCTATAACAGTCGAGGGCTTGGGAACCAGTCCACTGTTCCTGAGCTTCGTAGTATCGCGAAGCAAGAAGGGCCCTGACTTCTGTTTGTGATGGAGACAAAAATTGCGGCGAAACGTGTGGAAATGCTGCGGAGTCAGCTAGGCTTTGCAGGCTGTTATGCCATCAATAGTGATGGGCTTAGTGGAGGGGTTGGTCTGTTTTGGTCGGCAGACGTTGAGGTGGAAATTAAGAATTTCAGTTCTTGCCATATTGATTGTTGATGCCCACAAGTGTAGGGGATCGCTGAAATCTTCGTTGGGAAGTATTACCCAAATTTATAGTTCGACACGATGGGAACACAAGAATATCAATAAGACTTTGGCAATTGAGGCGTCACTCTCAACCACACCTGTATATCAATGAACTTGCAGCAGCAATAGTTATGGCAGTAGTATGATTCAAGTAGCAAGTAGAACAGCAGCAGTAAACAAGTGTTTCCAGTTTTCACCGGAAAAGTGAAGGTGCAACTCAGAGGATTAAAACGTAGGCATGAGGTGACAGCGGGGTGTTGCATGAATAAGATTGATCATATAATAGTATATAGCTAGCCATGGGACGTATCTCTAACTCCGATATATGTAGGTATGTGTTCCATAATTAGTTGTGCGTACTAACCAAGAGAATTTGCACAACATCTATTGTCCTACCTGCCCATTTCACCGGGGCCAACTTGGAACTACAGGTAATTAAGGTCTACCCTTTCGAATAGACCGGAACAATGCATTAACACTTCATGAACACATAGAATCCTCAAACTAAAACATCTCCCCCTTGTTTTCCCTATATGTCACTTTTAGGGTTCGCAGGTTCAACATAATAGCAGGTGATACACTTTGCAGATAAATACCAAACTCAAATATATGATGAGGCAATATAAGTTCAGTACTGAAATCATGCCACTCGGGCCCTAGTAGCAAGCATTAAACATAGCATAAGTGCATCAACACAATACAAAAGTATCCTCAAGATAAACCCCTAAAATCTCGAACAACGGGTAGCATTACATGATCAATCTCATCCAATCCCCATCCACCTCACATGCCTACAGCGGACTACTCACACATGGTGATGGAGAGGGAGCTCATGGTCGATGGAGATGAAGGCGGTGAAGATGGCGGTGAAGACGGCCTCCGGATCCCTCCACCGGAGGAGAAATCCTGGATCAATCTGTCCCCGAAACGAAGAACGTGGTGGCGGCGGCGGTGTGTTTCGCGAAAGCTCTCCTCCTTTAGGTCAAGCGTTTTTCTGTATATATGAGGGGGTACGTCGAAGACCGAAGGCGAGGCGGTGCCCGAGGCCCATTTTGGGTGGGCCCACGTGGCCAGGTACAGGGGCCGCGTGGGGCACCCTCGTTTGGCCCTCCGGCACTCCCTCGTGTCCATCCTTTGCACGTTGTCCTCCTTTTCCATAGAAAATGACGTGGTATTTTTCCCCGATTTTATTTCCTGCAAAAATAGCCAGAAAAGAGACTTTGCTAAAAACAGCGTCAGATTCAGCAGTTTTATTCAAATATGGGAAGATTCCGGAGCAAATTATGAAGCAAAGTGCTTGGAAAAGTAGATGCATTTTGGATGCATCAACTCCCCCAAGCTTAGCTCGTTGTTTGTCCTCGAACAACTCAAACGTAGTGCAGAAGCGATGAAAAGACTTTGACAAGAACTTTGCTTTGCATATGTAACACCGTTTAATACCAACAAGCATTCAATTCATAACTTCAGTAACAAATAATCAAGATGCTAGCAAAGGTATATCTAATCAATGTTAAAGCATTTATATTTGCTGCAAGGGAAATAACATGTAATGTCAATACTTGGATGAGTTTGCTCAACTGTAGAAATAAACAAAGGTTTTTGCATCGCTATTGATTGAATCATGTCAAGATTTTTGAGATCTTTTGATTCTTTCTTTTGTTGACTAGTGAAATCATTGTGCTTACAACCTTGCTCTCATTTTTAACAAACCATTTTGTGTTCCCTATTATGACTCATATGCTTGACCAACTCATGGTTGAAAACCTCATGCCCCGTGAATACGAGTACCTACACCATGACTACTCAACTCGGGCCACTAAGCAAGTTCGAATTTTTCAGTCATTGCAAGTAATAAAAGCGTCATCAAGAGCGTCAACTGGGGTACCTCTTGTCCCAGGACCTGGACAAGCCCATGTCCCAACAACAAGACAAACAGACAATGAACAATCTCAGCACTCTTTTATTTACTATTTGTGTAGCTTTTTATTATGATGTGCGTCATAGAATGTTCACTATGGTGCGCTGCAAATTTCCACCATGAATGATGCATGGCTTAGGTTGGCGGCCCAGGCGTCTCTCTAGCCAATTATTCTCACTCATCAAACTTACTAAGTTTCCTCCTTTATTTCGCAATGATAGCCATCCATAGACCAAAGCACATGATATCAACTAAATATAATTTAGTGCAATGTTGAAAGCTTTCCATGTGTCAGCACATTTCAGCTAGTTCCCAACCACTAAGCCTGTCAAGCATATGACTTCATGTTTAACATTTGAAAAACTTTTACTCTTTTTGGTTGGCAAGTTTAGCAAGCACAATGGGATGCGTAGACCTTTGTTTAGAGCCACAATTATTCAACACACAGCCAAGTATTGTCACTAAATAATATCTCACTTGCATCATCATATAACATACTAGAACATGGAGAAGATAAACATTTGCTACCACTTCCCTAGATGTTAAAGAAACCATGATGTGCTCACTTGCTGTTATTAAAAAGTCTACATAAGCACGGCAAAGGTGTCATACCTTTCATCCACTTCATGCACATCAACTTATCATCGTTGTTCTCCTCTCCCAACTTGAACTGCGCAATAAAAACTCAAATCTGCCATAAAATGTCACTGCATACAGTACTGTTTTTACCCTACCTAAACACCTCAGAAAAATCTCATAAATTACAGGTGTGTGGGTCATGATATGTTGCAGCAGTGGTTAAAATTTTAGCTCAATCGGAGTTACAGGGAATAAATGAAAAATGAAACAGTGAGCAGATTTCAGCAATTTCAGCACTTCTGTTTTTGCGTTTGTTTCAAGAAAACGAAAATATTTTTGTTCTTTTTGGTTTTTAGATGCATAAGATAAATGACCAGAAGCAAATAACCAAAAGAAACAAATGAAATCTTTTTGTGTTTTGTGATTTTCAGAATAAGAAACTAAACATAACAATGCAACAGTGATATAAAACAACGAATGGAGAGGAAGAGAAGCACTCCCCCAAGCTTGCGATCAAGCTAGTATCCTGGATAGTGGCCGTATCCACCACTTCCACTTCCAGGGTAGTAGCCATGTGGGTATCCTTGCATGCCTGGGTATGTGGCATCTCTTGAGGTTGGTAGCCTTGTACCTCGGAGCTTGTGGCTCCTCTTGTGGCGGCACCTCCTCTACCTTCCACTTTCCGGTACTCCTGTCAAAAAGGTCAGTACAGGGGAGCCTAATGGGCACTCGCTGCCCATTAGTGCTCAAATATGTATACAAATAATCCTCCCCATACTTCACACTTATCTCCATGCGAGTAGTCAAAGTAAAATCAAGTAAATTTGACCTTCCCACACGAGTACCCATGTTATCATCATAACCTCTCTCATTTTTAATGTACTTATACACTAAAGTAGCAATAGCACCAGCATAAATAGGGGTTTCATCGGTGATATTCCTACTCACAGCGGTGTGCAATGATCTAGCAAGAATAACTCCCAAGTTGTACCCACACGGTGTGTTTTCTTTTGCACATTTTAGTAGATAAACAATCGGTCCAGTGCAAGCAGAATTGTTGTCCCTAGCAAGAAATCCTCTTGCGAGAAACAACGCAAAGTACCTCAAACTTGGGTGTGTATATGAGTAAATTTTCCCCTATTCAACCTATCATGAGAGCTAACGGTGATAGAGTGCCAAAATGCAACAAGTTCAGGTTTAGAATCAGCACCGGTTTCATCCCAACTCCCCGTGGTTGCCACACCAATGGCATTGCAAAATTCCTCTAGAGACATAATGAGACGCTCCCCTCTCATAGTAAATTTGCAAACAAAGGTAGGAGGGGGTGCCTTACTTTTCTTACTATGTCTGTGGAGCTCAGGACCCTCAAATCTGAATGTAGAGAGGAATTCTCGCGAGAGTTCCTCGTATGTATCTTGTGGGTTTTGAGTAAACCGAAGTAGCCAGTTGCAGCAGCGAAGATGTTGAAGTCCTCTTGAATCCCCCACTGTTCAAGAACATGGGGATCTTGCCATCTTGTTGCGTGTATCTTCAACTTCTCTCCCACAAAGTATGCGGAATCCTCCCAAAGATGTTGGTCATCAAGGTTGAGGGAGACTTTGCATGCTTCTTCTTGGTCTTGAGCTCATCCCTATCAATGCCTTGCCCTTGTTGAACATGGTACCTTGCTGCCCATAAACAATATTCATCAAAAATCAAGATGCAACACTCTAAAACAACATTGAGCCATCCATAACTAGTCTCCACATCAATATCATGCATCAATATCAACTAGAAAACTTAAATCTATGGATTTCCCAAGCATAATAGGTGACACCAAGTGCAGCAAAATACTTCATACATGATGCATAAGAACAAAAAATAATTGGATGGGTGGAGGAGTCACATACCAATGAGCAATCCCACCAAACAGATTTGAAAAATCTGCCCTAAACTTGGAGATCCAAGGATAGCAGGAAAGGAGCACGGGAAAATTTGGGAAAAATACCTGGAGCTGTTTTTCTGTCGAGGGGAAGGAGATGAGCACAGACCCCTCACCTAACTCCCCTGTGGGCCAAAGTAGTGGGTCCCACGCGGCCAGGTACAGTGGCCGCGTGGGACACCCTATTCTGGGCCCTGGTGGCCCTCTGGTGTCCCCCTTTTGGCTGTTAGTTCCTCTGGTATAATAACTTACCTCCTAATTTTTCTGGAATTTTTCGAGAAAATTTTCTGAACAGAATTTTTCAAACTACAGTTTCTGGAATTTCTGAACTTTGAAATAATTATGTCTAGTAATAACTCAAAAACTCTAAATAAATAGAATTAAAATGCAATGTAAATTTGTGGGAATCAAGTTTGTATCATTTTCACATTAGTAATGAGGTTGATCAAGTCTCATTAATAATATGTAAAAGATATAACAAATGATTCTTTATTCATAAATAAAGAAAGATTTCAAGCACCTCATATTTGATTGGAATAGTTCCAACCATCATGATAGCATATTTTGGTTCAGGAGGTGGTAATGGAATTTCAAAGCTTCCAACGATAAGAGTATTTCTTTTAATGGAATTCACACTTTGGCTTACCATTGTAACAGCTTTCTTCTTGGGGAAATAAATAGTATGCTCATTTCCCTTGACATTGAATGTCACTTTGCTTTCAGTGCAATTTATCACAGCTCCTGCAGTGTTTAAAAAGGGTCTTCCAAGAATAATAGATAGATTATCATCCTCAGGCATTTCTAATATAACAAAGTCTGTAGGAATTAACACATTAGCAATAGAGATAGGAACATCCTCACATATTCCAATAGGCACAGCAGTTGATTTATCAGCCATTTGTAATGAAACTTCAGTTGGAACCAATTTGTTTAGGTTAAGTTTCTTATATAAAGAGAAAGGCATAACACTCACACCAGCTCCTAAATCACATAGTGCATATTTCACATAAGTTTCTTTAATATGACAAGGAATAGTTGGTATACCAGGATCTCCACGCTTTTCAGGCATTTTCCCTTTAAAGGAATAATCAGCAAGCATAGCAGTAATTGCATCAGTAGGAATCTTTCTTTTATTAGTGACAATATCTTTCATGTATTTTGAATATGGAGGAATTTTAATAGCATCAACAAGAGGAATTTGTAAACACAAAGATTTAATCAACTCAAAGAATTTCTCAAATCTAGCATCATCTAAAGTTTTTATTACCTCTTGAGGATATGGTATGGGTCTTTGTACCCATGGATCCCTTTCTTTACCTTTCTGTGGATTTGGATGGTTCTTCTTCTTGTTCTTCTCAGTAGATGGTTGAGGGTCTTCCTTTTCAGTAGCTTCAGGTTCTTCAACATTCTCTTCCTCTTGTGGTTCTTCTTCTTCATTATTATTATCTTCAGTCTCAGCATCAGAAATAGAAGTATCATTATTTTGTTCTTCAGAATCATCATTATCCGGTTTTCATTGGGAGATTTGCCTGCAGAAAGTTTCTTCTTTCGAGCCTCTTGCTCTTTCCTCTTGGGATGGTCTTCAGGATAGTCAGGATCCTGCGTACTTGCACCTCCCCTAGTATTAACTCCACAAACCTGTTCCTTCACAATAAGACTTTCATACAATTGATTTTGAAGAGAAATCATTTGTTCAACTTGATTATTCATCATCTCACAATGTTTAACAATTCTTTTTACCTCTCCCACATTAGCATGTAAACTTTCACGAAGAGATTTAATTTTGTGAGAATTCTCCATAATCATCATTCTAATATTATGCTCCTCAGGATTGTGACGATAAGCAAAATCATTCATATAAGATACCTCAATAGGAGATGTTACCTTTTCATTACCTTTCGTGGAGCTAATAGCATTGACTTGAATTGGAAAACATGGTTGATCATCAGGAAGTTTGACACCCATTTCAGATAATTCCTTGAGATGAGAGGTTTTAATTCCCTTCTCTTTAATGGCCTTTGAAGCTTCTTTCATTGTCTCTTTGTCTAATTTGAGCATACCTCCTTTCTTTTCCGGAAATATCTCTTCAATATTCCAGTCTTCATAGTTTCTTGAGATAGTTTCCAATAGCTCGGTTGCTTCATCAACGGTCCTTTCCCTGAAAACATTACCTGCAATACCATCAAGATAACCTCTAGTGTTTTCGGTTAGTCCATTGTAAAATATATCAAGTATCTCATTACTCTTGAAGCCATGGGTAGGACATTTCCTAACCATCTTACTATACCTCCCCCAAGCTTGGGGTAAATCCTCCTTCTCTTTCTGTGAAAAGTTGCTAATCTCAATAGTTAGACCATGAATCTTATCAGCAGGGAAATATTTATTATAGAATACTTGCAAACATTCTTCCTTGCTAGTAATACATCCAGGTTCTAAACGATTATACCAAGTTTTAGCACTTCCTCCCAAAGTGAAAGGAAACAACTTTAAGAAATAGTAGCGTTGGTTAATTTCATCTTTCCCAAATAACACAGATAAGTCATGCAAAACAGCAATGTGTTCAAAAGGAAACTCATCCTCTCTCCCATAAAACTTATACTTCTCAGCCTTTTCAATTATTTCAGGATCAACACTAAACTCATAATCTTTATCTTTAATTTTAATAGCTGGAGCATTCATTTTCTCAGTAACAGGGAAATATCATCAAGAGGAGAATTTTTATAGCTATCAAGTTTATCCAATTTATCAAAATCCGAACACATAAAAGCCATAGCAAAAGCATCCTCTTCCTCAGAAGAAGTTTCCATATCATCACAATATTCATTATCTTCTAACTCAGATTCCACATTTTCAATAATAGAAGATTCAAGATTTTCAGGTGTTTCAGTTATCTCAGATGTTTCAGATGTTTCAGGTATTTCAGGTGTCACTTCTTTGTCTATGCTACTACATATTAAATCACTTTCATTACTAGTAGACATTTTAGACAAAGGTGAACTAGATAAAACTTCCTTTTTTCTTAGGAGCAACAACAGAAGCAACATTAGGTGAAAAGTTTGGCCTACTTGGCAAATCCGTACCTCTGCGAGTAGTTGAAGGCCTCACTTCCTTCGGAGTAATCTTTTCCTTACCCATGGTTAGGAACAAGCAAATGCAGCAAATAATATGATAACAAGTTGTCTTACCGATAAAGCTAGGTTCCCCGGCAACGGCGCCAGAAAATGTCTTGATGCCCACAAGTGTAGGGGATCGCTGAAATCTTCGTTGGGAAGTATTACCCAAATTTATAGTTCGACACGATGGGAACACAAGAATATCAATAAGACTTTGGCAATTGAGGCGTCACTCTCAACCACACCTGTATATCAATGAACTTGCAGCAGCATAGTTATGGCAGTAGTATGATTCAAGTAACAAGTAGAACAGCAGCAGTAAACAAGTGTTTCCCAGTTTTCACCGGAAAAGTGAAGGTGCAACTCAGAGGATTAAAACGTAGGCATGAGGTGACAGCGGGGTGTTGCATGAATAAGATTGATCATATAATAGTATATAGCTAGCCATGGGACGTATCTCTAACTCCGATATATGTAGGTATGTGTTCCATAATTAGTTGTGCGTACTAACCAAGAGAATTTGCACAACATCTATTGTCCTACCTGCCCATTTCACCGGGCCAACTTGGAACTACAGGTAATTAAGGTCTACCCTTTCGAATAGACCGGAACAATGCATTAACACTTCATGAACACATAGAATCCTCAAACTAAAACATCTCCCCCTTGTTTTCCCTATATGTCACTTTTAGGGTTCGCAGGTTCAACATAATAGCAGGTGATACACTTTGCAGATAAATACCAAACTCAAATATATATGAGGCAATATAAGTTCAGTACTGAAATCATGCCACTCGGGCCCTAGTAGCAAGCATTAAACATAGCATAAGTGCATCAACACAATACAAAAGTATCCTCAAGATAAACCCTAAAATCTCGAACAACGGGTAGCATTACATGATCAATCTCATCCAATCCCCATCCACCTCACATGCCTACAGCGGACTACTCACACATGGTGATGGAGAGGGAGCTCATGGTCGATGGAGATGAAGGCGGTGAAGATGGCGGTGAAGACGGCCTCCGGATCCCTCCACCGGAGGAGAAATCCTGGATCAATCTGTCCCCGAAACGAAGATCGTGGTGGCGGCGGCGGTGTGTTTCGCGAAAGCTCTCCTCCTTTTAGGTCAAGCGTTTTCTGTATATATGAGGGGGTACGTCGAAGACCGAAGGCGAGGCGGTGCCCGAGGCCCATTTTGGGTGGGCCCACGCGGCCAGGTACAGGGCCGCGTGGGGCACCCTCTTTTGGCCCTCCGGCACTCCCTCGTGTCCATCCTTTGCACGTTGTCCTCCTTTTCCATAGAAAATGACGTGGTATTTTCCCCGATTTTATTTCCTGCAAAAATAGCCAGAAAAGAGACTTTGCTAAAAACAGCGTCAGATTCAGCAGTTTTATTCAAATATGGGAAGATTCCGGAGCAAATTATGAAGCAAAGTGCTTGGAAAAGTAGATGCATTTTGGATGCATCAATTGTATGGTGAAGATGCGAGATAAGGAGTGGAGGTTCACGGGGTTTTATGGTGCCCCACGAGTTGAAGATCATCACCACAGTTGGAGATTTTTGAGAACTCTTTTTGCGATCAGGCACCCAGCATGGTTGGTGATGGGCGACTTCAACGAAACTTTCTACGCCTCTGAACATTTCTCAAGAGCAACAAGGCCAGAATGGCAAATGAGAGCGTTTTGGGAGGCGGTAGATGATTGTCTTCTCTAGGACTTGAGATGGTCTGGGGCTGAATATACTTGGGACAATGGACAAGTGGGTGCAGCAAATGTCAAAGCAAGGCTCGATCGTGCCCTTGGGAATATACCACTTGTTACTATGTTTGAGAATTTGCGTGTACGACATGTTTTCACAACGGAGTCTGATCATTGCATGGTGGTGGCAGAACTTCGTGATGGCATGGCTGGTGATCGCTTGAGAGGAGAAACTGGTGGAAGAAAAGTGGCAAAAGGGAGCGGGTAGCCGAGGGCTAGAAGGTGTTGTCAGTGCCCTAACTAATCTGCAACATGACCTTAGTGCTTGGGGAGCCCGAGAGTTTGGGTGTCTCACGCGAAAAGTTCGTAAGCTTCGGGAGAGATTAAATAAACTCCGAAGCCGGGAGATCAGACGTGGTCCTTCTGATGAGGAGAAAGCGATATCGAAGCAACTTAAAAAAGGTCTTCGACAAGAGGAAATATGGATGAAACAAAGATCCCGTGTTCAGTGGTTGCGTGAGGGTGACCGAAACACGGGGTACTTTCATGCCCAGGCAGCTCAGAGGAAACGAATGAATAAAATAGAAAATCTTCAGCGGGCTGATGGGTCGTTGTGTGACTCTGTAGATGAAAATCGGAATGAGGTCCAAGGGTTTTACACTTCCTTATATACTTCTCAGGGCTTTCGGCCCATGGAGGATTTGTTGGATCTTGTTCCTGTGCAGGTGTCTGATCAGATGAATGATGATCTGGACAAGATGTATAGTGCTGAAGAGGTGCGTACAACCTTGTTTCAGATGGCACCGTCAAAAGCCCCGGGCGTAGACGGTTCTACGGCTGGTTTCTTTCAGCGGCACTGGAGTTTACTCCACATCGACATTGTTATTGCGGTTTTGAGTTTTCTGAATGGTGGTGAGCTGCCATTGGGGATGAATGACACGTCCATTACTTTGATCCCTAAGGTACGGCACCCTCAGAAAATCTCACAGTATCGTCCAATATCTCTTTGTTCAGTCCTGTATAAAATTGCTCCAAAGTGTATCGCGAACAGGACAAGGATTTGGCTTGATCATATTGTGAGTGAGGAACAAAGTGCATTTGTTCCTAGTAGGCTTATCACAGATAATGTCCTTATTGCACATGAGTGTGTACATGCGATGAGAAAGAGAAAGAAAGGCAAGAACTCAGTTTGTGCAGTAAAGTTGGACATGATGAAAGCTTACGATCGGGTGGAGTGGCATTATCTTCAAGCTATAATGTTAAAATTGGGATTCAGCTCGGGTTTTGTTCGACTGATCATGAAGTGTGTCACGTCAGTTCGTTTTGCGGTTCGGATGAATGGCGAGTTACTTCCATATTTCTCGCCATCACGCGGACTTCGTCAAGGTGACCCCATGTCACCTTATCTCTTCCTATTATGTGGAGAAGGTTTCACCTCGTTGCTTAATTTCTTTGGTGGAGCATATCTGGACAGGGGAATTAGAGTTAGCTATCGGTCTCCTTGGATCAATCATTTGTTATTCGTTGATGACAGTTTGATCTTTATGAATGCGAAGGAGCAAAGTTGTGTGAGACTGAATGAGATTTTGAGATTATATAGTGATTGTTCAGGGCAGAGCATTAATAGGGAGAAGAGCTCTATCTTCTTCAGTCCGAATACCCCGTTGGCTATTCGGCAAACCCTGAAAAACTTATTGGGCATTGCGGTGGAGGCGTTCAGCGAGCGTTACCTCGGTCTCCCTACCGCAGCTGGCCGCATTACGAGTGGTTCTTTTGACCATATTGGTGAGAGGATCCGGAGCAAACTTGGAGGGGGTTCGGAAAGAATGGTTTCATGTGCTGGCAAAGAAGTTTTTCTGAAGGCAGTAATTCAGGCGATCCCCAATTTTTCGATGTGTTGTTTTAAGCTTTCGAAAAAACTGTACAAGCTTGATGCCTCTTATATGGCGCGTGATGCGTGTAAAGTCACACGTCCGTTGGGAACCCCGAGAGGAAGGTATGATGAGTGCAGCAGCAAGTTTTCCCTCAGTATGAAACCAAGGTTATCGAACTAGTAGGAAGTCGGCGATGCTCTGAAGGTGTCAACGGCGTTAGAAAAAGGTGCTTGTGGATGAAGGTCTGACTTGTTGACTTGGAACCTGCACACAACACAACCAAACTACTTTGCCCCAACGAAACGTTGAGGGTGTCAATCTCACCGGCTTGCTGAAAACAAAGGATTAGACGTATAGTGTGGAAAATGATGTTTGCTTGCAGAGAATGTAAAAGAACAATGATTGCAGTAGGTTGTATTTCAGATGTAAAAGAATGGACCGGGGTCCACAGTTCACTAGTGGTGTCTCTCCATAATAAAATACTAACATGCTGGGTAAACAAATTACAGTTGGGCAATTGACAAAATAGAGAGGTGCATAACAATGCATATACAAGTCATGATGATCACTATGAGATTTACTTGGGCATTACGACAAAGTACACAGACCGCTATCCAGCATGCATCTGTGCCTAAATAGTCCACCTTCAGGTTAGCATCCGTACCCCTTCCAGTATTAAGTTGCAAGCAACAGACAATTGCATTAAGTATGGTGCATAATGTAAACAACACTAATATCCTTAGACAAAGCATTGCTGTTTTACCCCTAGTAGCAACAGCACATCCACAAACTTAGAACTTTCTGTCACTGTCCCAGATTAAATGGAGCCATGAACCTACTATCTAGCATAAATAGTCCCTCTTGGAGTTACAAGCATAAACTTGGCCAGAGCCTACACTAATAACGGAGAGCATGCAAGATCATAAACAACATATATATGATAGATCAATAATCAACTTGACATAGTATTAAATATTCATCGGATCCCAGCAAACACAACATGTAGCATTACAATAAGATGATCTTGATCATGATAGGCAGCTCACAAGATCTAAACATGATGGCACAAAAGGAGAAGACAACCATCTAGCTACTGCTATGGACCCATAGTCCAAAGATGAACTACTCACACATCACTCCGGAGGCAGGCATGGCGATGTAGAGCCCTCCAGTGATGATTCCCCTCTCCGGCAGGGTGCTGGGAAGAGCTTCAGAAACCCCCCGAGTTAGGGTTGATGGCGGCGGCAGCGGATGTTTTCTGGAAATATGGCTCGGTTTTAGGGTTTTCGCCTCGGGGAGAATAAATAGGCGAAGGGGCGATGTCGGTGGAGGCCCGAGCCCCGCTCCCCACATGGCAGCGCGGCAGGGGGCCCACCCGCCCATGGGGTGGGGACGACACCTTGGTGCCCCCCTTCGTCTCTCCTTCGGACTTCGTGAACGTGTCGGGAAAATAGGAACGTGGCAATTTGTTTCGTCCAATTCCGAGGATATTTGCAGAACAGCTTTTCTGAAACCAAAAACAGCAGAAAATAGGAACTGGCACTGTGGCATCTTGTTAATAGGTTAGTCCCAGAAAATGCATAAAAATGCCATGAAGTGTGAATAAAACATGTAGCAATTGGTATAATATAAGCATGGAACATAAGAAATTATAGATACGTTGGAGACGTATCAAGCATCCCCAAACTTAGTTCTACTCGTCCTCGAGTAGGTAAAATGATAAAAACAAATAATTTCTGAAGTGACATGCTACCAACATAAACTTGATCAAATAATATTATAAAGCATGTGAGCTGAGATCAAATCATTCAAAGCAAATGTCTATAATTGATATTCAATAAGAGACAACAAAGCAAGATAGTTAAACAAGCTAAAAGTTTTCATGAACTATTGCTTTAAAGACATGAAACCGTACAAGGTTCATTAAAGATGTTTTAAGTATCCAATGTAGGAGTTCTATCCTTCAATTCCAAGCATCAAGTAATTTTTATAACATAGAAGGATTCAGTCAAGTAAATATAAACATGAACGTCATGAATCAACTGTTTCGAAGTCTACTCAACCGGTGAGCGTAAGCATTTGGTATTGGCACCAGGATGTTATGGCTAAAAGAACATTAATGGGGGTTTGGAAGGCCAATGGAAGAAAGTCTCACAAAGCTATAAGTGATCATTAGACAAGAGGAAGTCTTATAATCGAAGCTATGTAAGGAGTAGTGATTGCCAGGCAACGGATGCACATAGAGCTATATGTATATGAAAGCTCTCCAATGGAACTAGTGGGGGTGCATCCAACTTGGTTGCTCATGAAGACCTAGAGCATTTTTGAGGAAGCTCATCTTTGGAATATACAACCCAAGTTCTATAGTGTAAATTCCCCACATAGTTATATTAGTAAAACATGAAAACTCTCTCACATGGAGTATAGGTGCTAAACATGAGCACAAATGATGACTATGAATACTGCAGGTGCTGAAACATGAGCACAAGTGTGGATAAAGGATAGTAATGTTGCCCCATTTTTCTTTTTTTTCTTTTTTTTTCTCATTTTTTCTATTTTTTCCCTCTTTTTCTGTTTCTCATTTCGATGGCCTCCATGGCTCTTTTCACTTTTAGGGCAACATCCTAATATGACAACACACTTTTTGGTACAAATAACTCATAATGAACAAAACATGATGTATGAAACTGTATGCCTCTGCCAGTGTAGCAGGATGTGCAATGATCTAGCGTAACATGGGTAAACCACACATCAGCTGTATAGAATCATGCAAAGCAATATATAAATGATAAATGACAACAAGTCATGTAATGTAAGATGGAAGTTGCATGGCAATATATCTCGGAACAAGTACGGAAATGCTGTGGTAGGTAGGTATGGTGGCTGTTTTGAGGAAGATGTATGGGCTTTTGTGTAGGAGAACAAGAGAAAGTTCTCCCACGGGTTTGGATGTACTGGCGAAGTATGCACAACTCTCAATGTGAGCAGAAGGCAATGCACAGCACCGAAGAGGCTAGCAAATTTGGATGGTGGAAGTGCCAAAAACCGTAGCTTAACATTAGTCAAAAAGAACTCATAAGCTTATTGCAAACAACTAGCAGGTTCAACATTAAGAGCATGATTAAAATTTACTCCAAGAAGGGCCGTTCACGGCGGCACAAGTACCCCGCTAGATAAGCTATCAAGTCCAACTACCCCGCTAGCAGGCACAACTCAGTTATTACGAATCACCTTTAGACATGGAAAGCTATCAAGTCCAACTACACCTTCAACAATTTTAGTAGAGTTTGTAGTACGGTTGATGGGGGGATGCCCAACCGGGTAGGCCCAGGACCCCGAGTCGGCCTTCAAGGCCGGGTGGCCCAAAGCCCACCCGGTGTACATCTTCCAGGATACCGGGTCCCCGAGGATCCCGGTATGACGGCTCGGGGAGGCGGCAGCAGATATCTTCAAATCAGTCTACGATTGTGTATCCCGAAGAGTGCGCTCCACGAAGCCGCACTTGTAGGCAGGATAGCTAGCGCCGCCAGCAGAACCCGTCATTCCCTGTAAACCCTAGCCGGCTCCCTATATAAAGCCGGCAAGGAGCAACCCTAGAGGCAGACTCATCTCATTCCACAGCCTCCGGAGCACCCGCAAGCTCTGGTGCGCACACCATTGTACACCCCATTCAGATCCAAATACATATAAGCAGGAGTAGGTCTTTACCTCATACGGAGGGGCCGAACCTGGGTAAACTCTGCGTGTGCAACCTCTCTGTGAATCCTACGTCGCCTGGCTCACACCCGAGTTAAGCCACCCCGTATGGCATCTGCCGTGATTACCCCACGACAGTTGGCGCCCACCGTGGGGCCAGCGATCGCTGGAATTTACTTCATGGAGAGTCCTGAACCCGGCACTGGCGTCTACTTCAGCCCTGAAGCCATGTCGGGTCGCGGTGACATCGTCACCGTCAGCTACTTCGAGCACGGAGGGATCGGCTACGTCACCGATCCACACACTTGGGGCAGGCCCAACTACGCCCCGATCACTCGTGCGATGGCTATCCCGTTCGGGACCGCTGTCACTGCCTACGTCGGCTTCTGCGGCTCGGACGAGGAAGGAGTCGCCAACAACTACGATGGTACCTCCTCCCCTGTCGACTCGCTTGACGGAGCCGCCATCGACACCGCGGTTGCGAACCACTTCGCACCCGCCCCATCTTCCGAGACCGTCCAAATCTCGAACGACGACGACACTGGGTCGATCTTGCCCTTCCTCGACTACGAGTCGGAGGGCTCGACCGATCTGGCCTCGGACGGCACGGCAACACCCGCCCACATCTACATGACGGGCGAGGCGGCAAATTCTGCTGCCGCCAAACCCGCGGCGGCAAGCGCCGCCTCGACAGAGGCCAACGCGCAGAAGCAGCGCGACCAGGCACGGCGCGAGCAGGAGGCTCGCGAAAAGCAGCAACGCGACGAATCTCTCGCCGCCCTGCGAGGACAAGCGGGTCGGGTGGCTGACCCGCTCAGCACCCCGATCACGCCGGCGAACGTCGTTGATCAGGCGACACAGCTCGAGCAGCTGCGCCGGAAGATGGCCCTCCAGCAGGAGGAGATCCGCCAGAAGGAGCTGGAGGTCGATGCTCAGTCGACCGCTCTCTCCGCGGTCACTCGGCATCACAAAAACCGCAAATCGTGGCTTAACCCTGATGCACCAACTCGCGCGCTCGACAACGCCTTCGCGCGCGAGACAGAGCTGGAGAGGCAGTGTGACGAGTGCCGCAGGGCCCAGCCCGGCAGCTCGAGTCAAGTTCCGCCTCAACCTCGCCCGGCGATGCCGCCTCCGGCGCCGCGGCCTCCTCCGAACCCGGCTCGTCCACAACCCCAGCCGCGGAGCGACGACGACGCCGACCTCGCAATCTTCGGCACCCCAGTCGATTGCATGACTGCCGCCGCCTCTCTCTTCAAGAGGATCCGGGTCAAGGATAACCCCTACTGGAGCAAGGGGTGCAAGCTGGTGGACAAGGCGCTGGAGCTGCAGGAGAACATGTCGCAATCCGACGGCAAGCTCTACTCCAGATCGCCACCCAGCGAGAAAACGGCCTCGGCACCACACCGAAGCCAGGGAAACAAGGGTTCCCCAGGCGTGACGCTGCCCCACAGCCGCCACGCAGTCGGCACGAGGAGCCGGCAGTGTCGAGCAACGCGAGGGCTGGAGGCAACCCGCCTCGGCTCGCCCGCAACGACGTCCGGCACACCATCAACAACAACCAGGCGCAGGCACGCTCCAATCACTCCGCTCCGGATCTGCGCCACCACCTCAACGACAAGCGCGCCGAGGCGACGCGCAACAACAACGACGACGACGACGTCGGCCCTAGATGCTTTGGACCCGCCATCAGAGGCGAGCGTTTCCCTAGCAGCTTCAAAGGACCGAGAGAGGCGACCAAGTACAACGCTGCCATGAACCCGGAAACTTGGGTCCAGGACTACTTGGTCGCCATGAGCATCCAGAACGCATCTTCGCTCTGTTGTGCGCGCTATTTTCCTCTCACGCTTGAGGGAACGGCTCGCACTTGGCTCAATAACCTCCCCAGGAACAGCGTCAACTCCTGGGGCAAGTTGAAGAGGCTCTTCATCACCAACTTCGAAGGGACCTGCAAGCGGCCGGCCACGGTCGAGGACCTCAAGCGCTGCGTTCAGAAGGAGGGCGAGTCCACTAGAAAGTGGTATCGCCGAGTCGCCGACCTCATCAACTCGGCAGAACACCTCCGCGTCGACACGGCGCACTCCCACCTCGAGGACAACACCACCTTCGAGTCGCTCAAGCAGAAGCTGTGGCGCTCGCACAAGGGCGACATGACGATGGGCCAGCTACTCGCCATCGTACACAAGTACGCCGAGTCCGACGTCACCAAGGACGACTCCGATGAGGATGATGACGAGAAGAAAGGCGGCAAAAACAAGGGCAAGGCCAAGCACTCCAGCGCTCATAAGCGCAAGGGTGACGGCGGCTCCGAGCTTGTAGCCGCCACGGCTGCGGGGGGCCGCGGCTTCAAAAGCCAACGCGGCAACTTCCCGCGAAAAAAGCTCACCGCCACGGAGATTCTGGCCATGCCGTGTAGGTATCATAGCCTACCCGGCAAGCCAGCCGGTCACACGACAGACGAGTGCAGCTGGACTGCAGAAATCGTCAAAGCCAAGACTCGTGCCAAGAAGCGGGCACCCGACGGAGACGACGACGGTGAGCAACAGCAGGGCATGCCTCCCACTGCCGGCTTCATGGGCCACACCTTCGTCGGCCTCGATTACAGGCGGGAGGAGAAAGTCATACGGCGCGCCGTCCACGCGACTCTGCCAGACGTGCCCAGTGGCTCGACTGGTCAGAGCAGCCGATAACATGGAGCCGTCAAGACCACCCGCCCCGTGTCGATTACCCGGGCAAATTCACTCTGGCGGTCGCGCCCCAGGTCAAGGGCTACATCTTGACCAAGACATTGATGGACGGAGGGTCGAGCATCAACATCCTCTACTACGAGACGTTCCAACGCATGAAATTGCGTGACGAACAGCTAGTCCCCACCATCACCACCTTCCACGGCATCGTCCCGGGAAAGAAGGCCTACCCGCTAGGCAAAATCGCACTCGACGTCGTCTTCGGCACCGCCAAGAACTTCCGGCTCGAGAAGATCTGGTTCGAGGTGGTGAACTTCCGCAGTTCGTACCACGCGATCCTCGGGCGACCCGGCTTTGCCAAGTTCATGGCAAGGCCCTGCTACGCCTACCTGAAGATGAAACTGCCGGGTCCGAACGACATCATCACTGTACATGGCGACGTCGACCGCGCCATCGAGTGCGAGAAGGGCAACGCCGTCTTTGCCGAGTCCGTCATCGCCACGGAGCAGCTGGAGCAACTCAAGCTGCAAGTCGACCCCAACGACATGACCATCGTCAAGAAGCCAACTTTGGACTCACGCGACAAGTTCCAGTCGGCACAGGAGACCAAGCGCATCCCGCTTGCTGAGCCGCTCGCAGGATTCCTGCACCGCGGCAAACGCCTGCGTGTGCCGGCTCTCCTGCGCGGCCAACAGTTGCTGGTGCTCAGCGACGGAGATGAAGCCATCGCGCGCCTTCTTCAGCTCCTCCTGCAGGTGGCGGGTCTCCTGCTGTTCGGCTTCGAGGAGCCAGGACAGCTCCTGCAGTACACAAGACAATAATCAATCAGGAAGAGGCATGGGGGCTGCGCCACGGGTTACCTCTACACCAACACTTGCTAACCCGGGGGCTAGCCCCAACAAAAAAACAAAATACGCCGAGTCAGGAACTCGGGGGCTACGTCCGAGTGGCATATACACCCGCCACCGGCCTGCCTCTACATCGACATTGGCAAACCGGGGACTACGCTATTCGCCAAACATCGCATCCAGAAAACTATGAAGACCCAAGCCGTTTTCTACGAACACGACTCGGGCCTTGGGGGCTACATATACGCTACGGACGCAACAGGTGCAAGAAAGATTCTACGTACCTGGTGCGCATCCATCGCTGTTTGGATGGCGGCTCGGAAGTCAGGCCGGGGAGCAGACGCACCCGGGACGGAGCTCGGGGGTTGGGCAGTCAGCCCACCCGATGAGAAAGCCGTCGCGGCGGCGCGAGTCGCCGTCACCATCAGCGCCGTCTCTGGCACAAGCGTGGCGTCCCCTGTGCCAGCCGGCACGGTGTCATCAATAGTGGCCCCCTCGGGTCGAGGGGGCACAACAACTTCGTCGCCTCCGCCGGCGGAAGGCGGAGGAGTCGGCGCTCTCGCAGTCGGCTCCGTGACGTGCGCGGCGGGCTCCGTCCGCTGGGAGTCGCTCTCCAGCGCGTCCTCCATGTCACTGAGGGACGCGTCCTCAGCCCTGCGACACTCGCACGGGTCAAACTCAAGATAGCGCTTCCAACGGAACTTCGGATGAGGATCAGCAGCAGACCTGTCACCCGCAGGTGGGAGAGTCGAGGTCCGAACCCTCGGAAGTGAGGCGCGGGAGGCGAGTCGGCGCGGGCCCTCGCAGGGATGTCCCGCAAGGCCTTCTGCCTCCGCTTGTCAACGACGGTGCACTGCACGGCAGCCCCAGCCGATCGCTCCGGTGGCGGCGGCGTCGAGTACGCCGACTTGGAGCGTTTGGAGTTGGGCCCGGTGTCCTCAGCTGCAGGCCTACGCCTCCGCCGGATGCGGAGCGGCTGATCATCTTCATCATCATCTTCAGCAGGCGCCGGGTTCTTGGACCCGGCGCATTCTTCTCTTCCTTCTTCTCCTTCCTCCTCATCCTCAGACAGGATGGGGATCGGTTGGCGGGAGGAGAAGGCGGCCTCGTTGGCCATGGTGGCGCTGTCGGCTTCGTCGTCGGAGTCGCGCTCGACGACGTCGTTGGGGCTGGCAAGCACCGTGGGAGCGTCTCCGCGGGTCGGAGGCAACCCAACAAGCGATCGGAACTCCTGAATTCGACGAGCAGGAAGGATCGGTATAAAAGACCAAGAAAAGGAAAAGTACTTCGAATCGTCAAGCAAAGGGACTCACCTCAGGAGCCGGATGCTTGGCGGAGAAGGCCTCCAAGCCGCCCACGATCCACTCGGGAGCGGGTGGACCGTGACACGCTTCATCCGCAGCGTGAATTGCTCTACCGACTCGAACAATGTCGGGTCATGGCGTTGCGGGTCCTTCGTCCCCTTGTACTCGCAGATCAGCGAGGGCCGGTGCTGCAGAGGCGCGATCTTCCTCTTCACCCAGGTGGCGATGAGGTTCAGACCCGTCAGCCCTCCTTTCTTCAGCTCCTGAAGCCGCGCCATCAGCCGGCGCACCATGGGCAAGTCGGCGTCGCGCGGCAGCTCCTGAAGATTGCGTGGCCGGCTCGGCGATGGCGAGAAATAGGGAATCCCGATCTCGCCGTCAGGCGCCGGCTCCCGCATGTAGAAACCCGACTTCCTCCAATACACTTTGGAGGGGAGGCCGAGATCCAGGTAGTCGACGTCGCCGCGGACTTGGAAGTTGAGGCCGCCGCAGGGCGCCATGTCGCCGCCCTTTCCCAGCTTGCCGTGGAAGATCCACAAACCCTCATTGGCGGCTTGCTCCAGCGCCTGCGACGTCACCGACGACCTCTCCCACTTGTTCTTGGGCGCCACCATCTTGGCCGGAAGAGAGGGGGAGGAGCAAGAATGCCCAATGGCTGTGGCGGCGATGCGGCGAAGAGCTCAGGCGCGAACTGCTTGAAGGGAAACGGCGAGCGCGAGGAAGAAGAGGAGAATGAACTCACCAGCCGCGCTCCCTTGCCGCTTTAATAGGCACAGTGAGTGGAGCCGTTACCGCAGTAAATGGCGCCGCCCACATCGCCCACGTCGCCCACTATCGCCACGTCGCACGACGCCTCGATTCCCGCGCGACGCCTCGGTTTCCACGGGAGCGTGCCGAAAAATGCGGCTCAGATTTGGCCATGTCGCTCTGTCACGACGTTTTGGACCGATGGATCGGGCGCATGCGGGTCAAAGAACGTCATCATTGTCACTGCTCCATCCCGAGGTGGAGGCAGTCGATGCGCCGTCAAGTCCCATCAATCGACTCGGCGTCAGACAGACAAACACTACAGGACAAGCGGTCAAAGATGTTGTGACGTCAGGCGGAGAAGGCAAGGAGACAACCCGCATCGAGGCGAGTCGGGATGGCAAACGTCCCGACGGGCACAAGCCGGCATCAAACAAAAACTTGAGTTAGACCGGACGTTAAAAGCCAAAATCCACCGCTCCAAGCCGTTGTTTCTTTTTCTCTGTTTCAGGAGTTCGTTCAACGACACGACCCGGCAGTTCGCAAGACGAAGACCAAGCCGGAGACGAGTCCCTGACGAACTCGGGGGCTAATGATGGGGGGATGCCCAACCGGGTAGGCCCAGGATCCCGATTCGGCCTTCAAGGCCGGGTGGCCCAAAGCCCACCCGGTGTACATCTTCCAGGATACCGGATCCCCGAGGATCCCGGTATGACGGATCGGGGAGGCGGCAGCAGATATCTTCGAATCAGTCTGCGATTGTGTATCCCGAAGAGTGCGCTCCACGAAGCCGCACTTGTAGGCAGGATAGCTAGCGCCGCCAGTAGAACCCGTCATTCCCTGTAAACCCTAGCCGGCTCCCTATATAAAGCCGGCAAGGAGCAACCATAGAGGCAGACTCATCTCATTCCACAGCCTCCGGAGCACCCGCAAGCTCTGGTGCGCACACCATTGTACACCCCATTCAGATCCAAATACATATAAGCAGGAGTAGGTCTTTACCTCATACGGAGGGGCCGAACCTGGGTAAACTCTGCGTGTGCAACCTCTCTGTGAATCCTACGTCGCCTGGCTCACGCCCGAGTTAAGCCACCCCGTATGGCATCTGCCGTGATTACTCCACGACAACGGTACAAGCTTAAAGACAACAATCCACTAATGATTTTAACTTAATTAACCAGCAAGCTTTACCATCTAATTATCTCAAAACGTTTGCAAAGAATCAGGTTATCAAAGTTCAATGATCTACAAGATTATGCAATTTTTTCATTATACCACTACCACATGCAACATTTTCTGAACCAACACATCAACCAAGCAACTCTCCAAACAAAAATAAGTGAAGTAAGAGAGTACTACTCCACAAGAATTAACAGCTCTAAAAGAGATGCATGAAAAACAGGAGCTAAAAGCATAGCAGTAGCTAGATAAAAATACTCAAAAGATATAAGTGAAGAATATGAGTATTCACATGAAAAAGCGGAGCGTGTCTCTCCCACACAAGAATGCTAGGATCCAACTTATTCAGAAAATAAAAAACAACAAAGCAAAAATAAAAGCACACAGACGCTCCAAGTAAAATACATAAGATGTGGAAGAATTAAAATATAGTTTCACTAGAGATGACCTGATAAGTTGTTGATGAAGAAGGGGATGCCTTGGGGAAGGCATCCCCAAGCTTAGACGCTTGAGTCTTCCTGAATATTGCTGGGATGACCCACGGGGGAATCCCCAAGCTTAGGCTTTTCACTCTTCTTGATCACAACATATCATCCTTCTCTCTTGATCCTTAAAAACTTCCGCCACACCAAACTCAAAGTAATTCTCATTAGAGGGTTAGTACATAATCAAAAAATCACATGTTCTACTATGACACAATCATTACCAATGCTTCTGGACATTAACTACAGCCACTGATATTTTATGGAGCAAAGAAATCCAATCAAACATAGTAAAAGAGGCAATGCAAAATAAAAGTCAGAATCTGTCAAAAACAGAACAGTCTGGAAAGACGAATTTTTTCGAGTCACTTAACTTACTCAGATGGAAAAAATCAAAACTAATGAAATTTGCGTACATATATAAGGATCATGCGTGATTTTTTTCAGAATTTTTCAATTTTTCTGGAGTTGGCACAACAATGCAATAAAATAAAGATACAAAGGAGTTGTTACTGAAATAAGCAACACCTTGACTCAAAATAAAACAAAATGACAGAAAATAAAAAGGTGGGTTGTCTCGCATAAGCGCTTTTCTTTAACGCCTTTCAGCTAGGCGCCGAAAGTGAAAATCAAGTGTTCTCAAGAGAAGAAGCATCAACATCATAATTTGTTCTAATAATAGAATCAAAAGGCATCTTCATTATCTTTCTAGGGAAGTGTTCCATACCTTTCTTGAGAGGGAATTGATACTTAATATTCCCCTCTTTCATATCAATAACAGCACCAACAGTTCGAAGAAAGGGTCTTCCCAAAACAATAGGACAAGATGCATTGCATCAATATCCAAAACAACAAAATCAACGGGGACAAGGTTATTGTTAACCATAATATGAACATTGTCAATTCTCCCCAAGGGTTTCTTCATAGAGTTATCAGCAAGATGAACATCCAAATAACAGTGTTTCAAAAGTGGCAAGTCAAGCATATAATAAAGTTTGTTAGGCATAACAGAGATACTTGCACCAAGATCACATAAAGCATTACAATCAAAATCATTCACTTTCATTTTAATGATGGGCTCCCAGCCATCTTCCAACTTCCTAGGGATAGAAACTTCATGTTTTAATTTCTCTTCCCTAACTTTCATGAGAGCATTTGTAATATGTTTTGAAAAAGCCATGTTTATAGCACTAGCATTAGGACTTCTAGCTAGCTTTTGGAAGAACATAATAACTTCAGAAATGCTACAACCATCAAAATCAAAATCATTATGATCAAAAGTAATGGGACCATTGTCTCCCATACTTCGAAAAATTTCAGCACTTTTATCAGAAATAGTTTCAGCTGTTTTAGGCAATTTTGCACGCTTTGTAGTAGAAGTGGAAACATTGCCAACACCAATAACATTAACATTGATAGTAGGAGGTTTACTAACATATGATGCTTCAGCATTACTAGTGGTGGTAATAGTACAAACTCGAGCTATACTATTCTTCCTATCAATTTCAGCTTCTCTTTCCCACCTAGCATGCAATTCAGCCAACATCCTAATATTATTGTCAATTTTAACTTGGATAGCATTGGCTGTAGCAAAAGGCTTACTATCTTTAACCTCATTAGGCATAACTTTCAGTTTCAAAAGATCAACATCAAGAGCAAGACTATCAACCTTGGAGGCAAGAACATCAATTTTACCAAACTTTTCCTCAACAGACTTGTTAAAAGCAGTTTGTGTATTGATAAATTCTTTAAGCATGACTTCAAGATCAGAGGGTACACTCCTACTATTGTTGTAAGAATTACCATAACCATTACCACTATTAGAAGGATATGGCTTATAGTTGTTGTTACCAAAATTATTCCTATAAGCATTGTTGTTGAAATTGTTATTTTTAATGAAGTTCACATCAACATGCTCTTCTTGAGCAACCAATGAAGCTAAAGGAACATTATTAGGATCAACATGAGATTTACCACTCACAAGTATAGACATAATGACATCAATCTTTTCACTCAAGGAAGAAGTTTCTTCAACAGAATTTACCTTCTTACCTTGAGGAGCCCTTTCAGTGTGCCATTCGGAGTAGTTGATCATCATATCATCAAGAAGCTTTGTTGCTACACCCAAAGTGATGGACATAAAGGTCCCTCCAGCAGCCGAATCCAACAAACTTCTTGAAGAAAAATTTAATCCTGCATAAAAGGTTTGGATGATCATCCAAACAGTCAGTCCATGGGTAGGACAATTCTTTACCAAAGATTTCATTCTCTCCCATGCTTGGGCAACATGTTCATTATCAAATTGCTTGAAGTTCATAATGCTACTTCTCAAAGATATAATCTTAGCAGGAGAATAATATTTTCCAATGAAAGCATCTTTGCATTTTGTCCATGAATCAATACTATTTCTAGGCAAAGATAGCAACCATTCTTTAGCTCTTCCTCTCAAAGAGAAAGGAAATAATTTCAGTTTTATAATATCCCCATCTATATCCTTATACTTTTGCATCTCACAAAGTTCAACAAAATTATTAAGATGGGCAGCAACATCATCAGTACTAACACCAGAAAATTTCTCTTTCATAACAAGATTTAATAGAGCAGGTTTAATTTCATAAAAGTCTGCTTTAGAAGCAGGTGGAGCAATAGGAGTGCATATGAAATCATTATTATTTGTGCTAGTGAAGTCACACAACTTGGTGTTCTCAGGAGTACTCATTTTAGCAAAACAAACTCTAGGCCGAAATACAAAAAGTAAAACATGTAACTAATTTTTTTTTTGTGCTTTTGATATAAAGAAAGCAGACAAGACAAAATAAAAATAAAATAAGCAAGCCAAAAACAAAGTAAAGAGATTGGAAGTGAGAGACTCCCCTCGCAGAAGCAACTCGACTTCCCCGGCAACGGCGCCAGAAAAGTGCTTGATGCGTGTAAAGTCACACGTCCGTTGGGAACCCCAAGAGGAAGGTATGATGAGTGCAACAGCAAGTTTTCCCTCAGTATGAAACCAAGTTTATCGAACAAGTAGGAAGTCAGCGATGCTCTAAAGGTGTCAACGGCGTCAGAAAAAGGTGCTTGTGGATGAAGGTCTGACTTGTTGACTTGGAACCTGCACACAACACAACCAAACTACTTTGCCCCAACGAAACGGTGAGGGTGTCAATCTAACCGGCTTGCTGAAAACAAAGGATTGGACGTATAGTGCGGAAAATGATGTTTGCTTGCAGAGAATGTAAAAGAACAATGATTGCAGTAGGTTGTATTTCAGATGTAAAAGAATGGACCGGGGTCCACAGTTCACTAGTGGTGTCTCTCCATAATAAAATACTAACATGCTGGGTAACAAATTACAGCTGGGCAATTGACAAAATAGAGAGGTGCATAACAATGCATATACAAGTCATGATGATCACTATGAGATTTACTTGGGCATTACGACAAAGTACACAGACCGCTATCCAGCATGCATCTGTGCCTAAATAGACCACCTTCAGGTTAGCATCCGCACCCTTCTAGTATTAAGTTGCAAGCAACAGACAATTGCATTAAGTATGGTGCATAATGTAAAAAACACTAATATTCTTAGACAAAGCATTGTTGTTTTACCCCTAGTAGCAACAGCACATCCACAATCTTAGAACTTTCTGTCACTGTCCCAGATTAAATGGAGGCATGAACCTACTATCTAGCATAAATAGTCCCTCTTGGAGTTACAAGCATAAACTTGGCCAGAGCCTACACTAATAACGGAGAGCATGCAAGATCATAAACAACATATATATGATAGATCAATAATCAACTTGACATAGTATTCAATATTCATCGGATCCCAGCAAACACAATATGTAGCATTACAATAAGATGATCTTGATCATGATAGTCAGCTCACAAGATCTAAACATGATGGCACAAAAGGAGAAGACAACCATCTAGCTACTGCTATGGACCCATAGTCCAAAGATGAACTACTCACACATCACTCCGGAGGCAGGCATGGCGATGTAGAGCCCTCCGGTGATGATTCCCCTCTCCGGCAGGGTGCCGGGAAGAGCTTTAGAAACCCCCCGAGTTAGGGTTGATGGCGGCGGCAGCGGATGTTTTTTGGAAATATGGCTCGGTTTTGGGGTTTTTGCCTCGGAGAGAATAAATAGACGAAGGGGCGATGTCGGTGGAGGCCCGAGGCCCGCTCCCCACATGGTGGCGCGACAGGGGGCCCACCTGCGCCATGGGGTGGGGACGGCGCCTCGGTGCCCCCCTTTGTCTCTCCTTCGGACTTCGTGAACATGTCGGGAAAATAGGAACGTGGCAATTTGTTTCGTCCAATTCCGAGGATATTTGCAGAACAGCTTTGCTGAAACCAAAAACAGCAGAAAACAGGAACTGGCACTGTGGCATCTTGTTAATAGGTTAGTCCCAGAAAATGCATAAAAAATGCCATGAAGTGTGAATAAAACATGTAGCAATTGGTATAATATAAGCATGGAACATAAGAAATTATAGGTACGTTGGAGACGTATCAGCGCGTTACTGGTGGAGCAGCTCACTTGATCGACGTTCCATGCATTGGATCAGTTGGGAGCAGCTTGCATCTCCAAAAGTTGCAGGAGGGATGGGGTTGTAACAGCCCAAAGTTGTGAACCTCAAAAACCCGAGTAAAATTTTTGCTTTTGCATTTCATTCATGCATCATGGCATCATTTGTTCAATTGCTCATGTTGAAACCAAGATTTGGAAAAGCAAATTAAAACAAAGGGGAACAAAAGCACTATTTGATTTCAAACAACTTCAACTCTAATGAGTTGTTGGTGACAAAACAACTCAACTAAACTCCCATATTTGTCAAGGAAGTTCCAAGAGTTCAAAAGTTATATTTTGCAATTGCTATAAATTTTCCAAAGGAGCAACATTTTTAATTCAGCAAAAATGCCTCAAACGAACCCTATGAACAAAAGTGGTACAAAGCATTTTATTTTGAGGCACCAATTTTTGTGTAGCTTCTACTCGATATGGGGAGGCTCCCCAAATTTTCTCAAATTTTTAGAAAATGTTTTGGTGCCCTAATAAAATTCATGAAATGCTGCTGTAATTAGAAAATAACTGGGAAGGACCAAACTGTGATGAACTCAAAACTTCCAGGGGCCTATTTGCAAAAACTCCATCTCCCTCGTTCTGTAGCGACCGAGGCCGTCGCGTGCCCGCCGGACCACCTCGTCGCCGTGCCCCGCGCCACTGCACCCAGCGCCCTCCTGCCGCGTCAACGAGAAGAGGAGGTCCCCACCGCGCGCTGTTCCCCATCCCCCACCTGCTCCCGTGCTTCCTCTCGCTCTCGTCTCCTCTCCATGGCCGCCATGGCCGCCGAGGCCGCCGTGCTCGTCGCCGTCGCCTGAAGCTCCTCCGAGCAAATCGAGTCCTACCATCAACACCGCCGCGACGTGCTGCTCCTCCTCGCGGGAGGAATCGACCGAAGAAGCCGCCGTTTCGCCGCGCCACCGTGATCTTCCCCGCTGCCGACCGAGCATCGCTGTCGCCGTGTTCGTCGCAGCGCCGCCGATTGAAGAGCCCCCTCGCCAATCGAAGCTTACCAACCTCTCCGCCGCGTCGCCGGCTCCTCCTCTGCCAGAGGAATCGACGCGGGAGGCCGAGGATCGACGCCGCGATCATCTTCTTCCTCGCAGCTGCCCGAGCACCACCGCCGCTTCGCCGGCCGATTTCCGCCGGCTCCACTCATCTCCGGCCCTCCCGAGCACATCCCCGACCCTAGGGTGAGCACCCCGTGCCGTTGCGCACCTTCCCCTTCCCCTCACGCGCTAGCTCGTCCTCGCCGCAGCCGTTCGTCGCCGTCTCCGTAGCTCGCTCGACGTGTTGACACAAGCCAGTGACCATCCCGGAAAATTCCGGATCCCATACCGGAATTAGAAAAGAGCTCCTGGACTAGATAGTTTTTATCCGGTCCATACCCGAAAATGAACCGGAAATGTTTCCGGAAATATTCTCTCCCGGTGAAAAATCCGGACTTCAATACTGATGTTTAAATTTCTATTTTCTTTTCACCCTTGTATCCCTAAATGTATAAATTATATATTGTTGCTAATTAAATTATCAAATGGTCATTTCAAAAAGGAAAGTTATAAAAATAATAACTTTTATCGGTGTATCCGAAAAATGCGTGTAATACACCAAAATGTCCAGAAAATTTTGATTAAACCTTTAAAATAAATGTTATGCATTTTTATCACATTTGAATTATGGTGCTTCTAGGAATATTAAAATCATAAATTTAAAAGAGAAAATTATAAAAGTAATAACTTTTTATCGGGACCTCCGAAAAATGTGTTCTTTATATTAAAATGCTCAGAAAAATGTGCGTTAATCAGTAGCATCATTTTCATGCATGTTTACATGATCTATAGCACAGGAAAACATTAAAACAAATGTAGAGCTATATTTTCCCTCTTGTTAAATAATTATCTCGCACCCCATTTAAAATGGGTAGAACTTGCTATAATAATTTCAGTGCATTAAAAATGCCATACCATCATGTGTTTGCGCATTGCATTTGTTAGAGCATGTGTGGTGATTGATTTGCTCTTCCGTTGCTATATTTCGATAGATCAAGCAGTCGGGGTTACTCCACAATACGCCGAGGATCCGTACTACCAGCACCTTGACCAAGGCAAGCGGAATCCCCCCTCTGAGCATATCTTATCCTATGTTTCCACAAATATTTTCTCCACTATAATATTGCATGCGGTTCCAAATGTCAATTTATTGGATTAGAGTATCCTATAGTTGCATTAAGTTTCCGATGCCAATACCTGTTTCCCTCCTATTAACCATAGGTTTGTATTGTTGGCCTGAGATACTAAACTATGCTATGTTGATGCTTAGCCATGCTTAGGCAAATGTTATCCGTCCGATGGATATTTCATGTTGGAAACAGGTGTGAAATGTTCAGATGATGTGGAAATTGTGGTAACAGGTAATAAGATGCTTAAAGGTGGGATGAGAGGCCACTGTGGTTGTGGTGCTTTGTCTCGTTCTCGCCGCCTAGGTGCGAGTTCTTTACCTCCCGAACCAAGACTGAGCGTGCAACCATGCGTGAGGCCTATGCATTCGCAGTGCAGGAACCCTCATAGACTAAATAACTCGGGCGGGGCTAGCCAGGGTCCTCTAGTTCGGGCTTCCATTTGCGCGTGCGTGATGATGGTGGTATGAACTGGGATGAGGATGGTGGTGTTAGGAAAATGAGTGGCCGTGGGGCAGGGTGTGGTGATCTCGTGTCCTGCCGCCACTGATGATCCTGGAAAGTCCTTAACGAGGGAGAAGTCGACACCGCTCCCACCCAGCCGGCTTTCCAAGGAAGAGAGCTAATGCGCAGGTAATGGGCCGGACGGTACGCGTGGCAAACATTGTACACCCCTGCAGGGTAAATCTTTTCGAAAAGCCGTGTCCACGGTTAAGGACGACTTGGGAAAGGACGATAAGATCATAGAATAACTTAACGGAATGATTAAAAACTGGGTACTAGAGGTACCACTTCAAGATTGCAAGGTGAGCTTCCTCGAGGGTGATTCGGGGAGGTGCCTTTGATGAACAGGTACAGTGGTTGATGATGGTGATGTTGAGAAAGGTGATCAAAGAAAAGAGTACTTCTTACCCTTTTGAAAATATTCTGATTAGTCGATGCCATTGAGTTATGTTTTCATAAATAAAATCAGCTTTATGCAAAACAGCCATAAAACTTTGAAAGCCTCATCGAGCTAAAGCTCTATATATAATCTTGCGAGTTCGTCGAACTCAACGTCGTTTGTTTTGTTTCAGAGGAGGACTTCACCGACCTCGAAGGTGGGTTCTTTGTGGACGTCGACGAGTAGTCTGGGGTTCCCAGGTGGCAGCTTGGGACATCCCGGAACAGCTGGCGCTGTGATGTTTATCTGTAGGCCTCTTAGGCCATATTTGGATCTTGTTGTTTAGAACAACCTAATTTGCTTCCGCTTGTTGTAATGTTGGGTCTGTGACCTCTGGTTGTCATTTGCTATCTTTCTCTATTATAAGAGTTGAACTAATGATTTGTGTCGTAGAGTCTGTGATGTGCCAGTTGTTCCACAAGTCTTGATCTCTCTATTATACATTGAGGGTTGTGCCTGTGTTAAGGCATCAATCGGGGTGTTGCGTTGCCGATGATCCATTCCGAGCAACGCCTGCCAAAGGTTTTGGCCGGGGATTGGTAAACCCGTAACCTCCGGTTGTATCGCTTAACCGGTGACACACAGCATCACTGTATAACAGTCGGGTCGGGGCGCCACAAGTTGGTATCAGAGCAGTACTGCCTGTAGGAAACCCTTCTACTGGTCGACGTTGAGTCTAGTGTTTGTGAAAATATTTTTAACCTAAAAATGAGTTGTGAAAACCATCTTAGGATTCTTTTTACTCCTTATCTGGTTACCCTCTAATCTCGGAGCAATCTTACCTCGATTTGAGTTAAAGGTTTTACTTCTCATCTGTTACTTCAAAATTAGAACGGGGTTGGGTTCGACCTTTAGTGTTATGTGTCCGTTGCTCCCGCTGCGTTGCAATCCCAAATCAATCAGATGTTGAACACTGTTATTTCCTACCGAGTCAAATCATTTGATCCTTTCTTTGGGTTTTAACCCACGGACTTGAACATAAGGTCCCGGATTGTGTCAACTAGAGTGTGTTAAGTTGTGATTTCTTAACTCTCACTAGTAGCACATGATGCTGATCTTTGACCCAAGTTCTATCTTGATTCCTTGTTTTGTTCACAATGTATTATCGTCCCTAGTCTGTGTACTTGAGTAGACGCTAATGCTATTGTTCGACCATTCGGAGAAAGATACTAACGTGTCATTGTCAAATCTCCAGAATGGCTCGAGGAGGCCGTGGAGGCCGTGGTGGTCGCGGTAACCACAATGATGATGAGGATGATCTGCCGCCACCACCCTCGATGGCTGAGGTCTTGATGGCCATTGAGGAGAACCGTGGGCGCAATGAGCGCTTGCTTGAGCAGTTGGTGCAGCAGAATGCACGGAGGAACGAGTGCAACACTCTCACTGAGTTCCTGCGCTCGCAGCCACCCACTTTGCTGATGCTAAGGAGCCACTGGAAGCTGATGATTGGCTTCGTGCTTGGAGCGCAAGTTCTCCGCGCTGCATGTCCCAGTGGCTGAGCAAGTCAACTTTGCCACCTATCTCTTGGTTGGTGCTGCTGGCTGTTGGTGGGAAAGCCATGTGGCTTGTTTCCAGCCAACCATGTCTTCACTGGGCTGATTTCGCACTGCCTTCCGTGCGGAGTACATTCCCAGCCGATCATGGACTTGAAGAGGAGGGAGTTCCTGGATTTGCAACAGGGACGGATGGACCTCCGCACTTATGGTCGTGAGTTCAACCATCTCTCTCGTTACGCCCCAAGGGACGTGACCAATGATGCTGACAAGCAAGAGCTGTTCCGCAAGGGTCTTCGCCGCAGCTCCGCTATGAGTTGTTGCCCTTCAGGTTCCAGACCTATCAGGAGCTGTTCAACCAGGCTTTCACTCTCGAGCAAGGAAGAAAGGAACTTGAGGCTTCCAAGAGACACCAGAGTTCCTCGGGTTCTGAGAGCAAGAAGCGCAGGGTGTTTGTTCCCTACAGCGCTGTACCGCGTGCTCCATTCATGCCGGACCGCGGGATACAGGCCACCTCCTCCGCGCCCCACTACTTCGACACTTGGGGTAGGCGGGAGTGGGTACCGTCCTATGCTACCTGCTCCACCTGGACTCACTTGCTACCTGTGGCCAGGCTGGCCACTACTCCAGGGAGTGCCCCCAGAAGGCACCTCTCGCGATAACTCCTGCACGAGCCCCTGCCACTCCAGCTGGCAAGGCTGGACCTATTGTGCGTGGTCGCCTGAACCACATCTCTGCTGAAGAAGCTGAAGAGGACCCCGGCGTTCTCATGGGTGAGTTACGAATCAACAACAACGTGCTACAGTTTTGTTTGATTCTGGAGCATCGCATTCATTCATATCCATAGCTTTTGCAAAAGACCACAAAATACCGTTTGAGAAATGAGCTGTCCCTTGGTGATCGCCACTCCTGGCTCCAAATGGCAAACCGATGGGGTTACTCCTGAAGTTCAGATTACTATCGGTTACTACTCTTTTCCTTTCGCTTTGGTAGCTCTGAGGTCAAGTGGCATTGATGTCATACTGGGCATGAACTGGCTAGCCAAATACCAGGCTAATCTCGACTGTGCTGCCAAGACCGTCACCGTGACCAATTCTTCCGGTGACAGTGTGAAGTATTGGTCTGCACTGTCAAGACCTCCGTCCTCCATCATACCCAACTCACCTGAGATTCTCCTTTGCTTTATGGAAGGCGAATCCCTCCTGAAATCCAGGACATACACGTGGTGTGTGACTTCCCGGATGTGTTCCCGGAAGAATTGCCTGGCATGCCTCCTGACCGAAGTGTGGAGTTTGTCATAGATCTACTTCCCGGTACGCTCCAATTTCCAAGAAGCCCTACCGTATGCCGGTGGAAGAGTTGGCTCTGTTGAAAGAGCAAATTGATCAGCTGTTAGCGAAGGATTTCATCCAGCCTAGCAGTTCACCTTGGGGTTGTCCGGTACTCTTTGTCAAGAAGAGGGATTCTACCGTGCCTCGTCTAGTCTCTGACTATCGACCGTTGAATGCGGTGACAATCAAGAACAAGTATCCTATTCCTCGCATCAATGATCTGTTGGATCAGTTAGCTGGTGCAACGGTATTCTCCAAGATGGATCTGAGGTCAGGCTACCATCAGATCAAAATCAGAAAGGAGGATATTCCAAAGACGGCATTTGTTACTCGTATGGCTCATATGAGTATACCGTCATGTCCTTTGGTCTCACAATGCTCCAGCTACTTTCATGAGGCTCATGAACTCCATCTTCATGGATTATCTTGACAAGTTTGTCGTCATTTACATCGATGACATCCTCTTTATTCCAAAACCGATGAAGAGCATGGAACATCTTCGTTTGGTTCTGACACGACTTCGAGAACACCGCCTCTATGCCAAGTTCTCCAAGTGTGAGTTTTGGTTGGATAATCTTGTCTTCCTTGGTCATGTGATATCCGCTAATGGTGTGGCTGTCATTCCCGACAAGATTCAGTCCATTTGGATTGGAAAACTCCAATGTCAGTCAAGGACATCCGTAGCTTTCTCGGATTGGCGGGTTACTACCGCCGATTCATCGAAGGTTTCTCCAAGATAGCCAAGGCCCTGACTGACCTTCTCAAGAAGGATAAAAAGTTCGTATGGTCGGCCGAAGCTGAAGAGAGCTTCAAAACACTGAAAGCCAAACTCACGTCCGCTCCTGTGCTTGTCCTGCCGGACACAAGCAAGGATTTCGTCGTCTTCTGTGACGCCTCTCTACAAGGCTTGGGCTGTGTGCTAATGCAAGATGGCCATGTGGTGGCATATGCTTCTCGCCAACTTAAGCCGCATGAGCTCAACTACCCAACTCATGATCTAGAACTTGCCGCTGTGGTCTATGCTTTGAAGCAATGGAGACCATACCTGTTTGGTAACCGTTGCGAGATCTTCTCGGATCACAAGAGTCTGAAGTACCTCTTCACCCAGCCGGATTTAAATCTCAGGCAAAGGCGTTGGTTGGAGTTAATCAAGGACTATGATGTGAGTCTGAACTATCAACCCGGCAAAGCAAACGTCGTGGCTGACGCGCTAAGTCGGAAGTCCTATTGCAACAATCTGATGATTGAAAAGGCCCAACCTGCCCTTCATGAAGAGTTCTCTCGTTTGAACTTAGAAATGTTCCCTCCGGCTACCTTGCAAATCTGGAGATCAAATCTACTCTTGTAGACCAGATTAAGGATGCTCAAACCGTGACAAGGGTATTCAAAAATCAAGGAGAACATTGCTAGCGGGAAGGCAAATGTTTTTCTGTCAATGAATCCGGAGTTGTTTATTTTGGTGACCGCTTGGTAGTGCCAAAGAAACAAAATTGAGAGGAGCTGATCCTCCAAGAAGCTCATGAATCTCCTCTCTCTATTCATCCCGGTAGTACCAAATGTACCAAGACCTTCGACCACAATTCTGGTGGACTCGGATGAAACGAGAAATTGCCAAGTATGTTGCTGAATGCGACACATGTCGACGGGTAAAGGCTGAACATCAAAGGCCTGCCGGCACTCTTCGCCCTATTGCAGTCCCGAGTGGAAATGGGATGAAATTGGTATGGACTTCATCACCGGGTTTCCCCGATCTCAAAAGGGCAACAATGCAATTGGGTAATCATTGATCGTCTTTCCAAGGTTGCTCACTTCCTACCAGTCCGTGATGATATACGGCAAGTCAACTTGCTGACTTATATTTGGCTCGTATTGTTCCATTGCATGGGGTCCCTCTGAGGATCATATCGGACCGTGGAAGTATCTTTGTATCCAAGTTTGGCAGAGTTTCCAAACTGCTATGGGGTCCCGTCTCAACTTCAGTACCGCCTACCATCCTCAAACTGATGGTCAGACCGAAAGAGTGAACCAAGTGTTGGAAGACATGCTTCGGGCATGTGTGATCTCTTTTGGCAAGGGTTGGGAAAAGTATCTCCCTTTCGCGGAGTTCTCCTACAACAATAGCTATCAAGCTAGTCTGGGCATGGCTCCATTCGAGGTTCTATATGGAAGAAAATGCCGCACTCCTCTAAATTGGTCCGAGACCGGAGAGAGAGCACTCTTTGGTCCGGATGTGATCAATGAAGCTGAGGAGAAGGTTAGAATCATAAGAGAGAATCTGAAGATTGCTCAGTCTAGGCAGAAGAGCTACTATGATAAGCACCATCAGGAAATTCACTATGAAATTGGTGATAAAGCTTATCTCCGCGTCTCTCCCCTTCGTGGCGTTCGCCGCTTCGGTATCAAAGGGAAATTGGCACCTCGCTATGTTGGCCCTTTCACCGTTCTGGCCAAGCGAGGAGATCTTTCTTATCAATTGGAGTTACCGGTCAAATTCCCAAATGTACATGATGTGTTTCATGTCTCCCAACTTCGCCGGTGTTTAAAGATCCTATCCATGGGGTCAATCATGAAGAGCTAGATCTCCAGGAAGATCTCACTTATCGCGAGCATCCTATCCGTGTCCTGGATGAAGCCGAAAGGAAGACCCGTAACAAGACTACCAAGTTCCTCAAAGTTCAATGGTCTCACCATTCCGAGGAAGAAGCAACTTGGGAACGAGAGTCTAGTCTTCGTGAGGAGTATCCCGACTTCTTTCCGCAACCTTAGAATCTCGGGACGAGATTCCTGTAAGGAGGGTAGAATTGTAACAGCCCAAAGTTGTGAACCTCAAAAACCCGAGTAAAATTTTCGCTTTTGCATTTCATTCATGCATCATGGCATCATTTGTTCAATTGCTCATGTTGAAACCAAGATTTGGAAAAGCAAATTAAAACAAAGGGGAACAAAAGCACTATTTGATTTCAAACAACTTCAACTCTAATGAGTTGTTGGTGACAAAACAACTCAACTAAACTCCCATATTTGTCAAGGAAGTTCCAAGAGTTCAAAAGTTATATTTTGCAATTGCTATAAATTTTCCAAAGGAGCAACATTTTTAATTCAGCAAAAATGCCTCAAACGAACCCTATGAACAAAAGTGGTACAAAGCATTTTATTTTGAGGCACCAATTTTTGTGTAGCTTCTACTCGATATGGGGAGGCTCCCCAAATTTTCTCAAATTTTTAGAAAATGTTTTGGTGCCCTAATAAAATTCATGAAATGCTGCTGTAATTAGAAAATAACTGGGAAGGACCAAACTGTGATGAACTCAAAACTTCCATGGGCCTATTTGCAAAAACTCCATCTCCCTCGTTCTGTAGCGACCGAGGCCGTCGCGTGCCCGCCGGACCACCTCGTCGCCGTGCCCCGCGCCACTGCACCCAGCGCCCTCCTGCCGCGTCGACGAGAAGAGGAGGTCCCCACCGCGCGCTGTTCCCCATCCCCCACCTGCTCCCGTGCTTCCTCTCGCTCTCGCCTCCTCTCCATGGCCGCCATGGCTGCCGAGGCCGCCATGCTCGTTGCCGTCGCCTGAAGCTCCTCCGAGCAAATCGAGTCCTACCATCAACACCGCCGCGACGTGCTGCTCTTCCTCGCGGGAGGAATCGACTGGAGAAGCCGCCGTTTCGCCGCGCCACCGTGATCTTCCCCGCTGCCGACCGAGCATCGCGGTCGCCGTGTTCGTCGCAGCGCCGCCGATTGAAGAGCCCCTCGCCAATCGAAGCTTACCAACCTCTCCGCCGCGTCGCCAGCTCCTCCTCTGCCAGAGGAATCGACGCGGGAGGCCGAGGATCGACGCCGCGATCATCTTCTTCCTCGCGGCCGCCCGGGCACCACCGCCGCTTCGCCGGCCGATTTCCGCCGGCTCCGCCCATCTCCGGCCCTCCCGAGCACATCCCCGAGCCTTGGGTGAGCACCCCGTGCCATTGCGCACCTTCCCCTTCCCCTCACGCGCTAGCTCGTCCTCGCCGCAGCCGTTCGTCGCCGTTTCCGTAGCTCGCTCGACGTGTTGACACAAGCCGGTGACCATCCCGGAAAATTCCGGATCCCATACCGGAATTAGAAAAGAGCTCCTGGACTAGATAGTTTTTATCCGGTCCATACCCAGAAATGAACCGGAAATGTTTCCGAAAATATTCTCTCCCGGTGAAAAATCCGGAAAATTCCGGAATAAATTCCGGACTTCAATACTGATGTTTAAATTTCTATTTTCTTTTCACCCTTGTATCCCTAAATGTATAAATTATATATTGTTGCTAATTAAATCATCAAATGGTCATTTCAAAAAGGAAAGTTATAAAAATAATAACTTTTATCGGTGTATCCGAAAAAATGCGTGTAATACACCAAAATGTCCAGAAATTTTTGATTAAACCTTTAAAATAAATGTTATGCATTTTTTATCACATTTGAATTACGGTGCTTCTAGGAATATTAAAATCATAAATTTAAAAGAGAAAATTATAAAAGTAATAACTTTTTATTGGGACCTCCGAAAAATGTGTTCTTTATATTAAAATGCTCAGAAAAATGTGTGTTAATCAGTAGCATCATTTTCATGCATGTTTACATGATCTATAGCACAGGAAAACATTAAAACAAATGTAGAGCTATATTTTCCCTCTTGTTAAATAATTATCTCGCACCCCATTTAAAATGGGTAGAACTTGCTATAATAATTTCAGTGCATTAAAAATGCCATACCATCATGTGTTTGCGCATTGCATTTGTTAGAGCATGTGTGGTGATTGATTTGCTCTTCCGTTGCTATATTTCGATAGATCAAGCAGTCGGGGTTACTCCACAATACGCCGAGGATCCGTACTACCAGCACCTTGACCAAGGCAAGCGTAATCCCCCCTCTGAGCATATCTTATCCTATGTTTCCACAAATATTTTCTCCACTATAATATTGCATGCGGTTCCAAATGTCAATTTATTGGATTAGAGTATCCTATAGTTGCATTAAGTTTCCGATGCCAATACCTGTTTCCCTCCTATTAACCATAGGTTTGTATTGTTGGCCTGAGATACTAAACTATGCTATGTTGATGCTTAGCCGTGCTTAGGCAAATGTTATCCGTCCGATGGATATTTCATGTTGGAAACAAGTGTGAAATGTTCAGATGATGTGGAAACTTGTGGTAACAGGTAATAAGATGCTTAAAGGTTGGGATGAGAGGCCACTGTGGTTGTGGTGCTTTGTCTCGTTCTCGCCGCCTAGGTGCGAGTTCTTTACCTCCCGAACCAAGACTGAGCGTGCAACCATGCGTGAGGCCTATGCATTCGCAGTGCAGGAACCCTCATAGACTAAATAACTCGGGCGGGGCTAGCCAGGGTCCTCTAGTTCGGGCTTCCATTTGCGCGTGCGTGATGATGGTGGTATGAACAGGGATGAGGATGGTGGTGTTAGGAAAATGAGTGGCCGTGGGGCAGGGTGTGGTGATCTCGTGTCCTGCCGCCACTGATGATCCTGGAAAGTCCTTAACGAGGGAGAAGTCGACACCGCTCCCACCCAGCCGGATTTCCAAGGAAGAGAGCTAATGCGCAGGTAATGGGCCGGACGGTACGCGTGGCAAACATTGTACACCCCTGCAGGGTAAATCTTTTCGAAAAGCCGTGTCCACGGTTAAGGACGACTTGGGAAAGGACGATAAGATCATAGAATAACATGAACGGAATGATTAAAACCTGGGTACTAGAGGTACCACTTCAGGATTGCAAGGTGAGCTTCCTCGAGAGTGATTCGGGGAGGTGCCTTTGATGAACAGGTACAGTGGTTGATGATGGTAGATGTTGAGAAAGGTGATCAAAGAAAAGAGTCACCTCTTACCCCTTTTGAAAACTATTCTGATTAGTCGATGCCATTGAGTTATGTTTTCATAAATAAAATCAGCTTTATGCAAAACAGCCATAAAACTTTGAAAGCCTCATCGAGCTAAACCTCTATATATAATCTTGCGAGTTCGTCGAACTCAACGTCGTTTGTTTTGTTTAAGAGGAGGACTTCACCGACCTTGAAGGTGGGTTCTTTGTGGACGTCGACGAGTAGTCTGGGGTTCCCAGGTGGCAGCTTGGGACATCCCGGAACAGCTGGCGCTGTGATGTTTATCTGTAGGCCTCTTAGGCCATATTTTGGATTTTGTTGTTTAGAACAACCTAATTTGCTTCCGCTTGATGTAATGTTGGGTCTGTGACCTTTGGATGTCATTTGCTATCTTTCTCTACTATAAGAGTTGAACTATAATGATTTGTGTCGTAGAGTCTGTGATGTGCCAGTTGTTCCACAAGTCTTGATCTCTCTATTATACATTGAGGGTTGTGCCTGTGTTAAGGCATCAATCGGGGTGTTGCGTTGCCGATGATCCATACCGGGCAACGCCTGCCAAAGGTTTTGGCCGGGGATTGGTAAACCCGTAACCTCCGGTTGTATCGCTTAACCGGTGACACACAGCATCACTGTATAACAGTTGGGTCGGGGCGCCACAGGGGTTTAGGGACTTGGAGAATTTCAATCTTGCTCTCCTCGGGAAGCATGGTTGGAGATTATTGACAAGCCTGAATTCTTTGTGTACGAGAGTTCTTAAGGGGAGATACTTTCCAGATTCAGATTTCATGAGTGCAAATGTACCTCATGGTTCGTCGGCAATATGGAGAGCTATAATAGCTGGACGAGGAGCACTTGAAAAAGGTATGTTGAAAAGAGTTGGGGACGGTTCGTCTATCTCGATTTGGACAGATCGGTGGATCCCCGGGAAATTATCCATGATGCCTGCAACCCAATTAGGAAGTGAGGTTTTGAACAGAGTTTCATAGGTTATATGTTATGATGGAGGGTCATGGGATATACATAAGGTGAGGAGAAATTTTATTGCACCAGATGCCGATGCAATCTTGAATATACGATCAGGGCTGGTGGCGATGATCAATGGGCTTGGGCTTTGGAGAAGTCGGGGAACTATACTGTAAAATCCGCATATCGATCTCTAGTGACTCATAACGAGCATCGTGCTCTAGAGGAAGGGACGATTACAGAATCATCATCGAGAGATATACAGATATGGACCCGCTTGTGGAAGCTCAAGGTTGTACCGAAGGTACGAGTGTTCTGGTGGTGGGTACTCCGAGGTATTCTTCCTACGAAGAGTATACTCAAACATCGGCATATTGTACCCTTGGCAAGATGCAAAGTCTGCCTTGCTGCAGATGAAAACATGATGCATGCGCTGATTACATGCAATCACGCAAGGAAATTTTGGGTGGAGGCACTGAAATGGCTTGATGTTAAACTGCCAAACTTGCACCCCAGAACTTGGGCACGAGACATTTTATGTGACGCCATGATCCATGATGAGGATAGGCCCAAGATTGTTACAGTTATGTGGGCAATATGGACGTCGAGAAACAATATTACGCATGACAATGGTTCAACTGATCCAGCGCATTCTATGAGGAGGGTCAGGGATGATTTCGCAATTCTTGAGTTGCCGAAGAATCATGCCAAGGTCATGGCGGGACACGGGTGGAGGCCACCTGATACGAGCTGGGTTAAGGTTAACACCGATGCTGGTGTGGCCTTGGATGCCGGGAGGTGCGGAGCAGGCGGTGTCGCAAGAACAACAACGGACTTCATTGGTGCGTGGAGTAAACCGTTGGAGGGTGTCACTGATCCCCTTGTTGCTGAAGCACTGGCTCTCCGCGAAGGTGTTCTTTTCGCAAAACTCAGAGGTTTTACGAAGGTGGTGATGGAAGTGGACTGCTTGGATGTGGTGGATCAATGGTTCGCACGCCAATGCTCGCTCTCGCTAATAGCGCCTATTCTGTTCGAAGTTGAAGAGCTCGCTAGAGATTTTAGTTCGTTTCATATTCAACATGTATCGAGGCACTCTAATGTCCCTGCCCACTTGTGTGCGAAACTAGCGTGCACACTTGAGGTTTCGGATTGTTGGATGTCGTCTCCCCCTAGCTTCCTTGTAACTAGTATCCTTGCTGATTGTGAGGGTGCTGTGATGATGAAATAAAAGCTTAGAGATTTCCCGCAAAAAAAAAAGAGCCGAACTGGGTACTCCAATTTCGTAACGGAATCGGTGGCTCGCGCTGTACTACAAAAGCGCGCCTCTTTCTTCCCCGTCTCTCCACCTCGGAACTCAGACAGAAGCTCGCGCCGAGCCTCCATCGTCGCCGGAGAACCCACCGCCGCACCTGCCTCCTCTCCCGTCCGGGATTCAGGTCCTAGGGCGGCCTGGTGCCCACGCTCCCAAACACACACCCAAAGCAAACACTAAATCGTTCGTAACCTCAGATCTCCCAGTCATCGTCCGGCCGGCGAGTGGGGAACAGGAGGAGCCGCCGGCGCCTCCACAGGTGTTCTCAGCTTTCTAGTCGTGTTGTCTTTTGATTCCTCTATGTTTTACTACGAGTGTTATGTTTAGCGCCTAGTGCCTGTGTGTGATTACGGCTAACCAAGTAAAGGTGCGGTTTTTAACATTTTCAGCAGTAAAATAAATAAATAAATAAAATGGGGAACTATCTGACTAGTACAACGACAGCGGAGAAGCAGCGTGTCAATGTTGAACCAAGAAGAAGATCCAAAACTAGCAAAGGAAGGCCAGTTGTTAAACTTGAAGACCTACCGGAGGTATGTTCTACTGACTACTCAACCTCCTCAATGAACTTTCAGGTTAAATAGATTATCTAAACATAACCTTACGTTCTCTTTTCATTTACCCAAGGATGTGCTGTGCACGATTTTATCAAAATTACCTGCAAAGGAGGCTATACGGTCCAGTGTTTTATCAAATGAGTGGAGATCCGTGTGGACAGCTTGCCCCAAGCTGAGTTTCAATCAAAAACGTCATGATCGTAAGCATGGGGGGAAGCAACACACTCAAGTGTTCATCAACCATGTCAATGCAGCCTTGCGAAAGCACCATGCCAAGGCTCTCGACGATCTTGAGATCAAAATTTTATTTGAGAGCAAACTAACTTGTCATCTTGATAATTGGATAAAGTTCGCTATGTCATCCCAAACTAGGAGCCTAGCTTTTGATTTGGCGCCGTCAACCAACTTTCTGCGACATGGGGATCATTACAGATTCCCATTTGAACTTTTAGACATCAAAAGTGTATCCTGTCTACAGCGTCTCCAGCTTAGCTTTGTATCTTTCGAACCACCTCCTGCCCAGTTCGCAGGTTTCCCAAACCTAAGAAAGCTTGAAGTCCGTTTGGTCAAAACCACCACACATGATCTCGAGAATGTCCTCTGCAGCTGCTGTAATCTCGAGTGGCTGAGCTTAGTGAGATGTCATCTGGGTGATGAACTGAAGGTGGTTCGGCGACCATTGTCCCACCTGCAGTACTTACAAGTCGTGTACTGCAGAATCACCAAGGTCGAGTTTCATGCTCCCAAGCTCTCCACCTTTGTGTTCGAAGGAGACAGCATACCTATTGCCCTCCATCATGCTTCAGAGCTGGAAAACGCACAAGTTTGTTTCTACGGTTCAACTTTTCAGCATCGTACAACTGCCATTCTCAATGGGCTTCCAAAAGTACAAAACCTGACATTGGAGTATTCAATTGCATCTATAGAGGTATATGTCGGTAACTTGAATGAATTCAAGTTAGTTTGCATGGTATTATTTTTGCAGTGACCTAATTTCGTTGTTTTGTCACTGTTTCAGACTAGATGGATGTTAGATAGCGCCCAAATGTTTTCTCTTCTCAGGAGTGTGCAGATGAAGATGGTTTTATCTGAGGAAGATGATGATAGGATTCTTTACTTGGTTTCTCTTTTGAGGGCTGCTCCGTTTATTGAAAACTTGGGAGTTCATGTGAGTAGTTTTATCGAATTCCCTTTGTGAATAGATTGCTGTTCTTTTCAGTCAATAAGCAACTCTAAATATCTTTTTAGAATTTTTTCCTTCAATCTTATTTCTTTGTTTTACCATCTACTGAATGTGGTTTATCAGGATGTGTAGTATTGGTTCTTCACCATTTCATTCTTTTTCAGCTTTTACTATTCTTGCTTGTTTTGAGACATGGATTACAGTCTTAAGTATTCAAAACTTTGTAGTTACAATAAGATCATTGTCAAATATCAGCTCTTATCTACGTTGATCTGTTCGCGATGTGGCTCTACTAATCTCAGCGTTCCTTTTGCAGATTGGTACTATTGACACATTGTGGTTTGCAGACAATGGGCCTTCCAGGCAACAGATCCCTCCGTGTGAATATAGATATGTAAATCTGAAAAATATGCATGTTACAGGATTCAAAGCGGCAAAAGGGCAACTTGAATTCCTTCTACACGTGGTGGAACATGCCCCTGCAATAGAGACTGTGACTGTAGATACAAGTGACAGACTATGTGATCTGTTGAATCAAGACAAAGTATACCCTTCATTCTGTAGCTCTGCCCTCGATGTTGTTAGAGGTGCCCTCTCTATGAGACTCCCGCCCGATGCCAAGCTTTATCTTCTTTGAAATTGGCATGTACATTACATGGGAGACATGTAAGCGCGGGATGTTGTATATAACGATGTTTAGGTTGCAAGTTTTCTCTTGCGAATTTTCTTGGCTGCAAGGCATTGAATTTGATTCATCATTAGGAAATTAGGAATGAGTTTATGCGCAGATCAAGGCATTGACTGTAACACACCCTTGGCCGCCGGTGGGGATCGGGGCGTGAGCTCGGAGATATTGGTGGCTTGTGGTAGTCACCGGACCTGAAGGAGACGGGCTGGAGACGAGACGAACGGGGACGGAGAGAGAGATGCAGACCTCGTCTGTTCTGTTTCTTCGCTGCTTCTTCCCGGCGTGACTTCCCCCTTTTATTGGCATCCCGGTACATCCGGCCCAAGAAGCCCAGGTCCAGGCCCATCTCGCCAATGTACCGGGTGTGACAATACCGCCCCCAAAAAATATTGCTTGTCCCCAAGCAACGGCATGAATGGCGCTTCCATGAACACTGTGATCTCCTGCTTGTACTGAACCTAGCGTCCAGAACCGCTGAAAGAGCAAACTGCGTGCACTTGTATGTGAGTTGTTCAGTGTCACCAAGGCTGACTTCCTGGCTTGCCCTCACGACTCTATGATGCCAACCACCAGGATCCCAAGGCCTGTACTGAACTTTGTTTGCCGAAGTGGCGGCCACTGAAAAGAACGTCTGAATTCCAAATTTTTGATACCGAGTGCCCCAATTGATGCTATATTCAGCACCCTCTGATGCAATTCTTTTGAAAGCATCTCTTCTTAGCACTGCCCTAGCTGTATCTCCTTGGTGCCTAGAACAAAAGTTGCTCCTGCGACTGAATGAGCATGTACAGCTAGCAGAAGCAAGGAACTGAACAAAGTAGTTGTGCATGCGGCTGGGGTGCCATGGTCGACAGCCAGCCTGCTCGGATTGAATTATTTCAGTGAACTTCAGCGACCTTTTGTCTTGCACAGTCCAATCTTTTTTTCCTTTCACCGTAGCTAGTAACAAGAACATCAGAGCATCTTGGATATATTGTGTTGACAAGCGAACTAAGCTCAGCTTCTTAATATCTGTTGTTGTGTTGTGGCCCAACAGTAAGCTGAGAGCACTTTTATCCCATGGCGACACCCTGCTGAACACAAGAGAATCACCTTTCACTGCAAACATTCCCGTGTGAAGTAAATTTACTTGTGGAGTTGATATGCCAGAATCCCACGGCTGTTGTAGCTTACCCGGATCCCATGGTCTAGTACAACCACCACCAGCAACTACATACGGATGGACCCAAGTCTCATTTCTGCTGAACATAGAACCTTTCCAGCGTGCCCTTCTGTGGCCAGCAGCTCATATGCAATTGTGTATAGCTGGGAGCTGTCAACATATATGTGCTCTCCAAGGTCCCATGAGAAGGTGAAACATATACCATCAGTAACATGTGCAAACAAGAGCACTGACTGCCACAGACCACTTCCCATCGCATAAGAGTCAAACAGTTGCAAATTTCTCATTGAATCCATTAGTAAATCATTCTCTGAATAACCAGTGGTGTGTCTAGCAAATGACGTGCTTAGTGCCAAGCTTGCAACCGTTGATCCTCCAGGATCCCATGAGCTATGTAACCTGCTAGCCAAGGGCTGCTCTATGTGAAAGAAATTAGCAACTTGACATGTAAGCACTAGTGTGCAACCAGTGGATAGCAGTAGCTTGGTCAGATCAACTTGGCCACAGACATGAGTGATCACATCACCAGGACTCTCTTCATAATCAGCCTTGAGAGAAGTGTCCTCTGCTGGTACATCAACCATGGCAAAACTAAAGGTGTTTTCAGGGCATGCAAATACAGCCTGAATCATCTCATCACTAGAACTCAATCCTTCATAGAAGTGTATATTGTTGCCCAGATACAACTTCTGTATCATGTCACCAGAGCTCACTGCGGATCTGAATATCTTCCATATCAAGCAGAATACATCTCGCAGGGTGAGGTTAAGCAAGATACAGACTGCAGCTGTGGCAACATAAAAAATGCACTTATACAAAGCCAACTGCTCCACTGAATTTGTGTCACACGTTGCAAGGATAATTGGCAGACAAACATGATTTACCTCCCCTCTGGATGACACATCAAACTGACCAATATGAACAATCACCGGAAATTCGCCAAGAGCCCTATGTATCCAAAAGGTTAAGGCGAACAATCTTGCTTCAATTATGAAAATAAAAGAGGAAACACCCGGACTGAATCCTCTGTGCATCCACGGTGGCATTGTCCCCAAATATGGCTGCACGTAGAATCCAGGACAGAAAAGACCTGTCAAAGCATGAGCTAGTCGGTGCTCCCCAGAAAGGTGTGAAATCCCAGGATCAAAACTAATCCGCTGGTTGGTATCCGATGGCAAGAAAAATGCAGCAATATCACTTGCATGTAGCCTGTCCCTTGTAAGCAACTGCTTCAACTTTCCATGTGTTGATGGTACTACACGGAAGTGTGTTCTCTTGTCACCCTCCCCCTCAGGTTCATGGTGAGTCTTCATAATCTTCTCTAGGAACAATGAGGATCTGCCAATGTGAGTGACACTACAGTCGGCAAGCTCGTCGTACCACAGCATATCCTTGAGAGAACTGTCATTGAGCACCTCATCGATATAATCCAGCTTCAGCTCCAGCTCTTGAAACAGGGACAAACCTCCAACATGGGTCAGTACCTCAGCAGACATGTCGATGCCGACGTCCCGAGCACATGCACCAGGAACATCCCTCGGCCAGGAGAGAACATGGGTCGAACAGCCTGCAGCCGTGTTCACGCCAGCGTCACCCATGTATTGCAGCATGTTGTCCCGAGCAAGGGTCGAGGTCGCAGCAGACATTTGTGTGCTACCACTGGCTGGGAACACAATTTCGGCATGGCCACTGTCGTGTAGTGGGCAAGACCTTCTGCCGAACAGCTTGTGGGCATGGCAGAAGCGAAGACGGCGTCCGCGTGTGGACCACCATCACCGACGACCTGACCCGTCGAGACGACCAAGGACAATGACGGCTTGGTCATCTGCTGGGAAACCCTGTCTTGGCATTCCGTCGAACACTTGGCGGGCGCTGGCATGGAGAGCTCAGGGACAGCATGGAGCTCCATCACCAACTCTGCTGGGGCTTCCTCAGGCGTTGCTGGCTGTGGTACTGGCGCGGTCGGCGATGTGGTTGGCAGAGACGACGTAGCTGCTGCGCTGCTCTCTTCCATCGGAACAAATTTTGCGAGTCTTCGCAGCAGGTCGGCTCGGAGCTCATCCAAGCTCGCCATGACCGGCTTCTCCTCGTCTGGCTCAAATTGGATCGCCGACGGTCACGTGCTCGTGCAACGAGGTGTGCGCGAGGCCGCAGGTGGTGGGCAAGGGATTTGGGGATTTTTTTTTTGTGGGGAATTTTCGGTGGAAATTTGGGACGCGGATCCGAAGATCGGTGGCTCTGATACCACTGTAACACACCCTTGGCCGCCGGTGGGGATCGGGGCGTGAGCTCGGAGATACTGGTGGCTTGTGGTAGTCACCGGACCTGAAGGAGACGGGCTGGAGACGAGACGAACGGGGACGGAGAGAGAGATGCAGACCTCGTCTGTTCTGTTTCTTCGCTGCTTCTTCCCGGCGTGACTTCCCCCTTTTATTGGCATCCCGGTACATCCGGCCCAAGAAGCCCAGGTCCAGGCCCATCTCGCCAAGGTACCGGGTGTGACATTGACATGTGCGCACATTTGCTCTCTTGGATGCAGACCTGTGAGTTCTGATACAGACCAACACTTGCACTGTCTGAGATAGCTTGAAGGCAACACGACTTCCAAAGGCAAAGATATGAAGAATGACATGCTTATGTTTGTTGTCAAAGATTGAGAGTCACTTACAAGTATCTATGCTAGACTCATAGCTCAGAGGAAGAAGATCTGAGGTATTGGTTGTGAGAAATTCAATGATGATTGATGAGTTCATCAAGAGTAAAAGTTTATCCATGTCATCTTTCCTGACTACCCAAAACCGACGTTTAATGTCAATATTCTTGGACCCTTTACGCCAAATCACCCCGGACCAACTTATTAGTTATTTCGTCCCACGTGATGACATGATACCCCAGCCTGGAAGATTCAGAAAATTATCCGAGCTACGAATAAGAGAATCTCCACCGGCGCGTTCAACTCCGCTCCCAATAGACGTTTTGGGCGCGCCGGCACGAAAAATCACCCCACCGGCGCGCCCAATAGGAAAAAAGTTGCCGGCACGTCCCAATAAAACGTCCGGCAACCTCGCTTCGCGCCCAGCTTCTAGGGACGCAACCGGGCGCGCCGGCAACCGCGGCAACGCGTGCCTCGTCCAAACCTGACGGACGGGTCCGACGCGTCAGCGTCCGGTGGGGCGCGTCGCTCCCAATAGACGGCAACTGCTGCCGGCGCGCCCAAAAGAGCCTGTCCGGCAATTTTGTCGGACGCTCTATTGAACGCGCCGGTGGAGATGCTCTAAATAACTTTCAACCTGATGTTTTTCTAGCGTCTGAATCGATGTAGTAAAACAATCAAACATAGGTTTGAAAGATCTTTCCAAGGGATTATCAGCAACTACAATAATTGCATAAACATATCTTATGACGGGAGCCTTCGATTAAATCCGTACACCGTGTATTTATGGGAGAGATTAAAATCAGTAAATATAAGTGTCGAGTGAATCCTGGCCGTTGAGCGACATGAGATGCGAAGGAGCGAAGATACCAGTTCGACGATAACTGAATCGAAGAGAAGATGGAAGTTTTGAACACTTCGTCAGATACGTAATTTCTACCACTTCGTGTCCTGACCTCCGGTCACCGACGGACCTCCGCCGCGCCGCCACCTACTCTCTACCAGCTCGGCGCTGCCCCGTTCGCGCCCTAACGCGACGCTCTCCCGGTCCAGTACCTTGCTCTACGCCGCCCCGTTCCCGTCCGGCCGCTGACGCCGCCGTCGGAGCTCCCGCAGCGACCGGCCCCGCCCTCCCCGCACCGGCAGCAGCTGCGCTGGACCAGGGCCTCCCTTCCCCCACACCGGCCCAGACCGGTTCTGCCCGAAGGCCTCCATCCAGCTTGCCTGCAACTGCCCTCCGTCCCCAACTCGTAGCAGGGTAATTTTTCCCCCCTGTTCATGCAGATTGTTTTTGGACTGTCCATGTATGTGTACCTATGCAGTGAGTACTCGGTTTCAGTTTCGTTTAGATGATGTAGTTCCTTTTGTGGATAAGTGTATGCTCATAGATGAAAATGGGAAAAGTAGCGGCAGCATGGGAGGCCGTCGCTCATGAACTATTTATCGAGCCATAAATAGTACTGTTGTAAGACAAATGAGATCATTTAAGGCCTTACGTTGAGGTTATGGTTCGTGCTTGTCTAGATACCAGTGCATTAGCCACCACAAGAGACCCTACTCCAAGATCCATCTGTTAGCCTGTTAGGGGTTGTTATGCTTAGTGCTTGTCCAGATTCCAGTGGTATATTTTATTAAATCCCCCTTATGTCACAACCATACAGATCCGGGCGCCAGGTAGGACTGAGCTGCGAGAGGCGGAGAGGAGAAGTCGACGTTCGCGGTTGGTGTCAGAGGGGCTGTGGAGGACGCTTGGCAGCCGTGAGGTAATGTGAAGACATAACGTTGAGTTGATTATCACCGTCACCGGAGAAGAAGCAGTTGCGGTCGTCGAGGTAATCAACAATGGAGGGTTTCCTCGACAAGCCTCTGAACCCGAACAAGCTCTTCAAGGAGCAGTAAGTCCACAGTCCAAACCCTGCTTGCGTTTTCCACCACTTTGCTCTCGCCAGTGCTGTTGTTCCCCAGTAACTTGTAGGTACTACATCTTTCATCATGCAGATTTGTTAGCAACCTGGCCGGGTCGTCCCTTCTGGAGATTGCGGCACTCTCCACTATCGTTCCGGTGACTGATTAGCTTACAATCCAATATTTCCGCATGCGTGGATTGCTTAGCAGGGTTGTGACCTCATTCGTTTTCTTTGGTTCGCAGGCAGTGGTGGTTTTAAGGAAATGGAGCAGCGGAGGTCAGTTGATTAGAGATTCTGTGATTTTTATTTACCCCTCCTACCTTTTAATGCAAATTGTAGAATTCTTTTGGGCATCATATGGGCAGGTGAGATAAGATAATATGAGTGGAAAGTGGAATCTCAAGTTACCAGTACGCTGCAATTTTGCGCATTTGGCGTTTTGAACTTTAATCATAAATGTTTATGCTGTGAGATTCAACCATCCAGCCCAAATCCTTTCATGTCCCAGCATCTATATAGATAAGTTTTTTTACTTCACCATAGTAAAGTAGCATGTCATCTTTAAATTATGCTAGCTATGCCATAGCATTATTTTCAGCTTTTCCATGTTCCCTTTGATGGAATATTGAGTTTATTCATCATAACACAGGCTTCTTTCTTTCATGTATGGAGTAGATCTGACAGAGCTTGCTGCTCCCTTGTTTCTATCTTCTTTTAGATAATACTAGGAGTGATTTAGTGAAGAAAAATGATGATGCTGTTGGTGGTCATAAAGGTTGGGTGTATTACTTCTCAGCGCTGGCTATAGACTATATCACCGTTCTATTACCAATACTTCTGATTTTTACGGTAAGTACCCTCTTCGCTGCATTAATATGCTTACATGATGAAATTGTTGAACAACGTAAATCAGGGAATGTGGAAAGCATAAGCTTATACAGAACTATTCAGTTGTCATTAACCAATGTTTGGATGAGCTTCAATAATTTTAAATCGAAGTGAATTGAACAAGTGGTATTCCTTTGGTCTGTTGCAGGTCTTAGCTGAATGGGCTTATACCTGTGCATTTTTTCTTGTAATTATGATATCTATCTACATCATGTTTAAAAGGTATTTGGTATTATTGATTTCTCCTATTTTTGTTACCATGTTTTTATTTTCCAGTTCCAAAGTGCACTTCTGCTTTTCCTTTTTGTGAGACACAATCCATGCTGACCTGAAATCATGTAATACTGCATTTTCAGATCTCAATCTGATCTCAAGGCTCGACAACATAACCTTCCTTCGCTCAGGACAGACATATCTTCTTACCGAGTGTCAGTGGTATGCAAAAGTTTATACTCCCTCCATTCCTGATTATGAGGCCTATAGTTTTCTCTGAAAAGTCAAACCTGACTAACTTTGACCAAGATTTGAGTCAAGTTTGACTTTTCAGAGAAAACTATAGGCCTTACAATCAGGAACGGAAGGAGTATATTATAATAATGTCATTTTTTCAGAGTTATTAGAGATGTACCAGTACTATTGCGGCATTGATACCTTAATGGCGGGACCTCTCTTTGTAGGTTTTAGTGACATGCTTGTCCATATTGGCTGTGGACTTCAACATCTTCCCTAGACGTTATGCCAAGGCTGAAACATATGGTAGTGGCATTGTAAGTTGTATCTTCCAGGAAACATATCATCAGTTTATCATCACCATGGTCAAGTATTGCACATAATCATGAACTGACTGCGGAGAAACTGGGAGCAGCTGCAAATTGTGCTTTAGATAGAATCTTATTTATATTGCTAAGGACTACAGCTTCATTCGATTGCTTAAATGAATCCATGGTCAGTCATGGACTTATAGTCATCTGTTGTCATCTTTGTTGATTATCAGTCAACGCCTTTCCCTTGTCATGGTCCCCGACCACTGTTCATTATTGCTCATCTTTTAGATAATATCATTATTGCTTATCTTTGTTTACAGTATATCCTGCTTCCTTTGTTTAGGCATCATTAAATTATTTATTAGTTAGTAATGTTAGGTTGACAATATGTGTCTCCCTTCGTGTAGGATTGTGATCGCCATTTATTTTGACAAGCCATTTGCTGTTATTTTGAAGCTCAGAAATCTCATATGCGTCTCGTCCCTATTTAATGATTAAGATATTGACTCATGTGTAACAGATGGATCTTGGAGTAGGGTCTTTTGTGGTGGCTAATGCACTGGTATCTAGACAAGCACGAAACATAACCTCAATGTAAGTCCTTAAATGATCTCATTTATCATACAAACAATCTATTTATGGCTTAATAAATACTACCTCCGATCCTAAATAAATGTCGTGAGTAGTACTACGGAATTATACGTAGGCAGTTGTTTTCCTCCGACACTTAAAACGGATCAGTGGGTGTAGATCTTTGTGTTCAACATGATGCACTGTCTTGTCGCTAAGGATTCTCATCTGGCTCCTCTGAAGTACTGTCTAGTATCAAATGGTCGCCTTATCATTACCTCCAGTCATGGTTTTCAAAGCGTCCGCTTCAGGACGCCTAGGCGACGCCTAGGCGTCAAGGCGCCCCAGCTCCGCTTTGGAAAAACGCCCGCTTTAGGTGCTTTAGCGTCCAAAGCGCCGCTTAGGCGTCGCTTAAGCGCCAAAGCGCCCCCCCATGTCAAAGCGCCAACGCGTCGCTTTGTAAACCATGCCTCCAGTTTCCAGTTGTTGTAGTTTCACGAGAGTAACTCATGTGAATACTGAAGCTAAAGGGCAAACCCAGTGTGAGAAAGTAATTTCACGTTCTGCCAACATTAATCTTGTTTTTTATGGTAAAAATTATTCATATGGTTCTGCAAATAATATTGTTACAACATAAGCTTTGTCTTATTTTTAATTTTAACTAGTGTTTTTTTATTTGTTCTGACTGTTTCCACTGGATGTAGGGGCTTGTAGGAACCTAGAAGTTCTAGTTACACACTGACTCAACTACATCACTTTGGAGTTATCCTTTTCACAAAATAATGTAATTTTAAATGTTTGCCATTAGTCTTTAGCCTCCTTTTTACACATGTACTACTCTTCCGTCAAGTGGTATTTTACATTTTTCACTTAGGCTGTTACCGTCTGGCCAATATAAATAATTATAAAACAAGGAATAGCAATGATCTTCTCCTACTTTATTTATTCATTTAGTTCTTCAATTAACTCAAAGTTCTTTCTTTTTATTAAAGAATTTCACGTTCCTTAAAATATCATAAACAGTTCTTGTCGGTTGAGCACCTTTTCAAGGAAATAGAGAATAACTGGAACATTTAAAGTTTGAATCAAACTCCTAATGGCTGGTACGCCCCCTAGTCTCCTTGCTCCAATGCCCTGCCCCCACTGATTGTACATGCTGTTGATCCTGGCTATCCACACGCAGTTCAGTGGTGAGGAGAGCGTCGGCCTTAGGAGAGTGGGGCAGCGCCACATATGAGTGGTGTGCCAGCTGTTTGGAAGAGGTACAGGGTGGGCCAGGAGTGAGAGCGTATGAGTCATCCTAGGGCAATCAGCACAGTGGCATATGTGTTGCATTGAAAAACTAGGGCCAAAAGCTATAATGGCATATGAATAAAATTCCCATTTAGTATTGTGTGATTTTTTTCTTATTCAAACTGTGGTTGAAGTATTACAATTCTGCATGCAAAATCTTAGCTTCTCTAGTTCGTTGATAAAGGGAGAAAATCAATAACATTCAAGATAAGATGACTGGTTCATCTCTCCTTTGTAGTAAGATTTGATCAGCAACTTTCTGCACATTCTCTACTTCCATGTAGGCGACATCCTTTTGTTAAGCGCTTCTTCTTATGTTTTTCTGTCTCCAAATAGATTTCAGACTTGGTACTATTTCTTATGTACGTAAGCGTGCTGACAATATATCCCCTGTTTTTTAAATATTATCACCAGAAAGCACAACTACTCTAACAGACCCAACTGTTTGAAGTCATGTTATTTCATTTGAAGACAACTATTGATTCTGATTGACACTGTTGTACCACATAAGTATTCTTTATCTTACAGTACACCTTGAATTTCTTAGGAGATGGAAAGCAGCATTGAAGTCCATAAGTCCTCTAGTATTTCTTGGCTTTGCTCGTCTCATCTCTACATCAGGCGTTGATTATCAGGTACTTTTCTTGTCTTTGCCAGATACTTTAGCGACACATTTGTCATATCTTTGTCGTCTGCACTCTGCAGTGCAATGGAATATTGTCATATAATGCCATTTGTGCAAAGTTCTGAACCTTTTCATTGTCTTTTCTAGTCCCTGTCAATTATCATATTTCCATTTCCTCGTTTTCCAGATACTGATACAGCAGTTGCTTATAGCATGTTTAGCCCTGTATAATAACCGAAGTGGGGTGATGGGATTTCCGTTTTGTAGGGAATAATCGAAATTTAACAATGGAATTGGAGTAACAGTTTGCAGGGCATAATCCAAAGTTATTTAGTCAACTTTTCCATATTACAATGCTGTCTTCCTGAAGATGCATGTTCTGTTTGTTAACTCGTAGGTCCATGTAGGAGAATATGGTGTCCATTGGAACTTCTTTTTCACCCTTGCGGCAATTTCTATCCTTACATTCATTATCAGGATTCATCCTAAATATTGTGGGATTGTTGGTATGCTTGTTCTTGCAGGTACTAACTGCTCTATTTTTATAGTTTGGTTAGAAGGCTTAAAAGTGTAGCGATCCTCCTTTTTAAGAGTTAATTGCTCATATATGTTTTTACAGGATACCAAGTATGGCTAAATTTTGGATTGAATGAGTACCTCATTTCCAATGAGAGGAGTGCTGATATCATCAGCCAGAATAAGGAAGGCGTGTATAGCATATTCGGTAAAAATATGTTATGCACATAATTTATTTGTCATTTCTTTGCTGGACAAGAGACCATTGTTGATCCGTTGTTATGCTGGGTTTACCAGCTCACCAGCACACAACCAAAGTAATCACCCAAGAGTGAGAAGACACAACACAAATATATGCAGTTTAGATTACAATAAAGCCAACTTAGCACCAGGATAAAAAATAGCTATACACAACACTACCAGTGAATACGTGAGAGAGTTGGGATAGCACCGATTGAAGAGAAGGTTGTCCAACACCGTCTAAGATGGTTTGGTCATATAGAACGTAGGCCTCCGGAAGCGCCTTTGCATACCAGACGGATAAAGCAGGATGAGAATGTTAAGAGGGGTCGTGTAGGCCAAACTTGACATGGGAGGAGTCGGTTAAAAGAGACCTGAAGGATTGGAATATCACCAAAGAATTAGCCATGGATAGGGCTGCGTGGAAGTTAGCTATCCATGTGCCAGAACCATGACTTGGTTTCGAGATCTTATGGGTTTCAACTCTAGCCTACCCCAACTTGTTTGGGAATAAAAGGCTTTGTTGTTGTTGTTGTTGTTGTTGTACACAACACTACCAGTGAGTAAATAAACTGATATCAATAAAGATAAGCCAATCAGCCCACACCTGTACTTCTTGCAATATTCTGTGATGTTATGTCATATTTATATCAGCATTCTCCATATCACTGATTTTACATACACCACAGTATGCAATCTAATCAGTTTCCTCCTTTGACAGGGTACTGGGGTATGTACTTGATTGGTGTTTCTCTAGGTTACTACATGTTCCTTGACGTTAGTTTAAAAGGCAAGAGTAGGGGTACTCGAGTGGTAAAAGTATGGGTTCTTGCGGCATCTTTTTGGTAGGAAACAACAATAACAGAAACATCTAAGGCTTGGAGTTCTAATGTATCCTTGTTGTTAACATTTTCCTCATGGCATGTTCATAGGATTTTGGCGATCATTCTAGACAGCTACGTTGAAAGAGTTTCACGAAGAATGGTAGGGCACTCTACTCCATTGGCTTTATTTTGTAATCTGACATTAAAAAATGTAAATTCATCTTTGAAGAAATTTTTATGGTAGTTATGTGATGTAGTAGCAGCAGCTTTGTGTTACATGGAACACGGTACTGTTCTCATAATATCTGAATGGACACATTATGGACTTTTCCAACATGATGTACTGTCTGCGCAAACAACTGACTTCTACTAATATGTGCTTCTTGAGAAGTTTAGGGCTTTCTTTGTGGTTTTGTGCTGCAAAACATGTACTTCCATGCCCCCAAGTTTCCAAACAAAGCACACTACTTTTATGCATGCTTTGATTCAGTTGTCGATAACTTGGTGTATGTTGCTTCTGAAATATGTACACAGATTAATTAATTAAATAAATTTCATAGTGAAAGGGTACATACAATGTCTTTTCACTCAAATCTCATGTGTTATTCGGCCAGGAACCCAGTTTTTTTCTTTTACCTTCTGAGGTAATATTGATTCGACCATTTCATTTTGCAGTGCAATTTTGCTTATGTTATGCTTGTGCTTGGCCAGAATTTTCAGGTATTATTTTTTTTCTCACTCTTATGAACTTATAATGTCCATTCGTCGCCAAATTAGGTCCAATTAGATTTTCTATACCAATTGGATTATGCTTCTTTTTTATGTCCAGCAGTGATTAGCAGTTAAAGCCACACGATGAGTCAAAACCACAAGAATAATGTGTAATTTAATGATAGCACCTTTAAATTGTTTAATAACGGCCTCCAAAGTGGCAAGGATAGTGTTTGTTTCACATTCATCTTCCTAAATGAGGATGGCATTTCAAATTTTAACTTCTAATGTGCACAGCTGGGTCCAAATTTATAACTTTAGACTCATATTCTTCGTCTAGTTTTAACACTTTGATGATGATTAGAATATGATACCAGTACCAGGAAAATTAACAAGATGAATAATTTTCACAAGTCACATGAGCGTTGCTTGATCACGTTCAGAGTAAATTGGCAAAAGCCTGCCAACCTTTATGATTGTATCGTTACTAAGCACTGTTATTGTTTTTCTATTTTTGGGTTCAGGCTCCATTATTGATGATAAATATTATTAATGATCAGGTTATATCAATTCTCACACTAGTGGGGTCCACCTCAAATGACAAGAACCTGGTTCTTGAAGATGCGTTCAACCAAAATATGCTCGGCTCATTCCTTCTGGTAAGAACATCTCCTTTTATCCTTAGTAGTGATGCCATTGTAGAAATGTCCAACTGCTTGGACTGAAATGCGAATCTCTACCAGAAAAATGATTTCAATGATTTCTGCAAACTGCCAGTACGAAGGAACTGCCAGTACGAAGGAACTGACATGTACTTTTCTTGCAGGCAAATATCCTTACCGGTCTAGTAAATCTCTCGGTTGACACACTTTCTGCCTCTTCCCTCACTGCCTTCATGATTTTGTCAGTATACACCTTCGTGTTATGCACAGTCGTCGTCTTGCTCAGTTTTGTGGTGTTAGGATGAAGTTTTGGTGAATTGTGAATTTACTTGGTACTTTGCACGTATAAATTATTTTTTCAGCAAGCTAGCTTACTCTTGGAATAAGGCGAAGTTGCTGACTTAGTTTCCTGTCTGCTGTAAACTCTGCCTACATTCTGGATCTGATTTTGAACATTTTGACTACATGAAAGCACTTCCCAAGAACTGTGCTCAAGTTTTCTTCCATCCCGTTTGAAACCTGAGCTCCCTAAAAATATAACAAAGCTCATGTTGGAAAGCAACACCACCCCAGCTCACAGCATACTGAAAGCCACATGACAAAAGGATAATCGACACTACTTACTTCTTGGCCAAATGAGTGTTACATGCTTTCAAATCTACCGTTCTCATGGAAATGTTTTTGTAGTGTGATCATGCTATTTGAAAAGATAAACACATGAATCTTCCTCTGTTGTAAATTTGGAAATATGAGCACATGAAGGGCGTGATTGGATCGCCGTTTCATTTTACGGAGCGGAAAACTTTACCCCCCGCGCTGGATTTTCTGCAGGGCCTTGATAGGTCCGTAATGTTTCTGGCCGGATTGCTTATTTTCCAGCGAACCAAGCGGGGCCGAAGTTTTATCTGTCGTATCCATCTGTGGAGTAAGGAGGCTTTCCACCTCTGAAATCTTGAAAGGAATAATAGAGTGTGTTCCACTTCTACATAAATATAGCTTTCCCTCCAGCTTCTTTGGCCTGCACCCGTTGTCTTCGGTGTCACAGGAAAGTGCCCAAAGAGCAGATGCGCATGATATACTTCTCCAGTTCAACTAAGGAAGGTTGAGTTTTACGACGATCTGGCATGCTGACCTTGCTACTTGTCAAATTATAAAGTGGTATATAAGTTTTTGTACTGTTGGGAAATATGTAAATTCCATATCTATGGGATTTCTGGGAAACGTCCAGTAGATTTATGTTTCTTTATACATACATGTCCATGACAAGAACAAACAAATAACAAATGACTTGTCAAGGATACTGTACTGCTGTTAGATACTCGCATCTTTCTCGTACAGTAAGAACGAAACAATGGACACAATAAAACAACACTATGTATGTACATTCGGGAGTTCGGCAGTATGCAAGCAACATAGTATACATCTCAGTGGTGAATACCGGATGCAGTGTTGTTATTTTGTATTGCTTGAACTGGAAATGTCGGCCCGCAGCTCCTCTTCGAGCTCATCGAACTCCCACCCGCTTATATCATCGGTGGAGTACCTATTGGATTTACCAAACTCCAACTCCAGCTCTGCAAGCTCCGAATCGGGGTGTGGCGTCTGGTGGGGTTTCACTGGAGATTTTGGAGAGATCACAGGCATGGCTTCAGGTGTAGAGGGCGCATGCACAAGCGAGGAGCTTGATTCGGATCGCTCCTTTGTTGGCACCTTTGCTCTGCGGACTTCGATGTCCAGTGTTGGCCTTTCTATAGAATCGAATGCCTCTCTCAGTTTATCTATCTCAGAAAATAAGCTCTGGACCTCTGGATCATCTTTCCTGAAAAGAAAACAAAACGTGTCCAGCTGCAGGGATCAGCGACGATTTTCCCACAAAACCAATCGGTAAGGACGAAAAAGAGAAACAGTATGCATAGTTTAGCAGTACCTGAACTGGCCCCTTGTTCGGAATAAAACAGCTTCTTCATGTGATCAGTGATGCTGAAGGCAATTACGATCTGAAAAACATTGCAAGATCAACAGCAGCTCAAAGTACTTATTTTTCTAACTGAACTCACACAAAAACCATACCTGTTCATGATGTGAATTCTACTGCACAACAACAATTTTAGGACGAAAATAGCAGTTTGATTATAAAACCAGTTAAGCAACAGTGGGTACTCGTTAGGAACCTTTTTCTCAGTTTCCAAATATTCCTCCTCAAGGGATTTCTGAGGGCTTGTCTTTTCTGCTACCTCTTCATCTTCAAGTTCTGTTGACTCATCCCTACAATATTGGTCCAAATCACACGATGGCAAAGTCATTTGGACATATTTATACCGAAAAGGATGGTCGATGAGTATATGGAAGGATTAAGAAAATAAATGAACAACCTTGAATTCAAGACTGCCAAATTATCCACGTATGTGTGTATTCGCTCAATTGATGGGCTCAGAACTTCCTGAAGATGCACGCAAGATAGTCAATCAAGATATACTTTAATAGTATAGTGTGTTTGCTAGATGCAACAAGGGCTTTGAACATTTATGTCCAACCAAGTACCTTGAATGTAGAAAGGTGATACTTCGTCAACTTCATATAATTGCTAGTGCATCTCTCAAGCTCATCACTACGGACATAAACAAAAAATAAAGCTGAATGGATCAAAAAATGTAGCGCCAGTTTTGATCACAGCTTTACAAAGGATAACATGGTTGCAATCAAAGGTCAGTATGGCCATGGTCACTACATACTTGGCTTTCTTTTCATTCTGTTCATCATATGATGACTGAAGATGCCAAGTATCTTCGAGGAAATTGATCCAAGTCTTGACTACACCAGCCTCCACATTACACGAGGCAATAGTTTTTGAAAGTTCATTCTCCTGATGAATGCGAGAGAGGAAAACAACAAGCTCATCAATCCTTTAACAAAAATAGCAAAAAATGATCCCGTGAAATATTACTGGAAGAAAACAACATTTGGGTCAATCGAAATGTGACAGCACCTTTGCTTTTAGACTAAAGATCATCTGGTTGTTTGCTTCATCAAATTGATCCCTCTCTTCTCTCGTTACCTTGAGCCGTCCAACAGCAGCATTTAGTGAAATGTTGACCTGTTGGAAAACAGAGAAAGGGGCTCAAAATAAAAAACTTCCAGTAGCAAATTATTAACAGGACTCCATCAGGGGGCACCTGGCATTTGGTGGGAGTGCGCCTCCCTCAATCTACTCTATATAGATGTACAAAATGAGATTGATACAAGCCAGGAGTTCAATGCACAAAAGGAATATTTCATTGTGTGGGAAGGTATTTATGATTTGGGAAATCTTCGCTGATACATACTCTCCTGAAACTCTTTTATCCATAAGACTAAGAAAAAGTTCATGGAGATACTTCTAAATTAGCAAAACGATAAACATCACTGGTGACTCAACAACCTCTATTACAACATTGCAATTGTAGGATGACAAATCTGTGTCTATGTCAAACCTAGGCCTAGACAAAGTCAACGTGAAAATAATAACACAGATCTTATTAAGGAAAAAAAAAGGTACCATACCTTCTTCAACTTAGCCTCGAGTTCATCCCTTTGTTTCTCCAATTCAGTAATCTCAGCAGTCAACTCCTATATCAGTGACACATTAAATATAGGTTTCTCAGCTGGAGAATCAGCGGAGTATGTGACAAGCAAAATTTATCCATGTATTCATTTTTATGATGTAAGTGGTCCATATATGTACTGGCACAAGAAGTGCTTATACTCCACAAATATAGGTACACATCTTAATAGCCTTGTAAAAATAGTGTGGGCTCGACACTATTCAATCTTAGCTAGAACTAGGTTCGGCTCAAGCTTGGCTAAAACTCAAAATGAACAAGCTATTCCATAAAGCTTGTGCGCACGCTCACGTTCTATTTTCCGTCACTTAAATGGTCATTGGCGGCTTGATGCTACCTCGCTCCAATAGTCCAGCCTATGTGAAATTTTCATTTCTCCTGGCCCATCGCCTGACTCTGCAGTCAGCAGGCCCAAACCCAATCACCAGCCACAACAAGTGAGTGAACTTTAGCCCTAGCAGCCATGGGACTCCGTGAGTCCATCTCTATTTCCCACCCCATCCACTCATTGTCTTATCCAGTTGATGTATCTGATGAGACACAGCAGAGTTGGATCTGACCCAACATCCAACTGTAGCAGCACAGGCCATAACACCAGATTGCACAGAACACAGTTCATATGATTTGTGGATTCCTGAATGAGTTTCTTTATGGCATTTGTCCAAGAGCTGATGATTTCTTGAGGATTTTCTTTTGCTCTGACCCACTGATTCGGAGTGGATTTTCTCCATAAAATTAATGGAAATAATTGGAATGGGACAAGCTGAGCCCAGAGTGGAAGTTATTTTCTTCATTTCTTATATACATGACCTCTAGGTTTTAAGAGATGAGCCCAACCTCATTTAATTTTGCTCGAGCTGGGCTCGATCTAACTCTTAGCTCGAAGCACACCATTGGCTGGCTCGAGGTTCACTCTTTGGCAGCGTTTTATCCCAAGGACACTGTGCACATGCATAATGGATTCTTTACAGCAGGTGTTAAATGCAATTGTCATGAAATGAGAGAAGTGTCCAAAGGTGCATAGCTGAAACTAGGTGCTACACGAAAGTCCCAATGAAAGACCTATGTTCTAAGATATGAGTTCATATAGAAGGAGTACAAACATATTCTACTAGCACCATGCGAGCTAGGATTCTTACTTTTTCAACTGCACTGACTTCATTCTCTTTTTTGGCACGAAAGTTAAGAGCCTCCTCTTTCTGGCGTCTGGCAGCATGCAAAATAAAATTTGAAATTCACCTTAAAGTTCTTTGTACAATGAATGGAATAATTCAAGAAAAATACACCAGCAAAACCAAGAAGAACACACAGCCACAATCGGGAGCAATAGAACAGATACTTCATGGTTACCCGAGTTTATGACTTCACCCAGAAAAAACATAAACTTTAAGGGATCATAAATAAAGGAACATGAATTTAAAATTGGTAGAAGATTCTATGAAGTACATCCAAATGGAATCAAAAGAATCATTTAGAAAAACTGTATGGAAGCTCCACCTGTGATCAACAATACGTTTCTCTGCCTTGGAGGATGAATTAGCTAGGGAAGATGCTAAGACCTTCAGTTTGTCAACCTGAAAGATTACCAAATGGTATTGTTATTGCAATCCATTCTTCACCAAGTGCGCATATATAAGCAACGTTGATGCTGACTGTCCACTATGCACCAAGTCAATATCAGAAGTCTAAACTGAATAAAAAGTAACACGGAAGCTGACACTCCCGCATTGTGACTAATGCACATTGGTTATGGTCCTTTGGAACCACACAAAACATGCGTGCAACTTTAGCAGAAGAATCAACTCTTACGGCCATCATGTCCAAGCATCCAACAAATATGGTTAACAGTGCATAGTGTACGACTATTCAATGGTAATTATATATAAGAACGAATAATTATAGCATAGTCCCATGACTCATCAGATCGATTATTTTAGTAATTAAGTTCACAAATGAAGTTCCAGGAACAAAAAGGTAGAAGTATGCAGTATGCAGCGCATAGCATAAAAAGATGTCCCTATTGGAGATCTAAAGAATTACTTACTTCAAAAAGTGCATGAGTGTGTTTTCGACTTTTCGTTCATGTGAACTATATTTGTTTGTTGATTGTCCAAAACTGGATAGTTAATTTCAAAATACGAAGATGTCTAGCTTAACAAAGATATACATATAGATCACATAAAATACATGCCTTTTGGAAATGGACCTCTGGGGAATCCCCAGAATTAATTGATCTTTTCTTCAGTAGAATGTCTTCCATTCTAGAGCAGAACCGGACTTCAGTGAGTGCTTCTTTGAAAGACTGGCCAGAGAAGAGAGAATGTGGTTAGCATCTTACAAGAATTGCGAAACAAAAAATATTACTAATAGAACATGTAACATGTCAAAACTAACCGAATAAGTGATACTGAACTACTGACTTTTTTTTTTTGAGGTACAAGGTGGTCGTATCCACCGTCCGAATAGACAGAAAGAATTGACCCAGTTTATAAGAAAAACCGGGTCCAAAAACCATACAATCTGTACAAAAGAATGAGACACGCGAAGCAACCCGCCGCCCACACGACCTAAGTCGACAAACGCCCCAACACACACCACCCGCTCCGGGGCCGCCGCCCCGGCATAACAACCAGATCGACCTTCGCATTGCCCGAAAGTGATCCAGTCATGGTCGACGAACCCTCTGCCCACGCAGTCTTCATCCAGGTTGCCACCAAACCACCATGTACCGGGGCCGCCGCCCCGGAGTAGCAACCAATCGACCTTCGCATTGTCCGAAGGCGATCCAGTCAGGTCGACGAACCCTCTGCCCATGACTTTGTTTAGATGAGTACTATTGCATATTTGATGCAGTGAGCATATTTTGCATGATCAGTGAAACCATGGTTGGCACTTCGGTTCTGTATAGTCAATTAGTCATTTGCATTTGTTTTCAGTGAGAAACTATCTGCCAGGTTAGCTTCCCTAACCCGCATTCACTCAGTAAGGTAGGATGAAATAAGAAATTCTAATGAAATCGTTCAAGTTCTTAGGTTAAACATGTGCACTGTGATATCACATTAGCCTGACGAGTTACAACAAAGGTAAATCAAGAAAACTTCTCATTAGCCTGACGAGTTACAACAAAGGTAAATCAAGAAAACTTCTGTGATTATGTAATAACTAAAATATAATATGTTCACAGAGGCAGCACCTCAACGACTGCAACAGCAGTATTTCCTGATACTTTTTCTGGACCTTGAGTTGATTGAACTCTCAATGCCTCCTTCTCATCTAGTTTCTTCCACAATTCTATGGCTTCAGCATCTATCCTGGAGTGAAATTAACAAATTAGAGTAATAACAAAAGAAGTGCTAGCAATTGCCTGCAAAAATAGAGGCAAAAGCACCATAGGCACACAAAAATGAAAGAGAAGGGTCCAGATTTATGATTCAAACAATTGGCACTTTTAGTTGACATTTATGAAACAATTACTACAAAAATACATGGTGTACATTCATTATAGCATATAATATTCAGAACATGTAGATAATCAGAAAAACAATCAGAGTTTGAGAGCTGTTTAGTACATAAATGCTCACCTCACAATGTCAGCACTCCTCTTTAGTCCTGAAATAGCACTCTGGGTAAACTGAAGCAGCTCTTCACGTTTCACCTAAACATGTGAAGGAACATAATATGTTACAATAAGTCAATTTCTCAAAACTTTAACAACTTTTGCATCACATCAAATTTTCTCCTAACAGAAAGACATTAAAAATGGGTAATGTGAACAGTGTTATGTCCTCTCTCCATAGAAAGGAATACCCTAGTCCAGCAATGGTGGAATAGAAATACATCATTACGATCTAGTTCTTTAAGCAATAAATTAGCAGATACGTAAAGTACCAGGGCGTGACTGTATGATCACAGCCTCAAGATTGAACATATTAAATGACTGGCCTAGACATCTATGGTTATTGGTTCATTCACATAGTTATTTCAAAAGAAACCTAAAAAGTATTCTCAAATAACAAAGCGATAACACGTCACATAGTTAATTCGTAAGAAACCTAAAAAGTATTCGCCAATACGAAGTCATAACACGTAATTTTCCCTTTTGGTAGGGGTCTTATAAAATTATGAAAAAATGATAGTTATAATAAATCATTTGTGGTGTACAACACAGATCACCCAAAAATGGACAAAAAATTAAAAATAAGGAGTGACTGTGAAGAAAAGGATGTGAGCTATGGTAAATAATTCTAACATTTCAACAGTAAGCAAGAAACGTGAGATAAAATGGAAAAAAGAAATTTAATACAGCGAGAAAGAAGGAATCAGGAATAGACATGTAAACGATAGTTGTACAGTGTAGACTGCAAGTTGGTTATCAGATATATTACATTCACTGAAATAACCACAAATCATCTGTACAAAGTATCACTTTGTTATGTCAGCTTGACACCGATTTAGTAAATTAAATGGCATAAGAGTAACATCCAACAAACATACCAGGACTTCATCGTGGTAAATTGAGAATGATTTTGCCAAGTCTTGTATACTGCTCATAATCGCATTATTGATTTCTTTCCCTCCTGTAAGACATAGACTAGAGGAAATAACAAATAGTTAAAATGGAAAGGTTATTGAGATTCAGAAAAACACTCAGTAATGTGGGAAACATGGACTAATCATGCAAGGCCTTCACAACTGATGCAGTTGCAAAATACGTGGGAAACTGTAACTAGCTTAGATTGCTCCATGATTTCATTGCATGAATTATCAACCAAGCCTATTTTCTCAGGGATAATATTAACAAGTACAAACCATAAAGTGTTATCAACTGTGCATTTTTAGGAGGAATATAATTTTTTTTAACCTAATTAAAATATAATATTAATAAGAATCTCATATCCACACTATGCAAATACTATATCGTAAATAACCATGAAATCCACAGTTAAACAGTTAAGCATAAGAACAATACTTAAATTTCAAAGCAGTAGGTTATTCGGGTGTTTCAGAAGATCGTGTGCAGTATGATTCATCGGGACAAAAAAACTACTAGCATAATAATGTCGATGCTCTTTTCCAAGTACTACAGTATTTAAACACTATATGTTCCTAACTTCCTATTGTGCCAATTAAGGACAAATGCATTTCAAAAAAAAGGACAAAAGGAAATGGGGGGTTTTAAAGACAGTTAAGCCCATTAGATCAACATATCATAAAATTAACAACACTAGCCACCAAATGTAAAGGTAAATCATGTACACAATAAGCTCACCCGAAAATTTCCAAAAGGAGGGAGACCTCTTCTTCATTAGGAGCTTCAAGAACCTGAGCATGATAAGAACTAAATGAATTACTTAGTCAGATGGTAAAACAATAGCATTATATACCGAGAAACTCAAGCTGGTTCGTTGAACTACTTAGATAGCACAGCTGAACCAACTCACCGTGGACAATGTAATACCCTCAAGCGCTTGGCTGTAGAGGAATACATCTCGGAAGTCATAGGAGCTCCTCCAACGTCAGCATCATAAAACAAAACCTGTGCACCGGAGTCAACATCAGTACACATGAAACTAAGGAAGCATAGCAGACATAAGAGCATGTCTATAAACGGACACATGTGATGAACAGATGCATACTCTCGCTAATGCTGTTTTCCGTATGTTCGGTTCAGCTGAAGATACATTCGGTGAGACGCTCCTGTCTGAACCTCCAAGTGCAGCCTCGATCTCTTGAAGCGCCCTGAGCCAGCGCCTCAGCACCTGAACCCTCTCGTCCCCGCGCGCTGAGACCGCCGCCTCTTCCAAGCGCTTCACCGTCTGCTTTATGCTTTTGTAGTTCTGCATGCTCTGCAGATCACATCAAAACACTCGGGTAAACTGGGAGAGGTTCAACCTAGTAACGAACCGTCATCAGGTATCAGGGACAGGGCATTTGAAATCTTGAGCGGTGTACATGCACACTGCAGTCAAACAAACACTCAGAGCCTGGACTAAAATAAAAGCACACCCTTTCTCCCCTTTTTGGCAACACTTGCCATGACATGAATTCGTCCCATTGCTGGCTGGGAGATCTCCTCGATTCGTACAGACTGAACCAGCATCAGGACCACTCGAACGATGTTTGAGCTAGCTATCCAGCACAGAAATCGTGCGTTTGTTTGACCGACTAATTTCTTCTCGGTTCGCGTCGCACCTCCCAAAGAGGCAGCTGACAAATTCGACGAAATCGAAGGGGGTTTCCAGAGCGGGTGGGGGGGTGGCTCACCATGCGGTCGTTGAGGATCTTGGTGCCCTCGGCGACGGCCTGGCCGGCGTGGTGGGCGACGGCGTCGGCGTAGCCCAGCACGGCGCGGGTGACGCCCGCCTCGACGGCCTTGCTCACGGCGCTCCGCAGCCACGACGACATCGCGCCGGATCACGGCGGTTCCGCTCGGGGAAGGGCGAGTAGGTGCGGTGGGGGTCGCCGGGGCTCGACCTGCGCTCTGCTCTCTCGCTCGTCTTTGTCTTCAGGTTGGGGCTTCAGTTTCAGAGTTCAGCTGTAGGAGAAGGGCTTCGTGCTCGCCTCTTCTTTTCGGTTCATGTCCCTTTTCTTTTCTATTTCTCGCTCGGGTGAGAATTAATTTAGAACTCACTCACTTGAATTTAGATTTGCATCTGATTCATGTTATATGATACTTATTCAACTTAAATTTTGCTCAGTTATGTAAGCAAGAGAAAATCGTGAGTGTTAAATAAGAAACAAAGTTTTAAGATAGTGTCATACAAGGGATTCTCTCATATGTGAAACACTTAAAACATCTTATATTGTGAAACAGAGAAACTAGATTACACACGGGTTACAAATGCAACTGGATGACATCAGATGAGTGAGGACTACCTTAATCCTTCCTAGTTTCTCCTTTCTTTAATCATTTTTTGATAGCAATAGCTTTTCTGGAGAACGGGGGTGCTGGGGTGCAGGGGACTGGCAATATGCTCTCTAAAACATTTGCTTAGGTTTTGTCGCCGATTAAAACCTAGGATTGGAAAAGGTGGTACTAACGTTCACACGAAACTATTTCTCCCTCTCTTTTTTAGGGACCGAGCTTTCAGTGACTTGTATGCTACAAATAACGGAGAGACTTGTACCCATCTCAGCCCTCAGTTTTACATCTAATGGATAAGATTTGTCTAAATTTGTAGACATAAAATAAAAAGTGTCCAGGAAAAATCAAAAAAATTCAGTAAATCATAAATGCCTCGATTTATATTCTGGGTTAGTTTCATTTCATTTGGACCATTATTTTGTGAGTAAGTAAAATGTATAGCTTAAAATGGTACAATGCTTTTTATTTACAAAATATTTATCGAAACAAGTTGTAACTTTTCCAGAATATAAATCGAGGCATTTGTGATTTACTGAAATTTTCTCAATTTTTTCTGAACACTTTTTAGTTTGAGATACAAATTTAGATAAAGTTTATCCATTAGATTTAAAACGGAGGGCTGAAATGGACACAAGTGTCTCCGTGACTTGTAGTGTACAAGTCACAGCTCAGTCCCTTCTTTAGTCTCCTCGGCCTGTGGTGGATCTTGATGTACCCTTTGCTTATCAATTTCTCCACGTTCGTGCCCATTTCTCACACATCGTCTCAACAGGCTGGCCACTCGTTCTTACAAAATTAAACTTATATCGTCATGAATGTCCAGCAAAAAAACGTAGGATAGGAGGACCGTGGAAAATAACCAACAATTATGATTATTACAGAGATGCAGAGGAGCATCTGTTCTGACGGACCAAAATATGCAGATGCGTTTTTGCAAAAGTAACGCCGCGACATGTCTACGCCAGGATGTTTTGGAGCAGTTTTGAACCTGTATCACAAGTTTTTGGACTGGTTGACCACAGTTTGCAATTAGTTGGGCCTATTTACACCCCCGTCACAAGTCGTTGTACCCCCAGTGTATCACCGAAGAACAACAAGCTTCACAATTATTCAACAGGTTCGAATGGCGGCTACAGAGCATGAACGCTACTTGGAGCATAAATCACTAAACATAGCACTAGCAACTACGTCCCCTTAATTCTCTCCAGCCGCATGGCCTTCTTCGCTTTACCTGCCCCTACCATGATGCCAACTGCAAGATCGAGACACAGCCAACTGCGTCATGGAGTTATACTGAGCATAAAAGAGTTAACATCGAGCATACATATATATAGTCTTTTTTTTCTAGTAAATATATAGATAGATTTGGTGAGCTGGCAGAAAAATAGTTATTGACTTGATGTTTGGTTTCTGCATGCTTTGGTTTTAAAATATTAGTTTTCCACATTAAAAAAGTACTACAATTTTAACAAGATAAAATTAATCAAGTTATATGTGAGTGTCCATACAACTGTCCAATATTACTTTGGACAAACGGATTTTTGTCAGATGATATACATAAATACGTCAAGATATCAACTGGTTTCACTCACAGAGCGTTGCTTGTCATGACTAGGTCTATCCCAAACAAAAATTTCTATCTTTTCAATGTACGAGCGACAAGAATAGCTTAAACTTTGCAGGTTGACATATAAATGCAGAGCTGACCATGGCAAGCTATAGGTTCATGTCATAAGAAAATATGCAAGAGGACCTTTATTGGTCAGAAGCGCCAATCTAAGTTGGCCATCGCACAGTTAAGCCTCAAGCGGAACACGGAAAGTAAGGAGCTCCCTATAGAAAAGAACAATAATCCATGAGTAACTGACCAATAGATAGATGATACTAATACTGCACAAGAATATGTCATTACCCCGTATATAATTCTCAGTCTTTCCACCTCTTCATCAGACTGCAAAAGGCATGAACTTTGCGATGAGCATTGAAACAATAAAAATGTTAAATGCTAGCTTGCAAGGAAATAAACACTTATACGTACGTCCTCTTCCTTGATCCAAGTAGCTTTTATAGGAAAACTGCCGTATGGTAAGCTATATGTGGCATTCATGTGACCGCCATTATATGCATTACCATCGTTGAGGTGCTTCATGGTAGTTCCACAACCAAGGCAGGGACCTTTATTTAAAGGAGGGGGAGCTCGTCATTTAACAGGCAGACAACCAACCATCAACACATATAACAGCCTCACAATTGAAGGTAATAATAACATGCATTCGTTACAAATGGCTGTGTATGAACCGGATCGAAATATTACAAACGTAAAGCTCAAGCATAATGGACAAGATGAAACAGGGGAAAACAAACGGGCTATAATACATAAAGGATAATTTACTAGAGATGGAAACACATTCTCACAAAACCGTCTAACATGTAAGTTCAAGTTACTGCAAATCAACAAAATGTATTTCAACAGTACATAAGTTAAGATAGAGAGTATAGAATACCATTATCAAGATGTTTGACCATGCAGCAACAGTTCACCACTAATGCACCTTCTCCTCTCACGTATGTGACTTCAGCAAAGAATAGATTATCACTGCCAGTGTCAAAACCATCAGATCCTTTGGTCTTTGCAGTGAAATTCATATGAATGTACATCCTATAGTTTTCTTCCTCCCAACGTGATGGCTTATCGAGAACATCTTTGACTTCGTATGCAAGATCCTAAATAAGAAGCGTGGATCTGATCAGTGACTGTGATTAATTGTTACATAAATGGGATAAACAACATGATATGTCCTAGTGGCATGAAAGAAAGAGGATAGAGGGTGGGAGGGCAAAGAGCAAACCCCAAAAAGATTGTGATGGTCATTATACTTGCACACCACAGCTTGAACCAACTGGTAGTCCATATCACGCATTTTATCAATAGGTTGTCCTGGTTTCAAACGCCTCTTTGTGCCATCAGGATAGTAACGGTGTGCCCGAACAAGCTTATCCACTTCAGAAAGGCCCATGAACCTGCTCATATTTAGAGTATTCTATATGATTAGCTAAATGTACCTCTTGAAACATGGAAGAATACAGTGTGATCGATGACAGACCAACACAGGATTAAGAGCGAATTAGTTTATGTGGAGAATTGTTGAAAAGGGATCAAACAAAATTACCTCCAATACAGCTCATAGTAATAATCAACAACAAAAACAGAGCAACTGTTTCCATGCGTGCCGGTACTCAAATGCCTTTTTTTTAATGTATCTATCTTTGTTGTTTTGTTTCAGGTCCTCAACTGGTTTCACACTGGTTTGACCAGCAGATTTGACTTATTTTGAGATGTAATGTTCCCTCAACATCAATAAGTACTACATCTGTCCGTAAATATAAGGTGTCCTAGCAGTTCAAATTAAAACTGCAAGAACGTCTTATATTTAGGGACAGAGGGAGTAGTTCTCAAGCAGGAATATTAATTCTAATCTCGCCTGGTCCTTTTTTTCAACCAACTAAAGATAAATTAAAGCCATGCGTGTGGTTTCATGCTTCCTGTGATAATCTTTTGTGGCCTACGTCATACAAGCTTTGTCTGAGTATTTCAGTTGCAACTACGCAAACAGGACGGGAGAGATGAATCGATTGAAATATATACACAAGTTCAGAAACCTCACATTGTCAAATCCTCGTGGTCTGTGAGGTAGCGATCAATAGCCTCGTTAGCTTCGTCTTTGCTCTGAAACGGTCCACCCACATAAGGAAATATGTGGAAATATCCTCTAAGATCTTCTATGGTGTAGAATGTGATTCCCCACATACAGTCACACCGTATCCAAATGGGTGACGAGGAAAGACAGCGCCCTGATGGCGGCGAGGCCTCAATGGTGTAATGCAGAGAGGGCAAGGATGCGGTTGTGGTGGACGATCCCTCCATTGTCGTAGTGTAGCGCGGATCCTCCAAGGACAAGACATCCAGTTTATGCATTGTTTGTGCGGATGTAGCCTCAGCCACATGCTTCTCCTTATATCTGAATTTGAACAAGCAGACCCAATGAGTAGCAGAGCAACGGTTTATGTTATTTTAGGAGATGAATGAAACATCCGCAATAACATCCCACTGTAGATTTCACAAAAGAAACTTCTTTTGCTTTCTATATGAAAACTCTTAACCAAAAAGACAGAGAACCGCTAGAAATATAATGTAAGCAACAGTCAATAATATCAACCTCCTATACTATCAAGAAAACTATCTATCTCCATCAGTAAACAAAACAATTTGCTTTCAGCTAGATCAGGAGGTTTTGGTTACCGGTAGAAAAAAAAAACCCGAGGGTGGTCGGGATTTCCGGTTCCCGCGGTTACCAGAAAATCCCGACCGGTTACCGGACGAAATTGAAATCCAAAATTCAAAAAATTGACTTTTTTTTATATCGATTTTTTTTGCATATGGCAGTCTGTACGTATCAGTTTTTCACATCAATATATGCAAAGAAAAATCGAACAGCACTTTGTCCCAATCTCAACCATTTTTTCAGTACAAGAAACAATACCAGCATATAATGTGACTGGCCTTGTCAGCATATGATAAAAAGCTCAACGTAACAGCCCACAAAATTATTAGGGACATGAATTAGAGACTAAACTACGTCAGTTCAACCCAAACTGAGAAAGGATTCATGGGAGGAAAATACCTGTCAGGCACCCAGGACAAGCTGCCGTCCATTGCTGCTGGTGAGGGCGGCCGGTGCGGCGGGGATTCCACACAGGGCGGCGCGGGACCTAGCCCCTAGGCACGCCGTTCGCCGTCGGGTATGGCCGGCGACGCGGGGGATGGGGACGGGCGGGCTACTCGGGCGACGGGGATAGGCCGGCGACGCGGGAGACAGGGAAGGCAGAGATGGATTACGCCGAAAAGGAAGAGTTCTGGTGCCGAGGGGAGCAGCGCCGAGATGGATTATGCCGTCCGCTAGGGCTCGATGTGGGGTTCGTTTCCTTCGTGTCAGCAGTTCGCGCTTTTTTTAGGCCCGGCCCATGGTGCGTGGTCGATTCGATTTGATTTGATTGGGAACAATTTGACTCGGTTTAGGTGCTCTAAATTACTCGTGCCTTTTTTTTTGAAATTCTAAATTACTCGTACCATATTCAACCTCCAGGCCCCGTTTCTCAAAATAAAGCCTGTGTGTTTTTTTCCAGAAGCTACATAAAGTTTGACCAAGAAGAAAAGAAAAAATTAACATACCACATGGAGATACATCTTTACCTAATAATACTAGCTGAATGCCCGTGCGTTGCCACGGCCCCTCAAAATTGATTGTAATGTACTTTGCGCAACGTTAAACTGTCTACCAACTTGTTTTTTCACTGCCTCAAATCAAGTAATTACAATAATCTAATTTCACTTAGTCATAATAATTCATCTTCTTATTAAATCTCAAAAAAGCCTAAATGTAGAAAAGAAATGTCATAAAAACTAAATTAAATCCAGAAAATTTGCTCCCGTATGTATTGAACACTCTATAAACTTCACCCGCGGCAACAGTAACACCCGCAAAATATGACATTTCAACAATTCCCGACACTCAGGAATGTATATACCATTTTAAAAGGGTCCTAGAATAATAACTATTTATTTCCAAAAAAGAAAAGTATATTCTGGAGTTTTAAGGCCAGGCGACCGCATCTTTAATTAGTAATAACAAGAACCCGTTGCGTTGATTTTTAATGAATATTTCTAGCCATGGAGCATATTTTTTAGACTATTTCTTTATTAAAAATTTGGACATAACATAATTACAGAGAAGTCTACGAAGCCTTATGACTTGATATATGATGAAAATACAACCCAGATTTCCTACTCTCACGGGGTAGCACATCAAATCCACACACATAGCTATCAATCAGATCCATCTACACACACATAGCTAATTAGTCTTCTAATCATAGGAATCCTAGGTTATTGTTCTATCACAAGCCTTGCGATCATGCATGAGAAAATGTTTTTCCTGATCTTGTTTTGGACCGAGAACAACATGCAAATATGCACCAGCTTTTTCTTGCAAAACTTAGCATGGTAAAAACTAAACATTATGACATGATGGTGTTTGTCACTCGTAGGGTTCTCCGGGTGAGATCTCCTTCCTGAAGAGCTCTTCCTACCTTCGATATGATCATATGGACACACATGACATGAAGTATGATGAACTCGTTGTATCATTCATTGCAACCCTCAAAGAAATAACTTAGAACCATGAAGAGATCACCCTAATGATGGACTCTGAAAATTAGCACTGGGCAAGACTGCTCCAATGCTTTGTAAATTGGAACTGATAACATCTGCAAATTCCTGCAAAAGAGGTTCTGGAGTGTACATGGAATCGAACACAAACAAAAGAGGATATCAAGGAAGAGGAGAAAAATACAACAAAAAGAATATCAAAAACTGGCAGCAGTGTTGGTAACAATATTCCATTGAAAGAACACATGAAAATTTTAATAATCAGTAAGCATTATAACATGAGTAGTTATGTTGTTTTCCTAGATAACAAAACCCTAGTTAGGATTGACTGCGCGATCCATGATTTATTGCCTCAGGAGCAACAGGAGCACTCCAACTTTGTCAGTTGTAACAACATCAGAACCCAGCAATGCCATTCTTAGTCAGGGATTTTTTTTTATCCAGAGAGAACCTCGAAAGTATAATGAAATTCAGCTTACCGAGTCGGGCAAGACCACAACCAGCTCCTAACTCAATCGCCCTTATTCCCTTCAGTTTAGATGGACAGAACCTACCTTTCGTGTTGTTCTTTTCCGACGATGATAAGATTCAATCCATAGGGTTCACTTAGTGAAATAGCAGATGGAATATGTGGTGACCAACCTACAAAAATGGGGTTTACTTATTGAAATCAAAGTCGGACATCAACGCCAACACTATCAAAAATCAAGCTTCCAAACTACAAAACTGTAAAGTAGAGCTCAGAACTACCTACAGGCCATTGCCAAGAATTTGGACACCATCCATGTGTCCCATACTATGGTCCTGAGGTGCTTCGAGTCACTGTCTTGCAAAATAGAAAATGAGAAACATGCAAAACATTCAGACTGCACGCGAGTGGCAGCACAGAAGGTAAGAAACCACATCGCATCAGCTGGGAAATATGCAGGCAGTGTACCAAGGAACGGCGTCGCAGTACCTCATTCCCTCCCCCCGATCCACACCAAGGAAACGCCGCCGGCAGGCTCCCTGCGCACCCGTCTCCCACCGACGCCTCTATGCGCCCGCCAAGGCCGTCGTCGGCTACCCTGCGCCGTCGCGCACCTCGTCCCCCGCGGCGGACCGGCTCCCCTGCGCGGCCGCGCGCGCCGTCGGGGAAAACCGCTGCCCGACCTCGTCGTTGGGTGGCTACCCAACGTGCCCGCTCCCTGTGCTCCCACTTCTCTCGGTGCGCCATGTACATCTGCACCACCGCCGGAGCTCCTGCGCGTCCATGGGAGAGGAGCTTGGACTTTGTTGGGGCGAAGAAGGTCGGGCGGCAGCTTATACGCTTCGATCCAGTCGGGTCGGTAACCTCCGGTCGGTGCAGCAGGAGCGGGAGTCACGGGGCGGCGGCGGCGGAGTTCTGTGCGTGAGGAGAAGAGGAAAACACTGCGATGTGCTGGACTTTGCCGGAGGACTCGAGTCCTGGCGATAGAATAGCGAACCGATCGATCAGATGACTTGGCGGTGGCATAGTGTGTAATTATCATAGCAAGGCAAGGGTAAAATTGGAAATCGAAAAAACGTACCAACACCTCCTCTAGCCATATTATATAGTAGAGAAAAGCACTATGGCTTCCGCCGTTTGTTTTGGTAGGTCATTGAATTTGCCCCTGTTTATCCATAGTAATTACGTCTACTGCCACCGCTTAAGTAAAAAAACTGTTCGTGGGCGTGTTTCTTCATATCTGTTCGCGCGTTACCTCATACGCTGATACGCAGTAGACGCTCCGGCGGCGTCCCGAGCAGCGAACGACGTCTCTCCCACGCAGAGGATCCCCGCGCTGGTCAGCGTACCACGCCGGACGAGGCTCCTATCACGATGGACATCAATGGCAGGTTCGTCCTCGTGGCCGCCTTCATCCGGCGATGGCCGTCGGTGTTAGACGGCGTTCCGAGCTAGCCGCGATCCCTCCCGTGGTGTGGCGCCCCGGCCTGACTGCTATACAGTGATGCTGAGTGTCACCGGTTAAGCGATACAACCGGAGGTTACGGGTTTACCAATCCCCGGCCAAAACCTTTGGCAGGCGTTGCTCGGAATAACCGGCAACGCAACACCCCGATTGGTGCCTTAACACAGGCTCAACTATCAAAGCATAATAGAGAGATCAATATTTGTGGAACAACTGGCACATCACAGACTCTACGACACAAATCATAATAGTTCAACTCTTATAATAGAGAAAGATAGCAAATGACAACCAAAGGTCACAGACCCAACAATACAACATGCGGAAGCGAAGTGTGTTGTTCTAAACAACAAGAACCAAATTATGGCCTAAGAGGCCTGCAGATAAACATCCAGCGCCAGCTGTTCCGGGATGTCCCAAGCTGCCACCTGGGAACCCCAGACTACTCGTCGACGTCCACAAAGAACCCACCTTCGAGGTCGGTGAAGTCCTCCTCTGAAACAAAACAAACGACGTTGAGTTCGACGAACTGGCAAGATTATATATAGAGCTTTAGCTCGATGAGGCTTTCAAAGTTTTATGGCTCTTTTGCATAAAGCTGATTTTATTTCAATAAAACATGACTCAAAGGTATCGACTAATCAGAATATTTTCAAAAGAGGTAAGGAGTAACTCTTTCTTTCATCACCTTACTCATCATCAACCATCATCAACCATTGTACCTGTTCATCAAAGGCACCTCCCCGAATCACCCTCGAGGAAGCTCACCTTGCAATCTTGAAGTGGTACCTCTAGTACCCAGTTTTTAATCATTCCGTTCAAGTTATTCTATGGTCTTATCGTCCTTTCCCAAGTCGTCCATAACCGCGGACACGGCTTTTCAAAAAGATTTACCCTGCAGGGGTGTACAATGTTTGCCACGCGTACCGTCCGGCCCATTACCTGTACAATTAGCTCTCTTCCTTGGAAAGCCGGCTGGGTGGGAGCGGTGTCGACTTCTCCCTCGTTAAGGACTTTCCAGGATCATCAGTGGCGGCAGGGCAGCCAGTGCCTGCAACACCCGCCCCACGGCCACTTATTTTCCTAACACCACCATCCTCATCCCAGTTCATACCACCATCATCACGCACGCGCAAATGGAAGCCCGAACTAGAGGACCCTGGCTAGCCCCGCTCGAGTTATTTAGTCTATGAGGGTTCCTGCACTTGCATAGGCCTCACGCATGGTTGCACGCTCAGTCTTGGTTCGGGAGGTAAAGAACTCGCACCTAGGCGGCGAGAACGAGACAAAGCACCACAACCACAGTGGCCTCTCATCCCCACCTTTAGCATCTTATTACCTGTCACCACAATTCTCCACATCATCTGAACATTTCACACCTGTTTCCAACAAGAAATATCCATCGGACGGATAACATTTGCCTAAGCATGGCTAAGCATCAACATAGCATAGTTTGGTATCTCAGGCCAACAATACAACCTATGGATAATAGGAGGGAAACATGTATTGGCATCGGAATCTTAATGCAACTATAGGATACTCTAATCCAATAAAATTGACATTTGGAACCGCATGCAATATTATAGTGAAGAAAATATTTGCGGAAACATAGGATAAGATATGCTCAGAGGGGGGGATTACGCTTGCCTTGTTGAGCGGAGGAGTCAAACTGCTCGTCGGAGTAATGATGCTCAACTCCGAACTCGTGATCTACCGGAGAGCAAACAACACCGGAAAGCAAAAACAACAATCAACACATGGCAATTGTGCAATGCATACACAATGATGATATGCCATTTTAAATGCACCCTAGAAGCATTGAACATGATCAACAAGTTAAATGGGTCCCCATTACATTTATGACATTATTTGGAATAAACCCCATATTTAAACTTAGTGATTATAATTACTACTAGAGCACATTATTGTAATTGTGATCAATTATGCATGATGATGATGATTCTGGATCACTCAGGTTTTTCTGAGCATCTCGATATAAGGAACACATTTTTCGGAGGTCCCGATAAAGAGTTATTATATTTATAATTTTCTCTTTTAAATTTTATAATTTTGATATTACTAGAAGCACCGTAATTCAATTGTGATCAGATATGCCTAATATTAAATTTAAAGGTTTAATCACAATTTTCCGGGCATTTTGGTATATCACACGCATTTTTCTGATACACCGATAAAAAGTTATTATGTTTTTAATTCCCTCTCTTAAATATGTGCTTTTAATAAGCTAATTTAAACAACACTAGACTTATTTATTCAGATTAGGAAGAGGTGCAACATGAATTATCTTCAGTACTGAACCAGTCGGAATATCTGGAGTCAGGTCCGGAATTTCCGGTTCTGGCACCGGGGAAATTAATTTCCGGAATTATTCCGGATCACATCCGGGTGAATTCCGGGCTGAAACAGCCGAGTCCAGTAGCATTCTCTTATTCCGGTATAGAATCCGGAAACCATTCCGGGATTGATACCGGGATTTCCGAAGCACGAACAGGCACGGGATGCTACGGCTACGGTGGCTACGGCGGCTGCGGTTCTCCACGGCGACGGGGCACGGCAGAGCAAGGGGAGGGAACGGGAGACGGGCTAGCTCACCCTGAGGCGTATGCGTGCTCGGGGAGACCGGAGATGCATCGACGGCGAAGGACTCGTCCGCGACGACGGCGACCGTAGGGGCGAAGCGGCGTGGAGTCGACCCCGAGGAAGCAGGCGGCGGGGTGGCGTGCGGCTGGTGGGGAAGGGAGCAACGGGAGGCGCCGGCGACGAACACGACCGGAGCTCGCCAGAGGAGCTCGGCGACGGGGCCGGCGACGTGCGGGAGCGGGTGCCCGCGGGAGAGGAAGAGAGTGCAGGGAGGAGAAGGAGGGCGGCGCAAGCGGCTGCGGGCCGGAGCAGCGGCGCGGTGGCCGACGGCCAGAGGCGGCGAGGGGGCGGGTGCGGGGAGGGCGCGGCGTGAGGTTGCGGGAATGGTGAGAACGAGGGGGTGAGGAAGGAGAGGATAAGGCTGGGGTTGACTTCCTTTTTCTTTTATCTTCTTAATTTCCTTTTTCTCCTCTCCTTTTCTTTTCTGTTCTAAAATTCTTTGGGGGTTGGTTTTAATTTATTCGAAGCACTAAAACTTGTCCAAAATTCCGGGAAATACTCAGGGGGCTTCCTCAACTCATGGAGAAGCTCACCCTATTTTATTTTGAACTCTTGAACTAGTTTTCATAGAAAATAAAATAGGGACAGAAGATGGTCCTTTTGTTCATTTTCTCTTCATTACCAGTTTTGTTGCTATTGTATTTTGCAACTACAATTTATAGGATTAGTATTTTGAACCATTGGAACTTCCTTGACAATTATAAGATGTCAAAGTCCTTTGTTTTGCAGTTTTGAATTCTCTCATTGATTTGAATTTGTAACTGAACAAGTTTGGCATTTGTTTTTGAATGGTGCCAAAAACCATTTGTGTGTTGTCTAGCAAGTTAAAATTGGATGCCATGATGCAATGCAACACAAAAGCGAAAATTTTACTCAGGTTTTTAGGTTTTCAAACTTTGGGCTGTTACACGTGGTGGCAATGGTCCCGCAGTGGTCCTCGCATCCTTCCCTCAGCGGCACAGGCGATGGCGGCCCGTCCAGCCGGTCGGCGGCGGCGTCGCATGCGGCGACCTGAGAACGGTAACTGCAGCAGACTCCGGTGGCCCACGATGCTTGACCCGGTTCACGGCCCGCCAGTGGCTCCATGGTCGTGCCTAAGTCCACCTCGGCAACCTGTGCATACGAACAAGGAGATATATGCAGGGACGGAGCCAGGGGGGTGCGAGCTGGGGCCATGGCCCCCCCTGTGCTGCAAATTTTTGCTGTAAAACCCCTATATAATATGCAGATTTATCCTTAACTTTGACAGAATTTTACTATATGGCCCCCTCCAAACAATTAAGTGTGTAGTTGGCCCCCTCCTCTTACAGTTCCTGGCTCCGTCCCTGGATATATGCATATAGCTAGCGTGGTGTGATTCATATCGTCTTGCGTCCCAGCGGCGGCCGCTCACGCTCCGCGCGGCCGAATCAGTCGATCTTTCTCCCGTTTGATTAGTAACTGTCTAACTGCACAGGCAGACAGGGAACTTATCCCTTCGTACCATATTGTTTCTGGTGGCAAGTGGCAACGTGTAACTCGAGTTACTGCTGCACATTTGATATACCTCTGGCTTATACATTTGCTAACGTTATAGATGGAAAAAAGAAAGGAACTGCTCCCTAACCACAAAGGATTGATATACTTATGTTGAAGAGTTTACATCTATATGAAATACGGCTCCACATCAACGTTTTAAATAGCGGGCTATAGAAAATAGCGGTGACCCTCAAAATGGGGCTATAACGGGCTAATTAAATTGGAGCTAAATGGGACAATAGAGGATAAACTGTACATGGATTTTTTTAAATCGTGCCAACCGAGCATCTTAAGCGCTACTATCACACGTACCCTCGCAAGACGCAAGGCAACCCTGGCACTCTCGTTTTCTTTGTGTCTTGACCCCAATCCTCTTAGGCAGCCGCCCTCTCGCAGAACCCACCTCGCTTTCCTCTTATGCAAACACCCTCGGCAATAGTCATAGACCCAACCTGACCAATGCATCAGTATGATGTCATCCCCACATGATGCATGCTTGCTAGAACTCGTTTGGTGATGTTATATACATGACGGCATGGATAGGGTAAGCCTTTCTTGACATGAAAACACTAACATCAGGAAAGAGTCAATAATATGATGCAGCCGCACTCCGCAATCCACGCACAACCTGACAATGAACATTTTCTCTCCCGTTGCAACGCACGGGCATTTTTCCTAGTAATTCTAAAGTGTGATAAACCGGTCACTCAACTCTGAAAGATGGGTATGTTGGTCACAATTTCGCCAACAAAGCATCAAACACTGACATGTCTTCCCGACTCATCGAAATTACGGTGTCGTGTTGATTGTGTTGTTTTCTACAGAAAAGACCTTGATGATTTTTTATTTTTTACATTGCAAGGACTCTAGTAAGACCTTATGGTCGCCGTAGTTCAGAGCTCGTCTGCGACGCCATGGAAGTATGAACCGTGTGGTGGGCGCTGGCGAGGTAGGAGGCCAAGGCAGGGGAACCGCGTCATCCGTTTTCTAGTCTAGGTCGGCGTGTCAGCCATGCCGTGCGCGTTCGACGGACGTGACGCCACGCGCTTTCGCCAAGAGCCACTTCCAAGTCACAGGATCGTCCTTGTCGTGACGCTCATGCACCAAACGCGTCCGTCCTCGAGGCCATGCCGCTCAGGGTGCAGGCGGTCTCCCGCGTGCACGCCGCATACGCCGCTACAGCTAGGCGGTATGCCGCGAACGGGCCGTGCATGTGCCGCTCGCTCCTCTCGCTAGCGCCGTGTAGGCCGCTCGATCGTTCGCTAGCTAGCTCGCCGCATACGCCGATCGATCGCTAGCTTTGTCCAGGTTTTGTACTACAGAAAATGAAACAACAATAATTCCAAAGTTCCAAATAATTACAAGAACATCGGTACAACAAAAACAGTGGCATTCCAGGATAGTGCATCTTCTGCTTCATCTTCGCAGTCCTCAACCACTGAATAAATAAATGACAGGCAACTAGAATTACAAGTGTAGCACATATATTCACAAGAATCCACTGAATAAACACGAGAGATAAAAACTACTTGCTCTCACAGTATTCAACCACAACTAAGATAAGCAACGAGCACACCATGCACCACCATCTCCAGCAAAGAAACAACCAGTTTGTTTTCTTGTACAGTCTTTGAAGTACAAATCAAAGAAAAGTGATTATGCTAGTTTAGGCAGAGGATCAACTCAGAGTTCTCAATTTGCACATGATCAACTCCGGCCGGTTCCTTCTTGAAATGCTCATCTTCAAAAGCAAAGCACATATCTTGGAAATCTTTGTGCTGCTGAATCCATGTCACACAACAACCTGCTGGTAAACACCAAGGATAACCATGAGCAAGATCCTAAGTTACAGAAAGTACTATTAAACAACCAGCAGCTCTAAATGCACTATAACATTTAAGAGTGCTAGTTGCTCTGAAGAACCATCATCACCAGTCAAGGTAAACTCATAATCAAGTGTTATTAAATAGAACCCGAGAGTGGAACCATGTATGTTTCCTTCCAATACTGATTAAACTTGCTTTGCATCTGTTCAACCATATTTGCAATTATTCTGTCCTGCTTCCTCCTTCTCAATTTTTCTGATTAGATGGGATCCTTCTTTATTCAATGATTTCTTGATGTTCCATAGCTGGTAGAAGTAAATATGAGATGTTGGATACTTTGAGCCTGAAAGTGTTTTTGTTGCCGTGTAGAATACCTCCAACACTTTCATCACAGCTGCACCTAATTCCCATTCAGAGTTCAAAGGAGGAAATATGTACTCCTTGTCTTGATTTTCTAGGGACTGGAATGCATTCCGAAGGGGTAAAGCTGCTTCGAGCATCAAGAATGTTGAATTCCAGTGGCTGGTCACATCTGGACAAGGACTTACTGCATGCAGTCCTTCTTGGATGATTATTCCAACAAATTTCTCAACTCTTGGTTGTGAGCTTCTCACATACTTCACACTTTCTCTAATGTTATTGACAATATTTTTTATCACTTTAAGACCATCTTGGACTATTAAATTAAACAAGTGAGTGGCACAACGAAAATGAAGCAACTTCCCTTGTAAAACGGCGGCCACAGCCCTCTCCTGCGGCGGAGGAGGAAGGGCGGCCATGGCGGCGGGCGCGAGAGGAGCCCTCTCCCGCCGCTGCCGTCAGCGGCGGCCACAGCCCTCTCCTGCGGCGGCGCTCGGCGGTGGCCGGAGTCCTCTCCTGCTGCGGCGGCGCTCGACGGTGGCCGGAGGCGCGACGCGGAGCCCTCTCCTGCGGGGGCTACAGTCGCTGCACTCCTGGTCGTTGACCTGCGAGAGGAGTCCTCTCCTGTTCGGTGATCTACGAGAGGATGCGGCAACTGCGGGCCTGCCGCATACGCCGTTTTTGTTTTTCCTAATTCTGTGGATGCTCGCGTTTATTGTTAGATGGGCCGAATTTGCGGCGCCGCGGACGGGCCGCTGCCGCTTGCACCCTGACTCGTTATGACTCGTGATCATCAAGGTACGGATGGTTAAGCTCGTTAAGACAAATAAGCTAAATCTGAAAAATTGGCTCACTTTGTTATATAATCACGAGGGCTCGCGAGCAACTCGTTAAGAAGATGTATCGGCTAACAACTAATTAAGCAAGCTATTAAGTAAGCATCAGGAGCAACAGATTTTGGACATATATACACTTACAAGATTATGCTGACATGCATTTGTCAAAGACCTACTCGTGTGCAAAAAAAAATGCAGATTTGCAGCTTACTGCCACGATTTGCAAGTCTGCTGCCAAGTTTCTAACGAAAACTCGTTAATTTTATTGTTTAACTCGTTTTACCGAGGTAAAATTGTTTGTCAGCTCATTAAGAAAACGAGACGGCCCAACTATTCCGTGGGCCCCAACTAGTCCATACTAGTACTGAACCCTAATGTAACTGTGGCAACGAGCCGCCTCTGTTTCCGGGGAGAAGCGACGCCGCCGGAGGCCGGACGACGGGACGAAAGCCACCCATCTCCGCCGGTGAGCTCTCACTGTGAGCCGCCGCCGCCGCGCACTCTGTGGCGAATCGAGCGGCCGCCGGTTCAAGACCGGAATCTTCTGTACCAAGTTCGATCCCTCGCCGCCGCCAGCACGAGCACCTCCTCCCGCCTCCTGAAGCTCGCCGTCCCCTCCCCCAGCCAGGAGCCCCTCCTCCCTCCCCAGGCCTGCCTCTCTCCCCCGGTGAGCTAGCTTGCCACTGATGTGTCCCACTCTTGGCAATCCGTATCTCCCCTATTAGCTGATCTGTAGTATTTGATGCCGTTTTCCTGGGTTTTGTAGTATTTATATGAACAAATGTTGATAGAGTTTTGTACTGAGAGCACACAAGTATGCCAATGGTGACTTGACTTTGGATCGAATGGCAGGTTCGTCATGTCGTCGTTCGCCGGTGTGTCTGTCATCACCGAAGGCAAGAACTGCACCACGTCGGCTGTCAATGTTCACACGGACAGCGGCCACCACCTGCTTGTGGTCAAAGACTACTCACTTACTGTAGAAGAGAAACCAAATGGAGATGGAATTATCTCCGCGCCTTTCATGGTAGGAGGCCATAAATGGTGCATACTGTACTGCCCTAACGGTGAGGTTCCGAGTTCTGCTGACTTCATCTCCTTCTACATTGGCCTTTGTGACGATGGTGAAGGGAAAGAGGCCGTGGAGGCCAAGTTTTGTTTTAGCTTCGTCAACGAGGTTGAGTTTCAAAAGCCGATGTACATTCGTGCAAAAGAAACTTCCAGATTCTCCAACAAAGGTCATCTCATTGGCGACATTCAGTTTATGAGAAGAGATGCCTTTGAAAGATCGGTTCATTTGAAGGATGATTGTTTTACCATTCGGTGTGAAATTATGGTTTGCAAGGATCGCACCACTGGTGATGCCGTTGGGACCCTGTCTGACATACTCCAGCATTTTGACCATCTCCTTCAAAATAAGGTGGGTGCTGATGCGACATTTGAGGTCAACGGCGAGACATTCGCTGCACACCGTTGTGTTCTCGCAGCCCGATCTAAAGTCTTCATGGCACAACTCTTTGGCCCCATGACGGAGAGCACTACGTCCAGTGTCATAGAGATCAAAGACATAGAAGCAAAAGTGTTTGAGGCTTTGCTTAGTTTCATCTACACAGATTCATTCCCTCAGATGGGCAAGGACAACAGCATGGAGGAGGTAGGAGGAAATGAGGAGGATGAAGCAGTGGAGGTTGAGGAAGGACAAGAAGATGAAGCAGCAGCTGTTACGTGGCTGCAAGACTTGTTTGTAGCGGCAGACAGATATGATATCTTACAGCTCAAGTTCTCATGTGAAAAGAAGTTGTCCGAGCACATAGGTGTGAGCTCGCTTGCGTCTATGCTAGCTCTAGCTGAGCAGCACCACTCCCATGGATTAAAGGAGGCATGCTTGAGGTTTATCCAAATCCAATCTCCCAAATGTTTGGATGAAGTAATGGAAACTGATGGGTGGGACCATTTAACTACGACATATCCCTCTGTTTTGAAGGAGATCATTGCCAAGCTTGCGTCCAATCAGAAGAATGACAAGAAGAGGAAGCGGTAGATGATGTAATGCAAGACCTGAAGTAACAGTATTGTGCATATATGGGATGTGATCCTCTAGTTAGATGGTAGCCTACGGGTCTGTAATGCAAGACCTGGCGTATCACTTTTGTTTAATCATGTTGCTTGCCTATATGTTGGATCTATGCTGAACTAGAAAGATCCAACTTATCGCAGGTGTAAGCGTCAACATTAATCTGTGCAAGTAACCTAGCTAGTCGTTTCTCAGTGTATTTTCTCATATATTGATGTGCCTTCCCTGTCATGGCAAACATGGAGGAAGTGTACGTAGGTTATGCTGGGCATTATCTTCAGCTATGTGATTTGTTATATCCACCTAAGCACTAATATTTTTTCAGATATAGTATGTGTTTTTTCCATAGCAGTTTTAAATTACAAGAAGAATGTTGACGAATCACTGGACAATTTCGAGGATATGATGATAATTATGCTACTAGACCAAGGGGGTAGGATTGAACATTTCTATCCTTGTTTTTGCACAGCTGGACTGTTTTTTCTACTGACTAGCGATTCATCATCTTCATTAATACCAATTTATTTTTCTGTTTGTAGTGATTCTAGAGAAATATCTTTATTCTAGTGTTACCTTCCAGTTTGCCCGTTACATTCTCTGAAATTTTACAATCCGCTGAGCTTCTCCTTGTTCCCCATGGCTGCCTCCCAGACCAAGGATGATTTCGTCGACACCTACTGGTACTTTACTTACTTTCTCCTTACTCGTTTAGTACTAGTAGAATATATGTAATTTCAGATCATGCTCCAGACTGGTTACATTCATTCATTTGTGCTTTTCTTAATTTCACATCCTATCCTACAGGTATAACAGATTGGAGGTCCTGGCTGCATTCACCAATGCCGTAAGCTTCTCAACCTGCATCTTTAGCCCCTTTGAGAATATTCACATTGAAATACAAATAAATCATGTAGCCAAAGGCCAAAGCCTTTTAGCAATGATGTCCAGTCCAACTTCCGTGGATAACTGAATTGTTTTCAGTTAGGTCGGTTCAGTTCATAATTTTGGATTTCTCAAGCGAAAATATCGTATATAAGAAAGCACCATTGCATCTATAATTTTCAGTCAATGATACCCCGCAATTGATCATCTGTCGTCCTCCAACTTCTGTGACCTCGTCCATTACTGTTTGCGTGAGAAACTGGCAACTGTTTCTTGGTTACTGTCATTGGGGGAAAATGTATCCTGTTAGAGAGCTTTCTTGTGCTCTTATGTTTTAGGACGGTTGCATTTGGCTGACGACGTGTCTTATATTTCCGTGCTTCTACTCTCCAGGGTTGCGAATGCAGGGGTGTTAGGGGTGTTGTGCATGGGAATCGTCGGTTGCGGTGACCATGCTTGTTCTGCCTATGTTATAAGGCGGCAGTATCCTGCTGCAAAATCGCAGGAAGTTGTTTTAGGCAGGTACTTGTTTTTTGACCGATCTCTTGTTTTTGGCAACGTAGCGCCTTGAGCCTTCATCAAGTGTGACACAGCTGGGGCATGGATATGTCTGAGGGTCGATTGTAGGAGTTTGTATTGTACCTGGTCATTCTATTGGTTTCCTCTCAGTTGAGGTGAGATGACAGTAATTAAGGTAAATGATGACTGAATCTCGGGGCGGTGCCCGAAGACGTACACAGACTGTACAGACTGAGCTAGCTTAGTTTGTATGTCCCCTCTTAATTAGCTGATTTGTAGTACTGCACAAACTAATGTTTGATGGAATTTTATTACGATGCCACACAAGTTATGCTGGTACACACAAAAATGACCAGTGAGAATTCTTATAAACATCCCAATTCTTAATAGACAAGTTAATCAGGTCATCTAAAGTCTGATTGTTTCACCATCTGTTTGTGGCATCATGTGGTCATTTTCAGTACGTACTACGGAGTATGATGTAAGTCGGCCTGGAAATATGGCGAAATTGTTTGTTGTGGAGAGATCTCGCAAAAGATGATGGGGTTCTCCATTCTGGTACGTGGTGTATTTTCGAACACACATGCATGATGTATCTGTGTATATACTTTACAGCTGTGATTCACATGAAAACACCATGAGTTGCAGTGTACGCACATACAGAGAGAGGCGCCTGTTGGATTCCGGTGTATTTCTACCATGAGAAACTGTCAGTCAGCATGTGATCGATGTGGTTCATCATTAATTCTGATGTATACTGAAGTTAAGCCCAGGTGTGTGCGTCCTCCGACGTGGGTGCGGGCGGCGAGGTCTTTCGCGTCGCCCCGTGCTGCAGGAGGCAGGGTGCCCCGATGGCTTGGCGGGCCCGATCTGGGCTCGCCGGGCCGGGGACGGAGCTGCGCTGCACTGCGCGTCCTCGACCACTCTTCGTCGCCGCCGAGGGTGGCAGTGGCTGGTGAGCTTGCCAGCGCTGGTGGCAGTGGCTGGTGGGCTTGCCAGCACCGGGCTTGGCGCGGCTGCCGGTGAAAACCGAAGCGGATGATGGCGGCGCATCCTGGCGTCGTTCCCTAGCGATGGCATCATCTTTGCAGCTGCAGCTTCTTTGCTCGGGATCTCCGGGGGGAAACCCTTGATCCGAGCTCCTCGGATCGGATGCTGGCGGAACCTTCGGTGCCGTTCTCCCTCTTGAGGGTGGCGTTTTTGGAGATCATACTGACTGGAGTGGTCTAGGATCCATCTGCCGGTAGGTGGGTGTTGTGTAGCGCTGGCTAAAACCCTGGATGCAGCGGTTATGTCTGCGGTTGGGTTTGTTTAGCTCCAGTTTCCTTTCCGCATCAAGCAGAAGATCAGTAGATCTTGTTTGCCTGGTGTTTGTTTTTTAGCTTATGCATCTCTGGGGCGACACCTCTGTCATTTTATTCCCCGAAAGCTGTAAAATGGTTGTCTGTAAGTTTCGTTTCGTTGAAATGGAACTGGGGCGAGGCCCTTTTTATCTAAAAAAGCCCAGGTGTGTGGAAAGAAAGCAGCTTTTAGTGCACTGAAACAAAATGATGCTTCAAACTGTAGCTAGAGAATTGAGCGAGTGCAGCAAATGATGTATGTACTCTGATAACCAGCCCTCTTTCATACCTGATAACTAGCAAAAACTGACGTGATTGATGATTCAGATGCCAATGTTGAAACTAACCAAGTGTATGCATGTGTTGGCCAATGCTACCAAGTGATCCAGATGGATGTGATGATTAATGCCTGGCTTGAACAGCCAACTAAGTAATCGATTAGGATACAGAGACTGGATACTGCCTGCACAGCTTTCAGTTAACTCGACGCCATTTTTGCCTGCCCTTCTAGTTACAGAAGAACGCCATGTCTTGGCACTTTAGAATCATTCTCAAACAACACTTTTGATTTCACATGGTGAATTCTTCTATAATCAAAAGCAATGCGCAAGATAAAGAAATAATATGCAAACTGACAGGTACTTGCTCCTCCTAGGATCAATGCTCGTTTGTAGAGGAAGATTGTTACAACATCATCCATTCAAGGTAATAAAACGCAATCTATTTGTCTATCTGTTTTCCTGGAATTCAAGGGGGCTCATTTCCCGACTTCGCCTTGTGCATCCTCCTATCCGCGTACCGACATGGCATCTCACCCTCGCCGCCTGTCCAAGCAACAAAACAGGCAGCAAATGTTAGCTGAAGGCCCTATATATTCTCAAAATAATGCATATTCTGAAATGCATACAGCTTGTCATATGTATTCACAGAGCTTCAACAACACTAAATCATTTTTTTATAACAATACTAGATCATTGGTTCATCCATTATTAGTGGATAATGTTCGTACAATCACTTATGGAATATATCCTACGGAGTACCTTTTTTTTTGCGTTTTCCTACGGAGTACATTTGTGCAGCTATAGGATATACTGTAGATGTGTGTATTTTAGTGTATACGTCTATCATTATATATCTCAGAATAATATAGTATTTGTTTTTTGAGTGGACTCAGAATAATATAGTAGTGCACTAGTGCATACTCCCTACGTACATCTGGCCCAAACAGTCCATTGTCGTAGGCCCTCAAAGGCCCAGCCAACGTGGTAGCCTAACTCCACTCAGGCCGCACGCACCGACGAGCCACCGGCGCACTCTGTTTCCGGGTGAATCGACGGCGGCGCAGCGAGCGGTTTCGGAGGCGAAACTCCAAGCGTGCGCCGGTTGAAGCGTGGGTTGGCAAGCGGGAGTTTCCTCTCCGTCCGACTGCCGGTTCATCCGTGGGTTAGCTAGCGGAAGCTGACCAGGTTCTCCACCTCCTCCAGCCGGACGAGCACCCCCATCTCCCGCCGGACGAGCTTCTTCAGCCCGAGCACGCCCTCCAGCCACCGATCTCATCGCTCTGCCCAGCCCGCCACCGGGCTCTCTCCTCCGGTGAGGATCCGAACTCCCTTTTGGTGTTTTGCTATGCATCCCCACCGTGAGCTGAGCATATCCCAATTTTGCAGATATTTGCTGCTATTCTCCTGATTTGTAGTGTTGCATAAACAAATGTTACGAGAGCGCACAAGTTATGCCAGTAGCACAAACAAAAATGACATTGATTTTATAGTCAACCGAACCCTAACTCTCCGCGCAATGCCCAGGCCGTACGCACCAGCGAGCCGCCGTCGCGTGCTCTGTTTCCTGGGAGAAGCATTCAAGCAGCGGGACGTGACCAGGTTTGCCCCCTCGCCTCGGCTCATCCAACTCGGAATGTGAATGGTGACTTGATTTTGCCGTGTGTCGAATCGCAGATCTCGTCATGTCGTCGTTCACTGGTGTATCTGTCGTCACCGACGGAGATAAGTTAACCATGTTTCCCGTCTACGCCAACACGGACAGCGGCTACCACCTGCTTGTGGTCAACGAACACTTGCGTACCGTACAAGAGAATCCCAACGGATGCGAAATTAGCTCCTCCCTCTGTTTCAAAGTAGGAGGCTATGATTGGTACATCCTCTACTATCCTAACGGTTGCGATCCGAGCTGTGCCGACTACATTTCTCTCTGCCTCGGTTTTGTTGAAGACCAGCCTCCTGTGAAGGTGAAGTTCCAGTTTAGCTTCATCGACCAGGTTGAGTATCAAAAGCTGATGCACATTCGTGCAGCTGAAACTTGCAGCTTCTCCAGCGATGATTCTTACCATGGCTGCGATAAGTTTATCAGAAGAGAAGCCCTTGAACGATCAACTCATCTGAAATATGGTTCTTTCACCATCCGGTGTGACATCATGATTTGCAAGGACCCCAACACCCAGGATGCCACCATGTCTGACATATGCCAGCATCTTGACAATCTCCTCCAAAACAAGATGGGCGCTGATGTGACATTTGAGGTCAGTGGCGAGACGTTCGCTGCACACCGGTGTGTGCTTGCAGCCCGATCTACGGTCTTCATGGCACAGCTCTTTGGCCCCATGAAGGAAGGCACTACGTCAAGTGTCATACAGGTCAAAGACATGGAAGCAAAACTGTTTAGGGCTTTGCTTAGCTTCATCTACACAGATGCATTCCCTGACATTGGCAAAGACAACAACATGAAAGGAGATAGAGAAGGATTTGTCAAACAAGGACAAGAAGAGCAAGCAATAGGGTATGTAATGTGGCTGCAAGACTTGTTTGTCGCGGCAGATAGATATGATCTCCAGCGGCTCAAGCTCTTATGTGAAGAGCACTTGTCTGAGCATATAGGCGTGAGCTCCGTGGCATCCACTCTTGCTCTAGCCGAGCAGCACTATTGCCGCAAATTGAAGGAGGCTTGCTTGACCTTTATCCAAGTCCAATCTCCCAAGTGTTTGGGTAAAATAATGGCCACTGATGGCTGGAAGTGAATTACTACGGCCTATCCCTCTGTTTTGAACGAGCTCATTGCCAAAATTGCCAAGCTTGCATCCAACCTGAAGGAGGACAAGAAGAGGAAGCGGTAGAGTATGTATGGAAGACCTGAAGTAACAATATTTTGTATATATGGGGGTGGGATCCTCTAGGTGGATGGTAGTTTATGTGTCTGTAATGCAAGACCTGGAGTAACACTTTTGTTTCACCATGTCATTTGCCTGTATGTTGGATCTATGTTGAATCAGAAAGATCCAACATATGACAATTATCGAGTTGGATGGTTCCCTAGCTAGTCATTTCTCTCTGTTGCTTTGTGCATTCCCTGTCATGTAAATTTTTTCTTGTCTAGTGGTTATCAAGAACTATGCTGATGTTATCTTGTCTAGTGGAATACTTGCTTTTCTCCTTGGGTGGAGATTTTGCAAAGTCCGATGAATGTGTTTCATTCTGGTGGGATATTTTCAAGCACAGAAAATGATTGCTGTCAGTTTTGCTGTGGAAAGAGAGCTTTCAGTGCACAGACAGAGTTCAACAGTGTCAAGTATTCCGGTTTGCTGTACAGTTTGTTTCCTGCAGGTGTCGCGGTCCCCAATAGGGAAATCATAGATGTCATCAAGAAGCTCAACATCCAAGTCAACAACTTTACTCAGGTGATCCGCTGCTGTATCTCAGGTTTTCTTTTCTCCAATCATGGAAGCTACTGTAAAACTAACTCATGTTTCTCTTGCCACTGTAAATTATGATGTGTGAGTTTGCAAAGCTGCTACAAGAGACCAAGAAGGCCATCGACTGTCATAATTTACCCGTTCAGCACCGCCAGCTCATAGAATGGAGCAAGGAGCCCAGGCTCCTCCAAGTGGTAGAAATCAATCTTTCATATTTCTATTTTACGCTTGCTTCAATTTTCTCTTACAGACTGTAAAGCTAAAGGAGATGACCTTGACCAATCAAAGGACCTCAACGCTGAACAAGAAAAAAATGTCTACCGTGTCCGGCAAAGAGATAAGCTCCAGAAAAAGGTATGTTCTATTGTTCTGCCATGGATGTTATGGACAGTAACATCTAATGATATTGCTGTGTTGGCTGATTCTGCCCTAGACAGAGCCAATGAAGAAGTAGCTGCCGGGCTGGGCTCAAATATGACTGGAAGAAGCTAGAGTTCGTAACGGTACAGGACGAGGAGAAAAGCTTCAGGGAGAAGATGGAGGCAGCAGCCAAAATCTGGCACGTACTCTAAAAAAAAAAAATTCGTGGCTGCAGTCACGAATGCCGTAAGATTCTCAACCTGCATCTTTAGCCCCTTTCAGAATATTCACATTCAATTTTACAAACGAGTCATGTAGCCATACCCTTGTAGAAAAGTTGTCCAGTCAAACTCAAATTAATCTCTTATCCAAACCCTTTTAGACCGGATTACTCTTTATTTTTAGGCCACTTTCTGTCACACCACTTCCCCCCCCCCCCCCCACCCTCGCCATCTGTTTGAGTCATTGCTCCTTGACTCTCCCAGTCCATCGTTTCTTTGTGTTGATACATGTAATTGTTACTATCTGCATTCTTATATAAAATAACCGTAGGGGCTTCCCCTACGGTAGTCCGGTCTAAAAAAAACTTAAATTAATCTCATCGTTTTCTCCAGAGCATGCAGTGATACTTGGGGAGAATAGAGTACAAACATGATAACTTGGGAACAACATATACTTCGTTTACTTGGACCAAATCGAACCCTTGTATTTATATTCTTTTGTGTTTTGCGCATAGCAGGCTAGCAGCTCCATTCATAAAAAAGACACAAAGGCTATGAAGCAAAAAAAAAAAAAACCGTTTGTAATAAGAATTTTATGCTATTGTAACAAATGTCCAATTCCCCCCAAAATCCCCTAAATGCTTTTATGAAGCAAAACCGGTTAGTTTGAAATAAGAATTTTATACTATTGTAGCAAATCCTAGAAAATGCTTACAGGGAGCAAAATGTTCCAATCGTAGCAACTTTTTGGTGCTATTGTAACATCGGTCCTCGCTGGAAAAAAAAGGTTCGAGGTGACCTTGTCAGAGACCTCGTCGGAGACATTGTAGCAATTTTTTTTGTGCTATTCAAGCATTCTTGAAGCATTTTTTTCCATGCCGGTTAAACTTACAAAAAAGCATCCGGGCGTCATCTCGTAGCAACCCCTAGTACCGTCGGTGGCAGCCCCGACCACCGTTGGTAGCAGCACCACACCCCGTCGCTCCTCCGTGAGTCCTGACCGACACTTGTGACACTCCTACCCGTCGCCGGCAAAGACTTCGCCGTATCTTCCGCTCCTAGCATCGGTGGTGGCTAATGGTAGCATCACCGACAACCTTTTATAGCATCGTTGATTTACAATTGCAGCAACGACGCTCATAGCTGAAAGCACCGCTGAGGCGCCGACTGCGATCGGTAGCATCACCGGCTATCGTCGGTAGCATCGTCGGCAGCCCCATGCAGTAGGAGCGCCCCTGTTTGGCAGCACCCTTAGGCTGCCGACGGTAGCATCTCCGGTTGTCGACGGTCATGTCAACGCGCGGAGCTTGGCCTGATGCATAGCGGGAGGAGGGAGATGGTCCCGGTCGCTGACGGGTCTACCTAGAGGATACAGACAGATGGAGGCGAGGAGGTGTGGCTAGAGGCGACGAGCTCGAGACAATGGTCATGTCAAGACGCGGAGCTTGGCCCGATGCATAGCGGTCGTCCTTGTGGCCGTCGTGGAGGAGTACCGGCGGCGACACTCAGTGCAGGTGGTGTCCGTGCGGAGGAGGCCGAGGGGGAGCTCGCCATAGCGATGCATGCGAGCATTCCGGAGCTCGCACTAGTAGAAAACTGCTTATAGGAGAAATATTACCTATGGCGCACAGGCATAGGTGTGCGCCACTGCTATTCTCTCTCCTCTCACGCACAATCGGGAAAAACTTACCTGTGGCGCACCACCTTTCTTGTGCGCATAGCAGGCTAGCAGCTCCATTCATAAAAAAGACACAAAGGCTATGAAGCAAAAAAAAAAAAAAACCCGTTTGTAATAAGAATTTTATGCTATTGTAACAAATGTCCAATTCCCCCCAAAATCCCCTAAATGCTTTTATGAAGCAAAACCGGTTAGTTTGAAATAAGAATTTTATACTATTGTAGCAAATCCTAGAAAATGCTTACAGGGAGCAAAATGTTCCAATCGTAGCAACTTTTTGGTGCTATTGTAACATTGGTCCTCGCTGGAAAAAAAAGTTCGAGGTGACCTTGTCAGAGACCTCGTCGGAGACATTGTAGCAATTTTTTTTGTGCTATTCAAGCATTCTTGAAGCATTTTTTTCCATGCCGGTTAAACTTACAAAAAAGCATCCGGGCGTCATCTCGTAGCAACCCCTAGTACCGTCGGTGGCAGCCCCGACCACCGTTGGTAGCAGCACCACACCCCGTCGCTCCTCCGTGAGTCCTGACCGACACTTGTGACACTCCTACCCGTCGCCGGCAAAGACTTCGCCGTATCTTCCGCTCCTAGCATCGGTGGTGGCTAATGGTAGCATCACCGACAACCTTTTATAGCATCGTTGATTTACAATTGCAGCAACGACGCTCATAGCTGAAAGCACCGCTGAGGCGCCGACTGCGATCGGTAGCATCACCGGCTATCGTCGGTAGCATCGTCGGCAGCCCCATGCAGTAGGAGCGCCCCTGTTTGGCAGCACCCTTAGGCTGCCGACGGTAGCATCTCCGGTTGTCGACGGTCATGTCAACGCGCGGAGCTTGGCCTGATGCATAGCGGGAGGAGGGAGATGGTCCCGGTCGCTGACGGGTCTACCTAGAGGATACAGACAGATGGAGGCGAGGAGGTGTGGCTAGAGGCGACGAGCTCGAGACAATGGTCATGTCAAGACGCGGAGCTTGGCCCAATGCATAGCGGTCGTCCTTGTGGCCGTCGTGGAGGAGTACCGGCGGCGACACTCAGTGCAGGTGGTGTCCGTGCGGAGGAGGCCGAGGGGGAGCTCGCCATAGCGATGCATGCGAGCATTCCGGAGCTCGCACTAGTAGAAAACTGCTTATAGGAGAAATATTACCTATGGCGCACAGGCATAGGTGTGCGCCACTGCTATTCTCTCTCCTCTCACGCACAATCGGGAAAAACTTACCTGTGGCGCACCACCTTTCTTGTGCGCAACAGGTAAATTACGCCACAGGTATAATTTACCTGTGGCGCACAAGAAAGGTGATGCGCCACAGGTAAGTTTACCCGAATTTACGTGCGAGGAGAGAGAATAACAGTGGCGCACACCTATTTTAGTGTGCCACAGGTAATGAGAGTACCTGTGGCACACAGGATGGGTTGTGCGCCACAGGTATTTTTCGCCAGATATTTTTTTTCCTACCTTATCTTTTACTCGTGTGTCTCTCCACCACACAGCGCACACATGGAGACACACCACGACGCGCATGGCTGGCCGCCTCCGATCCCCTTTCTCTCACATGCATGCCCCGATCCCTCTCTGCCCCTTATCAGTCAAAAGAAAAGAAAAAGAAAATGTCCCATCTCTCCCCTGCTGCTCCCTCTTCCCCGATCCACATTCTCTCTCCTCCCTGCTGCTCCCCACCCTCCGCCTCTGGCCTCTGCTCGATCCCCTCCGGCGCCGTGAAGATCTTCTCCACGGCCACCTCGACTCACGCTCCTCCGCAACATCCGACGCCACCATGACCTCCGTGGTGCGCATCATGCTCCGGGACACCATCGTGCGCCTCCGCGACCCGCGCCGACCTCCACCTGCCCCGGCACCATTCTCCCCACCATGGCCGGCGAGGGCCAGAGCCTGGTAGTCACCCACGCCTCCCACGATGACGTCCGCTCCTCGCCGCCGCACGTGGGGATGGATGCGAGGGGGGTGCCGTGCGTGTGGGGCTGAGCCGCCGCCGGCTGCTGCTCTAGTAGGAACACGGCGGTGACCACGGGGCAGCATGCAGCCGCGCTCCCTCCCCGAGACATCCTCCGATGGCCGCCGCCACCGGCGCAGGCGACGCTCGGAGCGCGGCGAGGAGCGCCCACGAGCAGCTCGAGGCAGGAGGCGCCGCCGTCGTCGTCCAAGGCGAAGACAACGAATGAGGGGGCCGCCTCCACCTCCGCTCCCTCGCCGGCGAGGGGAGCGTGACGAGCTCGCTCCGGCGAGGCGCCGGAGGGGCGGAGCCCTGTCGCCGGCATGTTTGGCAACGGCGGCGCGAGGCAGGAGATGCAACGGTTTTTTTTTTGTAATTGTTGTGTGCTCCGAGAGGACCCGGTTGTAATTATTTTATTTCATAGGGTGTTTGTAATTTGAGCTGTTGCTAATAGATCTAGGGTCTTTTTCATAAAAACGCCAATGTATTAACTAGTATAATTTTTTTTAATCCCAAAAAAGATACTAGTGGCGCACAAAACAGAAACCGTGCCCCACTAGTAGTATTTTTTAAAATTGAATTAATCATTACCAGTGGTTTAGGGTTTAAGGTTTAGGGCCATTGGTATTCAGCATACTAGTGGTGCCACTGGTATTCAGCATACTAGTGGTGCACATTTTGTGTTGTGCGCCACTAGTAACTGAGTTACCTGTGGTGCTCGACCTGTGCGCCACAGATATCCTGTTATCAGTTATCAGTGGCGCGGCCGCAGTGGCGAACGTACATTGCGCCACTGATAGGCTTATTTGGTGCGCCACTGGTAAGCTTTTTTGTACTAGTGTCGGCGGGGGGACATACGAGGGCGAGGTGGCGCCGGCAGTCGTTCTTGCGGCCGTCGAGGAGGAGCACCGGCGGCGGCGGTCGGTGCAGGATGGTAGGGACGGCAGCGGCGCTGGATAGTCGAAAACGGCGGCGGGGCTTGATTTGTGTGCTGGCTTTCATGGGGAATAAGAGAGGGGGGGGGGGGGGGGGGGCAAGCTGGCGACGAGAGAGATGCGAGCAACAAGGCAGGTCGAAGTGGAAAGAAAACGCGTGACTGGCAGTAGAACGAGCAGAACGGAATGAGATCCGTCGCCACGGTACGGATCGTTACCAATTTAGATTAGGTCAGAACCATTATAAATACATTTTGTAAGCCGCCGATCGCATATTGTAAATCCCGGCATTTTGTAACCTCTGTTAATATAGTGAGATTTTGCTAGCTGGTGACCGTGGTTTTTTCTCTTCCTCCTTGGAAGGGTTTTCCACGTTAAAATCTTATATCACTGTGATCTTTCTTTTGTTTATTGTTTATGTCTATGACAGGAGTATGTACATTAGGATTTATGAAGATGTGTATCAACAATAAGTTGATAACTTAACGGTCTGCAGAAGAAAAAATTTACACCCTGCAGGAATGACAAATCCGCTAGCAATTTCCGACTTTTCGAGATTGTTTGGTGGACTGAGCAATCTGGAAAACAAATAACGGAAAAACAAGTCTCGGAGAAAAAGAAGCAAAAAGGAGTGTGATGTCAAGACCTCTTGAGTTTTCAGAGTGTTAAGTCAAGTCATCTAGAGTTTGGCAAGCGGGTGAAAAGGAACAGTTCATTTGTGCAGATAGTGAAACAACATCAGGATAACGCCAAACGTGTGCCTGCCGATGAGAAAATAATCGTGTCTCGCGGTCTCGTCTTCCGGTGTTGCCTTGAGTTTCAGCTGCATTTTTCCCCATACACGTGCCAGTTCGGCTGTTGAATTCCCGGCAGCTGCAGTTCCGTAGCTCTCACGTCAGCCGGCGGTCCCTGACGGCGATCGGTCACTCCGACGGACTGTCGTGTTCTTCCCGGCAATCGTCATCCTGCTCCAAGTGGAATCCTGGCGGGCTACATCCCACGCTGATTATTACTGACCAAAGAGAAGAGGATATCGAGATGTTTCTTTGCTGAAGTGTTGAACTCCTCTCTGCCTTGCCATGGCCACGGTGGCCAAGCTCCGGCGAGCTCGCCGCGTCCATGAGATCCTCTCCGTCTTTATCATCATCGGCGCCGCGGCGTACACGCCCGAGGACAACTACCTCCTCAGCTGCGGCTCCTCGGTGGACACGCCGGTGGGCAAGAGGCACTTCCTCGCCGACCCCGGCGCGGCCACCCTGACGTCCCGACGGAGCGCCGCGGTGGAGGCCTCGCCGGGCTCGGTGCCCGTTCCCAGATGCTGCGCTGTACCGGACAGCCAGGGTGTTCTCGCGCCGTCGTCCTACGCGTTCGCGATCAGGCGCCCGGCCGCCACTTCCTCCGCCTCCACTTCTTCCCCTTCGCGAACGGTGCCGGCTACAACCTCACCGCGGCGGCCAGGGCGTTCAAGGTGTCCACGCAGGACGCCGTCCTGCTCGACAACGGCTTGCCAGTGTCCACGCACAACACGTCGTCGCCGGCGCCGGTGGTCGTGGAGTTCCTGCTGGACGTGGCGCGCGACAAGCTCATCGTCACGTTCGTGCCGCAGGGCGCCGACGGGGGGTCGCCTTCGTCAACGCCGTCGAGGTCATCTCCGCCCCGACGACCTCGTCACCGCCGCGGTGCCGCTGCAGACGGCCCACCGCGTCAACGTGGGCGGCCCGGCGGTCGCGCCCGACGACGACGCGCTCTGGCGAGAGTGGACCACCGACCGGCATCCCTCCTCCATTCTGTGACCGACGCGGTGACGCGGGAGGTCAGTTACAACGGGACGCTGAACCGCGTCCCGGGCAGGCGACGGTGATCGACGCGCCGGACGCCGTGTACGCCACGGCGAGGGAGCTGGTCCTCACGAGCAGCTCCATGGACGGCATGAAGCAATGGCGTGGCAGTTCGACGTCGACGCGTCCTCCGCGTACCTCATCAGGTTCCATTTCTGCGACATCGTCAGCAAGGCTCCCACCAGCTCAACATGAACGCCTACGTCGACGCGTCCACCGCGATTAACGTCGACCTCGCCGCCATCGGCGGTGGCGCGCGGGCGTTCCCTTACTACAAGGACTTCACGCTGCCTGCTAGCGCTGCGTCCGGGAAACTCGCGGTGTACGTCGGCCCGTGGGTAAATGAGATCGTGATGCCCGCCGCCGTTCTCAACGGGATCGAGATCATGAAGATGCACCTGAGCGCCGGCTCCGTCGTCGTCGTCGAGCCGGCGAGGTCGCGTCTCGCCGTCATTGTCGGCTCGGCGTGTGGATCATTCGCTTTCGTGTCCATCGCCGCTGTCTCGTCATTGTCCTTAGGAAGAAAAAGAAGGAGGTGCTAAAGAGGAGCAGACGGAGACACAGTCGTCGCCCCATGGATTCCCCTCCTGGGGCACATGAGCATCCGCGGCGCCATCGGACCAGCACCGCCGAGCTTCAGCACTGACACTGACACACCGGCAGCAGCGAGCCCCGTGGCTGCTGCTGGCGCCGCCGCGGTGATCCCTAGCTTCCGCTTCCCGTTCGCCGTGCTGCAAGAAGCGACGCGCGACTTCGACGACAGCCTGGTCGTCGGAGAGGGAGGGTTCGGAAAGGTGTACGCCGCTGTGCTACCGGACGGCACCAATGTGGCCGTGAAGCGCGCGAGCCCGGAGTCGCGGCAGGGCGCGCGGGAGTTCCGGACGGAGATCGAGCTGCTGTCCGAGCTGCGCCATCGGCACCTCGTGTCCCTCGTTGGCTACTGCGACGAGCGCGACGAGATGATCCTGCTATACGAGTTCATGGAGCACGGCTCGCTTCGGAGCCGCCTGTACGGCCGCGGCAGCGCGGCGACGCCAGTGCTCAGCTGGGCGCAGCGGCTGGAAGCGTGCGCCGGCGCGGCGAGTGGCCTGCTGTATCTGCACACTGCCACGGCAAAGCCGGTGATCCACCGGGACGTCAAGTCTTCCAACATCCTTCTCGACGACAGGCTCACGGCCAAGGTCGCCGACTTCGGCCTGTCCAGGGACGGGCCGGAGCTGGACGAGACGCACGTCAGCACGGCGGTGAAGGGGAGCTACGGGTACGTGGACCCGGAGTACTGCCGGACGAAGAGGCTCACGGCGAAGTCCGACGTGTACTCGTTTGGCGTGGTGCTGCTGGAGGCGCTGTGCGCGCGGCCCGTGGTGGACCGGAGGCTGCCGAGGCCGATGGCGTTCCTGGTGGAGTGGGGGCTGCACTGGCAGGGCAGGGGCCAGCTGGAGAAGATCGTGGACCGGCGCATCGCCGGAGAGGTGAGGCCTGCCGCGTTGAGTAAGTACGGCGAGACGGTGGCCAGATGCCTCGCCGAGCGCGGCGCCGACCGGCCAGCCATGGAGGACGTCGTGTGGAGCCTGCAGTTCGTGATGCGGCTGCAGGATGGCGACGCCTGGACGTCTCCGACGTCAACAGCCTCAACATGGTTACAGAGCTCAAGCCGCCGGAGCAGAAAAGAGCTGTTGATTGCGAAGCCGGCAGCGGGGAGGATGGCGACGACGTAGCCGACGGCGATTTCACCGATGCGTCGATGAGAGGCACCTTCTGGAAGATGGTCAATGTTGGTGACCGGTGAACCGCATACAGGGTTTTCAAAGGATAACGCTACTGCCAAAAGTCACTATTTTTCAGGATTGATCGGCAGACAACTCGACCGAACGATGCATATGTTTTTGTAGTACTCTAGTACTGTCCCACATTTTATTTGATGGAATTCAGAGCAAGCAAAATGACTCATGATGTTATGGTCTACGGGGAATACCAATAAAAAGATAGAGTACACACTAAAATAAAAATTCATACCGATACAGATAAGTCTTTGTTCGACATGTTTGGAAAGCTTTATCAGCATTAGAAGAATTTGTTCCATCTTTAAACGTAAGCCTTGATCTATTTTAGTTTTAGCACTTACATTTTCAGAACGCCTTAGACACGACCACAAATGTAAGTGCTAACGACTTGAGATTTTTTTTACTTGCATATATTTATCTTTTGAGTCTTATGATATAATCTGGAATTGAACTCACGTAGGCTAGATTAATGGCGAGTGGCTTTTCCTTTTCGCTACGCATACAAATCCAAACTTAGTTATTAACCTGGAGGCTAGCGGGTTTACAAAACTGAAAAACACAAACCCAAACAAAGCCATGTTGGGCCGAGGAGGCGGGATCGTACGGGAGTAAGGAAAGGATGGTGCTAGGCGCAGGTCGCGCTACGTCCCCCAAATCTAGGTCCCTTTGGCACCGCCATATCGCCAACCGGCATCCAGAATCTGTCACACCAAGTTTTGCATTTTAGTTCTTGAAAATTTGAAAAATCAACCAGCACTAAACAACATATCCTCTTAAAATGAAGGGGTATATCTCCTGGCCCCTCCTCTTCCCGCTATTTACAGAGAAAATACCACCACGGTATTTTACCCTGGTATCACAATAAATCCCCGGGTATTACAACAAAGTGCCTCAGCTCGTGCAAAACAAAATTATTACAACAAATCATTGCAATATTTCGAAAAAATAATGTTACAAAAACGTGGTTAGACAACATTTTTTTTGCTGTAGATTGCTTTGAAACAAAAATCACCAACCGTTTCAACAAAAATCACAAATATTACAACAAAAAAACGTGTATTCGCATCAATAAAAAAGTGTTTGAGCCATGATTTTTTTTGCTGCAAATCATTTGTACCATAAATCATCACCTACTTCAACAAAAATTCAGAAACGATGACAACCAAAAAAACATGTGCTTCAAGCATTTTGGTAAAGCACCGTTAAAAAAAATTCCGATAAACACACTGTCTTATAGCAACGCCCAGAAAACTTTGCAAACTTTGGTGCATGCTTTCGCAACAAAAGTTATATGAGTTTGTTATAATTTGGAAACACGTATGCAGCATCAAAAAACGGAGGGAAACACACTTGTAGCAAACGCCCAAAAAACCTTGGACCATGTCGCATGTTCTTTCTCAGCAAAAGTTGTAAGACTCTGTTACAAATTAAAAATATGTAAGCAACATTGAAAAAATAAAACGAAGATGCTCTGTCTGCTCGTATCTTTTAAGTACTCGGCCGAAAACATCCTAACGTTCGTGTTGTTTTCAACAAATCTAAAAAAAGAAGAAAAAATGTTGAATAAAGCTGGGAAAAAAAATACGTGGTACTCTGACTTTTCTTTTAGGAGAATGTGGTACTTGGCTTCTTGTACCAGTTAGCACCTGCCCTTTTTTCTTTTGAGAAAAGTTGACTTGGTAGCACTACAACAAACGTAAGAACTCCCAAGAGAACGTATGCGTTGGAGATGCTAGGATAATCCTTGCGGATGTTAATTGCAAAGGGGAACTCTTGCAATTGGTGCCTTGGAGTTAATAGCGTAGCTGATACTATTATCTACAAGGATCCCGTTGCGGACAGGTTTGGCAGAAAATGCATTTCTAGCGGCGCCGCTAGCTCCCGGAGTCCTTCTAACCAATCATGAGCTGCCAGCTATTTTTGTATTCTTATGCTGCATGCGGTATTAAATTCATCGGAGGCATTGTATCTCTGTATTCTAAAAATTGGGACCCACCCACGTGACTGCATGCTAGTCTGCTACTAGTAGTGCTGTTGGCAACTTGGCATTAATTGCTTCCCGTTCCAGCAGCTTTATCCCATGTTGGGACAGGGCCGCTACTACACAATGTGTGGACTTCGGTTATTTCCTAAACATTGCTCTATTTGTAATTCAGTTTTACTTTTATGCATCTTTAATCTGTATTTCGTAATATTTTTCCTTAACTTTGATTAGAATTTATGTTTCGGTACTGCTTTAAAATTCATCAGAGTTCCTACTTCTTTACGAAAAATCTAGCTCCAATTAAAATTCATCAGATTTTCGATACTGATTAAAGTTCATCAAGGTAGCTCCATTTGGAATTTTTTGTTTTTTCACAATTCTTATTACAAAGTTGAATTGACCCACACCCGTTTGACTTTTGGTATCAAAGAAATATGACACATATTTCATATATTAGTCAAAATTGAATTCGCCCGCACCAATTTGAACGTATGTCTTCAAGAATATCTTGGTATCAAAGAAATATGAGACATATTTCATATATTACTGAAATTTGAATTAGCCCACACCGTTTGACAAGCTGGTATCAAAGGGATATGACACATAATTCACATATTACTGAAAATTTAAATGACCCGCACCAATTTGAGAGTATGGCTTCAAGAACATTTTGGTATCAAAAAAATATGAGACATATTTCATATATTACTGAAAATTGAATTCGCCCGCACCAATTTGAACGTATGTCTTCAAGAATATCTTGGTATCAAAGAAATATGAGACATATTTCATATATTACTGAAATTTGAATTAGCCCACACCGTTTGACATGCTGGTATCAAAGGGATATGACACATAATTCACATATTACTGAAAATTTAAATGACCCGCACCAATTTGAGAGTATGGCTTCAAGAACATTTTGGTATCAAAAAAATATGAGACATATTTCATATATTACTGAAAATTGAATTCGCCCGCACCAATTTGAACGTATGTCTTCAAGAATATCTTGGTATCAAAGAAATATGAGACATATTTCATATATTACTGAAATTTGAATTAGCCCACACCGTTTGACATGCTGGTATCAAAGGGATATGACACATAATTCACATATTACTGAAAATTTAAATGACCCGCACCAATTTGAGAGTATGGCTTCAAGAACATTTTGGTATTAAAAAAATATGAGACATATTTCATATATTACTGAAAATTGAATTGGCGCACAAACATTTGACATCTTGGTCTCAAAGGAATATGACACTGATTCCATATATTACTGAAATTAGGTCTTGCCAAATATAGTTCAATTATGTTTCTATTTGATTCTGGATACCAGTAGTATATCAACAAATAATAGCATACAATATTGAAATATGAGACATCCTTTAAGTATCCATATATGTCACAGCTAACATATCTATGCAAGATAATTCAACTCAACCGCAACCGGATACATATGGTTATGGCAAAAGATTTGTTAACCAGGACGCCCGAAATTGTTACTGAATTCCAAAGAAAATATCAGAAAATAGAACTATGAGTAGAAAATTAAATGGGACGGAGGGGAACGAATCCATGTACATATAACAGATTCAACACTAAATGAAAATCCAGCAAAGATAACATCAAAAGATCTATTTAGTTACCATGAAAATCGACCTTTTTCAGCCATAAGGAAACAAGCCTGAGCAAGAGGAGAACGAATCCATGTACGAGTACACGCAAACTGTAGATTTGGCTGCTTGTAACAACGTGAGGAGAAAAAATGGAAAGGATCGAGGGAGTGAGAGTGCTCGGACAGATTCTGGCTGATATCCAAAAGCAGAAGAGTAGATTAACATGGAATCTGTCGATGTCGGCCGTGGATCACTGCACGGAGCACGCCGGAACCGCCTGCTGCCCGCTCTGTGCCCCGACCTAGCCGTCCTCACCAGCGCGGTAGTCGGCTGCTGCACCGCTGCCACCGCCAAGACAGGCCTCCAGCTAGTCAGCGCGCCGAGCTTCAGGTCCAGCCCGCCACCTCCGCCTCTCCCACCGCCGCTCGGCCCGACCACCATGCCGAGGTCCCAAGATGCATCTTGGGCTCCCAATCCATGAAAAAACACATGTGGGATTGAAAGAATTCCTTGCTTGCAACTCCGGGAGCTTCTGGGACTGATGATCAGAGAAAATGGCGACTTAAAATGGCCTACAGCTAGTCGGCTCGCCGCTGCTGCCTGTTGGCCGGAATGGCGGCGGTGGTGCCGATTTTTCTGGATCGAGATGCAGGGGAAGGAGAGAAGTATGAGACAGACGGTGGGCGGGAAGTGTCTTGATATTAATGGATCGATTGGCATTTATTCTGTACGTATCGTGAATCGGTATCCTACATGCAGCGAGCAATACCAGATAAAGAATCAGAAATACCGAAGCCCGCATCCGAATCGCGAACAATCGACGAACGGTCGATCCTTCACCGGGATCTAGCGGCGCCGCTAGAAAAATCGTGTTGCAGGTTTGGCAAGGACTTAATTGCAAGGGTCGTTCTTGCCGATGACTGGTCCCGATTGCTACATAGAACGGCAGTATTCTCAAGGACTCCTCCTTGTAGATAGATTATTTATTTCTGTATTTTAATAGATAATTGGTTATTAAATATTAATCATATTTCCTATAGGAAGGACCATCCATGGGGATGCATTTAACGCTACTTTATACAGCTTCCATATTATTTAATTATAGAGTGAAAGGCACCGGAGGTCACGAAGTTGCGCGAAAAGGAAGGATTGGTCACCAAGTTGCGAAACGTCAATTATGGGTCACCAAGTTGTGCATTTGCCAAACATTGGTCATTCCGTCAAGACGGACGTTAAAGTGGTGACGTGGCAGTCTGTTTTTTTTGCAAAAAAAACCTTAAACTTCTAGTTATTGTAATACTGGGTCCTTCTGAGAAAAAAACAATGAAATCAGCACGACGTCAGCAACGGCCCGGCCACTGCCGCGCGTCTCCCTGCCGAGGTCGCCGGCGCCCGCGCTCGCCCCGACATCGCCGACGCCCGCCCCGGCATCGCCCACCCCGAGCTCACCGGTGCCCGCCCCGAGCTCGTCGCCCGCGCCGGTGCCCGCCCCGAACTCACCGGCGCCCGCGCCCGCCTGGACCTCGCTCACCTCGACCTCATCAGCGCCAAGGCAGAGGCCGAGCTCCGCGCTGCTAGGAGACTCGCGTCGCGGTGGAGCCGAGCTCGCTTCGACGACACCGAGAAGGCGCTCGACAAGGCGCTGCAGCTCGTCGACAAGTGTCGTGCGGGGCTTGGCGCTGGCGGCGCCGGCGGGATCCCGCCGTCCGCGTCGGGTTGGGCACGCCTGCGCGAAACGCGGAGGTCGAACCAGAGGAGGTTGAGCAGCCATGGCAGGAGGGGAAAGGGGACGCGGCGCGGCGGCGGCCGGAGTGGCAGGGCGCGGAGGAGTACGCACGAGGCCGGGAGCAAGGCGGAGCTGCGGGCGGCGACCCGGCACCTGCGCCTGCCCGGCGGCGGCGGCGGCTGATTCTTGGCGTCTGCTTTCCCGGTGGTTTCTTGCTGCGTCTCGGGCAGGGGGACGGGAGGCGCAGGCCTCGCCGGCGGCGGGGCACGGGGACGGGAGGCGGAGGCCTCGCCGGCGGCGGGGCACGGCGGGATGGGTTCCGGTGTTAACGAAGAGGATTTTTTAACGAAGAGGAAAAAATAAATCAAAAAAAGGACCTAATAATTGGAATAAACAAAATTATAAGGGGATATTTGTAAAAAACAGCCCGCCACATCAGCGACTTAACCTCCGTCATGACGGAATGACCAAAGATTACCTACTCCACAACTTGGTGACCCATAATTGAGGTTTCGCAACTTGGTGACCAATCCTTCCTTTTCGCGCAACTTCGTGACCTCTGGTGCCTTTCACTCTTAATTATATTTGAATCTATTTTCATGTAGCACATATTAGGATTAAACTCCACGTGTAATGCAAGCACAGTACATGTAAACAATAATTTAATCAATTGATAATCTGAATTCTCGCCAAATAAAGCACTTCAACATTTTTCGACTCTGTCAACACACTACAGTCATTCTTGGATTACACAAGAGAACTTGGAAATATAACAGTTTAGCATGGTAAAATAGGCCCATACGTTAATCTAGCAACTATACTCTATGTCTTGGGTTCTTGATCATCACATCCATACGATGATCCAGATTGATAGCACAAAACTAGAAATGCCAAGAATCATCATTCTCCTGAGATCTTTCAGATTGTGGTCGTTGCCCTTCAAGTGTATTGAACCCATCCTGTAACAGAATAAGCGAATAACACATTTTACTTTGGAGATAAAAAGAAAGGGCTGCAAAAATGTATGTCAACATCCACTTCCAAAATAAACTTCATATAAACTTCAGTCATATGTGATTCCAGAACATATAAATAATGAGACCTTTTGATTTGATCAAACAAAACTGAATCTATAACTCAAAAACTTGTATGCCAACTCACACAATTCTGTGACACGTGCCATTTTTCATTGAAAGTTGGCACCTGTACATGTATTGAACAAACTATTCGACAAGTCCAGTAAATGGGTTCATTTACATACCATTGTAAGTGCTTGAAGGAACTCTGGGACTGCAGAAGATGGTGGTTCTTGAACAACCTTTTATTACGAAATCAACTGTTAGCATTCTGTTGTTTGTAACCAATCATAATAGCAATTTCACTTACACTGGCAGTATGTGGCTTGTCAACTATCTGCTCCAGCGACTGTATCCTTGTGCCAAGTTCTTCACGGACCCCGCGAACGGCATTAGTTACAGCCTGGCTAACAATATCTTGCACTTGTTGTTGTGTGTACAGTTGCTGCGTCCCATTGGTCAAAGCTGGAGTCGATGAACGATAGGCATGATCTTTGGCTATTATACCTGGTAGCCCATAATACCTCCCACGTTTACGACCACGTGTGAGCTGTACCCAAACTTGCTGCTTGTCAATCTGGGCGTTACCACTTTCCTTAACACATTTATTGAATTCATCCTGAAATTAGAAATAGAAAGCAATGTCATTATACAGATAGCAATGACTTTGCATATTACTTATGGAATGCTGACACTACTTAATGCTTAGTAAATTACACACCACCAGCTTTTCAGCTTTCTCGTTGGCATATTGTCCCTTGCCCTTCTCATGTCGATGTGTGCGTGCAAATACTTCTAGATCATCCACTTCCTATCCACCATTCTCAATTCTCTAACCAAAGCATAAATAAACACAGTTAGTTTGTCCAGTGTAAAATAAGAAGTAACTCACTGATTTTGTTTACCATAGCCTCTTTGTGCACCGCAACGCTCCGCGACCCGCATGTGTGATGGACACCACCTCCTTCCTTCCGATTTTTACTATTTTGAGCTGACACCTTCCTGACATTTTCATCGGACCACAAGTCACACAACTTGCCCCACCATGTTTTCTCTATCCAAGAGGGAGGAAATGCCTTCCAAAGCTGAGGATCATCACTATCAAATTCATGTGCTCCACTGTCATCAAGATGACTTAACAGTGCACCTTCACTATGAGATGCATCAGTATGCTGTTCTAAAAAACCATCAGAAACCTGTTGTGACTTGTTAGCAGCATGCTTCTCTTCCATAGACTTTACCAATGAACGCTTTGCTTGAAACTTTTCATGTGACAAAGCTTGGCTAAAACGCTCAACAGCTTTGCGGTCAAATAACAGAGCACACTCATCTTCTCGTCCAGCAGCAAACTTAAAACGTTTCTGCAAAAGAAAATAGTTTAACCATCAACTTGTTAACAAATATATTTCCCCACCAAAGAATGCAATGAAAGTTTTCTCACCAGAAATTCAGTTAAAATAGTTCTCCTTGTAACAGCTGGATAATTATGGTAGTGCGCAATCATTGTCCGAGTCATTATCTGATTCTGTTGTCTCTTCATTGTCGCTAATGCAATGGTTATCCATGCCAACATCTCCATCTCTATTTTCATGATCGGCTGATCTACTTAAAGATTCCATCTCTTCTTGATCTACTTGGTCTTCAATATTTGATTCATGAAGCAAGCTTGCAGAAGCAAGCTCCTGAGCAATGTCGACAGTGAATGTTCCAAGTGGCTCTCCATCTTGATAGTATTCAGAAATATTAGGTGGAAGTGAATCCTCAACTTCGTCTTCCACATTTGGAACAGGCAAACAACCAATTGGATTTGTCTTGAATGCAACCCACCAATCCCGTCGCTCACGAGGTGGCGACGGATATGGCACATAATATACTTGGTCAACTTGATAAGAAAGAACAAACGGCTCATACTGCCTCAGCCTTGATGTATAATTGACCTCAACAAGGCCTAATGATGGGTCATGTTTAACTCCCTTTTCCGGATCAAACCAATCACATTTAAAGAGTAGAAATTTCAGATCAGTGTCACTAACATACTCTAATTCAACTATCTCTTGAATAGTCCCGTAGTAGTCAGGTCCAGTATTGTCAAACCAATTTGCTGATACGCAAACCCCACTATTGGTTGTTGCCCTCGCTGTTTTCCCATTCTCATATGGTTGTGTCCGAAAACGGAATCCCTGTACATCACATCCATTGTAACACTTCACCATATGCCGAGGGCCAACAGCTAGGGCCCTTACTTGACTTTCAATTGTCTCATCGCTTCCAGCCTACAGAATTTTGTTATATCAAATAATGCTTGCAAAGGAGGTATTAAATCCAAGAGATACGAGGCTATGTTTTCTTACTAGCTCGCGTAACCATGTTGGAAAATCTTTCTCACGCAACTTTTGAAGTTCCAGAGGAGTGATGTTCCTATGTTGCCGCCTCACTTCTCGATCAAATTTCCTGGTTCATCAAAATACATGTAAATGATTTGATCAGCACGCTTGAGGACATGAAAGGTCTCAAGCAAAAAGTAAAAATAAACTTACAAGACATATTTGTCAACTTCTGCACAGTTGAGTAATGCATATACCCTTGCTGCCTGCCATTCTTCTCTTGTTAAGTTTCGTGACCTGCTCCTACCAAGCGTGCGATACGGAACAGCGAAGATAGACAACCAATCATCTGGTGCTTTAAACCCTCCATCATCATGTCGAGGGACACGAGTGTGCTTTGTTCGCACATGATCAGCAAAGTACAGAGACATAAAATTCGAAACCTCCTCAACTCTATACCCTTCTACTATTGAACCTTCAACACGTGCTTTATTTCGAACTTTTTTACCAGCCTGATGATTCATCCTGTGTATTGGGAAAACAAGGTTTAGAAGAAAGAAGAAACAAATGCATAATCGAATAGCTAATGTAAGAAACATACCGTTCAAAAACATACATCCAGCGGTAAGCTACAGGGCCACCAACTCTAGCTTCATAAGGTAGATGCACCATCAGGTGCTCCATACAATCAAAAAATCCAGGAGGGAAAAACTGTTCAAGTTTGCACAACATGATTGGAACTTCTTTCTCTAGATTCTTTAGCTGTTCTGGATCTAGCTCTTTAGCACATATTTGCCTAAAGAAGAAGCTCAACTCGGCCAAACACCTCCAAATGTCTTTGGGAAGGAAATCACGAAATGCCACAGGCAGCAACCGTTCCATGAATACATGGCAGTCATGACTCTTCATTCCTGTAATTTTACCTCCACTAATATCAACGCCTCGTGCTAGATTTGACGCCATACCATCTGGAAATGTAAGATTCTTGACCCATTGAAGAACAAGTGTCTTTTGAGCCTTATCAAAGCTATAGCTGGCTTTCCGTTTCACCCATCTACCTGTAGGGTTTTTCTTCATGTGGAGCTTTTCACGGTCACATATGTTTGCTAAATCAAATCTGGCCTTGGCGTTATCCTTTGTCCGGTTTGGGATGTCCATCACCGTGTTCCATACATTGTCAAACACATTTTTTTCAATGTGCATCACATCAAGGTTATGCCGTATAAGCAGATAAGGCCAATAAGGCAACTCCCAGAATATAGACTTCTTCACCCAGTTATGTGTCTCCTTAAATCCTTCAATCTCTTGGTTTCCAACCTTAGTACCAAATGTGATTTGAGGAAAAGACTTGACCCAATTGAACACATCCAGCCCTGAGCGGTAAGTTGGTGGGCCATCTTTCTCTTCTCTATTCTTGGTGAATTTATGTTTATCACGTCGAAAAGGGTGCCTCTTTGGTAGGAAGCGTCTATGGCAATCAAACCAGCATGGCTTACCTCCAACTTCAAGCCTAAATGACTTTGTGTCTTCCATGCAAATTGGACATGCTAATTTTCCATGTGTGCTCCAGCCAGACAGCATACCATATGCTGGAAAATCGCTTACAGTACCAATTAGAGCAGCTTTCATTAAGAAGTTATTGTTCCTAGAGTGGTCATATGTCCAAACCCCATCTGTCCAAAGTTGCAGAAGCTCATCTATTAATGGACGGAAGAACACGTCTATGTTCTTTCCAGGGTGCTTTGGACCTGGTATAACCATGTTCAGAAAAATGTTTTGCTGCTTCATGCATAATGCTGGGGGTAGATTATATGGGACAATGAAAACAGGCCAACAAGAGTAACTCGATGCTGTGTGATTGAAAGGTGTAAACCCATCTGTCGACAATCCTAGACGAACATTTCTTGGCTCCTTTGCAAAATCAGAATATTTTTTATCAACTTCTTTCCATGCTTCGGTGTCAGCTGGATGAGCTAACTTTTTCTTTCTCTTTTCATTGTTACGTTTCTCTGATTCAATTCCCTCCTTGTGGTATGTCATGTGTGCTGCAGTACTTTTTGACATGTAGAGTCTTTGCAGCCGTGGAATGAGAGGGAGGTAGCGGAGAACCTTCTGTGGTGTTCCCTTCTTATTCTCGGGCAATGCATCCCCTTCAGCATATCGAGGCTCGTTACAAGTAATGCATTTCCTTCTGTTAGAGTGCTCCTTGTAGTATAACATGCAATCATTCTTGCACACATCAATCTTTTGAACAGGCATGCCTAAAGCCTCAACCACCTTCTTGCACTTGTAAAAACTTCCTGGCAAATTTGCATCTTGAGGTAGCATTTCCTGGAATGCCTTGATAAAGCCATCAAAGCAAGAAACAGATACATTATGTTCAGATTTTACTGCCAACAACCGAGTTACAGCTGATAACTTAGTGTGTTTCTCACAGTTCTCCCACAGCGGCTTGTCTGCTTCATCTAACATATTGAAAAATGATGATGCATCAGCATTTGGTGACTCTTGCACATTCGGATCAAAACTAGGCCCAGCAGCATCCAACACCATCTCATCCATATGATCAAAATCTCCATAGGTGTTACCACTTTCATCAGTTTCACTATTTGTGCCAACTTCATGGGTCTCGCCGTCAGCCGCTTCACGCTCACCATGCCTATTCCATACATGGTAATTCTCAGTGAAACCTTTGTTGCAGAGGTGCATTTGGACTACACGTCTGTCATGCAGTTGTCCATTTTTACATTTTGTACAAGGGCATCGGATCCTTTTTTCAGCCTGACCTTCTAAACTTGACAAAGCATGTGACATAAACCTTTTCACACCCTGCAGATAATCATCTGAGATGTATCCATTCACCACCCTTTTGTACATCCAACTGCGGTCTTCAGCCATGAATTACCCACTGAGAAGTTGAACCAACATGCAAATTTTGAATGCCTCTATACTTGGACTTATATGGTCAAAGAGATTCCCCCAACAAACTACGAGAATATCAAAATTAAAACTAATACTAGAGTAGGTTCTTTAGAACAACCACATGTATTGTCGATCTTTTTATTTCATTACCCCAAGACATCACATCTTTAATAAAATAATAATATAAATAAGAATTTCAAAAATATGTGCATAGGGAGATTATCCATATGCACTCTAATTAGACTTATTGCAAGGATCACGGTAGGAATGTCTAAGTACTTTTATTATGCTACTCTCTGAAAGAAAATAACCTCTATGTTATATACAATCTCAAATTGAACAACATATCATACTGAGCTACTTATTTGTACAGTACATTAATTATTAAATAACATAAATTTCATTGAAAGCTAAGAAGGGTCACACATATTTCCGTATAATTTTCTTATACATTTCTTTATTTCACAACTTCATCAGATAATAACAACAAATCAGTATTTGTATCCTCCCCTTTAACTTGCATTTTTTTTGGCGTACTGCTTCTATTTTTCTACAATTCAGTAACAACTAAGAACTCTACTGAAAAGACGTGCTAGTAGGTGGATACAGATCAATACTAACATCTAAATTCAACCAATCTCAGCAGAACCAAGTCGCATAATATGCTGAGCATATTAAATTATTATTTTCAGTTTCTACTGGTACTCTCTAGTCCATAAGTAAAGAATAACAACTTTGATCGTAGCATATAAATCTTACTGAATCACTCGCAACACGTATGCATACAAAAAAAAATACATAGGTGTTCATACAAGAACATCTATGGAAGTGAACGGCGAAACAACTAGAGCAAGTATGCCGAACGGAAAAAGATTGTCTGCAATATAGGACATAATGCCTGACCTAGAAATTTCTTAGCTTCTGATCAGCCAGCCGTCGATGGGCATCGGGTCGTGCACGAGCAGGGGACGCGATGTAGTGATACTCCCGTGGATCCGGCGGCAGGCTGATGGACCTTCTGGCGCGAGGAGGCGCCGGACTCCGGGATTGATCGCAGTTATGGAACGAGGGGGGACGAACTATGGCGTGGATGAAGAAATCCCCAAACTGGCAGATGCGATGCGGAAAACGCAGCAGCGCAGAAGAAGGCGCGAGTGGGGGGAGAGGGATTGTGGAGAAGTGGCCTTGAAGGGATAGTTAGAAAATCGCGGGAACGGAGAAGAGGGAGATTTAGCGAAAAAGTTGGGTAGAAGAAGCGCCTTTTTCTCGGATGGTGGAAGAAACGGGTAGAAACTATGTATTTTCACCGAGTTTGCTGGGAGTAGGAGGATAACGCTTGGCTTTGGTCAACGGATGCGTTATTTTCCCTTTTTTCTGAGATGGGCTGAGTTATTTTCCTTGGAGATGGGCATTACCGCAAAGGGTGCAGCTAGCACGTTGCAAATAATAGCACTTTCAGCAACGTTACGTGGTGCGTCCTAGCAGATAACAATTAAGAGTAAAATGCACGGATGGTACTCGAACTTGTCGACCAAACTCACTTTGGTCACCGTACATTGAGAATACATGTTTACGGTCACTGAATACACGTGGAGGTTTATCTACGGTCACTGATCACTTGAGCAACGTTGTATTTGCCGTATTTGCTGACATGTCGCTATGTTGACCAGTCTCCGGCCATTCGTGTTTTTGCAAAAGGCCCCTCCTCACCCGAACGCGCTGCCGCACCACTTCGTCGGGCCAGCGCCAGGAGTACAATCTTGGTGGGCGCCGTCGATCGCCAATCGCCTCATGGTGCCTTGGGCCGTTGGGCGCTCCGGCTGAGCGTTTACTATACTACCCGACGCACGGCCGTATCTTCCCAGCGTACCTCGACGCCAACGGCCGCGGAGGCGCTGCAAGAGGCCGCATGAGACTCCATGTAGAACTCCAGCATCCCCTCCTCACGGAATTCGTCTTGGAGACGTCTTGGATTGGATCCGGTGGGGAATCGACGGGTAGAAGAAAAATGGCACCAACGGCGGAACTGGGCCGCGTTGAATACGATGCTCGCGCGTGCGGATTCAATCCCCTGAGGGGAAAGCACGCGGTGTTGCTGCTGGATGTGCTCCACTCCAAGCCCGTCCCCCTTTATCGCGGAGGCTAGGCTGAGTACTCGCAGCTGAACGAATCGGTTCCGGACGCGCCGTCTGTCGCCGGCGTCATCATATTCCTCCGCTCCGGCCGAAGGTCGCGCGCCACGGAGGTCGTGCGGTGGAACTCGCGCTCGGAGGTTGGACAACCTCGTGGGCTGTCGGGCCGGCTCATACGCGTTCTGGCTGATCCCTCGGCGCCGCCACCGGGGGATTGTAGCCACCAGAGGAGCTGCTCGCCGGCGCCGCGGACGAGATACCATCGTCGTCGAAGTGGAGGCCCGGCCATGCTGGTGGCCGCTGTACCCGAGAAGATGTCCGCCTCCAGCGTTGAGATGATGCTGATGAACGGGTCATTGAACTCTAACATCTGGTGCTGGTGCCCCATTGCCGGCCGGCCGGGAGCTCGCAACTCTGCTCCAATAATCTTCTGCGCCTCTAGAGTTTAATTAGGGTAGCTACATAACCACCGAGCTAATCTCAAGTATCGACAGTACTCATTTGCAAAGCATTTGTATTGAACGCAAATAATTTCTATGTCCAGGGGTCACTTTGCAAGAAACGCCCAGCTAAAGACTAGTCAACACATTGCCACCTGGACAAATACGACGCTGCATCGGTTCCGGTGACCGTAGATGGGCCTCTTTAACGTCTTCAGTGACCGTAAACAGGTATTCTCAATGTACGGTGACCAAAGTGAGTTTGGTCGACAAGTTCAAGTACCCCACCTCACCTTACGAGCTGGTCGTCTTCCCTCTCTGTTCTCTGTAGCGGAAAAGGGCGATTTTTGCATCCCCCGGTCGATCCACCCCCTCACCGCCGATCCGCCGGATCCCTCGCCCTCCGCCGGCCGCCTCGGCGGCGGGAGGGTGGGGGATCCCCGCCTCGCGTGTGTAGTAGTGGTAGGTTCTTTTGGGGCAGCCGGCAGCACCGTGGAGGCGGTGGTGTCGCCGGTGAGGTTTTTGTTGCAGGCGCTTCTCCTCTCCGGCGGCGGCGCTCGTGGAGCTCCGGGCTGGCGCGTCTGCTCCTCCGGTACCCGCGGATCGATGGATCCGCGCCGTGCCTCGATCTACCGCCAGATCCAGCGGCGGTCTCCGTCCTGGCGGTGGATTCGCTCGGTACCTGGGGCTCGCCTGGATCCACGGCGGCTTCCGGTGGCTTCGACGACGACGACGGCTGCGGCAAAGCGGCGTAGGGCCGGGGGACGCTCGCCCCGCTTGTTCATCGACTCGAGTTTCGCCGCGGCGCGGCGGACGGTCTCGGCGGCGTCCTTCAAGGGCTTAAATGTTGCCCAGGCTCAGGCAAGGTGGTGGTGCCGTTCCTCGTCTTCCTCGCCGCCGGTGGTGTCGCGGATCTAGGTGCTGGCTCTGGTCCTCCCTCTACGTTTTGCTCTTTCGTTGTATTTGTACTATGTACGGTGTATGTGGTACGGTGGTGAATATACGTGGTTGTTTGGAGGTGTCAAAAAAAAAAAAAGACAAGTTCAAGTACCATCCGTGCATTTTACTCAACAATTAATGCCAAGCAATTTTGCGGGTGGTAGCAGATAGTAGTAGGTACTAACTGCAAGGCATGTTTTTTGCAACGGAGATTACTCTTGGGGGTAATCGCATTTCTTGTAGTGTAGCAAGCAGACCACTGTTGGGCTGGATATCTGCGGGCTGAAGAGCATGGTCGCGGGCCTGCTCGCTAGCGCTTCGATCGCCTAGGTCGGCCTGAAATACTACGCTTCGATTGTCAAAACAAAAAACGTTTTCCGGATCGGACATGCTATCGGTGGTATCCGTAGACTGAGACCCAATAAAAGGCGACCCCAAGGAGAACAGAACGCTCCACCTTTCCCCTCCAAACCCTAATCTTCATCATCCTAAAAAAGACACATTTGAGGATGAGCATCGTGTGGGAAGCAATGCTCCAGCATCTAGCGTCCAGTAGCAGTCTGCCGTATGTCCCGCCTCTCCCTCTCGTTTGATCATATGCTTTTCTGAAAGCAAATTGTCTTGTTTACTGATGGGGATAGAGAATAGGAGGTTGACGGTTCCGTACATTATATGCACATGTTTCTTTTACCTATCAAGGATGATGATATTGTGGATTATCCCACTACAATATATTCCAAGCACATCTCTGCCTTTTGGGTAAAGAGTTTTTGATAGAAAGGACACCAAGTTTCTTTTCCCTATCTGCAGTGGGATGATATTATGGATGTTTCACTCATCTACTAAAGTAACCTAGACCATTGGTCTGCCACTCATTGGGTCTGCTTGTTCATATTCAGGTGTAAGGAGCAGCAGGTGGCTGAGCCTGCATCTACACAAACGATGCAAAAACTGGATGTATTGTCCTTGGAGGATGCTACAACAATGAAGGCATCGTCCACCACTGCCGCATCCTTGCCCTCTCCTGTCAAGGCCTCGCCGCCATCGGGGCGCTGGTCCATTTGGACACGGCGTGAGTTTGATTGGGGAATCACATTTTACACCGTCAGAGATCTTAGAGGCTATTTCCGCACGTTTCCTCATGTGGGTGGACCGTTTCAGATCCCAGACGAAGCTAACAAGGCCATTGATCACTATCTCACTGACCACAGGGATTTGACAATGTGAGGTTTCTCAACTTGTGTACATGTTTTCCTTCGTTTTTCATCTCCCCGTTCTGTTTGCATGGTTGCAACAGAAATATAGGCAGGGAACACATGCGTGGCTTTAAGTTGGTTGAAAAAAGGACCAGACAAGATTAAAATTAAGCTAGTATTAAGAAAACAGAGATAGATGCCTTAAGAAAAAGACAATTGAGTACTAGCTGGCATGGAAGCAGTTATGTTCTGTTTTTGTTGATTAGTATTATTATCACTATGTGGCTATGTGCTGTATTGGAGGTAAGTTCGGAGCAGTTTAATTCCTTTTCAGCAGTTCTCCACATAAACTGATTCACTCTAAGCCTGTCTGCCTGTGTTGGTCTGATAACATTGATCGCACTGTATTCTTCCAGTTTTCAAGAGGTACAGTTAGCTAATCATATATATTACACTAAATCTGAACAGGGGCATGGGTCTTTCTGGAGTGGATAAGCTTGTACAAAAATCCCGTTACTATCCCGATGGCACAAAGAGACGCCTGAAAGCAGGACAACCAATTGACAGAACGCGCGATACGACTTTCCAATTGGTTCAAGCTCTGGTGTACAAGTACAATGACCATCACAATCTTTTTGGGGTTGGCTCTCCGTCCTCCTTGCCTCCAGCCTCACTCTGTCCTGATACCAGGATATGCATTGTGTATCATATTGTCTTGCCCATTTTTGTAACAATTAACCGCAGTCACTGATCAGATCCACGCTTCTTATTTTAGGATCTTGCATATGAAGTCAAAGATGTTTTGGATGAGCCGTCACTTTGGGAGGAAGAAAACTATAGGATATACATTCATATGAATTTCACTGCAAAGACCAAAGGATCTGATGGTTTCGACACTGGCAGTGATACTCTATTCTTTGCTGAAGTCACATATGTGAGCGGAGAGGATAAAACAGCGGTGAACTGTTGCTGCATGGTCGAACCTTTTGATAATGGTATTCTATACTCTTTATCTTAACTTATGCACTGTTGAAATACGTTCTTGTGATTTGCAGTAATTTCAACTTACATGTTAGACGGTTATGTGAATGTGTTTGTCTCTAGTAAATGATCCTTAATGTATTAGCCTGTTTGTTTCCCCTGTTTCATCTTGTCCATTATGTTTAATGAATGCATATACACGGTTTATTACCTTCAATTGTGATGATGCTGTTATTATGTGTTTGTCCCTGGTTAGTTATCTGGCTGTTAAATACGAGCTCCCCCTCTTTTAAATAAAGGTCCCTGCCTTGGTTGTGGAACTACTATGAAGCACCCCAAGGATGGTTATGCATATACCGGCGGTCACATGAATGCCACATATAGCCTACCATTTAGCAGTCGTCCTGTAGAGGCTACTTGGGTCTACGAAGAAGACGTACGTATAAGTGTTTATTTCCTTGCAAGCTAGCATTTACATTTTTATTGTTTCAATGTTCAACGCTAAGCGCACGCCTTCTGCAGTCTGATGAAGAGGTGGAAAGACTGAGAATTCTGTTCGGGGTAATGGCATATAAATTCTTGTGCAGTATTATTATCATCTATGTATCCGCCGCTTACTCATGGATTATCATTATGCCTTGCTCATGTTTTTACTTTCTGTAGGGAGCTCAAACCACTGCCGGTATACTGCCTGAGGATTAACTGTCCGAAGCAAACTTAGATTGTGGCCAATCAAGGTCCTCTTGCATTTTCTAATGACTCAACCTATGTTTTGGCATGATCAGCTCTGTTTTTTCATGTCAACCTGCCAAGTTTGAGCTTTATTGTCGCTAAGATGTTGCAGGTGGCATCGTGGTAGGGGCATGCGGTGAAGAGAAGAAGGCCACGCTGCTAGTTCAATGTTTAGTACAGTAATTTATATGGTCCAAGTAGTGTGCATGCTCTGTAGCCGCAATTAGAACCTGTTGAATAATTGTGAAGCTTTGTTGTTCTTCTGTAGTGTGCCTTTCTTTGTTGTTTGTCGTCCGTCAGAAGCCGCTCTGCATCTCTGTAATTGCCATGATTCCCTATTTTTGCTGGACGGTCTTGACGATCTATAATTTTGTAAGAACAAGTGGCCTGCCAGGTGGGACAATGTTATTCCCCGTGAGCAGCACATTGGCCTGCAGTAGTTCATATCTGTCAGGTCCATGTTGGAACGTGGAAGTCTCTTATCCTGGGAGACTAGGACTAGATAACAGGGGAGTTTCAATAGAAACCAAGTGACAGGTCCATGTTGGCTGCCGAGGAGGAACTTATAGCCTCGTCCTTGGCTTAGAAACTAGATAAATTTGGATCGTTCGGAGTGGTGGTGGACTTGTATCTACCAAGTTTTGACAAAGAGGCGCATTGGACTGACCACTGAATATAGGGTTTCAGAGTCAGATAGACAATGTCCCCACAAAGGATCGCTCATTGAGGTTCTTGTATTGCCGAAGAAGACGGAGCATCATTTGGTTGGGCTAGCGTGGCAGAAACATCAGAGTCGCTGGCCAACAGAGGGGACAACACCGAGCATAGAGTTGCAGCTCGCCGCCAAGTCTCACGTTCGGCCAGAAGCAAGTCCAAGACCTCAGCCCCAGCCACATGCTAGCATAGGGTGTTTTTGTGGTACTACTTCAATCCCACATTAACAAACTGATAATCACTGCACGATATTAAGCTGTTAAGAACAAGATTATTTTATGAAATACAGAGCAAGCAAAATGATTCCATGTGCACTTAGTACAACAAGCAGATATGATGGGGTCTACCTAGAGTATCAAATACAAGCATAGAGTACACATTAAGAATCAAACTCATACAGAAAAGTCTTTGTTCGACATGTTTGGAAAACATCGTCAGGAACATAGGAAGAATTAGATCATCTCTCAACCCCAAGCAGGTTAAGCACTTCCAGTGGGCGAAGCACGGCCATTGCCATTGTCTTCTTCGTCCCTTGGGCTCGGGCTGCGACCATTTGCAGCTGGACTGATGTCACGACCAGCTGGGCTACAGCTGTCGGCCCTCATTGGGCTCCTGCTGTTCTCCCTTGGTGCAGGGCTCCTGCTGCCATTAGGTGTGGGGCTCCGGGCCCTCCCCTTGGCAGGTGATGGGCTCCTGCGAGGGCTGCGGCTGTCACGGGGGCTCCTCACAGGGCTGAGGCTGTCTCGAGGGCTCCTCCTGGGGCTGAGACTGTCACGGGGGCTCCTCCTTGGGCTGCGACTGTCACGGGGGCTCCTGGATCGCCTTTCATCCCTCCTTGGAGAGACAGAGCGACTGTGCAAAGCAAAGTGACATACTGTCAGACAAATCATACTGGTAGGAAAAATAATGGAATCGCTACTAAGATAACACAGTTTAGCCTTACATCTAGAAAAACTCTGCACATAGTGCATGAAATTTCGACATGAACTTGTACTAACTACTGTTGCAAAATATACATGCGTCTCTAATTCAATTTTTAAAAATTCCTACATTCAGCGGGCTAGAAAAATATGTGTGAAAACAACGCCCACATAATAGCAGGAGACGAAACTAGACCTGATTTCACAGGCAGCTGGGATATGCATAACAGGAGAACAATTCATGCATACAAGAAACACCATGCTCAATACGAAAGGGGGAAAAACATGCCAGTACTGTGCTCACACTTCAGACTACACAGAACATCACAATAAGCACATACTGCCATAGGAACAGCAGAAGATAGTAGCCAAATTTCAAAGCAAATTATACCTGTAGCTCCTACTGCGGCTCCTGCTATAGCTCCTGTCACGAACCCTTCCGTGGCGAGGGGATGGAGATCTCGAGTAACTTTTTCCACGCCTGTTTCAATCAACGTAACTAAAATCAGATATGCTCTATTTATAACAGAAAAAGGAACCTCACAGGACATACTTAAGGTTCTTAGGGCTGTTCTGACAATCCCTTTCTATATGGCCACTATCTCCACAACGATAGCACCTATTTTTCCAGTCACCAGCTTTGCAGTCACGAGCCCAATGCCCATCAAGCCCACAGTTAAAGCAGCGGCCAGAACCAGGAGGAGGTCCCCGACCCATATATTCACGGTCACCACCACGGTCACGGGACCCTCCTTGGCCACGTGGAACCTACAATTTAAATGAAGATCATAATCAGAAGAGGCAAAAAACAATGTAATAACACATACATAAACATCGAAATATGAAGATTACCCCTTTAGCAAACTCAACAATCATGCGGCTTCCATCGAAGTCCCGACCATCAAGGTTGTACCTTGCATCATCAGCGTCCCTGGCATCACTGAACTCCTGCAATATGATTCAGAAAAGGAAAGGCGTGATCTCATTTGTAAATAGTACAAATGTGGATTAAAAGGGCAAACAAGGTGAGCAAGAGAAGTTACTTACAACAAATGCAAACTCGTGCTTCATATCCACATATCGCACTCTGCGGGAAATGGTTTCCAGAAACAGCAACACCATCAAGATGCAAGTAGAGAAATGTATCACCAGGCATGATTGTGGTTTCCGTTTAAAACAGGAAATAGATTTTATGAAAACAATCGCCAAAGTCAGCTAGAAACTTTGCTGACAATAGCCACCAATTCCACCAAGGGCACCCTCCCACCATGGACACCGAGGTTGGGTAAGCCCCCAAAACCTTCAACAAGATCATCCAAGTTAAAACATGAAGGGCTTTGTGGACATATTTGATTGATGCTAAAGAAAAACAGTGGGGGAGAACGATGATGAGAGAGCACAGAGTGCTGGCTTAGACATCTTTGTATGGAATGGCTTTGCCTCAGTAAATGTGTGTGTGTGACCATGTCGCTGGGTGCAAGAAATTGAGAATCGCCTCTCAGTTCCTGTTCTAGTAATACATACTTATCTGACAAACCTATGTGACTACAGGCTAATAACACATACTTTACATCAGGCCCATCTTAATCCCTTCAAAGTCTATCCACGATACAAAACACTAGTTGTACATTTGTCCAGGACCTCCTTGTCACTCAGAAGGCACAAGTAGCTCTGAGCCTCTGACAGGAAGGGATTCAGAAATAGTACCAAACATTTAGGCCCATGATGCTCACCTTCCATATCTGCCGAAGAGGTCTTCAAGGTCCCGTGTGCGTGTACGCGAGGAAAGCCGGCCCACGTACAGTCTTGTGTTGCCGCCGTAACGATCACGCTCACGTTCATCGTAGCGAGGCATTCTGCACTGTAACAACAGAGACGGAACATAATTAGAACAGAGCAAACATCCCTTCCCATCGCCACAACTTACAACCACCAAAATCATGCAAGTAAAGCAGAGCAATCTACTGATCTCCTAATTTGAGAAGCATAAAACCACCAGATACTTTTGTTACATCCCGTGACGCAAATCTAAAGCAGAGAAAACCGAGCGGTCCTAGCTGCGACGCTATTATATCCCCTTTGGATTCAACTAGCCACGGAAGCAGATCTATCAGTAACAGTTTGGATTCAGCAGCCCATGTAAGCGGATCTACCCGTACGAGGAAAAATACCACTAATAAATCGATAAAATCGCTGGTCATCGAACACTCGTACCGCGTCAAATCCCAATTAACAGGGCTACCGAACGAAATTTCCGCGGACAAATCGAGCAGGAACTCGGAGCAGACGAGAAAATAAGCGGACAAATCGGGCGAGACAGGCGAGATCGGATCGGGTTGGAGGGCGCACCTGAGAGCGAAGCTGAGGAAACCCTAGGAGCGGAGGGGACAAGACTGGAGACTGTGTCCGGACGTGACGGCGGCGAATATATATGCTCACGCCCGGTGTGTCCAGATTTGGACACGCATCGGAACACGAGGCCTGTGTAGAGAACGCGGGCTAATTATGGCCCATTGGGACGTTTAGGCCCAATGTGAACTCTTGATTAGGAAGTAGAGTAAGTATCTTTAGCCCACTAAATGACTAAACTATTAGGTTTGGAACAATTCCACCTCTAACATTTGTTTTGGTATAACTAGCCCCCTAACTTGAGGTGAATGAGGGTTCAGATAAGATAGATGACACACGACGAATGCACTTGACGCCGTTAGCTCCGACACTAACCTTGGCCGCTAGCGACCCTAGGTACCCACTGTTAGGTGACTACAACCTCTCAGATCGGTTCCTCCCCACGTTGTTAGCTAACCACAATAACCTTGCTGGATTAGGATTTGCAGCTAGATCGGAGACGGGAGAGGGCGAGCACAACAAATGCGGAAGGGACCAAAGTGTTGGTTGATCTGGCGCCAAGTCGGGTCGAGGTGATTCGGGGAGAAGATTCGGGTGCGGCGGACTAACCCTTCTAAGATGTGTCATTGGGGATGCTGACAGCACTGGTGTAGCCGGTCCCATAGAGACACGTGCCCATGGCGGAACTGATTGCGAGATGCAGCACCCACGGCTAGACCCCTCATGTTGCTTAGAGACACCAGAGAAGAGGGCAAGAAAGTCATGGTGATGCGCAAAGCAACACACTGGCTACCATGTGACAATCTGCAGCGAGGGGAACCCCGACATCACCAGTGGACGTGATGGCCATGCTCTGTCAACGGAGCAACATATGGTAACTATGAGCAGAGCGCATGATGATTCACCAAGGCCTGTTGGATCCCCTAGAAGTCTTTTTGAGGCAACGCAAGATCCTCCACTAGAGGATCTCGAAAATCTCCACATTAGAGCAATCCAAGTTGCGTCCATCGGGAACTACATAGTGCGGGGAATCCACAGCGACGAAGACCTTGCGGGGGCGCCTTACACCATAGACAAGGGGCATGTTTATGATGTTGACCCAGACTCATATTGTATTCTTGCTTGGCACTTGAACTTTGTGTATGAATGTGTTGGTTGCTTGATTTATTTTAAAGCGGGACGAAAACACATTTTGAAGGATAAGTCCGGACAAGAAACAAGAAAAATAAAAATGACATTAGAGAGAGATCCAGAGTCTTCCAGACAATATTTTCTTTGAAAACCCTGAGTGGAAGACAAAGTTAAAAACAAAAAAAAAACACATACGGAATCAGGTGCAACGCGCACGGCCGCTCTCTCGACGTACGTGCCATATCTGGATTCGGCGTTGCGCCCATTACAACCGTCAAAAATAGCAAAGAAGAATCTGACCTTTCAACCCGGCGAAGATAGCGTCGGCATCGAACCTAATCGATCATCAGCCACTAACCTGCTCGCAGCTGGAAGGTCGATCGAGGAAGAGAGAATATCGCAGAGGGGCAGTGCGTCTGTGCAGATGGTACAGATTCTGTGGCCGACGTGCGTGGTTCACGCGGGGCTCACACGTCGAAGCAGAAAGCGCGGCGGGCTCGCCGGTATAAAAGGGCACGCAGGCTCGACCGTTTTGAGCAGCACCGAGGTCGATCAAGCACGAACCAGTCGAGCCCTCCTGTACTAGTGTGTGCTTCTTCTCGTAAGTGATCAACCATGGGTGGCGGCCACGACATGCACGGCGGCCAGAACAGCGGCGTGAAGGGGTTCGTGTCCAGTCTCGTCGGCGGCGGGAAAGGCCACGGGTACGGAGGATACGGCCAGCAGGGCCACGGCGGCGGCTACGGAGGCAGCTATGGTGGAAACGGCTGCGAGCAGGGGTACGGCGGCCACGGCCAGCAGCACGGCGGGTACGGCGGCGGGCACGTGCAGCAGGGCTACGGCGGCGGACACGTGCAGCAGCACGGCCACGGGTACGGCGGACACGGCGGGCAGCAGCACGGGTACGGCGGCCACGGCCATGAGCTGTACGGATACGGCGGCGGAAGCCATGTGCAGCAAGGGTACGGCCACGCTGCCGGCGCTTACCCTCCCCACGGCGGCTACCAGGCGCACGGCGGCTACGCGCCGGCGGCATACCCCTCGCACGGTTCGCACCAGGGTGGTCACATGGGATTGTACAACACCGGCTACGGCGGCGGGCACGGGCACGGGCACGGGCACGGCCATGGCGGGAAGTACAAGGCCGGCAAGCACGGCAGGAAGTGGAAGTGATTCAAATACTGGATACCCATCGTCCTTCGCTCGCGTGCTCTAATAATCGTATGTACGTATGTGTGCGCACCCAGCTCGCGTATTATATCTCCATGCTTCCTATGTATCACGTACGCGGTACGCATACTACCTAAGTAAAATAATAAGCTACGCGCGTGATGTGCAGCTTTGCTTGACGTGATAAATGTGCAATGATCTTTGGTGGTGCCGTGAGCAGGACAGGAGTCCGAGTGCCACAAGCATTTTGAGAACCCTTAAAAGCTGTATTTTTTTGTAGGTTTTCTCTAATTAAATTGACCATATATGCATCTATAATCGCATAGAATTTCAAGTTCAAATCCAATTTACACGAAGAGAAAACGGAAAAGGATAATACAACTAGACAGGTTCCCCTGCCTAGCGTCGGTGCCGGCCTCGCCTCATGTGGGTTTAGAGCCATGGAGGCGTGGTGAATCCCGGTCCTTTTCGACGGGAGGGCTCTGTTTTTCGTCCTTCTTAAGGTTGGTTAGGGTTTATGTCCTATGTAGAAAGGTGAGGCGGTGGCGCCAAGATGCCATAAGGCTCTCCTCCCACGTAACCTCCATCCTAGTGGCGTGACGGAGGCGGAAGGAGAGAGGCTCGTGAAACGGGCCAGTTGCCGGTGCAGGCGAGGGGATATAGTGGCATTGTTAAGTAAAATACGTAGATACCCTTCATGGTTGTAGGTGTTGCTTTGCGGCCAAGGACTATAAATGATAAAAAAGTAGTAGACAGTGTCGTCATTTCCCGTCAAATTTTTTTTACCCTCCTGCAGGGATATCTCACCGTGCACGCTTGCGTTTTGGCGCCAGTATAGTTCAGGGAGCTTCTAGAAGACGTACATTGCATGCACCCTAAAAAATGAAGTATGTTGCATACTCGTGCCTTTCATTTGATACATATGTTAAACTAAAATGAGTAGATAGTTTTAAACAAAGTGTTATTACATGATCATATAACAATTTCCCAAATCTCAAAAAATATATAACAATTTCCGATCCTTTACTAATCACTCTTATATAACAAAGTGTATTTTTTGTTACTTCTTGGGATCTTTAGAGTACCGTTGATTATGATTAATAGATCAGAGAATCTTTTGACAAAACAAATATTTTTTTACCAAAAGGGTTTCAGTAATTTGAATTGCACTCTAATATTTATCTTCGAACTGATGTTGTTGAATCATGTACAGACCTATTGAAAAAGATAAATGAAAAAAAGGACCTTTGGACAAATATTGCATGTAGATGAGAGGTTCAATGGAGCAAGCGGTAACTTCTCCACCTCCCAGATGTTTGGAAACTCAAATCCTATATAACTAAATAGATCATCCCCACTAAATATTTCTCTTAACATGCAGCCTATCCACCTCAGCAACCTGCCACATCAGCAAATCAGTTATTTTCGTTTCCTTTTTTATGAAAACTATGCATTCTGTTTCGATGCAGTTCGTGCGACACATAAGGGAAGCTCATTAGTCGGCCCAGTTGGAATAGAAACAACCAGCCCAACACCGAGAATAATCTGAATCGAGGGGCAATCTCCTCCTCTTCCACTCCCACCGTCCCACGGCAGCCCCTCTCGCTTCCCCTCCCCAGAGATTCAAGTGAAAAACAGCTGCACAGGAAATTAATACACGCATACCATCTTCTCCCAACCCTTCCTATAAATTCCCCCATGCTCAATCGAGATCTCCTGCGCAACACATCGTCAAATATCCTCCCGCTCTCTTCCCAAAAGCCCAAGCTGGGTCGGTCTCATGTGTGAGTTCAGATATGCCGGTTCTTTCAATCAGTCGTGCATTGCAACTCGTTGTCGACGAATCGGCAGCTGGGATAGGAGACGGGGGTCCTCTAGCCAAGGGTGAATCGAGAGGAAGAAGTGGACGTCGTCGAGGTCGGGGTCGAGCACGGCGGATTACCCAGCTTCAGCCTCCACGGCGGTGGCGGAGCCTACGTGCTGCTGTAACTCACTATAAGGCAATAGCCGTGTTGCGGGTTACAATGAGTATGAGAGTATGCCCTAAAGGCTTCCCTGGCCCGGCTTATATAGGCGGCCGGACCTAGGGTTACAAGGAGATTACGTATTCGGCAAGTATACAGAGTCCTAGACCTAACCGGCAAGTCTGCCGCCTTCCGTCTTGGTCTTGGTGGCCTTCTGGGCTTCGGTCTTGGGCCTCCTCCTTGCCGGCATCCGCTTTCCTTAGTCGTCGGCTATCTGGGCCGCCCGGTAGGCAAAAACCTTCACCATCACTTATGTGCCACCCAGGACTAGCCGGATTAGGCCATGTTGTCGGCACCCCTAGGTGACATTATACCAACACTCGTAGTCCTTTTTTGTCGGCCCTGCTCTTGATTTGCAATGCAATCCATCTGGCCGCGACAGCGGGCCTCATGGTGTGCTGGCTGTGTAAAGTGCCAGCCAGCCCCCGCCATTCTGGAGCAGGTCGCGGATCAAGTCGACCATATTATCTTGGCGATTCGAGAGCAATAGCAGAGTCTTGAGCATAGCATCCGCCCATCAATACATTCGGACCGTGACACACCGATTCCGTGGCTTTGTACATCTATAATCTATTGATCAATTCTTATCTTTGACAAGCTGCAGCGACCGATCATTTACAGGAAGCTAGCAAAGAATCACGTGGGCACGGCAACTCGGGAAGTGCCTCTTCGTTTTCTGCTTATTGCCCTTCAGTTTCAGCGCACCATTACAAGCTTTTTATTTTTTATGGCATTTGAACTTGATTACATATTATTTGTTTGTTTTGTCTAGGTGGAGAAACAAGAAATTTGCACCTCTCATAATTTTGTATATGTTCAGGTTTGCCAGATGTTGAAAGTGACCATCAAAGGTTTGTATTTCAGATTTTGGGTCAAATTCTTATTGTGAAAATGATTGCTCTTCTCTTTTTACCTGATTGTGCAGAGAAGGAGGAACCACGACTTAAAATGCTACTATCCTAATTTTCAACATTTATTGTCAATATAATTACTAGCAGCTTCTTCGCCCGACACCGTGTTCCCTTTATACAGTTACAAAATACTACCTTCTCTTTTGCGTTGCACATAAGATGTGGCGACTAAACTGACAAACACTTCTTATGTTTAATTAGTGTTGCAGTCTTGCAGATGAGTAACCAAAGAAAAATAAATACCTTCAGTCTATAGTTTGCTTATATAACATCGTGGAGTCATATTTTGTTCATATTCTAATCTGTAGATGATCATACATAGTTTTTTCTTCCGTATATTACTTTTCTCTCCTTCAATCAATGCTTGAAGTTAATCCACAGTGATGTGTTCTTCCTTGAAATACAGACATTTTTTACCAGTGCGGTTCCATTCAAACCAAGTAGTTAAGATCGGCTGGACCTACATTTCCAATAAATCTGAATGATTTTCGTTCACTTTAAAGACACAAATTTTTGTTATGTGCAAGTGCAAACTGAAAATGGAATTTCTCTTTCTCTGTATGTACAACATACCCTCCCATTTGTTGATATCATATTTTATAGGCTATTTGATATTAAAGTGTTCCTAATTATGCTATCCTTTTGTTTGTACCACATGGAAGTATAATTACCTGGTGTATACGAAGATCATTGGGTTATTGGGTTTATCGTCGTGCGGTGCCCTCTGTAATTTATCGCACAACAGTTTCTTTTCCTATGTGCTTTATTTCATCCATGCTCAATACTAACATTTTGTATACATTACCGCCGCAACGCGCGGGGTATTATCTAGTAGAAAATGTTAGTATGTCCATTTGAGAGCTCACCCTTGGACTTGGATGCCCATGGGCTTCAGGTGTCACTGTTCATTTTCGGGTCATCCGCACACGCTCGGTTCGAACTTCATTTTGGCTGTTCACATGAGCTGGGTATCTATAAGCCTTTGATCTCGCAGGATGTGTGGTTGATTTGATCACGATCTCGCTCTTCATTATCTAAATATTAAGGTTCCATCATGAGTTCATGATCAGCACAATTCATGTTTGATGACATTGAGCATGAACCTGACAGCATTGGGTCTCCAAAAGGAAGGCCTGACATCATCACAAAAATACGAGCAAGATACGGTCCTAGGCATTACCAATAAGCTGTACCATATATTACATAAGTTCTGCTAGATAGGTTCAGGAAACATCTTAATAATACGCATGTCTTCAGCAAGAAAGTCAAGTTCATGCCTGAACCCGAGTTCAGAAACCAACAAAAAGTGCAACAAGCACACGATGCCATTTAAAGCTACTCCACCTGCATCCAAGCAAGCCACAAAACATATTTTTACGACTTCAATGGAACAGAACAAGAACAGGCGCACGATCCCGGAATACTGGTAGGCAGACGCATCAACTTCATGGTGACATTTAACCTGCATACAGTCGACCAGCTAAACTACTTCTGCTCGGAACTGTAGCCTGTATAACCAATAGAAGACAGAGTGAGCACATGAAAGTCCAGGCTGAAGGGAATGGTAACGCACTACCAATTCACGAAGGGAACTCAAGTGCAGGAGATACTGTATAGGAAATTCACTTGGGTGGTTGGACGGACATGCAGCTTGGTCTAGTTACACATATGCTTTTAACATGAAACTGATCAAAAGTTCTAACTTATCAAACAACTAAAGGGCACCAGGTTGAAGTGTCGACAAATGGACAATGTGAACCCTGATCAATAACGTGTTCATCCCCTTAGTACATATGCTAAGTTTTTATCAAGAAGTTCATTTCATCTAGTTAGTACCATGGGTACGCACCATTTTATTACCATTCAATGGGTACAAATACAGAAACTGATATTATAGAATATTACCATTCGATGGGTACGCACCTCAAGTTAATGATACTGGATGTCGATTAGTTCAGGAGAAACTCCATGGGTACACATGATCTCCCAAATTTGGTTAATAATGTCATCCTCCGCACAATATAATATTTCCACTACCTTGAGATGTTTTGATGCGCAGAAATGTTCCCTTGGTTGTAGCTTTCACATATTTCACTGTTAGATGCCAATTCCTGTCGTAAAAAAAAAACATTTTACAGGGATGGATCAGCAATGGGATGTAAACTTCTAAGGCAAAAACTATCATATCTCAAAAGAGTACTTTACCTCAGCACACATTGGTTAAAGCCTAAGCCTCTCTAGGTTTGGTGAGTGCTGAAGAAAGTAAACTAGTCCAGTGAAATTACCAGCCACACACCATTCATCGAGCAATAATGTTTTTAACTTGCTGAACACAAAACATTCTTCCAAGCCCTTTAGGAAATTCTGGACACAATGCAGAGAATCAAAAGAACAATTAGAGTTATAACCTCAAAAGTACTTGATTTTGCATATGAGAGATGACTCAAAAGTACTTGATTTAATAATACTCAAATGAATACAAGCTTTCTAGATTTTTTCATTTCTCAAATAATCCGTTGTGATAATTATTTGCATCTTCTTGATGCATTAATAAAATTGCCCTTTTCCAGAAATAAATACTAATCAATTGTGAGCAGAAGCAGAAACAGAGGCTTACACCGCGTACAAGATCCCACAAGTTCTCGGTTTACTCGGAAAAAAATAGCAAAATAGTGGGGTGCCATGGTGGGTAGTGGTGCATAGGGTGCCTACCGTTGGATACAATATAGGGAGCACATGATGGCACATGATGGTGTCCAATGCAAACGGTAGATTGTGACGCCGTCACAACGAGAGCACGAAAATCATCTGCATGTAGCTCATTCTCTCTCCTAGCCATCTCCACTAAACATTTTCACATCCCATGGAGTGAATTGTTGCATGTAACTCATTCTCTCTCCTAGCCATCTCCACTAAACATTTTCACGTCCCATGGAGTGAATTGTTGCATGTAGCTCATTCTCTCTCCTAGCCATCTCCACTAAACATTTTCACATCCCATGGAGTAAATTGTTGCATGTAGCTCATTCTCTCTCCTAGCCATCTCCACTAAACATTTTCACGTCCCATGGAGTGAATTGTTGCATGTAGCTCATTCTCTCTCCTAGCCATCTCCACTAAACATTTTCACATCCTATGGAGTGAATTGTTGCATATAGCTCATTCTCTCTTCTAGCCATCACCACTAAACATTTTCCCGCGTTAAGACTCTTCCTTACTTTCCACCCATACATAGAATTGTTGTGTGAACATGGTACTTGGGGACCGCAACCATCCATCACCATTGTGAAATCCCTCCATGGGATCCATCCACCACCATTGTGAAATTCCTCTATGGAAACCATCCACCACCATTGAGGAATTCCTCTAGGCAAATGTCTAAAGGACATGGCCACATGCACAGAGAGATGAGTAGAAAAATGACCACCTTTTGAGTCCACGTCCATTCGGAAATGTCTAATGGATGTGGTGGGAGCACATGCAATATAACAAACAAGTAGACGGAGGCTGCCGCCGTTGCATGCATAGACAATTTTCTCTAACCATGGATTCATCAAGGGATTACATGCTTGCTTTATCCAACGGTGGGCACCCTATGCACCACTACCCCCATGGCACCGAATCCGCATTGAATAAAAATATATCAGGCAAGAGCACCTACCATAAAAAGTGTTGCACAATCTAACATGGAGGATAAGTTATCCCAACCTTGGTTCTCAATAGTAGTATCAACTACAATGATAGAGCATAAATGCACAATAGACAGCCATTTTTACAAACTAAATGATGATTATATAGTGTGAATTCGTGACAAGCATGCAATGGACATAAGGAACCTTTTTATATCAATTGACTGATTGATACAAGCATGCAATGGCGGACAGCAGCAATCGACAAAAGGAGCTAGCAAAAGAGAGAGATACCATAGGGCTTCTGGTAACGAGCTTCAACTCCGTAGCGCCCGCTAAACCTTGAAGAGTAACACAATCGTCCCTGACATCAGCTTCATAATAGCTCTCCTCAGACGACTCATCAGAACTACCGTAGCAAACCCCACATCCACACTCATCTTTATCCCCGGCTATGATAAATGCCGTTACCAAGGATGGTAGGCTCTCAAGAACCAGCGCCCAATTCGAACAGTTGGTTAGTTCCAAGTCAACCAGCCCCATAGCAGAAATAGAAGTACAATAAGTACGGGTAAGATGATGTGAATCTGCTATTTCCAGACGTCGCAATGATTTGGAGAAGATACCGACAAGGTCGAGCACACAATCCTTAATTTCCAACACCTCGAGCCCATGACAGCTCGAAAGATCCACATAGCTGCCCTCAAACTTCACATAAGATAGCTGTAATCTAGTCATGTGCTCCGAGATGAGAGTCTCGTTGGACAGAGGCAACAACACTCCGTAAGATGCCTGGAGTCGAATCACCCTCGCTTTGCACAACACAGCCTGCCGAACCCACTGCTCAATGTAAAGGTATCCCTCGTGGTCGGTCGTAGCGACGGCAAGTGATGCATGCAGAGGAGCCGTTCTGTCACGGTAGTGGAGCAGGCTATTGACGAACCAGTTCGAGTCGTGGGCGCACATCCAGTGAGAAGTATCCACGCGTATGCGAGGGCACGGACTTCCAGAGCGCGCGCCAGCGGGTGGCGACCCCGCACGTCCGCAACAGCTGGAGCACGTCGTCCGGGAGGGCGCCGATGCGGTCCTCGTCGCCCGCCACGCCACGGCCGCCTTCTTGCCTCCGCCGTCCCCGAGCCTCGCAGCCATTCCGTCGAACAGCCTGCGGGGGTTGACGAGATTGGAATGAGACAGAGCACACAGGAAGGAAAAGGTGTTGAATAGTCCAAATCCAAGATTCTTTCTCCTTACCTCGAGTAGCCGCCGGCAGAAGGCGTGAGCTCGCCTCACCGTCGCCGGTGCTCGCCTCTCCGAGCACGAAGGAAGTCCTATCTCTGACCCCTGACGGCTCTCGCCGCGTTCGTCGGTGTATGAGAGAGAAGTGAGACGAGCTTATCAGCGCAGCCACCGCATTTACCACCTCACCGAGCAATGTCAAATCAACTACTGTACCCAAGTAATGGGGAAAGTGAAATTGGACAAGACAACACAACACCAGCCAGTTTTTCGTAAAGATAGGGAAGTGTTTTCTTTTTTCTTTTTTCGTAAAGAACCTACAAGCTAGACTAGGAACTTGCAGATGCACGGCAACATAAATTGCAACCTCGGCAATGCTACTGTGAATCAGCACACAGCCAAAGAAAATTGCAACCACGGCAATTCTTGCAGGCCAAAATGATGGAGACCAAGAAATAAACTAGATACGAAAGAGGGAGAGTGGAAGAAAACGTGACCCTTTTACCTGAGGTGGTCGTCGGCGTCGGGAAGGACAGCCGCAGAAGCGCTTGTAGCTTCACCGGAGAAGGTCGCGGCCACCTGTGCGGTTCAAGGTCATCTTTTCTTTCAACATCAGGGAGATGGCGGAGGCGCGGAGCCGATGAGGACTGAGGGGATGGCGGATGCGCGGAGCCGCTGAGGACTGAGGGGATGGACGGGCGGGCGGGCGAGTCGTCGGCGTTCGAGCCGCTGAGGAGATGGACGGGCGGGCGGCTCGTCGGCGTTCCTGAGGCAGACGCTCTCCGGGGAAACCTTTGGTTCGATTGGGCCAGTTGACAAGCCAGACGATTCGGGTCCAGAAGAGTCTGAGGCCTTTTGGATATACAAAACCCAGTGCTGCTGATCCATAAGAACGCAATCCATAGCCCATCCGGCCCACCCATTCAGGTGCAGCGGCAAAGCGCCAAAACCCTGGCGGAGTTGATGCCTTGATCGACCGCCCTCCTGATCTCCGATTGCCGGCAGGCGCCGCCGACGGCCGACGTGACCACGGCGGCAACTCTGTGAGCGATTTCCTCCCGTCCACCTTTCTTCTCCTTGCCTTTTTTGCTTTTCGAATTAAGCATCGTACGTACTCGACCGCCATGGTTAACTAAGATCTACCCTAACCGCCTCTCCTCTGTGTGATCGTCGCCGCTCTGGATCCGTATCATCTCCGCGTAAGAATTCAGGTGGTTCATCCCAAGCTCCTATTGGTCTAGTCATCAGTAATTAGGTAGTGGCCATATATGATTACCTAATTAGTACTAGCACTACGGGAAAGCCACACTACGCCGACGGCCTTATTATACGCCGACGGCCAAATGTCGGGGCCGTCGGCGTACATCACGGCTAGGGCAGACGACGAGCAAGCCGTCGGCGTACGAAGCGCCGTCGGCGTAGACATACGTGCCCGACGGCTGCCGTCGGCGTTCTTTCTCCCGTCGGCGTACAAACGGCGGCATAACGGGACCGTCCAGCATCGTTGATACGCCGACGGTCGTCGGCGTACACGCGTTATTATACACCGACGGCTGCCGTCGGCGTTTAGTTGTTTTTTTTATTTATTTCCGTATATAATATTCATTTCTTTATTTCTCTATATAATATTTAATGTAGTTGTAATTTATATATATATTGGACCTATAATTGCCCTCCCAATTTCAGTATCCCACCCACGTAAAATAACGGTTTGAGTTTTCCGGAACCCAACCCAACAACATATACATGTAAAACAAATAAAAACTTTTCCTGGCTCACTAGAGAGAAAGTGAAGCCGGTGATGTCGGTCACACGTAGGAGTAGATTCTTGCACATTTACAACACACAACACACTTGTATACATATGGTATGTCACAACCTAGGTTTGGGTGGGGTTCCGACGCTCCGAGGCCCCGCTTCGGTGAAACCCTGAATCCGCTGGAAAAACCCTAACGTTTCCGTCTACCCCCATAGACGTGCGTCGAAAGGGGGTAGCCCAGTGGACTTTTTTGCTTGGTTGTGTTATGTTAGGCCATAGGAACATGAGAAACCAAAGTCTACCCCAAATCGACACACGATTCCATCCGGTTCGTCCGAAAGGGGAGTTTTCACCTTTAAGTGCAGAAACTCACTAGAGAGAAAGTGAAGCCGGTGATGTCGGTCACACGTAGGAGTAGATTCTTGCACATTTACAACACACAACTCACTTGTATACATATGGTATGTCACAACCTAGGTTTGGGTGGGGTTCCGACGCTCCGGGGCCCCGCTTCGGTGAAACCCTGAATCCGCTGGAAAAACCCTAACGTTTCCGTCTACCCCCATAGACGTGCGTCGAAAGGGGGTAGCCCAGTGGAATTTTTTGCTTGGTTGTGTTATGTTAGGCCATAGGAACATGAGAAACCAAAGTCTACCCCAAATCGACACACGATTCCATCCGGTTCGCCCGAAAGGGGAGTTTTCACCTCTAAGTGCAGAAACTCACTAGAGAGAAAGTGAAGCCGGTGATGTCGGTCACACGTAGGAGTAGATTCTTGCACATTTACAACACACAACTCACTTGTATACATATGGTATGTCACAACCTAGGTTTGGGTGGGGTTCCGACGCTCCGGGGCCCCGCTTCGGTGAAACCCTGAATCCGCTGGAAAAACCCTAACGTTTCCATCTACCCCCATAGACGTGCGTCGAAAGGGGGTAGCCCAGTGGACTTTTTTGCTTGGTTGTGTTATGTTAGGCCATAGGAACATGAGAAACCAAAGTCTACCCCAAATCGACACACGATTCCATCCGGTTCGCCCGAAAGGGGAGTTTTCACCTCTAAGTGCAGAAACTCACTAGAGAGAAAGTGAAGCCGGTGATGTCGGTCACACCTAGGAGTAGATTCTTGCACATTTACAACACACAACACACTTGTATACATTGCACGTTTTGTTCTATCTTAGTTGCTACTACTCTGTTTCGATTAATTTTAATAAATTGCAAGGGACATAAATAAAAAATGGTCAACTCATACGCCGACGGCATTGCCGTCGGCGTATAGGTTGCCCTAATAATTAGTACAAGCACCTGGTCGGAGCGGAGACAAACAAAAAAAAACGTCTCCCACGCCGTGCGCCTCCTCCTCCCCCATCCCGTGCGCCTCCTCCTCCCCGACCTCGATCCGCCGCCGCCGCCTCCTCCCCCATCCCGTGCGCCTCCTCCCCGCCCTCGATCCGCCGCCGCCGCAGCCTCCCGCTTCGGCCGCCGCCGCCACGCGGGCCACCTCCCGCTTCGGCCGCCGCCGCCACGCGGGCCACCTCCCGCTTCGGCCGTCGCCGCCACGCGGGCCACCTCCCGCCTCGACGCACTCCCCACGCCGGCCACCTCCCGCCTCGGCCGCTCCTCCCCGACCCGGCCGCCTCCTCCCCCATCCCGTGCGCCTCCTCCTCCCCCATCCCGTGCGCCTCCTCCTCCCCGACCTCGATCCGCCGCCGCCGCCTCCTCCCCCATCCCGTGCGCCTCCTCCCCGCCCTCGATCCGCCGCCGCCGCAGCCTCCCGCTTCGGCTGCCGCCGCCACGCGGGCCACCTCCCCCGCCCCGAGGTACATTTTTGTGTTGTTTTTGTACATTTTTGTGTTGTTTTTGTAGTGTAGGAAATTTAGTGTTAGAAATTTAGTCGACCAAGTGTTAGTAGAAATTTTGCTAAGGTGGTAGAGTATAAATTAGGTGTGTAGTTTAGGTACATTTTTGTGTTGTTTTTGTAGTGTAGGAAATTTAGTGGTAGGAAATTTAGTGTTAGAAATTTAGTGTTAGGAAATTTAGTGTTAGAAATTTATTAGAAATGTTATTAGAAAAATTTGCTAAGTCAATTTGGAATGATCGTCGTATAAAAATTTAGTGTAGGTGATTTGCTGTTTTTTATGAGTCGAAAGAAATAATGTTGTCTTCTTGGCTATTCTTAATGCAAGCCGATGATTAGAATAGTCCATTATGCTTGCAAGAAGACTGTCTACAGAACCAAGGGTAAATGCAAGAACAATGCATTTATTTCTACTTCGTTCTTGTAGGCACTCTTTTTGCTAACTAATGGCTTTGACATATGAGGCTTCAGATGTAAAACCACGTTCCCTATGCATAGTCATCTCCATAATATCTTCGTTATTTGGACTAAAAAAAGTCCCTTTGCTTGCAGGATTCCTACTCTAGTGGCAGCAGAGCTTGAGTGCAGGTATAAAAATGCTTGAAATAGATTTCACATATATTCATTTCATATATGACTAACCCCTGTATCAAATGCTTTTACTTAACTAAGTATCATGTCGGAGCCGGAGCGAAAGTTTCGTGGTGTTCACCGGAGACACACGAAGATCCCGACTTGGGCAGCTCAGATCACAGTGGATCACAGGAAGATCCAGCTTGGTACTTTCAGGTGCCCGTGGCAGGCGGCCCGCGCCTACGACTGCGCGGCGGTCCAGCACTTTGGGGCGAGAGCGATCCTCAACTTTGAGGATGAGCGGAGGGTGGCGCATATGTTAGCGCCAGATGGCATGAGGATCGCGACGAAGGCCGAGGAGAGGGAGCACCGGCAGGCAGAGAGGCTGCTGAGGGCGCGCCACCAGCGCGAGGAGGATGACCCCTTGGTCAAGGATCTCCTCCTTGATCCCCAGGTGATGGCGGTCCAGTACCAGGTCTTCAGCGAGAGCCGGCAGCAGCGCGGGCAGGGCGAGGCCGGCCCCTCCGGCACGCAGCAGCAGGGCGAGGACTCTAGCAGCAGCCTGTCCTCTTGTTGGGCCCGCTTGGACGACGTCACTGACACCGGCGCGAGTCGAGTTTAGGATGTCTATCATCCTACCTGTCGTACTACTAGACTTATCTTGCTACCTGTTGTACTGCTAGACTTATCATACATGCTACCTATGTATTATTGTGCTACTTGTCTATATGTGCTATGTTTAGCTGATATGGTTACATCGTTCTATGGTTTATTCTGTTTTATGTTTAATTATTAGGTAAAATGGAGGGATATTTGCTTATATATTTCGATTGTTTGTACTTTTTAGATGACGTAGCTTCCCGCCAGCCAGCACCGTCGGTCCCGCGCGTCGTCGCGGCTTCTCCTGCTGAGGAGGGGCTGCCTCGGTGCCCTTTGTTTTGTCGCCCTCTTCCGGAGCACGTCCTCGACCTTCTCCGGCCACCGATCACGCTTCGAGGGTATAAATCTTTCGCCTCTCTTGCTGCATAGGTTTATTTTGGTCTAGATCACCAAGTCAGTCGCGTAACCCGAGTCAGATCCCATCCGGAAGGGTTACAAATTTATAAATATGCAGGATTGTCCATCTTTGCATATTTATAACCGTAACACTTCCGGGTTGTCCTGTTGGACAGTCCGAGTACGTGTAGATCGGGTCGTGTTCCACGTTCTACCCCTTCCTGAGACGGAATTTCGGCAGCACCTCCCTGTTGTTCTTCGGATGCACACCCTCTCGGCTTGACAAGCTCGAGACGTGTATTCTGAAGAACAGCGGGGAGGTGCTGCCGAAATTCCGTCTCGGGTCGGGGTAGAACATGGGACACGACTCGATCTACACGTACTCGGGCGGGATAGGCCCCTACCTATTAGAAGTGTATGTGAACCCTTGCATGTTGTAAAAGATAAAATTTGGCCGTAATAAAATGGTGACATTGCATGCAAGAAAATAAAAATATGATGCATTTAATTTCATGTTATTATTATTTGGCTCACAGTAAAGCAGCAGAGGATGGCAGATAATGGGTGGATGTACAGTGGCCGAACTAGTTTGGTTGACAAAACAGATGAGTGGGTATGGAAGACGCATTTGTTAGTGAAGGAGTTAGCGCGTAAGGGTTTAGAGTCAGGCGCTCGTGGACAGTGCCCTTGCCCTCGTTGCAAGTTTCGTACACGTCAGGGAAAGGATGATATGATTAAACACCTCTTCTCTCGTGGGTATATGCCGAACTTCGTGACGACAGTCAACTTTGATGAGTACGAGCGCGAGAGTGGCAGGGTGATGCGGCAGCGGATCAATGGCAATGAAGATGATGGGATTAGAAACTGGCTAGATGATCTCCGTGCTGGCGACATGCCAGATTCGCCACCATCACAGGAGGAACCGGAGGAACCTCCAGAACCGGAGGAACCGCGTGAACCGGAGAACCGCGTCAACCAGAGGACCCAGAGCCAACCGCGAAGGCCTTCTTTGCTATGATGGCCTCGTCTCAGAGGCCTCTGTACGAGGGTGCAAATGTTTCTCAGCTCGATGCCATCTCGCAAGCACTAGCCAACAAGCTCCAGTATGGCAGCACCCGTTCATGCTTTGAAGCGCATCTGCAAACAACTGGTAACCTGTTGCCTGAAGGGCATTGTCTGCCTCAAAGCATGTACGAAACGAAGAAAATCCTGCGAGATCTCAGCATGGATTATCAGAAGATAGATTGTTGTCCAAAAGGATGCCTTTTGTTTTGGAAACAGTTTGCCAATGACAAGTACTGTATCTTGTGTAAGGCCTCTAGGTATCATGTGGTAAAAGGACCCGATGGTACGAAGACGCAGTCAAATGTCGCCATTAAGATTCTTCGTTACCTCCCATTCATACAAAGAATCAAGCGGCTTTACATGAACAAAGAGTCTGCCACACAGATGCAATGGCACAAAACGGGGAAGAGATACAAGGATGAGCACGACCGGGAATTGATGGGACATCCATCTGATGGTACGGCATGGAAGAACTTTGATGCGAACCACCCCGATGAGGCAGCAGATGCTCGAAACGTGAGAATCGCGATAGCAACCGATGGATTCAATCCATATGGTTTGTCGACTACCGCGTACAGCTGCTGGCCCGTGTTTGTTATTCCGCTCAATCTCCCTCCTGGAGCCCTAATGCAAAAGAAGACCATGTTCCTCTCGCTGATCATTCCAGGTCCTGAATATCCGGGGAAGAATTTAAGTATGTACATGCAGCCAATTGTGGATGATCTGAACCACTCTTGGCACCACGGGACGTTGACATATGATCGTGCATCGAAGACAAACTTCTTGATGAAAGTTTGGTATCACAATTCCATGCATGACATGCCCGGGTACGCCCTATTCTGCGGATGGTGTACAGCTGGTAAGTGGCCATGCCCAGTGTGCAGGAACCGACTTGAGTTCATGTGGCTAACGGCGGGACGGAAGTATTCCGCGTTTGACACACATCGAAAGTTCCTCAAAAGAGGGCATCCGTTTAGAGAAGACAAAAAGAACTTCAAGAAGGGCAGAGTTGAGCGTGAAGAAAAAGCGATACCAACTTTCGATGGTGCAGCTGTTGACGCCGAGCTAAGTGCTCTCGTGCCTGCTGGGAGAAAAGGCCCACGATATGTGGGATATGGTGTGTCGCACAACTGGACTCACGTGGCAGGCTTGACGCAACTCGAATATTACAAGGACCTCGAACTTCCCCATAGCATCGATGTGATGCACACCGAAAAGAATGTTGGAGAGTCCCTCTTTCACACAATCCTGAACATTACCCCGAAGTCGAAGGATAATGTTAAGGCTAGAGTTGATGTTAAGAAGCTCTGTGATAGGGAGAGAATGCACATGAAGCCTCCTGAAGGCCGTCAAAAGAACTGGTTCAAGCCGCATGCTGACTTCTGCCTTAATAGTATGCAAAGGTCTGAGGCATTCCATTGGCTCAAATTCGTCGTGATGTTCCCTGATGGCTATTGTTCGAATATAAGTAAGGGAGTCAATATACAATCGGCAAAAGTCACCGGGCTCAAGAGTCACGACTATCATATATGGATTGAGCGGCTGCTACCGGTGATGGTTCGAGGGTATCTCCCCGACCGTGTCTGGCGAGTGCTCGCGGAGTTGAGCCATTTCTTCCGCACGCTCTGTGCTAAGCAAGTATGTCCCCTGATTATTCAGAAGCTGCATGAACTAGTGCCGGAGTTGCTGTGCAACTTAGAGACGATATTTCCGCCAGGCTTCTTTACTCCGATGGCACATCTTGTTGTGCATCTTGCGAATGAGGTACTCTTGGGTGGACCGGTGCAGTTTCGTTGGCAGTTTTGTATTGAGAGAGAGTTTAAGTATATTCGAACCAAATGTGGAAACAAAAATAAGATTGAGTCATCCATAGCCGAGGCAACTATCCTTCAGGAGATGGCAGACGCCAGGCTAACGTACTACCCCGATGATGTTCCCACTATGCATAACCAGGCCTCTCGGTACAATGTCGACGAGCCCAAGCGAGACCCCAAGCTCGTCCTCTTCCAGTGTCCCGGTGGCAAGAGCGGTGGCCCAACAAGGTATAACTTGACCAATGATGAGCTGGAGTGCATAATGCTCTATGTGCTTATGAACATGAAGGAAGTGACCCACGACGAGCAGGGAGAAGAGGGCAGTTTCCTTAGGTAAAATGGGGAACAAATTACTTTGCAACTACTATCATGATTTCGTTCTAATACGTATTTTCTCCTTTTAGTCAATTCACGGATGAAATGTGGTCGGGAACATCAGATGGACCCAATGAAGCCGCGTTGGACACTCTTTTGAAAGAGCCTGCCCCCGGAAAGAAAAAATTCACGGTTTGGTTCAGGGAAAAGGTAATTTCAAACCTGTCCCTTCTACCTTGCAATTCGTGTCTTATCCCTCTTACTAATGCACAAAACAATTTGTACTTGTAGGGAGCTGATGCCAACGTTGTGATGTCAGATGAGTTGAGATGTGTCTCCCAAGGTTGTAACCGTAGAGTCGAGAAGTATGAGAAGTATGATGTGAATGGGTACCGCTTCCATACAGAGCATCACCAGAACAGTCGGCCTAATGCAAAGACTATAAATACCGGGGTCTTCACCAAAGGAGCCGGTAATTATGATTACTACGGAAGGTTACAGAACGTATATGAGCTGACGTTCAATAACACGAACATATCACTCAAGCTTGTTGTGTTCAAATGCCACTGGTTCGACCCTGAGCATGGAACCAAAAGTACCCCTTCCATTGGGTTAGTTGAAGTTAAGCCTTCAACCACCTACAATGGATCCGATGTCTTTGTTGTGGCTCACCAAGCCTTTCAAGTTTATTATTTGCCCTACCCATGCAAGAAAGAGGGACTCATTGGTTGGGAAGTCGTGTTCCATGTATCGCCACGTGGTAAGCTACCCATGCCCTCCGAAGACGATTACAACAACATTGACCCTAAAACATACGAGGGGATTTTCTATCAAGAGGAACAAACCTTTGGGGACTTTGGCATACAAGGTCTTGAGGACCGCGAGGACAATGCACAAACAGGTGGTGACGTAGTGGTGAATCTAAAGGATATAGATATGCTCAACAAGTTACAGAGTGATAGTGATGACGATGATGAGCCTCCACCGTGCGAGGAGGTTCCAATATACAACACTCGTGATAGTGATGTTGATAGTGATGTTGATAGTGATGATGACAACCCAGGACTTAACTATGAGAGTGATGATTAGGGGTGAGGGTCTTTTATGTCCTTTTGCGTACTATTTACTTTTCAACATGCTTCTTCTTAATTGCATTACGTCTTTATTCTTATTTACTACATTTTTCAACATGCTTAAAAGTTTATCCTTTCTCAATGCAGGTGATTGACCAAGATGAGCCAAGGCAAGGAATCATCGGCCTCGGGCTCTCGGGAGGTGTAGGATGTGTTCGGGTGTAGCGTGTGTGAATTCGAACTTGTTTGGAGTTTGTATGAATGCTTGGATGAATTTGAATCATGTTTGTGTCATTTGGATATGTATGTGGTGTTTTATTTGATGTTTCTGTGATGTTTTATAATTTGTGCAATTTTAATTGTATTTAAAATGCGCCAGAAACCAGCAGCAAAAAGTTTCAGAAACTGAAAATATGGTCAAGTCTACGCCGACGGCATTGCGGGGACGCACAGGATGGCGCCACGTCGACGCTGGAGGACCATATGGTCATCCTTACGCCGACGGCATTGCCGTCGGCGTACGACTCCTCCCAGACGCACCGGATCAGCACACGTGGCAGCCTAGGCCGACGGCACTGCCGTCGGCGTATAGGTGGAGCAGACGGAGACGTTCGACGTCCGTTTTGTGGGTCCCACTTCAGATACGCCGACGGCGACAGATACGCCGACGGCATTGGTCATACGCCGACAGCGTCCTACGCCGACGACGCTACGCCGACGGCGCCGTCGGCGTAGGTCTACGCCGACGGCGATCGTTGCTACGCCGACGGCGGCCCGCCGTCGGCGTTTTGACAGTTTCCCGTAGTGTAGTAGTCAAGCGGGCAAGCCCGATTAGATGTGGTTTGTGCACGGGATACTCTCTATAGCCCCCTTTGTGCTTCAGTTCAGCTATAGTTGGTTAGATCAATTTATTTTCAGAGAAGTAACCAATTTCTTACGCCAATTTCTTCAGTCTCAAATCTCTCCTAGTGCTGATAATTTTTAAACAAAGAGTTTTAGATCATTTATATTCATATACCATTATTATTGGCTTATTGGCAAACATATGCGGATATGCTATTTCGGTCTAGACTACGTCATCACACGCACATAAATTTCCAGGTTCTTGAAACGGGGCAAAAGCTTTGCCTTTTATATTGATATAGGAGAAACAAACACAGCGCGGCCTAGGCCAAATTAAAAACTAGTACAACAAGGTGCAGGAAAAAACAATCAACCAACACCGTCTAGTCTGTCCGCTAAGAAGATCGTCATATCATCGGTGTCAGACGCCTCTATGCAACTATCTCGGCGAGAGCTTTATCACCAGCCAGAACCCAGTTCTTGCCCTCATCTTTGATCTTCTGGATGAGAGTCGACGGCATCGAGAAGGTGTTGTTGAAAACACGCGCGTTTCTTTCCTTCCAAATTTCCCAAGTGATGAGCGTAATTGCAGATTTGAGCCCTTTGGGGTGCGCAGTGGGGGACTTGGAGACCGCCCGCCAATAGTCGAGGACAGTATGGCGGCCTATGCCCATGTCCTGCACCAGGGAGGGGCAGGAGAGCCAGGAGGCAGCATCCTGCCAAATATGCCTTGAGAATCCTGCCAAATTTCCAGGTTCCGCCCATGGATCTAGGTCTAAAGATATGCTAATCATTTAATGGTTGATATTTTCATGATTAATACTCAACTCTCATGTCCAAGATATGAACATGATAAACTTAAATAAGTTTCCCAAATTTGTTACATAACTTTTAATTTTCAACTAGCATAGTGATTTGCAACTGCTAGATTCACTGCATATACTGACATACGTGGTATATATATTTGTTATACGGTGTAACTCGCACTTGATCGGCATTGATATATCATTTGAAGTACATAAGAAATTATAACTGAAAACAACATAATGAAAAAGAACACCATGAAGTTTCGCACTCTATCGTTGGTCATCTAAAACTTGAAATCTACTTGACCTTATCTTACTCGTGGCAGGTAGCAGGAACCAGACACTTCACAAGAAACCGAGGGAAATAATTAGTAGCATGGCCACCAGCAATGAGCTATCGATAAAGCTCTTGATCGACACCAAGGCACAGAAGGTGTACTTCGCCGAGGCTGGCAAGGACGTCGTGGAGTTCCTCTCCAGCCTTCTCTCCCTGCCGCTGGGAACCGTCACCGACCTGCTCACCAAGGAGCACATGGTGGGAAGCCTCGGCAACGTGCTCGGCAGCATGGAGAAGCTAGTCGCGAACTACAAGAGCAAGTCGCCGCAGCTGAGCACCGCAGTCGGCCCTGCCACTCTCTCCCTCCTGCAGCAGCTGCTGGGCACGCAGCAGCTCAGCAACGGCAACAGCGGCAACAACGACATCGGGAGCATCAGCAAGCTAGTCCTCTACACGTGCAATGGTAAAAATCAGAAGTGCACGGTACCTGGCGGTACCTGCGCTAATTTTCTCTCGGCGGCAAGGGGCAGCGCCTGCCCCGGCTGCTCGTGTTCGATGAACAAGGCTACGGGACAGATGCTTGTCAATGCCGAGGGGTCCAAGTACACTGTCGGGGACGACCTCTCGGTAACTCCGGCATCCAACGAGGTGTCCGGCGCCGTCACCCTGCTCGTGCGGTACGGCGTCAAGGATCTCGAGGAGAAGATGGTCAAGATCAGGAAGGAAGAGGTACGCGGATATGGATATCCGATTCTTTGTTTTGATTAACTGGCGAGGGCCGGCTGGTGATTTTGTTGTTGTGTGTGCTGGAAATAGGCGCTTGGGATACTGTCTGCTTCTCTCAAGTCCAAGACGGTGCTGACAGATGTGTTCCTGCGGAAGATGTATGCTGGCTGCAAGAGGAAAGCTACTGAGGAGTTTAGCAGCGACGAGGATTCATATGACCCGGATGAGGGCTACTGAGGAAGCCTATATAGCCCAGTAGGCTTTTCGCCCTGATCGTTTGCCTACGTTTTTCTGCTGCGATGTTATTTTCCACACGACTATCCACTGAATTTCGATGTTATTCTGCACTACTGAATTCTGCCTTGTGATCGATTGCCTATGTTTGTCGATAAAACTCCATATTTTATTCACGTGTGGTTCTTCCCATGGCCCCATTGTGCAGTCGTGATCAGCTAGGTATAGAACCATGAGCATTTGTGGTTGCTGCGAAATACCGTGATGTTGGTATTTGGATATATCTGATGATTGTTGCATAGAGTTCTACTTGGCATGTTAACATAATTTTTGGTGATTCTTATGACGAAACAATAACACACTTGTTATTTGAATTATTCTCGTAAAATCAGCCAAAATTCATTTAAATGTGCGAAAGTAGTGAGTTAGAAAATTCAAACTATCTGAGCATTGGCCATCCAATATGACCCACTTTGTATGTAATTAAAGAGATGTCATTTTGCTACGTCTTGATCATAACCAGTTTGGAGGCTCCGACGTGCTCGGGTTGAAGGAGGTAATATCGGTTGCGTGTTGGTACCTCTGGTGGATCCGTCGGAGGCGCACATGAGATGAGCAAGTCCCTCCAATGTTTCGGTGCAAGATGTCCATCTTAGGTATTGCTGCTAATGCCAAAGCAGCCTCTGGCCCGTGCTCTCGACTCGCCACGAGACAGGAGAGGTGGAGTAAACCAGAACCAAGGCAAATTAAAATAAAACGTCGATGCTTCTTTTGTTGCTGTCTTAAATGCAGGGTCTACTAGGGTGGTCGCTCGCGACTATGAAGGTAACTTTGTGGCGGCCTCGACAAACTATGTTCCTCATGTTTCATCAGTGGAGCTAGCTGAAGCATATGCAATGAGAGATGGTCTGGAGATGGCGGTCAGACTTGGGTGCAACAATGTGTTGGCCGAGTCAGATTCATTGCAAGTTATACAAGCCTGCACGGGAGAACAATCATGGTGGAGCTCATCTGCTGCTGTTTATGCGGATTGTGTGGATTTGGCTACGAATATAGGGTTTGTTAAGTTTGTTCATTGCCCTGGAAATGCCAACAAGGTTGCTCACGAACTAGCTAAGGATAGTTTTATGAATAGGAATTCATGTAGGTGGGTTACTGATGCCCCCAAGTTTATTGTAAGCAACCTGATAAACGATGTAACTGTGCTTGATGGTTAGAGGCGGCAAGTTTCAAACGCACTCTTTTCCTAAGCAGTGTACCGAAAGGGACTGGCAAGGTTTTAATGAGGCGGCTTGCTGACTTAATATATGTGGAAAAGTTTCAAAAAAAAGAGATGTCATTTTGCTCTACACTTACTTAATTTAAGAAAGGGAAGAAACACTTTTTTATACAAAACAATTGAAGACTTATTGTAGTAATAATCCTGGCATGGCAACATACACCTCTAATTCAAATATGAGCACATTATAATAACTATGACCACGATCATAATCTTTTGATTTGAAAGAGATGAATATTGATACATGATGGTGCATTTGGTAGCCTGCCGATTGCCAGACCATGACTGCCACCTGCAAAGTCGCAGCTTGCTTGTAGAACCTACACGTTGTGTCCCGTCGGCTGCAAAGGCACCTCCAGAGCAAGCCGCTAGACACGATCATATCAGCTGTTTCTAGCGAGCGCGCAAGGTTGGTTTGCATCCAGTGACGCAATCTGAATGAGGAGTGTGATCCACATGGCATAGATGAGCCCGCAAGTATCTCTCAATCTACTTAATCTTACTTTACCTCCTCCCTTCTAATAAATGCAATAGGCAATAGTGTCTCGTTTAAAATAAGATCTACATGCAAAATATGCTTACTGATGGTGTGACTCTAATAAATTTAAGGAAAGGAGTTTTCCCTAAAAGAACAATAAAAAATAAAAAAACTTGAGTGATAGAGTATCTCCGTTTCGTAAAACAAGGCCTATAACTTTGGTCAGAAGTCAATGTTTATCGAGTTTGCTAAAAACTATAAATTATCAACATTTACAATACACTATAAAAATATACTCGATAAACATGGATATTGTAAATTGTTTTCCATAAACATGGTTAAAATCAGATAACATTTACTATTCACTAAAATGTACATGGCTTGTTTTGTGAATATCTCATGGGTAAGTACGGTTCTGTTATCACTCGATCGCAGCCCATCAGACGGCCTAATCAGTGGTTAAATCCTAATCGCCTGGACTCCTCTTCCCGAGTCACCATCACCTGGCAGTGTCCGCATCGCGAAGACGCGGAGTTTAGGGTTCAAGTCTTCCTTGATCATCTCTACTCTGTATACAAGTAAGCTCCAACCCTTTCTGCAATTTTTTTTTGCTATATGCTGAATGGGCACCTAGCGGAAATTCACATTGGCATCCTATCTCATATGCTCCTGGTTAAACATTTTTTTGAATAAAAATTAGATATGAACACATATAAGCACTCAATACACATGTCAAGTTTCGTGGTTAAATGACATTTGCATCTCTGTGAAAAAAAAGACAAAATCAGTGGATAAAATGAGATTTTTTAGAGCATAATTTTATGTTTTGGGACGAATTATGTTTTTTTGTACATAGCAACACGTTTCATTTCATCATGAAACCACCCGTGAAGGCTGTCAGTCCAGAGTCCAGACCAGCTCGCACTCACTCTTTCTTCTCGCCCCACTTCTTCTCCCCCAGCTCGCCATTGCAGAACCCTAGTGCGTCGGCCTATCGGCATTCACTAGCAGAACCATAGATCCGGCCCTAATCCTCCCTCGCCGAGCATCCCCTGCTCAGCCGTCCCCTAGCAGAGCTGCTGTTCCTCCGCCCATCCACATTCCATCTCCGGCCGCCCCCTTCGAGCAGGAGCGGTGGGGGCAAGACGCTGCGCCTACCGTTCCAGTTCTTGGGCGTGCTCTACGGCGACATCGGAAGCTCGACGCCGTAGTTGAGCTCCAGCAACTTCACCAGCGGCGAATGGACGGCACACCCCTCGTCGGGCCATCCCCTTCCATCTCCGCCCTACTTTTCGCCGTCCACCGCTTTTGCGTCCCCCGGTTTGGGCTACGCATAATCAGCACTTCGTCCTTGGTGTCAGCATCATCCTTAACGCCGATTCACATTTTCGTAAAATAAGAGGTATTCGAGATGCACTCTCCGGTATGGAATTTTAGATTTCTTGTGCTAGCATGCAGTCTTGCCTCTTTCTTCCCCAATCCCATGTATTATGAAATAGCCACCTCGGTTGTTCCATGTGAGGCGCCAAGTTTGCCTGAATAAATTCTCCCCATTTTAGATGTCTTTTTTCATGGTGAACAATCGACCCCGTTTTAGATGTCATTTTTATTGGCCATCCTGCAGTCTGATGGGCCAGATTTTGGTATCACATAACACTCCAATTACATACATTTAGTGAACATCAAATTTGTCTTCGTTGTTAAATTTAGTGAAATAGCAAATGATACCATTTGAATATTTAATGGGAAACACCTATATTTCAATTCATAAAACAAAGAATTAGGTGCACCATTGGTGTTTAATCCATTAAACTTTGTTAGTGAAACATCCATGTTCATGCCGACTGCTCCTCATGATTATCACACTATTTGCTAAAACAGGCAGTGTACCTACCCATGTCAACGATTTATAAGATTTTTTTGTCTACCGATGCCAAGTAAGTGTAGCTACCTATGGCGAGTAAGGGTAGATAAACAGGCAGTGTAGATACCCATGCTGAGGGATACACCATTTTCTAAACTGGCAGTGTGGCTAACCAATGCTCTATGTGAGTAGGTAATCATTTTTGAGTGAACAATGATTATGTAAGCAACATTTGTAAACAGCCAAGGATGCCATTTATATTTTTTCTGGTTACACTACATTATAATCCTTATTCCTTAACACTACATTTGATACATTTAGATCACACCCAGTCCTTGTGCGATTTGAAACTTTAGTGAATCATCCAAGGTTCTCATTTGAATCGTTAGTGGAACATCTGTGATCAAGCAAAGTGGTTCTCATGAATAATTATGTTTAACTAAACAGTTACTCCCTCTGATCCTAAATTAGTGTTGTAAGTAGCACTATGATTTGTACCTAGTCAGTTCATTGTTCACGACATTTAAAACGGACCGGAGGGAGAGTAGTATGTAAGCAAAAAGTGTTGTCATGCTGCAGTATTGCAACAATTTTTGTTCCTGCAACTTACCCTATAATTGTATTGTTTATAGCATCAATCTTTCAATCTTTTTATATAAGACATTATACAAATGTGAAGGTTATTAACGAAAATGAACTCCATCTATTTGTGTAGGATTGTTCAATAGCAAAGGATGCTATTTAAGAAGAAGAAGTTCACAATCCACTATAAATTGTGTAAGGAAGACGAACAAGGTTGGTTTGCAGTTTCCACCAAACAACAGCCCAGAGCCTAAAAAGTCCATGAAGCGCAAATCAGTTCCTTTTGAAGATGATCCAAGTTATAGCGAGGGGGAAGAAGAAGATGAGATACTGGAACATCATAAGAAGGTAGTTTATGAATCAATCTTTAATAGGACGAAATTCTTATCTAACTGCTGGCCCTTCCATCTATTTATTTTTTATTGTTTTCAGGTTCCGGGTTACCGCTGCTCTCCTCATTTGGTTCCTGAACTTTTTGAAAAACTAAGTGCCAAGCAGAAGGGATGGGTGAAGAAAATCGAGTTCGATTCCCTTGACGGTATGATTGACAGCCGCATGACAAAATCTCTTACAATGTGGTTGGTAGATCGTGTGGATACTACAAATGGCACACTAGATGTTTGCGGCACCCCAATTGACATAAGAGATGGAATTGTTAGAATTCTAAAACTTCCTAGTGGAGATATAAAGGTCCCTCCTCCTCTGAATGGTCGTTTGAAGATGAAAAGAGGTAGAGGTGATACATCTCGTCCAGATCTGAAGCATTCGGACAACGGCAGAGGGCAAACTGCCAAAGATGCTATTAAGTTATTGCTTGAGGAAGACGAGGATGAGGTAGAATTTTGCAAATCATTTGTGCTGCTAGTTCTTTGCATCTATCTTGCTCCGACGTCCTCGCTGAATATAAATAGGAGCTACTACACTGCTTTAATGGACGTTTCAAAAATTCCATTAATGGATTGGTGTGGTTTTACTGCTGAATACCTCATCCAAGGTATTGAAGACTACAGGAAAAGCAAAGCCTCTCATGTGCAAGTGGCAGGCTGTCTGCATGTTTTGCCCGTAAGAATTTCTATTGATTCAGTAGTAATTCTTTGCAAACAGTCAAAAAGTATGTGCCATGGTAACCTACTCTTTTGGATGTGTTTTGCAGCTGTTATATTTGGATGCTCTAATTGAATGGAAAGCTCTGAAGCTACCAGAAGCTCTAACCTTACCTGAAGGAGAGCCTAGGATCCATTTCATAGGAACTGAACATCTAGCTTTCCTTGCATCCGCTGACGTAAAAGCAAGATCTAAAGACCATGTGGAATATGGTTTACTTCAGGCATGTGTGCATTTATATTGTTCATTGAACTTTGTAGCTAAAGTTATATTTTAATAATTCTTGTTAAGTTTGAAGATATATTTTCAGAAGTAATGATATGTTGAGTCTTGATAAATCTGAGTGTATACCTAACCATGTTAATCCTTCAACAGGATAATAACAGCTCCTTCTGCGGCGTGGCGCCGAAATGCAAAATTCAAGTTGACAGCTCCAAAAGATATGAAAAGCTAGTTCCAAATAGGATCAGCTTTCGAACTACTGATATAAATGAAAATTTCGAAAAGGTAGTTGGAAAAATAATTCTATTCATGAGATATTAAATCAAGAGTACAATCATAATTGCAAATAGTACCTTTTTGGCTAGCATCTTCTATGTATGATGTAATCAACATATCTCAAATTTAGTTCCTTTGTCTATATTCCTTTCATTTTTTTGAAATTGTATAGAATCATTTCCATAATTGATCTTTCACTCAAGTAGAAACTTTTTAAGTTCTTATGATTTATACGTGCCTATTTCATGTTTCCTTTCTGTGTCCTGGTATAAATCCCATGACTAAACACCCTAGATTATTGTAACATTTTACTTGGGAACCAGTGTAAATGAAACTACAGTATTGGTTAAGTGATAGGAATCCCTGTTTTATATGCACTGTTGTAAGAATTTGTTATAACCATAAAATACGATAATGAAAAAAAGTGGTATTGCCTCAGTATTGTTTTTCTTTTATTGAATATATACTTTTCCTCACATTGCAAATAGATTCTTGCTGTCTTGTTGAGCTAATTGTTTAATTTCAATCCACTGTCTGATATTGAGCTAATTGTTTAATTTCAATCCACTGTCTGATATCAGTTCCTACCCTTACTGCAGAATCTTGCAGATATTATTGCAAACTTATCCAGCGAACTCAAAGAGGGTAGGGATTTGCTTTGGCAAGAATGCAAGATAGAAATGGAGGCTTCTCATGCCAAAATTGCCAAACAATTCTGTGGCCGTTTCGCTCAACAATTTACAACAACCCGGAAGCAAGCAACCAGTCAACATAAATCTGTTGGCACTACATCCACTTCCACCATTCCTGCAGAATCAAATCTTGCTCCGCTAGTTGAAGATGTCCCATCACATGTTTTGGATCGAGATACAGAAGAGGCTGGCCTGTTATGTTCCAGTGGGAAGGACCGTGATCCTGATTTATGTGTTGATGATTTGGAGCAAGTTGTTAATATTGGTCTAGCAGATGCGATGGAAGCCAATTGCTTTCAGCAAATGGATACAGAACCAAGAAATGGTGCCATTCCACTATCTATTTTGTCAGATGCTGCTACCTCTGAATATCATGCAATGTATGACAATTCACCAACAGAACAAATGAACACATCTTGCGGGGCGACAACTTCTGTTGGAATGCACTTAGTTACTAGGGGAAGTAGTATGGCCACCAGCAATGAGTTATCAATCAAGCTCCTGATCGACGCCAATGAACAGAAGGTGTACTTGGCCGAGGCCGGCAGCGACGTCATGGAGTTCCTCTCCAGCCTCCTCTCCCTGCCGCTGGGCACCGTCACCGACCTGCTCAGCAAGGAGCACATGGTGGGCAGCGTCGGCAACATGCTCGGCAGCATGGAGAAGCTGGACATGAACTACAAGAGCAAGGGGCCGCAGCTGAGCTCTGCCGTCGGCCCGGCCGCACTCTCCCTCCTGCAGCAACTTCTGGGCACCCAGCAGCTCAGCAACGGCAACTGTGGCGGCAACTACAAGGGCAGCAGCAGCCGCCTAGTCCTCTACACGTGTGAAGGTAAAAAACAAACGTGCGTGGTGCCATGCGCGGATTTTCTCTCGGCGACAAGCGGCAGCACCTGCCCCGGCTGCTCGTGTCCCATGAAAAAGGCCACGGGACATATGCTTGTCAATGCCGAGGTGTCCAAGTATACTGTCGGGGACGACCTCACGGTGACTCTGGCGTCCAACGCGGTGTCTGGTGTTGTCGCCCTGCTCACGCGGCACGGGTTCAAGGATCTGAAGGAGAAGACGGTGAAGATCGGGAAGGAAGAGGTACGTGGTGTAGTTCTGAGTCTTAGTTTTGATTAACCGGCGATGGCCAGCCAGATGGTGATTTTTGTTGTTGTATTTGTGCTGGAATGTAGGCGCTTGGGATACTGGCTGCTTCCCTCAAGTCCAAGACGGTGCTGACGGATGTCTTCCTGCGGAAGATGTATGCTGGCTGCAAGAGGAAAGCTACCGAGGAACCCTCGGATTAGGATGACTCCAAGTCATCGGATGAGGAAGCTTAAGTGCCTTACATACGACGTTTTCTGGTCGATAGCATCATAGCAGTGGACATAGACGAATAGACGGCTTATATAGCCCATCCGGCTCTGATCGCCACTCAGGCATCAGCGGCAAGCCGGCAACACTGCAAGCTGCTTCCCTTGGCTCCACTTTCTTCTCCACGTACCTTTTGCTTTTGCGCTGTTTTCGACTGCATTCTGCCTTAGTGATGGATAGTCGGATGTTTGTCGATGGAAATTGGGTCTCTCTAACGCTCAATTGAATGAGAATTATCTTAATTCTCATTCACATGACGTCATCAATTTCAGTTGCAAGTCAAGTTGCAACTCATGATTAGCACGAATCACGAAGCAAATCAAACGGTCCGGAGCAGTTACAAGTCCACTTGCAACTCAGGCGAATGAGAATTAACTTAGTTCTCATTCACATGACGTCATCAAATCCCAGTTGCATGTTGACTTGCAACTGATGCACGAATCACGAAGCAAATCAAATGGTCCGAATCAGTTGCAAATCCACTTGCAACTGATGACGTCATGCGATTGAGAGCTAAGCTAATTCTCAATCGATTGAGAATTAGCAAAACCGATGGAAATTCTGTTTATTCAGGTGTTTTTTACCATGGTCCCTGGGATGAGCTAGCTAGAACCATGTGCGCTTGTAGGGGATGGGAAATAAGGTGGTGTTGGTTTTTGGGTATATATAAACAGAATTTCCTCAAAAACGCCCCACTATATTTTCAGTTCCTCATACGTCGACGGCAATGCATGCCGTTGGCTTTTGCATGCAATTTTTTTGAAAATTTTAAATTTTTTGAATTTTTTTATTTTTTTCTATGTCGAAATTTCTAACTCACCTACATGCTAAATCTCTAATTACACATTTAATCATAGGTCAAAGTAATTACGCTGGTCAAAGTTCCCGTTTGGTCATCCATCTTTAAATTGTTCCAGCCCAAGCACGCTTAACATATGAGTTCCTTTAAGATTAGCTTCCAAATGAGAGAAATGAGAACTTACTGATACTTGTATCATATCAATCATATTAACCACTGAGTTATGATGTTACACTTTTTCATTGTTTAAATTTAAAAAATTCATTTGAATAAGTAACAATGATTATGTAATAATATATTTTGAATAAATGAAAATAAAATTAATTATACTTTTATTTCTTTTTTACATTTAATATGAAATAATTCATATCTTTAATTCCGTTAATCGAAATTTGAAAAAAAATGTCTATGTCAATTAGAAAAATCAGAGTAATTCAAATATGACATCCATATCATCCTTTGCATTGTATAAACATTGATGGTTTTAGAAAATTGATCTCTTTCGATGAATAGTCATGTAGGCCATTTTGACTCTTTTTTGAAAATAAATAGAATAAAGTGAAAAAACCCTCAAAAAAAGGTATCCTTTGGCATTGAGTTATTTTATGTGTACTAGTTTCTATTAAAAATGATAAACTTCTTTTTTTACAAATATTTCTAAATAATGCTTCACAAAAGGTTTATCATCTATATACATGTATAGGTTTCGCGCTAAATGACTAAGTTATGGCCATCATTGTGCTATAGTTTGTGATAATGTGTCCATATTTGAAACATAGGTGTGTCTTGGTATGGCAAACATTGTTGCCAAAAACAATTTCCAAAATATTTTAGTAAATATCATTTTCCATTTTTTAGGTGCCAAAAATGACTTTTGTTATGGAGGAAATACCAAAAATATGTTGCCAAAGGCACCCATCTTATTGTCACAAAGGGTACTACATATTTTATGGATAATACCCAAGTATTAGTAATTTTCTCGATTCTTACCTAATTATTCCTATTTAAATGATTTTATGTCGATTTTCCAAAAGTAATTGAAATTGAACTACAAGTGTGTGATAGTTTGGTCTAATTTTTTTTAAAAAAAATCATTTTTAGGTACACAAGTAGTGACTTTATCACAGAAAAATCGATAGTTTTGAAAAATGTGACCCCTTTCAATGAATAGGCGCGACGGTCATTTTGACCTTTTTTCACAAAAATAAAAGAAATTGAGAAAATACTCAAACAATGAATTCCTTTGACATGGAGTCATTTTATGTGTACTAGTTGCTAGCAAAAATGATAAACTTGAGTTTTGACAAATATTTCAAAACAATGCTTCACAAAAGGATCTATCATCTATAGACATGTCTAGCTTTCGTGTCAAATGACCAAGTTATGGCCATCCCCATGCCATAGTTTGTGATAATGTGTTTGTACTTGACACATAGGGGTGTCTTGGTATGGAAAACATTGTTGCCAAAACCAATTTCCAAAATATTTTAGTAAATATCATTTTCCATTTTTAAGTGTCAAAAATGACTTTTTAATTAAGCAAGTACCAAATATATGTTACAAAATGTCAGGTGCACGGTGAAAAATATTTTATGGATATCATATTTGGATTCCTCTCATTTTTTAATCAATTTAGACATTTAATTTGTTAAATTTCGATTTATGGATTTAAAGATATGAATTATTTCATATTAAATGAAAAATAAAAAAAGTATACGCCGACGGCGGCCGTCGGCGTATCAATGTAGAGAAATAGAAAAAGTATACGCGGCGTAGCATAGTAAAGTCCCGTTTGCGTGCCGTCACGGCGTGCCTTGTATGCTGACGGCATCGTACACGCCGACGGCAGCCGTCGGCGTATGTCGGGCTACGACGACGGTTTTGTTACGCCGACAGCCGCGTTCGCGGCTTCCCTCGCTCGCCTTATACGCCGACGGCCCCGACATTTGGCCATCGGCGTATAATTCGGCCGTCGACGTTTTGTGGGATTCCCGTAGTGGTGGCATCGATCTGGGTGCGAAGTTGAAGAAAGGAAACACGTACGTAGCGAACATAAGGAGAGGTGGAAAAATTAGGAGAAGTTCATATTGGGGTGTCCTTTAGGGTCGAATTATCAGGGAAGATTAATAGATCACCGCAGAAACCGACTCTTGTTCGTGTTGGGATGCCTATATTAGTCCGTCCCGATGGCGTATTCAGCTTCCAGTCGGTACCAATCGCCATATACAACAGCGAACAGCCGAATATATTCAATTCACTCTCAGGCTCAATTAGCCTCGTCGATTGCTAACACTTATATATACACTGACGGCGTGGAAAATCCCACGGGAAAACACATACACGCCTGTTACTTTTCCAGTGCCGATGCAGTGTCATCTCCCAACAGATTTACTACTCGAGATTGTCGCCCGCTCCGACAACCGCACGCTCGTCCGCTGTGCTGCCGCGTCTAGGCTTCTTCGCCATGACATACTCAGCTGCCAATTCATTCACCGTGTCACCCAACAAGGAGGAATCATACCCCCCTTAGAGCATCTCCAACGGCATCCCCCAAATCCGCCCCATAGTGTTCGCGGATGCGTCCGGACGCGTCCGCGGACAGTGACCGGACGACCCCCATAGTTGGGCTCCTACAACCACATCCCCCAAAAATTTGTCCCCAAACTCATGCAAGGCATGCAACGTCGATCCGATCCGATACATACCAGATCATATTACAAGACATATAGTTCAAATTCAAATGAAATTATGAAAGTTCAACAAGTTGTCTGATACAAGGGTCGAATCAAGGGTCGGATCAAGGGGCGAATGAAGGGGCGGATCCACCGGAGCCATCAACGCCAAGGTCACGGTCGGAGATCTTCTTCTTCATCATGAGGATCCACTTGGCGCTTGGCTCATCCAAGAGGGAAGCGTCTTGGAACATGATTCTTTGTTCCTCCGTACTGTTGGAGATATGCCCTGGAGACAATAATAATTAAGTTTATTATTTATCTCCATGTTTATTATTAATGTTTGTATCTTTATACTACAACTGTATTGGGTACTTGTATAGCAAATACAACGTATGCAAGAGGAAAACCTCTGATACACGTGTAGAGATACGAACGGAAAAAGAGTTCCTGGTCTTGTCTCTAAGACTAGCCTATCTTGTTGCTCGATGATCGTGTTTTCCTGATCATGGACTTTGTATAAGTCATTCAACTATAGGAGTGGATCATCGGAATGATAATCGCACTGAACCGACCCACCGTATGATCTTGCTATGAGACAAATCGTCGACGATGAAATAGCGATTGATCATCTATTTAGTTATCATTAGCTAGATCCCTATGCTATGAGAATATCTTGTGACCACTTATTCGACATTCGAACTTTGATTTCCATCAAACGTCTTGCAGTAACATGGGACTATGATAGGTGGCTTTTGGGCTTGAACTAGAATATGTATTGGAACAGAGATCGTTCAAGAATGACACTTACATCCTCTAGGCCATCTCAAGTATTGTTGTTGTCACCCAATCGTCTGGCCAGACACAAGCGTGATTTATCACGGGACAACATATATACGGAATGAGAAAAGAGAATGATATTGATATGAGAATAATATGTGTTATGATCAAACAGTTTGATCACAGTAGAGCACATTGTCTCAATCTCGAGATATCATCGGTATCGTGCACGTAAGGGGATTAAGCGTAATGGTTAACGCACAGGTTCTGTTGTTTATTCACAACACAAGGGTGCCAGTACGAATGCCTAACCCACTGCTGGTTATTGTTTGGTAAGCTCCCAAACAATACTTTGTGATTGCTGAAACTTTCGGGTCACACGCTTAAGCTGTAGGTCAATCTTTGATTGAGAGTAAAGATGTAGTTTTAGTGGGAATGAGATTGTGTCGGAGTAGCTCCGATGTCACTGGGATTTGTTCTGGTGAATTATAAGTTAGAGAGAATGCGGACATCTAATGTCCCGGGATGATAGGAATGGTTTCTATCATCAGCGGATTTAATCCGAGTGCTTGTAAAGAAGGAAATATTGTTCCGATGTTTTTGTCGGCGGATACTAGGTATCCCGGTTCATATAAATATGAGTTATATGATAAGTAATTAATTCCGGGAATTTTCTGTAAAAGGAAATATTCATTTAGGAATTAATTAGACAAAACAATTAATTAATTATTTAATTAATATATTGGAAAATATAAATAAAGGATTTATTTGGAGCCCAATAAAAGGGGGCTGCCAAGTGGGCCCATGGGGCCCACAAGGCAGCCGCACCCACATGGTATGTGGGGAGGGGCCGAGTCCGAGTTGGGGGGACTCCCCCTCCCCGGCGGTAGGGCGGCGGCCAAGGGCGGGCCCCACAAGGGGCAGCGGCCAGGGTGGGCCCCACATGGCAGGAGGCGGGTGGGGGAGGAGTCCTACTCCTCCCTCCAACCCGAGTTGGAGTGGTGGGAGGTTTCCTCCCCCCTTCCTTGATGGTGCGAGTTGGAGAAGGGGGAGGTTTCCTCCCTCCTTCCTTTTGGAAGAAGTGGATTGGAGGGAGGAGTCCTACTCTCCCTCCCAATCCGAGTTGGGGAAGGGGAGGGACTCCTCCCTCCCTTCCTTGGCCGGCGCACCAAAGGGGAAGGGCTTTGCCCCTTCCCCAATCACCTCCACCCCTTGGCCTCCTTTATAAGCAACCCCAAGCCCCTAGGGTTTGAGACAAGAAACACAAGTTTGCCTCCGTGCAAGTTCTCTCTCTCTCTTGTAGATCTCATGTGTTGAGAATTAGACGTCTCTAATCTTCTCATATAGATCTAATCTAGTTGATTAGATCTACCACCTAAACTACGCCGCAAGGCTGACTCTCTTCACCACGTGCTAGTAGCTAGGCGGTGAACGCACGGGGTGGGTTGACACGGTGTATGTGTGGATACCGCTAGAGCGGGATTTGCGCAAGTAAGTTCCTTGGACAACGGAACAACTTCATCAAGGTCTACATCAACGACGACGTACGGCAACAATCTCACCTCCCGGCTGGACGTGAGATTCTTCATCAGGCTTCACCGACATCTACTTCGACAAACACAAGATCTTCCGCAAGCGTGTTTGTAAGTATTCTGGATCATCGCATTATGGGGTGCAACGTACCTTCATAGAATAGATCTTGGCGGTAAGGTTACGGATAAATTTTAAAGTTTTCCCCGCAACCCAATAGTGGTATCAGAGCCGATCTATGCGTTGGTATGATTTGATCTAGAGCACCAGTTGGTGTGAGCATTGCATGGTTCTTGCATTAAGTTTATTTTAGTTGCTTCCCAAGAAGTTGTACATCATATTCCATGGCAGTATTGGCAAGATCTTTACGAACTTCTGGCTATCCGCGGACCTTCCGGCTGCTCCTAGTATGCTTGTTGGCGCCAACGATGTGCTTCAGTAGCTTCGGGTCTATACCCTTAGTTGTGGACGTTGATGTATATACGGATTGGGCCTGAGGGTTGGACGCCTCACGGGGGTCACGCGCACATGTGATCGTTTAGATTGGGGTTCTGCAACGTTTTCGTAATGTTGGGATCTCAATCACCCCGCAATGTTAATCTAGCAACTAGCCTAAACGTGCTTCAATACGTAGGTAGTGACGGTAATTCCGTAGAGCCTACAAAGCCACGTAAAACTTGCAAACAAAGCGTTAGATACGTCTAACTTGGTTTTGCAGGATTGTGTGCATGTGTTTTGGTATAGCTATTTTGTTACGGTGTCTTAACATGATGGTGGGAGCCAAAACAATTGATCGAGTTCGTCATCGACAATCAAGCGAAGAAGAGTTCGTCGTGGAGACCGGGAGGAGGCGCCGGCATTGCGTCGGCGACGTGTACTTGGCGAGTTTCGGATATGGTAATTTTCCTTCGGGAATTTTGCCATGACCGGGAACAATGAAGATGGTGATCCTCAAGGACGAGCGCCAAGGACTTCCGAGAAATAACAAAGGCTATACCAAAGCACATGAATTATTATTAATTGCCTGTGATGTTTATCCTTTGTTGTTTGCACCTTGATTGCGCAGTAGTCGTTTATTAGGGTGAATCCTCAAATAAAATCAAGGAGATCGTGTTCTTACCAACCGTGGCACCGTCAAACCGGATGCTTGTTGCCGTACGACCTGTATCCAGGAGTAATGTGTACCAAGGGTTCGGGAGGCGGGCGCGAACCGTTCCAGCAGCCAGTGTCGGTTGGTTGTCTTGACGTCCAAGCATAACAAATGAGTTCGGAACACATCCGTCGAAAGACGAACAGGAGTTGTAGCTGCTGCAACTAGCATAGTGCTTACCGTTGGCCGACGGACATGACATGTATCCATGCTTGCTTCGTAGGGCAATCGGGTCCTGAATCACTTAGTGCCAATCAGAGGATTATTGGACTTAGTGGGAGCATATCTTAGATTCATGTTTGATTGAATTAAAGTAGTGCATTAAAATTAGTAATAAACTAGAAGTCTAAATAAACTTGTTTTGTTGTAGAAGATGGATCCCGTTGAATATGTGCATAAAGATTAGTTGTTAAAATAGTTAACTGTGGGAAGCGTGATCTTTACGGATTGGCTTCACGGGCTGAGAGATAATCTCAGTAGACGCGATTAGAGCATATTCTGGATACAATGTTCCAGAAGTAGAAGAAGAATATTCTCCTATGGAGAAACATGAGTATGAGTATGGTTATGCTGACAGGATGTGTCCCAAGCTTAGCGACAGTTATCCATACTATCGCCCCTTCCGTCTTATGGAAGTTTTGAAAGCTCGGTTCATGTGCCAGTTATGTCTTGCTAAACGACAAACTCAATGGAGAACTTAGATCTTGCAAACTATAAGCGAAAGCTTGATGAGGGAGCACAAGGTTAAGTTCTGCAAAATACTCAGGAAGCTTGAGGATATTGGGCAACCAATTCCAGGAAATCAAGTTGTTGACACACTTCCAAGATACTACCATAATTGTACTACGTCTTTGTGGCGTGTTATGAATTGATGGGAGTAGAGAAGATAGTCAAGGAAATCTTCAAAATGCTCTTATCAGCTGAGTTGGATATCTATGTGCATCATTGATGACAACATCCTTCTTGCAAGACCAGTGGCAAGTCCACAAGAGGTATACGAGTTATACACAAGTTATTGACATAATCTCGACTCGAATATATTTTGGTATGTGAATACTGAAATTTTTCATGTTGCATGATCGCAATGTGAAAAGGGAAAGAGACAAGAGATTTAGGAAGAATTGGAGGAAGTGGGGAAAGAAAGGCACTCAATGCGCCATGATCACCACTATGTCTTCAATCAAGTCAATAAGAAGATTTACACTAGAACTTTAAATAAGAGTTATTTTCAGTTCGATCATTATGTAATGAATATTTTATATTCTGGAACAAGTCATTGTTCGAATTATAAAGTATGTGTGGGAATTCCAAGTTTGGAAATTCAAAGTTTATATCTTCTTTATTGTGTTATGTCATTAATTATTTGTTTGTTAAGTCTTTATTGTTTTGATTCAAGTTATTACTTAAAGTTTTAAGTAATAATAAAGTTAGTTTAATCTTTAATTTGGAGTTATACTTTTCGTTGGTTCTCTTTGAGACTCTTAAAGTTATCTCTAAATTAAATGGATAAAACTAAAATCACAAAGTGTCATACACTTGGAGAAATTCGAAATTCATAAAGTGCTAGGCATTTGATGAAAATCGAAATCCACAAAATGCTAGGCATTTAGTAGACTCGAATTTGGCAAAGTGCTAGGCACTAGTAAATTTCGAGATTTACATAAAGGAGTGGAATCTACCCATTAATTCAATTCTATTGAGGAATTAATATGAAGTTGCATATTAATGAAATAGAGTTAATGAAATTATTGAAGTTTCAATGTTTCATAAATTCAGTGGGAGAGTGTGAGAATCAAAATAAAGGAATCAAAGGAATTTGATTAAAGTTAAAGAAAGGACTTAATAAAATATTGTAACATTGTTGACGAAAGAAAATTATTTCTTAGTCAAATTACTTATGATGGATTTTGGTAACTCGAAATCATCATGGTAATAAAATCTTTTGCAAGATAAAGATTAAAAGGAAATGTTACAAGTCTTGCTTAATGTGTTGTGAAATTAGAATTCCAAATTACCCACTAAAGTAAATAGATTATTTTGTTTGATATCTTGGGATTTGTGTCAATTATAACTTAGAGTTATTTTGATAGTAAGTTCCATATTTTTCAATTAAGGATTTAAAGTTTTAAGTTCGAATTGAAAAGGTGTTTTGCAAAAGTCCAAAATTGTTATTTTGGCAAGTGTTCCACACATAATTCTAAATGCTTGTTGACTTTAGAATTGGAGAAAAGTGTCTTCTCATGAAGAGAGAGTGGAAATCATAATACTAAATTAAGGCTGAGAGTCTTTGGGCAAGTGTTAGAATGAGAAGGGAAAACATGCAAATGTTTCCATATCATTACTTTGTCCAGGAATACATGTAAGGCATACATGATTCGAATTAAGTATTAAAGGAAAATCATGTGAGGAATTTGATGATTAAATCACTAGGTGATTGAAATCATTTAAATGTCCAGGAACATGATATAAGCAAAACAATTACAAACAAATAATGAACATTCATTAATGACGGCATTTGTCATAAAAGGAGTTCAAGAAAAATTCATGAGACTCTAAGATCCAATCTTGAGAGTTGTTTGGATGTGATGTAAAATCATGTGCATGAATATTTCATAAAGAAAGGACATATATGAATATCTAATATTCATAGAGCTAGTCTTGAATAAAATTGTTTTATCAAGGACGAATAACTGATAGTGAGAAGTTGCAATACTTTTCATATCAATTGCTTGATGCTGTTATTGAACTAAAGTAGCAATATATTGCTAAGGATAATTAGTTTGGATTATGAAAATAATCTAGATAATTATATTATGAATGTTTGAAGTCAGTCGTATTAATGAGTAAGAATTTATTCTTTTCATTATATAAATCGAAGGGACTTAAAAGACAGTGGGAGCTGATATTATATTTGTTGAATAAGGCTAGGCCGAATTAAAAATATATAAATCTCGTGATTTAAAGAGTTTAAATAAAAGGTCGAAAATGTCTTATTAAAGTTTTGTCTCTAAGATAGAATTTAATAAACATGAGTATGAATGTACTAAAGTGCAATTCTGAAAGGTAATTTCGAATTGTGTCTTGAGTCAAAGAAATTTGATCAAGAATTCATAGCGTGATATTTGCAAGATACCTTGACCTTCGTAGTCCTGGATGAGCGAATAGAGAGGAATAAGATCAAATCATATTTAATGTGATTTTGCTTATGACATTGCTATATATAGTACATAAAGCCGGAAAGTTTCCAAAGTGCTAAACTTTTATAAAGTTTTGCCACCGGCGTTAATGAGAAATTCTTAATAAGGATATTCTCATAAGAGCAGTTAATTAAGATTGTAATTGATCATATAAAGGTTTGGTAAAAGAACCTGATGGTGAGATTACAAAAACAACAAGGTGGATTTTGTAAAGCTTCAAATAGTGTGTATAGAGAAGTTACTCGTATACATATTTGTGGTGGAATTATGAAATCAATTTAATCTGATAATTGCAATTTCAATTGATAAATACTTGGTGTTTTGATTTTATCAAAAACACTTGTATCTTATGAGTGGATTCTACAACAAAGATAGTTTATCTATCGAGGATAGTTGCGTCATTGATGTGAGACGTCATGATAAGCAAGTTATTGGATGAGTCATTACTCAGGTGAGGTTTCTATAAAGATGGTATGATAATATCAACCGGGTATTATTAATGCTACTACGGAACCGGAAAGGCCCATATCCAATTCCTAATATATCCGACTTACATAGTCAAGTTTGGCATGTGAGGTGATAAAAAGTTTATGAACTTTGGTTGGATCAAAGTGCGGACACAGTTTCAGATCCGCATGCGAAAGCGTGAGTGGCACCTTAGTTCCATTTGGTGTCATGTCATCATGCTAACTAGAATCATTATTGTTTCTAGTGCAAGTGGGAGACTGTTGGAGATATGCCCTAGAGACAATAATAATTAAGTTTATTATTTATCTCCATGTTTATTATTAATGTTTGTATCTTTATGCTACAACTGTATTGGGTACTTGTATAGCAAATACAACGTATGCAAGAGGAAAACCTCCGATACACGTGTAGAGATACGAACGGAAAAAGAGTTCCTGGTCTTGTCTCTAAGACTAGCCTATCTTGTTGCTCGATGATCATGTTTTCCTGATCATGGACTTTGTATAAGTCATTCAACTATAGGAGTGGATTATCGGAATGATAATCGCACTGAACCGACCCACCGTATGATCTTGCTATGAGACAAATCGTCGACGATGAAATAGCGATTGATCATCTATTTAGTTATCATTAGCTAGATCCCTATGCTATGAGAATATCTTGTGACCGCTTATTCGACATTCGAGCTTTGATTTCCATCAAACGTCTTGCAGTAACATGGGACTATGATAGGTGGCTTTTGGGCTTGAACTAGAATATGTATTGGAACAGAGATCGTTCAAGAATGGCACTTACTCCTCCAGACGATGGAGAGATACATCCTCTAGGCCATCTCAAGTATTGTTGTTGTCACCCAATCGTCTGGCCAGACACAAGCGTGATTTATCACGGGACAACATATATACGGAATGAGAAAAGAGAATGATATTGGTACGAGAATAATATGTGTTATGATCAAAGGGTTTGATCACACTAGAGCACATTGTCTCAATCTCGAGATATCATTGGTATCGTGCACGTAAGGGGATTAAGCGTAATGGTAACGCACAGGTTCTGTTGTTCATTCACAACACAAGGGTGCCAGTACGAATGCCTAACCCACTGCTGGTTATTGTTTGGTAAGCTCCCAAACAATACTTTGTGATTGCTGAACCTTTCGGGTCACACGCTTAAGCTGTAGGTCAATCTTTGATTGAGAGTAAAGATGTAGTTTTAGTGGGAATGAGATTGTGTCGGAGTAGCTCCGATGTCACTGGGATTTGTTCCGGTGAATTATAAGTTAGAGAGAATGCGGACATCTAATGTCCCGGGATGATAGGAATGGTTTCTATCATCAGCGGATTTAATCCGAGTGCTTAAAGAAGGAAATATTGTTCCGATGTTTTTGTCGGCGGATACTAGGTATCCCGGTTCATATAAATATGAGTTATATGATAAGTAATTAATTCCGGGAATTTTCTGTAAAAGGAAATATTCATTTAGGAATTAATTAGACAAAACAATTAATTATTTATTTAATTAATATATTGGAAAATATAAATAAAGGATTTATTTGGAGCCCAATAAAAGGGGGATGCCAAGTGGGCCCATGGGGCCCACAAGGCAGCCGCACCCACATGGTATGTGGGGAGGGGCCGAGTCCGAGTTGGGGGGGGGGACTCCCCCTCCCCGGCGGTAGGGCGGCGGCCAAGGGCGGGCCCCACAAGGGGGCAGCGGCCAGGGTGGGCCCCACATGGCAGGAGGCGGGTGGGGGAGGAGTCCTACTCCTCCCTCCAACCCGAGTTGGAGTGGTGGGAGGTTTCCTCCCCCCTTCCTTGATGGTGCGAGTTGGAGAAGGGGTAGGTTTCCTCCCCCCTTCCTTTTGGAAGAAGTGGATTGGAGGGAGGAGTCCTACTCTCCCTCCCAATCCGAGTTGGGGAAGGGGAGGGACTCGTCCCTCCCTTCCTTGGCCGACGCACCAAAGGGGGAAGGGCTTTGCCCCTTCCCCAAGCACCTCCACCCTTGGCCTCCTTTATAAGCAACCCCAAGCCCCTAGGGTTTGAGACAAAAAACACAAGTTTGCCTCCGTGCAAGTTCTCTCTCTCTCTTGTAGATCTCATGTGTTGAGAATTAGACGTCTCTAATCTTCTCATATAGATCTAATCTAGTTGATTAGATCTACCACCTAAACTACGCCGCAAGGCTGACTCTCTTCACCACGTGCTAGTAGCTAGGCGGTGAACGCACAGGGTGGGTTGACACGGTGTATGTGTGGATACCGCTAGAGCGGGATTTGCGCAAGTAAGTTCCTTGGACAACGGAACAACTTCATCAAGGTCTACATCAACGATGACGTACGGCAACAATCTCACCTCCCGGCGTGGACGTGAGATTCTTCATCAGGCTTCACCGACATCTACTTCGACAAACACAAGATCTTCCGCAAGCGTGTTTGTAAGTATTCTGGATCATCGCATTATGGGGTGCAACTTACCTTCATAGAATAGATCTTGGCGGTGAGGTTGCGGATAAATTTTAAAGTTTTCCCCGCAACCCAATACGTACTTCTTGCAATCATGTTTTTCTCGTGCTCCATGGCATAGGCATCCGCCATCTTCTTTTGCTCCATCTCATAAGCATCGGCCATCTTCTTTTGCTCCAATTGGAGCTTCAACCAAGCCTCCTCCTTCGCCACGGACAACCTCTCCCTCTCAATGTCCAACTTCTCCTTGAGCCGGAGGCGTTCAAAGTCCATTCTCTCCCTTTGCAAAGCCAAGAAGGCGTCATACCTCTCAGCCTTCTTGTCCTCCTTTCTTTCTCCAACTTGTGCATGGATTCATCCTTCTTCGAGAAGATGTCCTTCCATGTGGTGGACATCTTCGTGGCGGCGCCTTCTCTTGCCCTCGATCCTTCTCCCACTTCCTCCCCATCATGGTCCTCTTCCGGACACTTCCACCTTCGGATGGCCCATTTTCTTCATCAACTCCAATTGGGATGGAAGAGGTTGATCCATCGTTGGTCTTCCATTTCTTGGCCGGATTCTTGTGATCATCGTATTGGAGCATCCACTTGGGCTTCCCGTTCAACTCTAGCCAACAATGTGAGAGGGTGAAGTGTTTCTTCTCCACTTGATGGTACAAAGTGGCGTCCAAACTTGTCTATCAAACACAAAAGTAGAGAAATGACCACCAATGAAGTGTGATGCAATGAAGAGATGTCAATGAATAAAGTACAAGCAATAGCTTACATAGGAAGTCACGGTGACGCCACTAGAATTTCAGTTCACCACTTGTGCATGGAAACCGCAATACTTGTTGACACTTTCTTGAATTGCAACCCACCTATGTTGGAGAGAGCCGGCATTGCGATCGGACACAATGGGGGTGGGGTGTCACATATTCCTTTTGATGATGGAAGTGGGCATGTATCTTCTCCCACAACCTTGTGCCCTTTTGCTCGGTTCCACATATAGGATCCATGCTTGTGGCTAACCAAGCTCGGCAAAGCAAAACATCTTCAAAAGTTGTGTACAAAGAGCCTCTTGGTGTGTACACCTTCCGCTTCGCCTTAGCCGCAACCCCCACCGGTGCGGACTCACCCACAACTGCGGTTGCCGACAGATCCTGTGATGCCGGATCCTCCCCATTTCGGATCAATTCCAGCATATAATCATTCTTATCATCCTAAACATGCTAAGAATTACACTACGGACCTAGATTGATTGGGAACTATGAAGTTCAGATAGAGATGCATACCGTATAGTCAATTTGACTTTCGTCGAACAGGTTGTGGGCGACGTCGGCGGCGGTGACGCCGGAAGCATCCCGCGTCCGCTGGAGCGGCGGAGACTCCCCCATCATCTCGTCCTCCTGCGTCGGCGGAACCTGCGACGGGTACTCATCCGCGATGAGGATGAGGCCTGGCTCCTTCGGGTTCGTCGTGGAGGATGTCGACCTTCTTGCCGGCATGACGACAGGCGGAACCTGCGTAGGACGCCGGACGACGGGCACGGGTGTGGACAACACCGGCTCCTCGTCCTGTGTATCCGCGTTGGTTATCCGTTCCGCCTCCGCCAGAGCATCCAGCGCCGCTTTCTCCGCCGCGAGCTCGCGGAGGCGCTTCCTGCGGCGCCGCGTCCGCCGCGCGATGGTCTCCGGCTTCAGCGCTGAGTCCCCCGCTTGGTCGACGGACTGGGAGGAGCCGCCGTTCTCGGTCAAATCGATGGCTTCTGTCGCCTCCATCGGATTTGCAGGTGGATGCGGCGGGAGGAATGAAAACTACCGGCGGGAAACGGAGGCGGAGAAGGGGATAAGTGAAAGTGGCCGGCGCGCCGGAATTTTGGTTGAAAATTGGGTAGGCTCGCCTTGACAGATCCGACGTGGCGGACGCGTCCGGGCGGCCCCAAACCCGCCCTACATATGGGCTGGCTTTGGGGGGAGCCGGACAGCCCAGACGTTTGTGGAGGCTTTGGGGGCCGCCGTTGGGTGGACCAATTCAGCCCAAAACGCATCCGGCCTGTCCGCCCGGACGTATAGGGAGGGTTTGGCAACCATGGTTGTAGATGCTCTTAGAGCATCTCCAACCAGAGTTGCCAAAATTGGCCACAAAGTACGACCGGATGTGTCCGCGGACACTGTCCGGGCTAAACTAAAAAACGACCTCCTACAACCATGCCCCCATATCCGCACCCTCAAAACTATGCTAGCCATGCAACGCAATAAAACTACGTAGATCATCGGAGATTCGGAGCTCAACTTATTGCATAGATCGATCGGAGCTCATAGTTCGGACAGACAAACAAAGTTCGGATTACAGACCAGGACTAAAAACAAGGACTAAAAATTTAGACAAAAGAGGGCAAACTGGCGCGCCGCCATCTTCTATGCACGCCGGTCCCTTCACCTTCATCGGCGGCGCTTCACTGCTTCGACGCCGGCCCCTTCCCCTTGGCATCACCGGAGGGGTGGTGGCGGCGCAGCAGCTCGAAGGCCGCGTACGGGTCGGCGTTGCAGGAGCCGGCACTGATGGAGCGAGCGGCGAGGACGGCGCGGGTCTGCTCCATGGCGAGCCTGGCCGTGCGGTCGGTCTGGGCCGCCTCCTTCTTCGACTCGGCGATGGCGGCGTCGAGCGCCGCCTTGTTCTTGCGACGGAGGCGCCTGGCGTCCGCCTCTGCGGTCTTGTACGACCGCTCCAAGACCGCCAACGGCAGCGGCTCTTGCGCCGCGGCGCGCAAAGCCCACTCCGCTGCAGCGGGGTCTGCCTTGCGCAGCTGGCGGAATGCCTTCCCCTCCGTCTCCGGCGTGCGCATCCGCTTGGAAGACGACAGGGTCTTCGGAAGAAGCCGCCATCCGCCGGCCCCGTCCGGCAGGATGTTCCACCCAGCCGGAGCTTGGACGGGGGGAACGGTGGGGGAGGGCCGGCGGAGATGAGGAGGCGCAGATCTTGGCGCCGGAGCCGATGAAGCCGCAAATGACGGCGCCGGCTGTGTCCGAGCTCGCACCGGCGCAAGCTCAGACCAGCGACTGCATTGACCAGCGCTGGGCGGCGCCGCCGCGCTAGATCTGCCGCCGTCCTTCAAGGACAGCTCGCACGCGATGCGGAAGGCCTCCTCTTCCACGTCTTCTACCGGCATCGGTGCCGCCGCGTCGGTCTGCTCGGACTCCGAGAGCCACTCGCCAGAGGATGAAGACATTGCGCTGAGGGAGGCGAGGAGACTAGACGGCGAGGTAGGGTTTGGTCGGTGGGTGGGGTATTTAGTGGGGGACAGAGGTGCCACGCGGCGGAAGTCAGCGACGACGGCCGGCCGTTCAGCGGGGACGGTCAGCCTCCTTTGTGGGTCCGCGGTGTCTGCGGCTAAGGGGCGGACGTGTCCGGGCCGCCCCAAACCCGCCCCAGATATGGGCTGGCTTTGGGGTGTGCCGGACCACCCGGTCGTTTGGGCTGGCTATAGGGGCCGGCGTTGGGTGGAGATTTTTGGCCCAAACCCCGTCCGGGCTGTCCACCCGGACGTTTGGGGCCTGTTTGGGTGCTATGGTTGGAGATGCTCTTACATCCTCGCCTATCTCAACGCCCATGATGACAAGGCACAGCTGCCGTCAGCACTCTCTTTGGTTCATCCGAACACGCCCGCAGCTGTGTCATACTTGAATGACCATATGTCCCCTTCTTGTCAAGCAACATGGATGACCTTCTTGTCGACCATATTCCGGTGACATCCCGTGGCGGACTCATCCTCTTCCGACGTCGCCATTCCAAAAGAAATCTCCCTACTTATGCGTCCTAGACACCATCACCAGGCACCGTACCTTCCTCTCTAACCCTCCAGGCATACGCCTGAAAAAGACAGATAGTTTTCTTTTGCTCACCGCCGAGGATGGCATCGGCTGCTCCTTCCTTTTATTCGTCCCTTGTCGCGTCACCATGCACAGCAGCAACAATACACACATCATTAAAGTTCAGGCCACCACATGGTGGTGTGGCACCTGAGAACGTACTGTCACGAGCAACACCAGAAGTGGCTTCATTTCACAGCTCTGTTATGCAATACGCCACAACTCCGTCATCCTCCACGGCGGTGTCATCCACTGGTTGGTGCTATTCTTTAACAAGATAGTTACCTACAATGTCTGCACAAGGGAACAAGGAGTGATTGATACCCGTAGAAGTGATAGCCTTCAGTAGCTACCTGCAATGAAAAGTATACGGGGTTAGGTTGAGCCTCCAAGTGCAGAGTATGTAGTAAGTGGAAGACGTGTTTTCCCCACGAGGGTGACTCGAGGGTTTAATATCGAACTCTCGGGGAATCAGTAGTGAAAGATTTATCTTCCTATCCTTCTTTTTGGTTACCTAAAAAACAAGGTTAAATGTTTTGGTCCTTAACCTCACCTGTGGTTATCAAGCACAAGGTGTATGAATGATATCAAGATAATTATGCAATGCAAACAATAAATAAATATGCAATGGTGGTGAATAAATGTGCAAGGATGATGATAACAATGATGAATGATATTTTTGGTTTTTTTAATGATGAATGCAAGATGTAAAAGTGTTTTTGTATTTTCGGATTTAATAATGGCAGAAAATGGAAAAGTGGTAAAAGTTGATGGAAAAATGTTTCTTATGATTAAAAATGGACCAGGGTTCATGGTTTCACAAATGCACTCTCTCTTTAATAAAGTGGTAGACAATGGAACACTAGAGTTGACATATGAGATTGCAACACAAAGTTTGATAGCAAGTTACTAATTATATGGGCATCACGTCCTAACATAGAGATCTTTTGGTTATTAATCTCACTTATACTCCACCAAGATGTGAACCAAATCATAACACATCAGTAATTAAGATAACTCAGAGTATAGCTTTAAGTATCATGACATGAAGTTAAAATAAGAACATGCTAGATCTAGTCACGGAGAAGAGGCAAATCACCCACAACCCTTGTAGCATGGTATTTTTGTTTATCCCTAGTGAGGCAACAAAGTAAGGTAAACACCCAAGTGGATCGCGATATTACAGTTGTCAACTTACCGCACTCACCACCCCCCGTTACTCCAACTAATGCACACGTCACCCCACACACGCTCTCATAAACATGCTTGATCATAACAAGTGAATAAGAACGGGGTACATAATATGCATCTATATTCATAACTGAAACAAACATTGCAGTCTCAAACATATATTAACTCATAAAAGATCCACCACATAGGTATTACAACGATGACCGTAATCATATTCAGCAGCTCATACGGTACTAATTAGTGAAGCTCAAAGAGAGGAGAGATACATAAGTTACTTCCACAAACCCATAGTCCAGAGGTGGACTACTCCCTCTTCATCATGGAGACGGTGGAGATGTCGATGGAGAAGATGGAGACCACGCCGGCAGCGCCCCGCCGGAGTTTTCCCCCTCCAATCTGCAGCTCCAGATCTCTCTTTCGGTGTTTCTGTGTTTCAGCGGCGCTTCTTCCAGAGAACGACGGGAGACTTCTTTTATAGGCGTTTTTAGGTCAAGACGATGTCGGTGGAGAAAAGATTGACGGCAGCGGATCCACGGGGGCCAAAAGAGTGGGCCCCACGCGGCCAGGTACAGTGGCCGCGTGGGCCACACTCTTTTGGGCCTCCGGCCTCCGTTTGCTTGCTTCCTTCGCTCCCAAGTCTTCTTCCTTCCAAAATATTGACGCTCGTAATTTTCCAGGTCATTTGGACGTCGTTTGGGTCCCTGAAACTTAAAAGGAAAGAAATAGGGTTTTCTGCCTGCGCAGGGTTAATTCCATAAAAATAGGAAATAAATATTTTATTGCCTAAAATCATTATATAACAGTGGTATAACCCTTATATGATGCAAATATGATTGGAATATAAGTGATATAGTGCAAAGTTCATGTATGCATTTTACATGCATCAACATCCCCAAGCTTAACCAATACTCGTCCTCGAGTATGAAGGTGATAAAACTAACATGGACTTTGCAATATAACACTAACAAAGGATATCAAAGATGATTGCTACTGCTACATAGAGTCAAATGATTTATTCTTCAAAGGAGTAGCAATATGCAAGATAGTTTATGAAGTGATATCAAGTATTCAATGCAAGGATGTTCAATGATAGTTCACAAAGTGTAACATAGAAGATAGTAATATGGACCACATGTATGCATAATGATAAGTAAGAACATCCTACATTGGTCATAGAGTGTAGATGAAAATCTGAATATAAAAGGTGGACACTTTGGAAAGATGTATATGTGAGTAGAGGTAAAGCATGCATAAGTTTCATCTAACTTCCAAACTCTTCTACTTAAGTTAATGATTGCAATGTGGTAATCCTTGGTGTCAAGCTCTCATTCCCCTATCATAGCATCTTAAATGATTAAAGTTTAATGTAAAAGCAAATATGAGTAGTGTGCTTGACAAAGTAAAGGTTAGGTGTCTCATGTCCCTTGAATACAAGTACCTACACCATGAGTTACTCAACTTAGGAAACAAAGCAAGTTCAATGTCGTCGTATGAAACAACAGATGCCTAGGGGTAGGCTTAAGGTTGGGGCCGATGGACGCTAGAGGATTCGGCGAGGGATAGTGCGTAGGATTGCGCACACAGACAAACAGACGAACACGGGGATTTACCCTGCTTCGGGGCTCTCGTGAGAGATAACACCCCTACTGCAGCATCTATCATATTTGGTGTATTCTCCTCTCTGCATATATTTGGTACACGTGCTCCATGAGCTGAGCGTAGTTTGCCTCTAAGAGGTCTTAGCTAGGAGGAGCTCCATGTGAGCGGGGGGAGAAGAAAGAGTGAGCCCGCATAAGGGCGCCGTCCCCGTAGTGCTCCCCTGGTGCTCGTTATATAGAGAGAGCCCAGGGGACAAGGGGGGACAAGCAGACAAAAAACACTATGCACTGTACACTGTAGCTGAGGTGACTACTGGGGTCTTGTCAACACTGTTGCCTATGTCAGGCGGGTATGGTCCTATGCACTGTAGCCATGCTAGGCCACGTCCAGGATGGGCGTGGCCTGGCTTGTCCTTGTCTTCTAGCTCCTGTCTTCCGGATCTTCTGGGGATGGCAGTGGGTATCTTGTACTTGTCGAGGAAGTGCTGGGATGTCGGTGGTGTGGATATGTCGGTCGTAGTAGTGTCCGGTGTCGTTGGCGTCGTATGGACTTGGCGATCTCGGCGCTAGGCCAAAGTAACGATCGAACGAAGTATGCAGAACAACTCGGTCGAGGCCGTCTTGGCCTGCTCCAAGATAGTGGCCTGCTCCGGGATAGTGGCCCACTCCAGGATAGTAGCCCGCTCCGAGATCTCGGCCTGCTCCGCTCTGAGTTTGGGCATCTCGGCCCACCGAAGCTGGCTCGGCCCGATCCGAGGCAAGCTGTATCTCGGCCTCAACCAGACACCGATATAAATATGTGTCGGCCCATTAGCTGATATGTCGGCCTGGGCAGAGCCTAACTCGGCCCAGGCTGCTTTCTTTTCCTTTCTCTTTATCTTTTACACAATTATCTCCTGCTTTTGTCTCTTTTATAAACTCAAACACCCCATAACTTTGGGGTACTCGGGGTTACATCCCCGACATTAGTCCCCGAGCCTGTGGGGGACTCACAGAGTCGCGCGCAGTCTTAAAAACAAATAACCATATAAAAAAATCTCCATATACACAACATCCTGCCTGCATGGGCACCATTATATGTGGGTTTTCAGCCACCCTGGGCATCACCGAAGTTGCATGCCGCCAGCATTAACTGGACCGACATATCACTTGCACGGACATATCTCATATGTCGGTTTTTAGCCACTTTGGGCATTACAGAAGTTGCATGCTGCCAGCATTAACTGGACCGACATATCACCTGCACGGACATATCTCATATGTCGGTTTTTAGCTACTTTGGGCATTACCAAAGGCGCATGTCGCCAGCATTAGCTGGACCGACATAAGCCTGCATGGGCATATCTCATATGTCGGTTTTTAGCCACTTTGGGCGTTTACCGACATCAGATGTCATTAGCCTGAGCTGACTTGACATAGGCATATCTCATATGTCGGTTTTTAGCCACTGTGGGCGTTTACCGACATCAGATGTCATCAGCCTGAGCTGAATTGACATAGGCATATCTCATATGTCGGTTTTTAGCCACTGTGGGCGTTTACCGACATCAGATGTCATCAGCCTGAGCTGAATTGACATAGGCATATCTCATATGTCGGTTTTTGCCACTTTGGGTGTTTGCCGCACAGATATGTTGGCAGCGCTTGCTGAACCAACATATAGCCGTCATTGGCTGAACTGGCATTCTGCCATCATGGGCCTTTGCCTTATGCTGGTTGAGATATCTCTCAACACATTATGCTCAGTGAGTCGGAATACCCCTCGGCTCACTGAACCGACATACCGATGCTATGATACTCTGGCAAACGGCGATTTGGGGATATTGCATGATGCCATGATATGTTGGCAAACCGAAATAAACGGCGATCTGAGATATGAAATGATGCCGTGATACCTTGGCAAACCGAAATAAACGGCGATCTGGGGTAACCAAATAACCATAATCTTGATAATGAATTCTTACTTGGTAGAACCAATACCAACTTAAAAGGTTAGTCCAAGCACATTTATAACAAGTACATAATTTAAACAGCAAATTCAGTAGTGTTGTTGGAGCAGTCGAGGAAGACGCTTACGCCGATCTGGATACCGGCATATCGACCTAGGCCACCAATATTTCGATTTCAGCCACCTGCATGTCAGATTTGACCAACATATGTCGGCTTTGCCCAACATATGTTGGATTCCAGCCTTATCTCGGATTTCCAGCATACCTCGGATTTCCAGCATACCTCGGATTTCCAGGGTATCTCAGTAACGAACACTCTCAGCAAAACCGATACCACCTTTCAACGTTAGTCCAGCATATATATCATGAATATTTAAAGGGAACATCAGTTCTACTAACAGAGGCAACAAACTATAGCATATGTCGGAAAGTAAATCTAGTAGCAATACTATGCACTAGGATGCAGACTCGGTTTCAACCTAGTCCCCGAGTTACTTTACAGATCTAGGAGAAAAAGTAGAACTGACTGTCCGGCCAGTCCCCGGATCAAGACATCTCGATCCCGAGAAAAAACAACTAAGCAAGGCAGAAAAGAGGGGGCAGTCCCCGAGTACTGTTTGAAACTACCTAAAAGTGTGACGCAGATATATAGTTGATACTTATGAGGTAGCGTTATTGGAGAAGTCGAGGAGGATGCTTATGTCGGCCTGGACACCGACATGCCGGCCTTGGCCACCAATATCTTGGTTTGGGTCACCTTAATGTCGGATTTGACCAACTTTACATCGGATTCCAACTAGTCGACCGACACAGGCCCTATGCGGATATGCCGATTCCACACTCACCCCACCTTTTCCTTTTTTCTCTTTTCTTTTTCTTTTCTTTCTCTCTTCCTCTTTCCTTTTTCTCTTCTCTTTTCTTCTCTTCCTCTTCTTTTCTCTGGATTGACCCGACCGTAATGCGGGCTACCGGCGACGGGAAACCAGAGCTCGGCCAGCCGGCGAGCAGGGTCGAGGCGGGGCGCGGCCAGCTGTGGCGCCGGATGGCACGGGCCACGCGCGACCAGCCGCAAGGCGGGGAGCCAGGCAGGCGGGCAGCCGGGGTGGCGGCGAGCCGACGGGCGGAGCGCGGGAGCTCGGCCTCGGGCAGAGGCAGACACGGGCAGCCGGAGCAGGCGCAGCAGGGGTCAGACTGCTGGGCAGGCGGAGGCGCGGAACCAGGCAGGCCGGGTCGAGGCGAGGGGCGGCCAGCCGTGGCGGGGAGCCGGGACGCCGACGCGGCCGAGCCGAGGCAAGGCCGGGCAGGGCGCGCTGGGCGCAGGGATCCGGCCAGCCGGGGAAGGCTGGGGTCGCAGCACGGGGCGCGGTCAGCCGGGACCGGCCTCGGGTGGACGAGACGCGGGCGCGGTGTTGACTTCGCTGGGCGCGAGGCGCAAGGAGCTCGAGAGGAAACGAGGCCGCACGGAAAAGATGCAGGCGCGCTCCCATGGAGGACCTCGGGCCTGGAACTTGGGCCTGGACGCCGGAGAGCTGAGCAAGGGCGAGGCCATACGTGCAACACGCCGGCGGGCGAAGCAGCGCAGACGCGGAAGATCTTGGGCGGGGACCAGCCTCCGGGCTCCTCGGCCGAGCGCACAGGGGACGGCGCGGAGGATACATGGGCGCCGACGGGCGCGGGTGCGCTGCATGCGAGCGCAGGAGCCCAGCCTCCGGGCTTCTTCTTTGATGGCGTTGACTGGCACATCTAGATGTAGCCGGACAAGGGCGAGGCGATGTCGAGTCCCGAGTTGAGGAAGAAGGTCCCGTTCGAATTTGATCCAGCAAGCGTCACTACCGGCCCCACGGTGGGCGCCAACTGTCGTCGCATGAAACAACGGATGCCTAGGGGTAGGCTTAAGGTTGGGTCCGATGGACGCTAGAGGATTCGGCGAGGGATGGTGCGCAGGATTGCGCACACAGACAAACAAACGAACACGGGGATTTACCCTGCTTCGGGGCTCTCGTGAGAGATAACACCCCTACTGCAGCATCTATCCTATTTGGTGTATTCTCCTCTCTGCATATAGTTGGTACACGTGCTCCATGAGCTGAGCGTAGTGTGCCTCTAAGAGGTCTTAGCTAGGAGGAGCTCCATGTGAGCGGGTGGAGAAGAAAGAGTGAGCGCGCTTAAGGGCGCCGTCCCCGTAGTGCTCCCCCTGGTGCTCTTTATATAGAGAGAGCCCAGGGGACAAGGGGGGGGGGGGGGACAAGCAGACAAAAGACACAATGCACTGTACACTGTTGCCTATGTCACGCGGGTACGGTCCTATGCACTATAGCCATGCTAGGCCGCATCCAGGATGGGCGTGGCCTGGCTTGTCCTTGTCCTTGTCTTCTAGCTCCTGTCTTCCGGATCTTTTGGGAATGGCAGTGGGTATCTTGTACTTGTCGAGGAAGTGCTGGGATATCGGTGGTGTGGATATGTCGGTCATAGTAGTGTCTGGTGTCGTTGGCGTCGTATGGACTTGGCGATCTCGGCGCTAGGCCGAAGTAACGATCGAACGAAGTATGCAGAACAACTCGGTCGAGGACGTCTTGGCCTGCTCCGAGATAGTGGCCTGCTCCGAAATAGTGGCCCGCTCCGAGATAGTAGCCCGCTCCAGGATAGTGGCCCGCTCCGGGATATCGGCCTGCCCCGAGGTGAATATCTTGGCCTGCTCCGAGTTTGGCCATCTCGGCCTGCTCCGCTCCGAGTTTGGGCATCTCGGCCCACCGAAGCTGGCTCGGCCCGATCCGAGGCAAGCTGTATCTCGGCCTCAACCAGACACCGATAAATATATGTCGGCCCATTAGCTGATATGTCGGCCTGGGCAGAGCCTAACTCGGCCCAGGCTGCTTTCTTTTCCTTTCTCTTTATCCTTTACACAATTATCTCCTGCTTTTGTCTCTTTTATAAACTCAAACACCCCATAACTTTGGGGTACTCGAGGTTATATCCCCGACATTCAAGTTATATATCATTGGAAGTAATAATAGTATCATCAAGAGCGTCAACTGGGGTACCTCTTGTCCCAGATATGGAACAAGCCCATATCAAAATGACAAGACAAACAAACAAGATGAACAACCTCAACACCCTTTTTATTTACCATTGGAATAGCTTTTTATTTAAGGTGTATCACAGACGGTTCACCATAGCATGTAAGTAAATTTCCACCATGAATGATGCATGGCTTAGATTAGCGGCCCAGGCGTCTCTCTAACCATTTATACAAACTCATTTAAACTACTTCATTTCCACCTCATTTCACCATGATAGGCATCCATAAACAAAAGTACATGATATCAACTAAATGAGATGAAGGAGCATGTTGAAAGCTTTGCATGTGACAGCACATATGGGCTAACTCCCAACCTCGACATTTATCAAGCCACTAACATCATAATCTTAATCACAATGGGTCATGTTTTATTTATGCAATAAAAGTAAAGTGTGCATCAAGTTCGTGAGAGCTATATAACCAACTTTTCCCATACAATCAATAACATAAACATTTTCATTCAGAGGTATAGATAACACAAATATCATGATAAACATACTCGGAATAGCATAAAGCCAATAGGTAGATATGGTGGACTCACTGGAATAACTTTGGTTGAAGGTGTTGGAAACAAGTTTTTACTTGTTGGAATTTTTGGGCTAGCAAGAGGGAGAAAGTTGACCATCTAGATGCATGCATGAGTGTCCATAGAACTAACTAATCCATGTTAAACAAGTAAAATAACTTCAGCATCAAAACATGAATAAGTGATAGCTCTTGATAAAGCATTTGCAAATTATTACTCATAAACAAGCTCATGAATCATGCAACTATATGTATCATTAAAAATCAACTCAAACATCCCTTTTCCCAATCATAAAGCATCCAACATATTTCAACCCATATTTCCAGTAGCTCTTTCAATATAAATGATAGTGTGGTGGTCTCACAAACAAAAATCAAACCAAAACAAACAAAAAGACGCTCCAAGTTTATGCGATAAAGTGTTTCGATCGAAAAACAGAAGTTAGACGTGTGCAAACCGAGAGTGTGTAGGTCCAGTGGGGTTGTCTTCACATCCCCAAGCTTATGGTCTTCACCATCCTTGGATAGCTCTTGGTGCATCTCCTCCAATCCCTGTGAAAAAACTTCAAAACACCGTTTCTCCATTTCTTTTCTGTGGGGTGCATTAGTAGTGATAAACAAATAGGTTTCTTGCTGCATATAATCCTTAAACAAAATTCATATGAATGTCCAGAAAGTATATAATGTTGTATGCCTACTCATAAACTCATTGAATCAAAAAGATTCAATAAAAGTTCAAACATGCATAAAACAAAATGGGACAGAATCTGTCCAGAAAAACAGCAGCAGCAAAACGTATTTTTCTACCCTACCAAACTTTCCGAAAAATTCCGAAAAATTCATGCATACAGAGGATGAAAAGTTGCAACTACAGTTCAAATATGAGCTCATTCGGAGTTACAGAATAAGAATTAAAAATCATACCGTGCACTGATTCGTGCAGGAATAAAATCTCCGAACGCTATAAGCAACTTTTCAAACCAAAATGGGTAAAACTTGGCACTTTATTAAAATTCCAGAAACTAAACTAAAAACAAATCTCTTGTTACAGCAAGAGGACACAAAGAAAATCACACATAAAAATAACCGGGTTGCCTCCCGCAAAGCGCTTTCTTTATAGCCATATAGCTAGGCTTCTTACTTGTTTTTATTGAATGAAGCTCATGAGGGAGCTTGAACTTTGATGTTCCCTCTTCCTTGGAAGTGTTCCATGCACTTCTTGTGTGGAAACTGAAACTTCACGTTCCCTCTTTGAATCAATGATAGCACCTGTAGTACGAAGAAAAGGTCTTCCAAGAATAATAGGACTAGAGGTTTTATTCCCCATGTCCATGATTAGAAAATCCACAGGCACAAAAGTCATATGTAACTCTACCATAACATCACTTACTTTCCCTAAAGCATGTTTAATGGAATCATCAGCAAGTGCAAGTTCAATAGAGCATTTTTCAAGATTTTTCAATTCAAGTACTTCATATAGTTCTTTAGAAAACAGAGACACTAGATCCTAGATCAAGTATGGCATGGTGTGTCTCTTTTCCAATAGTTACTAGTACCTTAGGAATCCATATATCCCCAAGCTTAGGTGGTATCATAGCCTCTTGGTTGTACCTAGCAATCTTTCTTTCAAGACATGATTAGCAATATAAGAACCAAAACCAGCTTGGTTAGTGTTGATGGAAGGATCACTTGCAAATTTTTGTAAGATAGAGATTAATTCATGCAAGCTACAATTTTCTAAGTCAAGCAAAGGATCCTTGACTTCACTAAGCATTTTAACTTCCTCAACTTCTCTCTCTTTCATTACCCCAATAGATTCTTTAGCAACTCTCTCTTGCTCATGAATGTGTTCCCAAGACTTATTGATAACTTCTTGGCAATATTTAATTGTTTCCTCATGTTTTTGGGCTGTAATGATACTCTTTAATGATGAGACTTCCTTAGCAAGCTGATCTACCCTTTCAAACAAAGCATCTTGTTTTTCAAACTTAGAGATAAATTCCTTATTAAGCTCTTTTGAGTAGATATAAAAGATCTAATGGTGTTTTCCAAATCACTAGAAACATTACCACTAGAAGCATATTTATTTGGCACATATGGGGGTTTATTATAAGAGTTATAATTGTTGTTACCATACCCATTATTACCATAGTTCCTAATGAAGTTGACATCAACATTTTCTTGCAAAGGAACATTTTCAACACTAGGTTTATTAAGCAAAGCAAGAATAGTATCCATTTTAGATGACAAATCATTAGTTTCTCAATAATTCACTTTCTTAGAAGGATTGGGTGCCCTATCAGTATGCCATTGACTATAGTTTTGCAAAATGCTTTCCAATATATTTTTAGCTTCTACTATAGTTTACTCATAAAAGCACCTCCAGCAGCAGAATCAAGTATGTTTCTAGACATGTAGTTTAAACCATTGTAGAAAGAGTGTAATATGGTCCATTCATTAACCCATGTGATGGACAAGTTCGAAGCATAAGTTTAATCCTATCCCAAGCCATAGCAACATGTTCATTTTCATTTTGCCTAAAAGAAAGGATGTTGTTTCTATTTTGCAAAATTTTAACAGGATAGTATTTCTTAATGAAAGCTTCTTTAGATCATCCCATGAATTAATACTACCGATGGCAATGAATGCAACCACTCTTTAGCTTTCCTCTAAGTGAAAAAGGAAATAGCTTCAATTTTAGGATATCACTTTCAACATTCTTAAACTTTTGCATGTCACATATTTCAACAAAATCATGAAGATGCATAGAGGCATCCTCCATAGCACTACCACCAAATTGTTCCCTAGTTATCAAGTTCAACAAACTAGGACTTACTTCATAGCTATCAGCTTTAATCTCAGGTGTGGCAATAGCTCTAGAGATGAATTGATCATTAGGAGTGTTTGTGTAGTCACACAATTTAGTTCTTTCTCCCATTTTAGCAAGTTTTTTGTATTTTTAATTTTTTATGCAAAACTGAAAATAAAATGAGTCACAAATGCAAACCGAATTACAAATGCAAGACAATGCAAGACAATGACAAAACAAATAATTTTGCTTTGAAGGTAAAGATGGATAAGATGATGCTCACGTAGGTGCAACCTCCCCAAGCTTAGGTGTTAGCACAAGTTGGTGATGAAGTTGACTTTGTTGTGATGAATCCGGCGCTAGAAAACAGCTGTGCAGGAGCCCTTGGATAAATCTTTTCAGCTATGATTCCCCGGCAACGGCGCCAGAAAACAGTCTTGATACCCGTAGAAGTGATAGCCTTCAGCAGCTACCTGCAATGAAAAGTATACGGGGTTAGGTTGAGCCTCCAAGTGCAGAGTATGTAGTAAGTGGAAGACGTGTTTTCCCCACGAGGGTGACTCGAGGGTTTAATATCGAACTCTCGGGGAATCAGTAGTGAAAGATTTATCTTCCTATCCTTCTTTTGGTTACCTACAAAACAAGGTTAATGTTTTGGTCCTCAACCTCACCTGTGGTTGTCAAGCACAAGGTGTATGAATGATATCAAGATAATTATGCAATGCAAACAAGAAATAAATATGCAATGGTGGTGAATAAATGTGCAAGGATGATGATAACAATGATAATGATATTTTTGGGTTTTTTATGATGAATGCAAGATGAAAAGTGTTTTTGTATTTTCGGATTTAATAATGGAGAAAATGGAAAAGTGGTAAAAGTTGTTGGAAAGGTGTTTCTTATGATTAAAAATGGACCGGGGTTCATGGTTTCACAAATGCACTCTCTCTTTAATAAAGTGGTAGACAATGGAACACTAGAGTTGACATATGAGATTGCAACACAAAGTTTGATACAAGTTACTAATTATATGGGCATCACGTCCTAACATAGAGATCTTTTGGTTATTAATCTCACTTATACTCCACCAAGATGCGAACAAATCATAACACCTCAGTAATTAAGATAACTCAGAGTATAGCTTTAAGTATCATGACATGAAGTAAAATAAGACATGCTAGATCTAGTCACAGAGAAGTGGCAATCACCCACAACCCTTGTAGCATGGTATTTTTATTTATCCCTAGTGAGGCAACAAAGTAAGGTAAACACCCAAGTGGATCGCGATATTACAGTTGTCAACTTACCGCACTCACCACCCCCCGTTACTCCAACTAATGCACACGTCACCCCACACACGCTCTCATAACCATGCTTGATCATAATAAGTGAATAAGAACGGGGTACATAATATGCATCTATATTCATAACTGAAACAAACATTGCAATCTCAAACATATATTAACTCATAAAAAGATTCACCACATAGGTATTACAACGATGACTGTAATCATGTTCAGCAGCTCATACGGTATACTAATTAGTGAAGCTCAAAGAGAGGAGAGATACATAAGTTACTTCCACAAACCCATAGTCCAGAGGTGGACTACTCCCTCTTCATCATGGAGACGGTGGAGATGTCGATGGAGAAGATGGAGACCACGTCGGCAGCGCCCCGCCGGTGTTTTCCCCCTCCAATCTGCAGCTCCAGATCTCTCTTTCGGTGTTTCTGTGTTTCGGCGGCGCTTCTTCCAGAGAACGACGGGAGACTTCTTTTATAGGCATTTTTAGGTCAAGACGATGTCGGTGGAGAAAAGATCGATGGCAGCGGAGCCACGGGGGCCAAAAGAGTGGGCCCCACGCGGCCAGGTACAGTGGCCGCGTGGGCCACACTCTTTTGGTCCTCCGGCCTCCGTTTGCTTGCTTCCTTCGCTCCCAAGTCTTCTTCCTTCCAAAATATTGACGCTCGTAATTTTCCAGGTCATTTGGACGTCGTTTGGGTAGCTGAAACTTAAAAGGAAAGAAATAGGGTTTTCTGCCTGCGCAGGGTTAATTGCATAAAAATAGGAAATAAATATTTTATTGCCTAAAATCATTATATAACAGTGGTATAACCCTTATATGATGCAAATATGATTGGAATATAAGTGATTGTGAGATCCTGACTCAGGGCTTAATAGGATTGATAGAATACTCATATCAACAAGTTGCAACTTCTTTTCCGGAAGCTCATCTGGAAAGAACTCCGAGGTTAAGCGTGCTTGGCCCGAAGCACTCCAAGGATGGGTGACCGACCGGGAAGTCTTTCCCGGGTGCGCACGAGTGAGGACAAAATGCGCAGAAAAGACCAGTGTTGATCTGTGGGGCCAGTCTAGAGATCCTAGAGAGCTGCCAGGGGTGACAGGCCCGGCCCGGGGGTGGGCCGGGGTGTTACATTTGGTATCAGAGCCGACCCTCGCGGTAACTCGGGCGTGTGCGGGTCAGTGGGTGGACATGTGGAGCATGTGCCGGCACTGGGCGCACAGACAGGTGCCAAGGGGGGAAGTTCCTGGACTGGGGGCTGACCGACGAGGGCGTCGGTCTTCTAAGGGGGAAGGATGTGAGATCCTGGCTCAGGGCTTAATAGGATTGATAGAATACTCATATCAACAAGTTGCAACTTCTTTTCCGGAAGCTCATCTGGAAAGAACTCCCAGGTTAAGCGTGCTTGGCCCGGAGCACTCCAAGGATGGGTGACCGACCGGAAAGTCTTTCCCGATTGCGCACGAGTGAGGACAAAGTGCGTAGAAAAGACCAGTGTTGATCTGTGGGGCCTAGAGAGCTGCCAGTAACACCCCGGCCCATCCCCGGGCCAGGCCTGTCACCCCTGGCAGCTCTCTAGGATCTCTAGACTGGATGTAACACCCCGGCCCACCCCCGGGCCGGGCCTGTCACCCCTGACAGCTCTCTAGGATCTCTAGACTGGCCCCACAGATCAACACTGGTCTTTTCTGCGCACTTTGTCCTCACTCGTGCGCACCCGGGAAAGACTTCCCGGTCGGTCACCCATCCTTGGAGTGCTCCGGGCCAAGCACGCTTAACCTCGGAGTTCTTTCCAGATGAGCTTCCGGAAAAGAAGTTGCAACTTGTTGATATGAGTATTCTATCAATCCTATTAATCCCTGAGCCAGGATCTCACAGTGATATAGTGCAAAGTTCATGTATGCATTTTACATGCATCAGTGATTAAGCTCCCATGTCATCTAACTTAATCCAAAGGTGAGTACCACTTGGGTCATACTACTCACACGACGGGCATAAGCTACTGAGACTACTGGTTGTTGATGAGTTCAAGATAATAGTGTGGAATCAACTACCGGGCGGAGATTGGGCGTTAGAGGCGGTGGTGATTGACATGGAGGAGAAGCTTCAATCGCTTGATCCAGACATCCCTCGAGTTCAACATCTGGATATTGGTTTCAAGTGCTTCGGTGATTGCATCAACGCTGTGTTGCTGTATATGAACATATATTATCCTAAATTGCGGACATGTCTTCGAACTTTTCTCATCATCCTTGACATGGAGATGGAAGAGATGCGCATTTAAGATTACTCAACTTCATGGTCCGTGTTCTTGGAGGTCGATCTACCATCCCGCTTACGAGCTATGAAAATCTTTCCTTTGCTAGATAGTAGTACGCCCTAGTAAGTTATCGTATTAAGCTTCACATGGTATATGCACTGCGTGAAATGCAACGATCGTAGTGTGCGGTAACCTATTTTTATTCTTTCGACAATATGTTATCACTTGGTTTAGCAATGGTTACATTTACCTTATATTGGCTTTTCATTCAGTAATTAACTAGCAACATGTTCGTGCGTTGCAACGGATCCAATAAAAATCAAACATAGTCAGACTTTAAAAGTGTCATCCTCTGTCTAAACACCTTCATTCAACTCATTATAAGAATACCATCTCTCTCTTGAAGAGTTTATTATGCAATAAGAAATTAGACCATCATAACTCTAACAAAACTTACAACATCCAAAGACCTATGCTAAGAATGAATAACGACCAACATCAGGAAACATTGGTATGTCAAATATTGAGTGTAATATAATGAGCATACCTGAATTGGACTGAAATAGCCCACTTCAAAATTTTATCGATGAAGGGGTTTGGTTTTGGTATATATGACGATTGTTGCACAAAATTATACATGGGTACATGAAAGTAATTTTTGGGAATTTTTATGACGAAAAATAACACACTTGTGGTTTGAATTTTAATTATTTTCAATCAGACAAACTTCATTTAAATGTTCAAAAGTAGCAAGAAGCTAGAAAATTCAACCTATTTCGGCATTGGCCATCCAATATGATCTACTTTGTGCGAAAATTAAAGAGATGTCATTTCGCACTATATTATTACACTTACTTAAAAACAACCTTTTGTAGCATTTGTGCCCAAAATGAGCACATTTTTCATAAACATGAGGAAAAAACAGCTGCGACTTTTCGTTTTGTGTGAAGCCTTCCAAGAGTACCTGCTAAGTGACACTCGACAAAGAAGGTAGCGACGTTATCCTTGTGTCAACTGAAAGGACAATGATGTCGCCTAGAGGGGGGGGGGGGGTGAAAGGCGATTTAAAACTTTTCTGGTTTAGGCTTGATAAATGCGGAATAAAATTAGGTGTTTTAATTTAACAAGTATACAACCTAAATATACTAGGTTCACCTATGTGCACCAAGAACTTATGCTAAGGAAGACAAGTAACAAGGTGATAGCAAGATAGAGACTTCAAGCACAAAGGCTATCACAATGTAAATTGCATAAGTAAAGAGATCGGGTATAGAAATAATCGAGGTACGCAGAGACGATGATGTATTCCCGAGTTCCTCCTTTTGAGGGGAGTACGTCTCGTTGGAGGGGTGTGAGTTTCAATACTCAAGATGCCACAAATGGCCTCACCCTATTGTCCGATGCACCTCGCACAATACCTCGGTTCACCTTCCACTATTGATTTCCCTTTTGGACGGAAATCGAGTCACTTACAACAATCTTGAGGCACAACTCACAAAAGGATTGGGAGCTCCCAAGTGACCACAAAAGGTCCCAACTAGCCACAAAAGGCCTTGACCACAAAAGGCCACAAGAACACCGTCTAGGGTCCAACGACCCAAGAGTAACAAGTTCACGAACTTTCACTTCCACGAATCCTCGTGGAGAGAGCAAACCGATGCAACAAAATGCAATGACAGGAACACAAGAAGTGCTCAAGTCCTTCACTCCCAAATCCCACCAAAAGCAACTAATTCTTATGGGGGGAGAAGAGAGGAAGAACAAAGAGGAGAACCACACAAGAACTCCAAGATCTAGATCCACTAGGTTCACTAGTAGGAAAACAACTATCAGTGACACACCTTTTTGGGATTCTGTGGCGCACCCCTAACTTTGCTGGGTGCGCCACAGAATCCTGGCCACTAATTTTTTTCTGTGGCGCACGGGCTTGGTGCGCCACAGAATTCTCACAGCCAGGTGCGCCACAGAATTCTCAAAAAAATTCAAAAAATGCAAAAAAATATAAAAAGTTTCAAAAAATTCAGAAAAATCAAAATATGAAATAATATGAAAAATCCTAATTATTTAAATTATTTTCAGATTTTTTGAATTGATACCTTCCCGCTAGGTCACCCATCCTTAAATTGCTCCAACCCTAGTACGCTTAACTTCTAAGTTCCACCCAGTTCACCTACCCTTATGCTACTCAAGTTCTTATTGATATATATATATCATATGAAGCCTCTTAAGTCTTGTATGTGTATATGTGTGGTATGCGTTATAAATGTGTGTTTTAAATTTCAGATTTTTCAAAAACTTCTAAAGTTTCAAAAGATCCAAAAAAATTCAAAAAACTTAAAGAAATTCAAAAAATCCAAAAAAATCCAAAAAAACTCAAAAAAGTCAAAACACTTCAAAAAAAATCCAAAAAAAACCAACAATCTTCTTTGTTATACATTTCTGTGTCTTTTTTTTTGGACTTTTTGATTTTTTTTATTTTTCCTTTTTTTTTGATTTTTCTGCGAAAAATCGTCTGTTTGAAATAACTTTTTTCTTTTGGAATTTGAGGAATCTGTGAATTACTGACCGGGTGAACCGGGTGGATTCGAACTCGGATTTCTCTCTAGTTTTTTTGACATATTTTTTTGCATTATTTCGACGTCGTATGCAAAAGTTATGGCCATTACAAGTTTTTTATCTGTTTGTTGCAGAAAAGGTCAAAATTCATATTTCAAAATTTCTATACCTACTAGACACTCAAACGTAACTACATGTCAAAGGATTTTATTTATTGAATTTTTTATAATTTTATTTTGCTTTCTGCAAAACTAAAGAGGCGATCCACGGGGGGGGGGGGGGGGGGGGGTTATTTTTCTCAAATCCCACCCCACCACCGAGATGACTTTCTGTGGCGCACAGGCAGGTGCGCCACAGAATTGCACATTTCTGTGGCGCACCCAAAACCATGCGCCACAGAAAATAATTCTGTAGCGCACTAATGAAGGGTGCGCCACAAAATGCCCACCTATCTATAAGCTTTTCTCTACTAGTGGTTCCCCTCACTTAGAGGAGAGATTGATTGGTGGAAATGTAGATCTAGATCTCCTCTCACTTTTCTCTCAAAGATATGCAAGAATCATGGGAGGGATTGAGAGGGGGGCAAGCTTTCCAAGGTCAAAAATGGTGGGGAAGAGAGAGAAAAACATGCTCAGAAAACTTAGGCTCTTTGGGGAAGAAGGGGCCTTTTATAGGCCTCCCACTAGTAGGAAAAGGCTTATAGCCACCAGCATACCGCTGGCGGACAACATTTTCGTCCGCCAGCGCTACGACCACTGGCGGGCGGTTTTTCTAGTCCGCCACTGGTTCTGGACGTACCGCTGGCGGACACCAACACTGCCGCCAGCGGTAGGAGCAGAATCTGGGAGGAGGCGGGGCAAACTACCGCTGGCGGGCACAATACGTGCCCGCCAGAAGTACTAAACGTACCGCTGGCGGACGAAAGACAGGGCCCGCAGCCGTAATTGCCGCGGCTGAGCTCAGCTGAAAAAAAAGGTGACGCTACCGCTGGCGGGCGCACTACGGCGTCCGCCAGTGGTCAGTTCAGTACCGCTGGCAGGCCGACTAGCGCGTCCGCCAGCGGTAACCTGGGAAAGTGACATAAGTGCGGCCGCACCTACCACCCTTGTTCACTTATTGTACTTCACTCTTCTCTCTCTTAGCTCGAGTTTTCCCCATTTGTGGCTCCTTTCCCCATGAAATTAATCACTTTTAGCCAACAAAAAGTGATTTAGTTGATAGATCCCACTAGATCTCTCTCCCACATCCAACTTTGACCAAAAGAAATCCACTCAAGTCACTCAGATCTCAAGATCAAGATTTCATCTTCGGCCGACTTCCGCGGTTATTTTGACGTGTGTTTTAACATTCTTAAGGTGATCTTTTAGCGATATAAGTTAAAACACATTCTTAAAATTAATTTGGTCGGATAAATGCGCCCGCCGTAACCATGCGAAATGCTGGATGAAAAATGGCTTGGAATGTGTGAAATTGAGTTGTGATGAATAAATTTGTGTTGTGATGTGTGAAAATTAATGAGGGTGCCAATACCATGCCGGAATGTTGATTCATTTTCCGTTTCGGCAACTTTTGGCACTCTCCTTGGGTCCTATTTGTAGGAAGGTCATGGCGAATTTTTTCGTGAAACCCGATAAAATATTAAATGGTGCTTAATTATTGTCTTGATTATACAACGTGCAGGTGATAATGGTTATTATGAGTGAACATGTCGTGAATACATACTTGAGACACGCGACGGAAGACATGCTGCAGAATAAGCGCAAAGATATACAGTGTCCGTGTCGCGCATGCAAACTCGAGGTCGGCATCAGTCCATTTACCGGAACTTTGCTGGAACACCTGCTCTTCCGTGGTTTCATGGATGGCCACACTCGTTGGTTAACAGATGATGAACATGATGGAAATGATGGTGCGCCGGAAGGAAATAATCAGGATCAAGGGCAGCAAGACAATAACAACGAGGGGCCAGAACACGAAGAGCCTGATCCGGATCCCGTGCAACATGATGAAGTAGAAGAAGACGATGATGATCATGTGGTACTAGAAGAGGAGGACACACGGACACCGCTAACTTCAGTCGTGCGGGACCCTCATCTAACAGAATTGTTTCTTCAGAAGACGGCTAACAGGGAATCTAAGCTGGCGCAATTGGAGAAAGATTCAAATACTCCGTTGTATCCAGGCTGCGACCCAGAAGCTTCCCGCTTGAAAGTATCGCTTGATTTTCTGCAGATGAAGACAAGACACAAATTGAGCGATATAAGCGTCGACGCTAACCTGGAATATTGCACGGTATCCTTCCGAAGGGCAACACGTGTCCTAAAAGTTGTGACGAAGCCAAGAAAGTCGTGTGCCCCTTTGATTTACCGCACGAGAGGTACCATGTGTGCATCTTCGATTGCTACATATTTCGGAAAGAGGACGAGGGAATGACCAAATGTCCAGTGTGCAATGCCAATCGATACAAGACCGGGAAGAAAGCCCCTCGCAAAGTTGTGTGGTACTTTCCGCTCATTCCTCGTCTGCAGCGATATTTCGCAGACCGTAAGGAAGCAAAGCTTATGCGCTGGCACGCGGAAAGAAAGGCGGCAGTGGTGCAAGATTCAGACCGGAGTGAAAAGATAATTCTGACACACCCTTCGGATGCAAGCCAGTGGAAAGCATTAGACTCTTTCGATGCAGACTTTGGAGACGAGCCAAGGAATATCAGATTGGGTTGCAGCACCGACGGTCTCAATCCGTTTGGCAACCAGAGCAGTTCACACAGCACGTGGCCCGTGTTTGTATGGATATACAACCTACCTCCCTGGTTGTGTATGAAAAGGAAGTACATACACATGAGCATGCTAATTCAAGGGCCGAAACAACCTGGCAGCGACATCAATCTGTATCTGAAGCTACTGAAAGATGAGCTAGACACGTTATGGTCGTCCCAAGGGGTTCCCACTTGGGACGCCGTCGCAGAAGATTATTTCCCTATGAGAGCTGCCTTGTTGTGTACAGTGCACGATTTGCCCGGCTACGCATATGTTGCCGGCCAGGTGTGCCACGGATATTTCGGATGTGTCAGGTGCCTGGATGATCCGACATTCCACTAGCTGAAGAAAGACGGTTCTTCGAAAACCGTCTACATAGGCCATCGAAGGTGGCTAGACGATGAAGACCCATGGAGATGGCGTGGAGACCTTTTCAACGGTAAAGATGAGCTCCGAGAACCTCCACTTAAGAAGAGCGGCGATGACATTTACGAGTTGCTGAATGAATGGCAAGAGTGCCCTGAGCCGGGAAAGAAGCGAAAGGCGCCAAAACCGCTCTGTGGTGTTTGGAAGACGAGGTCTGTGTTTTGGGACTTGCCATACTGGCCCATCTACACTACGCCAAATTGCCTTGATCTAATGCATGTGACGAAGAATGTGTTCGAGAGTATGTTTGGCACTGTACTCCACATGGCGGACAGGACCAAAGATGGGCCAAAAGCAAGATTGACCTTAAACATATGGACATCAGGAAAGAGCTTCATGCGCAGCGCAAAAATGTGGTAGACGACCAGTTGGATGAGGAGATGGACGGTCACAATGCCAAAAGGGTTAAGAAGAATGACTATTACTGTCCCCCCTCTTGCTTCACTCTTAGTCCAAAGGAGGTCGAACAATTGATGAAGTGCCTTCTAGGAGTCAAAGTGCCTTTGGGTTACTCGGGGCTGATAAGCAGATTCTTAGACTGGCAGAAAAAGAATTTCAGCGGTATGAAGTCTCATGATTGTCACGTGATGATGACACAGATATTCCCAGTTGCGATCCGAGGGATAATGGACAAGCACGTCCGTGAGACCCTTTTTGGACTCTGTAACTTCTTTGACGTGATCTCTCGAAAGTCAATCACCGCAAAGAGACTCTCAACGCTGCAGGAAGAGATTGTTGTGATACTATGCGAGCTTGAGATGTACTTCCCGCCCGCATTCTTTGATATTTGCGTGCATTGTTGGTCCACATCGTGGATGATATCATTCATCTCGGACCGTTGTTTCTCCACAACATGATGGCGTTCGAAAGGATGAATGGGGTCATAAAAGGATTTGTTCGTAACAGGGCCCGTCCGGATGGAAGCATCGTTCAAGGCTTTCTCACTGAAGAGTGCATCTCTTTCTGCACGAATCATCTGGAGATAATTGATAACCCTGTTGGTTTGCCCCCAAACAAGCACTTTGGCAAGTTAGGTGGGTCAGGTCACAAAAATGGCGCGCGGGACTTACATGTGGGCTTCAGTAAGAGAATGGCCGACTTTAAGAGGGCAAACTTAGTAGCTCTCCAACACCTTCAAATGGTCGATACTTGGGTGCAAAAGCACAAACTGGAGATTAAGCAGAAGTACATTGGCCAGGGCAGGCAAAGGACCGAAGGAGAAATAATCAGAGAGCACAACTCCTCTTTCTTGAGTTGGTTCAAAGATGAGCTTGTCGCTCCGCCAACGGATGATGCAGAAGGTAGATGGTTATACGACTTGTCACGTGGCCCCGCCCCCAACCTCGCGACATTTCAAGCATATGATATCAACGGGTTCACTTTCTACACAGAGGCAAAGGACAAAACTTCTGACTATCAAAATTCAGGGGTAACAATGCTATCTTACGTCGGTGACAAAAAGTTCAGGTACTACGGAAGGATAGAGGACATCTGGGAGCTTAACTACTCTGGAGAGAAGGTGCCGATGTTCCGTGTGAGATGGGCTAGGTTATCCACCGTGAAAAAGGAAGACCAATACTTCACCACCATGGTTTTACCCGAAGCCGGCACTTCATCAAGCAGCACGAACGTCACCGCACAAAATGAGCCATGGGTATTGGCTAAGCACGTGTCTCAGTGCTTCTTCATAACCGACCCGTCAAAGCCTAGCCGTGTAGTCGTGAGGAGAGGCAAAAGAAACATCATTGGAATGGATGGAATCGCGAACGAGGACGACTTCGACCAGTACGGTGACCCTAATATTGAAGATGATGAAGATGATGATAACACGCCATACACATCAAGAAGAAGCAGAACCACGCTACCCACGAGAGGAGGTCTTCCATTCTTAAGAAGAGGTCATAATGTGGGGCTGAATTATGTAGCTAAGACCAAGAAAGGCAAGAAGAAGGCCAAACGCTAAGAGAAAAGCGCGAGACACATGCATGTGTGTTATTGTAAAAAGTTGTAATTTAATTAAGATGTTTTGAACAATGATGTGTATGAATATTTATTTATATACACACAACTATTTTAAATTTTGCTATGCACAACTATACTAGAAAATACTAAATAATAACAAAAAACAGAATAAAAAAACAAAACAGAAAATTTTAAAACATACCGCTGGCGGACAAATCTCTCCGTCCGCCAGCGGTAACCATATACCGCTGGCGGACACCTGGCCCGTCCGCCAGCGGTAAGTGTGGCCGGCCCACTTACCGGCCGGTCGGGCCCCTCTCTTTCCAGTTTCCCCCACCCGCGCCCTCCTCTCTAACCCTAACCCCGCGCCGCCGCCCGCGCCCCGGCCTCCGACCTGCCCCGCCGCCCACATTCGCCGCCGCTGTTGACTGCCGCCCCACCCCGCGCCGCCCCGATTCGCCGCCCCGACTCGCCTCCCCGCGCCGCCCGACTCGCCGCCCTCGCCCCCCGATTCGCCGCCCCACCCCGCGTCGCCCCGATTCGCTGCCCCTACTCGCCGCCTCCCCGACCGCCGCTGTCGCCGGCCTACTCCTCCATGCCGCCGCGCCCCTCCCGGTGAGTTCACCCGCCGCCTCCTCCCTCCCCTACCACCCGTTAACCGCCGTGCACGGAAGGTGTTTGTTGAAATGCCACTATTATTTTTTGCCCCTTATTTGTGAAATGACTATTGTTAGTGGTGACAATATGAAGTATGCATGTGAATATGGTTGCGGATGTGATTCAGTGGTGGTTGTGATGTGATTCGGAACGTTTCGGCAAAATGTTTGGTGGTTGTGACCAAACTTTTGGTGGTTGTGATGAATATAAAATGTTTGCAGGTACCCTTGAGTCCCTTGAGATTGCCGGAACGTTGATTAGCTTCCGTTTCGGCAAATTCGGGTACTCCATATCTCATAATTGTAGCAAAGGTCATGCCAAAAAAAATCGTGAATTTTGGCATGACTATTTCTAAAATTAGGACATATTTGAGTGCCCGCATTTGTCGTGATGGACATTCCGGTAAACTTAGCCTCATGGGTATCTTAGTATTTTCTCGTTATACTAAAGTTCGACTTTTCTCGTTAGTGTGAACATGGCGGACAACGACGAGGCCGACGGTTCTCATATACAAGACGAGGATCCGATGCAGGCGATCATCGAGAACGAACTCACAAATACCTTCAAATCCATGTTTCCTACCGTCCGTGAGTTTGTTGGGACTTGGATGAAGGGAGGCCAAGTAGGACCTCCCCCCATGATCGGCTACAGGTGCAGCGACTCTATCACCAATTTGGTTCCTATCTTGCCAAATCATGGGACGCCAAAAGATGCACCGGTGAACAAGCCTAAGAAGGCACGTAAAAGATACAAGAAAACAAAATTGGACGACTCCCCCGTCCCACCGGAGCAGGAGACTGATTCCCGGTTTGTGGACAGGATACCCATCAAGGACTGGCATAAGATGCATCACTTGGGTAGATCGATCCTGCCGGCGGATCGTGTCAAACAGTTGAGAGGACATTTGTTGGACCTACATGCGGTTGTTCTTGTTGTGGGGAGGAAACTTCTCGACCAAGAAGCTCCAACATATCCCCTTTTCATTGCAAAGGTACCAGACCGGTTGGGCTTTGTCAGGGAAAATGGCGCAGACCTGCTCTTTGTGAGATTTGATGATATCTTCGCAGTGTACCATAGTCTTCCGCTCCACCCATCCATAGTCCGTCTTGTTGCGCTCGAAATGGCGCACCAAATCAAAATGGAGAATACCCCGGCATCGTGATGGTTGACCCCTACTACATGCAAGAAATGTTCGTGAACAACACTGAGGGTAGGAAATCCGCGACCGGTTATCTCCAAAAGCTCTTCCTCGACAATGCGTCGAGCCCGCCGTGCTCATTTCTCTTGCCTTATTTTCCCGAGTAAGTCATGCCTACCTGTCATAACATGCTTCCACAGATTTCCATCATTGAATTTGCGTCTACAATGGTGATGTTTTGCGCAGAAACAAACACGGCACCCTCATCCACTTGGACATGGAACGCTTAGCTGCCTTGTATCTCGATAGCGGGGATCGCCATGAAGACAGGGCGGAGTCTAAGCGGGACTACACCGACATCAAGATTGTTCGGAATAATGCTCTCCACGGCTACGCCATGAAGGGTGGCCCGATTTTAAAAACAAGAAAGTCAGAGGATGGAAGGTTTAGATTCGCGCACAGAACATATTTCCCCCGCATGAAGCAGGATTCAAGTAGTTGCATGGAGTCATGGTACCTCCTCTATCAAATGAGGTGGTTTTTAAAGTTTCAACGACGAGGCCAATTTATTTCTCGTGATTTCAACGCATGGGTCGCAAGACTAAAGGACTCGCGCGAATCATGATGTGTGACGTCCTAGATCAAGATGGACAATTCTACTACAGCTTACAACCACCAGCTAATGCGATGTAGAAAGGCGCTTAAGCTATTCGGGTGATCACAGGCCATTCAACTCGTTAAATGGTTGTGAACCGTTCCCGTAGATACCGGAGAGAAGGTGATCGAGGAACAAATCTTTATTTTGTCTTATGTACACAACTCGTTAGATGCATGCATGCTTAGTTAATTTTTTGTTTGCTTTAATCTTTCTTCTCTCTTATGTACACAAATCTTTTTTCTTACAACTCTTATTTGACTTATAATTATATATGCGTCTTGTGTACAGAGAAATGGGGAAGTGGTATGTGGTGTACAAAGGTCGTGTTCCAGGAGTCTATGAAAAGTGGGAAGACTGTAAAAAGCAAGTGAACGAGTTCAAAGACAACAGCCACAAGAGCTACAAGACTAAAGCGGAGGCGGAAGCTAGGTACGCCAACCATCTACTTGAGGAAGAAAAGACGAACCGGATGATGAAGTCCAACATCATCGTGAACAACCACAACATTTACGAAAGTAAAGCGGAGACAGAAGCTAGATATTTGCATCACCTGCTTGCGGAAGAGAGGAAGAACCGGATGAAGTCCAGCTTCATCGTGATCCCCTTCTTACTCATCATTATTGGCATTCTCTTGTATAAGATTGTGGTTTAGATGACAGTAGTAATCCATTTGGAAAACTTCCGTGTATGAATCTATCGGCATGTATTCGTGTATGACAACTTTTGACGCGTTTGTATGTGGAAATTTCTATGTTATTATCATTTTCGTCGCCTGTACCTCAATATCTTGTATTTATATTTGATATACTGCTGGAATACGTTATTTAAAAAAAAATACCACGAAAATGTACCGCTAGCGGACACAGAGGCGTACCGCTGGCGGACAGTGCTTTCAGAACTCCAACCAGCGAGGCGTACCGCTGGCGGCCGAGGTATCTTAGCGCTGGTGGCCGAGGCTGCACGCCAGCGATGCCAAACCTCGCGCTGGCGGGCAGAAGTTGTGCCCGCCAGCGGTAACGATTCTTACCGCAGGCGGACGGCAGCCCGCCAGCGGTAAAACGTTACTACTGGCGTAATCACCGCTGGCGGGCGCCCGCCCGGCAGCGGTAGACCATTTCCGTCCGCCAGCGGTAGGCCTTTTCCTACTAGTGTCCCAGCAAAAAGAGCCGTTGCAGGAAAAACTAGCATCGGAGACTCCGGCCCAAGTGACCGGAGACTCCGGCCTGCACCGGATAATCCGGACCAAGGACTGGATACTCCGGTCTCGGCCAGGGGCTGAACCACATCAGTCACGAAGCAGCTCGGGCAGAGATTCCGGCCACAGAGGCCGGAGACTCTGGGCAAGGGGTGGAGACTCCGGCCTAGGCCATGAGCTGAGCCATCGAAACCTCTTCGACATGGAACCCTAGGACCGGAGACTCCGGTTGGGACACATCGGAGACTCCGGCCTGGAAATCCAGCAAAACTGCAAACCCAACAACTTTTGCGAGAAAACTCCAAATGAGATGAAACCAACTTTGTTGGAAATATTAAGAACCATAAATAGAGTTAAGTTGACACGCATTAGAAGGTGTGGAACTTTACTCAAGGATAAACCGATAATATTTCCAACACGAAAACGCAACAAGTTTCCAAAAGAAATCCGTTTTCGAACAACTTGGGCTTGTCATGAAGATCACGACAAGCACCAAAACCCAACAAGGAGAAAAACCATATAAGAACCAAGAAATATGGAATGCCAAGAATGCAAAGGTTTGAGCTCTCTACAAAGATGTGATCTAGTTACTCACCTGAGAGCCCCTCTTGATAGTACGCAGTCTATCCTATAACCCGGTCTCCCACTAACATCATGAGACCGGTAAAATAGAAAACCTATCAAGATCATACCTTTGACTTGCGCATTCCACTTGAGCTCGACGATGACGATCTTGACTCTCTCAAGTTGGAACACCTTTCTTGATTGTGCTTGCTAGCACATGCTTGATGAAGACTTCTCCAAATGCTCCCCTATACTCCATTATGGGAGAGCCTCGCTAAGCTTTGTCTTCATGTCTCCGGTGGTGCTTTTGCAGGTGGAGGACTTCCTCTTCGGTGGCGGCGCTCCGCGGCGCTCTGCGGCTGATCTTCCACCGCAACCGTGCTCGCAGCTCTGCGGAGCTGCCGTGTGCGTGTTCCCCTTCGCCGGGTGCCGCGGGGCGGCGGATCCGGCGTCGACGTTTCTGTGCAGGTGGCTGGTGAAGGTTGGTTCGACGACGACGGCGTCCGCTGGTGTAGGTCCTCTGCGGCCGACGATCGGCGACTTCCCGTGCGCTCGGGGACTGCTCTTGTTCCAAGGTATGGAGAGTAGGAGCGGCGGCGCGCCACCGACGGCGCCATGGACGACGACGGGGTCGAGTTACAGCGAGGCTTGGACTGTAATTTTGTTTCTTTGTAGGGACCTCTCTGTAATTTGCTGATCTTGATCAGCTCCTTGTACTCGCAAAAAAAAAAAAAGTATCTCAAATTTCCAAAATATCTTGAGATAACGATGCATAACAATACCGGCTTCCTTACAATCATATCTTATCATTATGTAGTTATGATTATTGCCTTCGAAAATCTGGTGCAAATATGAGCTTGGTTGGCACATCTGACATCTGCTAAATTTTCCATGTTGATATAGTGGTATAGCTTATTTAACTTGTGGTTTGACCTGGATATTGTACACTAATATGAAGTTGTAGAAACATTGGATAGCTTGTGGTTTGCCCTGGTCTATCATGCAGGATCATTTTAACTATTTTGTGTTGTCTGACCTTACATTTCACTAAACCAACCTAGATACACTGCGTGAAATCAAGAGAATGATTTAGTTTTGTAAAAACAAATTGGACGAACAACCTTCATGGTCATGATTCTGGGCGCCTGGGCTTCACCGTCTTGAACCTTCCATTTTTTTCTAATATAAAGTTGCTTTCCCATTTTGAGATCACATTGGGTACAAATATATTTTGCTTGTTATTGCACTATCTGGCATGAACTTGTTTTTTCGAACATTAGTGCCAACTTCCAACTGCCAAGTGTTGCTTATTCAGAAGGTTTCGACGTACTCATCTTACAGTGGCTAATTATGGAAAGTTCAGGTAGCAGGAACCGGAGTATTCACAAGAAACCAGATCTAGCATGGCGACCAGCGAGCTATGGATCAAGCTCCTGATCAACACCAAGACAGGGAAACTCTGCTTTGCCGAGGCGGGCAGCGACGTCGTCGAGTTCCTCACGGGCCTCCTCTCCCTGCCGCTGGGCACCGTCACCAGCCTGCTCGCTAAGGAGAGCATGGCCAGGAGCGTTAGGACACTACTCGGCAGCGCGGAGAAGCTGGGCGCAAAGTACAATATCAAGGAGCAGCGCCTGAGCCCGGCTGTCGCCCCCGCCACGCTCTCCCACCTGCAGCGGCTGCTGGGCATCCAGAACAACGTCGACATAAATCTTCACAGATGTGCAGGTTATAACAGTTCCGGAACCATCTGCAGATGTGTCTGGGCGTCGTCGGCCAACCGGGGCGGGCGCTGCTCCAGTTGCCACGGTGCAATGACCATCGAAAGATACGAAACGCTCATTGGTGCCGGAACCAACGGGCCCGTAGCCCCGACGACGCTACCCACGCCCACGTACACAATCAAGGACGACCTGTCCGTGACAGCGGCGTCAATGTCGGTGATCACCCTGCTCGCGGAGTGTGGCATCAAGGACCTCACCGTGCTGCAGGAGAAATTCGTCATGATCGGCAGGGAAGAGGTGAGTTTTGACTATCAGTTATTACTGGCTTTCATTGATTAACAGGTGTGGCTGGTGATTGGTTTATTTATTTTCCGTGCGTGTTGGAATGTAGGCGCTGGGCATACTCGGTGCTGCCTTCAAGTCCAGCATCGTCCTGACGGATGTCTTCCTGCCGAAGAAGAATGCCGGGGGCAACAGGGAAGCGCCAGAGGAAGTCAAGCCAAAGAAGAATGCTCGTTGCAAGACTGAACCTCCTGAAGAAGTCATTCAGATATGACTTGGCTGCTAGTTGTTCAGAATTTCAGATACGGCTTTTTTCTCATATTGTTATGAGAGGAAGGAGATATTTGTTACATACTATGAATTGGTACTGGAATGAATTCGTGATAAACTAATCAGAGGCATCTTTGCTTCGGACGCAACCATGATTTCTTTTCTGATTAAGTTAGTCATACGGCCCAATTTTAATAAGGAAATTGTAGTCTGTCACAAGAAAAACCCAGCTCGTCGAATTACAATCGTCGCATCTGTTTCTGAAAAGTAATAGCGCACATATGAAGAAATAGTTTATTTCAATTCATTTCTTCATTATTTATAAAGTCCAAATTTAAAAAATGAATTGAAAGAAATGCAAAACCACAAGGAGAGTCTCTTCATTGCGCTGCATGGCAAATTGGCAACTAACAAAATTGCCGCTAATTATTCAAATTTGGGCGACCAATTCTGAACTTCCGGTAATATGCAAAACTGTCGTGGCACTTTCCTAAGCAGCCGAGAATTATGCAAACTGTTGCGTCACTTCCCTTTTCGCCGATAATCATGCAAACTTTTGCGGCGCCATGATTAGCCCATGATTAGCGGCAGTATTCCAAACTGCTACCTACATCTACTATTGGCGGTTGTTTAGAAGACCAGATTTACCAGGAACCAAAGGATTCACAAGAAACCAGATCTAGCATGGCGACGGACGAGTTATCGATGAAGCTGCTGATCAACAAGAAGACAGGGACACTCTGCTTCGCCGAGGCCGGCAGCGACGTCGTCGAGTTCCTCACGGGCCTCCTCTCCCTGCCGCTGGGCACCGTCACCAGCCTGCTCGCCAAGGAGGGCATGGTCGGCAGCGTCGGGACCCTGCTCGGCAGCGCGGAGAAGCTGGGCGAGAAGTACAATCGCGAGGAGCGACACGTGATCCCGGTCGTGCCACCGGCCACGGTCTCCCGCCTGCAGCAGCTGCTGGGCGTCCAGCTCAACGGCAACAGACAACTCTTCACGTGTGAAGGTAGTACCTACTCCGGCGTGCGCTACAACTGTGGATACCTCTCGGCAGTGGGTGGCAGCGCCTGCCCCAGCTGCGGCAAGGCGATGAACAGCAGTATGATCCTCGCCGGCGTCGGAAGCAACGGGCCCGTGGTGGCGGCGCAGCAGCCACGAAGGCACCCTCGCCTTCCTACACCGTCAAGGACGACCTGTCCATGACACCGGCGGCGTCCCTGTCGGTAATCGCTCTGCTCGCCGGGTGCGGCGTCAAGGACCTCAGCGTTCTGCAAGAGAAGACCGTCAAGATCGGCAAGGCAGAGGCACTAGGAGTTCTGATGTCATGTAGTGTCTTTGATTAGCTTGTGATTGATTTTCTTTTCTTTTCTTTTCTCTGAGTTGTGTGCGTTGGAAACATGGAATGCAGGCGCTGGGGATACTCGCTGCTGCCTTCAAGTCCAAGGCCGTCCTCACGGATGTCTTCATGCCCAAGAAGAAGAATGCTCCAGTCAAGAGGGAATCTCCAGAGGAAGTGAAGCCGAAGAAGAATGCTCGTTGCAAGACTGAACCTCCCGAAGAAGTCATTCAGATATGACTTGGCTGCTAGTTGTTCAGAAGTTCAGAATTCAGATATGACCTTTCTTATATTTCTTATGTTATATTATGAGAGGAAGGAGATATGAATTGGTACTGGAAATTACTCGTGATAAAATAATTTAATCACTGCTGAGATGAATCAAAGTTTCTGCCAATGTTTCGTTTCTGTTCTTTTTATTCTGAAAACCACTAAAATGCTTCAGTAGCTGGATTTCGATGTATAATCTAAATAAGCAGCCACACAGAGCATCAGGAAATCATAGTTTCACATGACATCACCCCTCAGTCGCTGTGACTTGTGTACACGAACCGCCTGATGACTCGCAGCAACTCGTCGGCCGCCTCGCCGAACGGCCGGCGGACGGTGAAGCCGTGCTGCTCTCCGTCGAACTCGACCAGCTCGACGGCCTTCCCCATCTCCTTGAGCCTCGCCGCATACCCGTGCACGTGGTCGCGGAGCACGTCACTCCCGGGCGCCACGACGAGCGCCGGCGGGAGATCCACCTTGGCGAGGCTGGGGCTGTCCGGGCCGAAGGGGTTGGCCACTGGATGGTCCCTGCTCGCCCCGACCGGCAGCGACATGTGCCAGAGCTGGTCGGCCATCTCGACCGTCAGCGACACGTCCGGTGGGGGGTCGACCTCCGCCGCCGTGCGCTCTGTGCTGGCAAAGAACGCGGAGAGGAGTACGTAGCCGACGACGCGTACCGGGTTGGCGGGTTGACCGTGAGCTGCCCGGAGGCGACCTGGACGGTGACGTGGTGCGCCAGGTTGGCGCCGGCTGATACGCCGGAGACGAACGTGCGTGCGAAGTCGGCCGACTCGGCGAGCCACGGGTCGGCGCCATCGGCAGTACCAAGCTCGGCCTGTCCGCGCAGCCAGGAGAGGAAGTCCGCGCCGTCGTGGATGGCAGCGGGGAGGCGGTGCTCGGGGGCGAGGCGGTACTGGACGGAGAGCACGACGGCCGGGAGCTCGGTGGCGGCACGGAGGCAGAAGGAGTGGAAGGTGGGCTGCGCCAAGGAGCCGATGCAGTAGCCCCCGCCGTGGAAGTACACCAGCACCGGGAGCTTGCCGCTGCTGCCCGCCGACGAGGCCGGCCTGTACACGCGGACCCTCAGGCCGTGCGCCGCGTGGTACACGACGTCCTTCCACTGCACGCCGGGGACGTCCGGGAACTTCTCCGTCGGCTGGAGGACGGCGTCGTCGCCGCGGACGACGGTGCCGTCGCTGAGGATCTGGATGACGCCGAACAAGTCCTCCACGACCCGCGGTGCCGTGTCGCCGCCGGACATGGTGTGCTGGTGGAGTGGTCGACCGATGCCGTGCACCGTGCAGGCGTCGTGCACAGATCCGTGCCAGCTTCGGCCTTCTCCTCGATGGAGGTGAGAGTGTGGCAACAGATCCGAAGCCTCGCTAGAATAGTAAAGGTTGTCGCGTGCACACTGACTCTTCTTCAGTGCTCCGGATTTTCTTACCAATATTGCTCTCTGCGCTTCACAACTGTCCGAAATATCATTTCTGAAGGCAATTGTCAAAAATATGATGGCGTGAAACGTGTATAGCCACAAACGAAAGGATATTTCCAGCCAGCCTCAGCCCAATCCACTTGCCGCCGACTGGGGAGGCGGTTAGTGACGTTCTCCTACCGCAACTTGCCGAATATACATATGGCCATTCTAATTTGGAGACAAGTGCCACATGCATGCCACTTTCTCTCATTCTACGAAGGTATTTTTAGCAAGCACGTTTAGATGGGATATTTTTGAGAATTGCTGAGCGTGTAGAAGCATATTTGTAAAAAAATCAAGTGTCGCCAGGTGATTTTGGGGAAAAAAGAAGTCCATCGGGTTGAGCTTGTGAAGATGCCACACCAGACTGTAGGACACGGCCGATGAAATAGAGCAGCCAAAGTGCGATTGTTTTAACAAAACTGCCTCACGGTGAAGGTCTTCATCATCAGCCGGGTGTGCTGGCGGCATCGAGCCATAACCCCTTTGTGCAGTAGCAACAATTTAAAGGTATGATGCTAGTTCCCTACAGGATCGGCGAGAAGGAGGTGGCTACCTAGGGCCAGAGTTGCTGCGGGGTGTGGCAAGGCGAGGTGGTGGAGATGAATGGCATCGTCGTGGGTTGGCGGGTGTTGCATCCTCCCGAAGGAGGACTGACAAGTTTGCTGTGTTCTGTAGTGTGTGTTGAGCGATGTGATGTGATTGGAGAGAAGAACGGCGTCGTCGTGTGGGCGGTCGTTGTATCCTCCCGTCCAATATAGGATGAGGAAGAAGGATCAGCTGCACCTCGGGTTGGCCATGGTGATGCTTAATTGAGGTGGCCATCGCCTCCGTGACCGATTACAAGTAGTAGCCTCTCGTCGGAATCCGTCCGTTGACTCTCGATGGCCTGTTTTGTGGATGATGAGGCAGGGGTGGGAGAAATCCTCGTGCGGTAGTTGCGGACGACGGCGATGACGCATGTGGGCCAAATCAATCCTTTCTTCACAAGGCCCAAGAGCAATGTGAAATGGCAATCTATGTTGATGACAGATTGTCCGTAATCACCATGTTAATCAAGTTACTGCGTTTGCTAAAAAAAATCAAGTTACTGCGTGGGCAGTACTTGCCTTTAGTACGAATAAGGAAACTGTATGTATGCAAAAGTAGAGCATGAAAAAATGTGCATATTATAAGTTTTGTTATCTCAATACCGTGGGCAGAGCATGCACATGGTGTCAACTTATTTCTAAACTAACGCGTTTATTCATACTCTAGAAGCTTATGTAATTATACTTACCTAACAATACAATAGAACTAGCGTAAGTTGTTCGAGAATATGTTATAGAGATGTCTATCATGATTTAACTTATATGAAAATATAAACACATTCATCCACGTATACACAAACAAATACATATACCTATGCGTGCACTATAAAATTTACGCAACAACAATAACAAAGCCTTTTCTTCCAAACCACGTTGAAGTAGGCTAGATGTGAAACAGAACCAAGGAAACAAATATGTGAAAAAGAGACTGACTATACAGTTTATGCAACCATGGAAAACTAAACTTTTGAGTGATATATATTACAATTGGATATATTAAAAAGACAATAAGTAATATGCATAAACAATGTTATCCGTTAAATATGCCAGATTAGTAAAGTCAAATTGGATTTAAAAAATAAGGAAATTTTACCTTGTTAAGACTACAATAGAAAAAGGAAACTTTTAGAAGTAACAAAGTTTAATATAAAATTTCCCTGGCACCACAAGGAGCCGCCGGCTCAAAGAACCCCCATATATGTGGCCTTGGAACCAATCATAAGGGGTGTATTTGCGCATGTACATGGTTTAACATAATTTCGGCTCCGTCCACAAAGAATAAAACTATGACTAGATGATTATATTCCATCTATAAAAAATTAATGTGCTGAGTTAATCTATACTTCCCTCGGAAATGCTTGTTATTTGCAAGAATTAATCACAAGGTTGTCCTCTTAGTGCACAGAAGATTAAACTTTCTCTGAAAAGAGCTATTTATATTACTTGCTATTTATATATACTTGCAAATTACTTTTCCCTCAACATAAGCCATACAATGTTGCGTATTTTTACATTTGATTATTTGCCCGTACATTATGGATGCATCGGACAACTTTGACGTTTTTCACAATGAATTTGTGGATGGATCGCCGACGATGCTATTTTGATGGCCGCGACTCTCATCCTCCACAAGATCAAATGAATGCATTGCCGCTTTTAAGGTGGTCAATAACTTAATATAACGACATGACGTGATTGTAACAGGATCGTCGGCATGATATTATGACTACTTCAAACTGAGTAAGTCAACTATCCAACTTTGCAGTAAGAATGTGAAGAGGAAATTTAGTGTTTTTCACTCGTTGGGCTATTGTTTGGGACTTTGCTAGAACATCAGATGTCGACACACCGCGGGAGGTGATCACTGCTTATTTACCCGCCGAGTTCGAAGCATACCTTTAGAAGCATCATTAAATTTGTGAGCGAATTGTTCATGTTCAATTAGTCAATTACAAAATGTTATTTTAATATGCATGGATCCATAAAGGAATGCTTATTTGATTTCTTGTATTGTACCACAAATCCATCACGAAGAAAAAGTGTTGCACTACAAATTGTCGAATTTTAGGGTCACGTGTTTTTGTATTTCGTCAGCAACGAATGAAAATCAAGAACCTTCGGATAGCCGCCACGCTTGACCTTGCGAGTGCGGGCGTATTCCACAGCATGGACCCTTGCGAGACACGTTCTCTCCCATGTATCACCTGAGCAGAGTATTTTTTTTTTTTTTTTTTTTTTTTTTTTTTTTTTGCGAAACACAGTACAACGCAAGCGCTCATATACACGCGCACACACTCACCCCTATGAACGCACGCACGCACACCCTACCCCTATGAGCACCTCCGAGAGACTGAGTCGGCGGGTCGAGTCTTGAGATTGACGAAGTCACCACGGGCGCCTCGCTGTCGACGGGAACGTCGCCTCCCACTGAAGAATATTCCGCCTTAAATGAGAAACACCAGCGTCAAACCTGGGGTTTGAACTCTGGTGGGCTGGAGGTACAACCACCCACCTAGCCATCTTGCCACAGGCAAGTTCTCACCTGAGCAGAGTATAAAAAATCTAATCTGACGCATCCATGAATCGGATTCAGAGGCCGCGAGAACCTGCTCGCGCCCGTACGTCGACGGCATCGAATCATAACATAATATATGGCAAGCGACACGGCGCCGCAAGTCGTGGAGGACGTGCCGGGCGTCCTCCAGCTCCTCAGCGACGGCTCCGTCGTCCGCGGCGACGAAGCCCTGCTCTGGCCGAAGGACCCGTTGCCGGAGGTCCCCGGCGTGCATTGGAAGGACGTCAAGTACGATGCGGCGCACGGACTCAACGTTCGCCTGTACAGGACGGCGTCGTCGGTGTCAGACGGCAGCAACAAGCTCCCGGTGCTCGTGTACTTCCACGGCGGCGGCTACTGCCTCGGCTCCTACACGCAGCCGCACTTCCACACGTACTGCCTCCGCGTCGCCGCCGAGCTACCGGCCGTCGTGCTGTCCGTGCAGTACCGTCTCGCCCCGGAGCACCGCCTCCCCGCGGCCATCGACGACGGTGCGGCTTTCCTCTCCTGGCTGCGCGGCCTGGGCGCGGCCGACCCGTGGCTAGCGGAGTCGGCCGATTTCACACGAACGTTCATCTCCGGCGCCTCGGCCGGTGCCAACCTGGCCCACCACGTCACCGTACATGCCGCCTCGACGCAGACCCAGCTCGCGCTCCACTCCGTGCGCGTCGCTGGGTACGTCCTCCTGTCCGCGTTCTTCGGCGGCGCCGAGCGCACGGCGGCGGAGGCCGACCCTCCGACAGGCGTGACCCTGACGGTCGAGGGATGCGACATGATGTGGCGCATGTCGCTGCCGGCGGGGGCAAGCAGGGACCACCCGTTTGCCAACCCGTTCGGCCCCGAGAGCCCTAGCCTCGCGCCGGTGGACCTTCCCCCTGTGCTCGTGGTGGCGCCGGGCATCGACGTGCTCCGGGACCGCGTGCTGGGGTACGCGTTGAGGCTGAGGGAGATGGGGAAGGCCGTCGAGGTCGCCGAGTTCGAGGGCGAGCGGCACGGCTTCTCCGTACTCGACCCGTTCGGCGAGGCGGCCAACGAGCTGATGCGAGTTCTCAGGCAGTTCGTGTACACTGGCATCACGCGTCCAACTGAGTTGTGATACTGATATGTCTCCTGATGAATATCTTGTCGTTTGGAGTTTACTTTTAAATCCATCTATTCAACATTAAAAAAACTACCAACTTCGATTCATAATAAAGTTGATTAGTTGTGTAATGGTTCAAATTTATGCTCAACTGTCAAATCTAGCAAAACGCCCTCATCCACACTACGGAATGTAATTCATAATTTAATATATATATAGCACCTGAAGGCACCACAAAAGAAATGACATAACCTTTGATTCACTGCGGTAGAAATTGCTTCTGCCGTGGTAATCAAGATTCTGCCGTTATTTCTAAGTACCAATTCAGAACAAAAAATATCTCCTTCCGCTCATGATAATATCAGAAATGCCGTATCTGCAACTATGAACAACCAGCAGCCAAGTCAAATCTCAACCAGTGCCAACTGCCAAGAGTACCAATCCATAAGCAAATACAATATATCGCATTTCTGTCAAAAGTTCTGAACTCGTATCCTGAATAACCATCTAGCTAGCGCCTGAGAAGCTAGTCACATCTAGACTACTTCAGGAGGTTCCCTCTTGCAGCGGGCATTCTTCTTCGGCAGGAACACATCAGTCAGCACAGTCTTGGACTTGAGGGAAGCAGCGAGTATGGCCAGGGCCTACATTCCAACACACAAGATATAAACCAAAAATCACCACCCAGTTAAAATTCAAAGACTCGAAAGAATTAAGGGACACCACCACGTACCTCTTCCTTGCCGATCTCGACAGTCTTCTCCTGCAGCGTGCTGATGTCCTTCACACCGCACTGGGCCAGCAGGGTGATGCCGGACAGAAAGTTCGACGCCGGAGTCACCGAGAGGTCGTCCTTGATGGCATACGCCGTGGGCGAGGCCGCCGCGACCACCTTGGGCCCGTTGGTTCCAGCGTCGGGGGCCATCTTCATACGCTTGTTCATCGGACTTTTGCATATGTGGCAGGGCGTGCCTCTGGTGGCCGTGAGGTAACCACAGCTGGCACGTAGGTCGGTTCTTTTGTACTGGAAGGGGTTGCTGTTGCCGCCGCTGAGTGTGTAGTTAGTGTTCGGACATTCACATGAGAAGAGGTTGATGTTGCTGTTGCTGGTGCTGAGGTGCGAACCCAGCAGCTGCTGCAGCCGGGAGAGCGAGGCGGGGGCGACGTCCGGGCTCAGACGCAGCACCTTGCTCTTGTAGTTCACGTCTAGTTTCTCCATGCCGCCGAGCACGTTCCCAATGCTGCCGACCATGTCCTCCGTCGTCAGCAGGTTAGTGACGGTGCCCAGCGGCAGGGAGAGGAGACCAGAGAGGAACTCGACGACGTCACTGCCGGCCTCGGCAAAGCAGAGTTTATCTGTCTTGGTGTCGATCAGGAGCTTCATCGATAGCTTGTTGGTCGCCATATACTATTCTGTTGTATGTCATGCCAAATAGATCATAATGAGCAAGGCTTCGTGTATTGCAAGGAAAAGTTGAATTTACAGCAGTTAGTAGAGACGTAACATATAGCTTGTTGGTCGCCATTCTAATACTGTATGTTATACTCCCTCCGTTAAATTTTAATTGACTTGCTATTCACCATACGTGGATGTATCTATACATTTAACATGTCTAGATACATCTATATTTGATGAATAGCGAGTCAACTAAATTGGAACGGAGTGAGTAGTTCATTTCAAAATCTTGATTTTACAGATTTACAGATTGACCAAATTTTCCTTTGGTCTGGGTCAGACAAGGTCTGTGGTCTGGGTCAGATATGCAAAGCATGTTATGATTCAGAACATATGGAGTACTAACTATAAATAGTTTAATCAGTATCGAATATTTAGCATGGACCTATTAATAAAGCTCTAACTATATCACTGACTATCGACTATCATTTTGTATTGATTTGCGCATATATATCCTGTCTTTCCAAGAGAATACCCGCGTCAAATATACGGTATTTCGTAACCCTGCAATTTGGCAAAAAAAAATTAAATAAAAGTAAGGATTGCACAGATGTATGTGGTAAAATTCTTGCAAATAAACTCGCTTTTAGTTGTGTTCCTATCTCACGGTCCAAACATTCCCCTTTACCCTCACGGCCTGACGCTACTGGCTAACGAGATATACTGCATATGTTGATCCAAATTCTTATACGCTTCACATGTGCTCCTACTGATGTACTGAGTATATATATGATCTGGATTCAGTTTGGATTTCGACACGCCAACGGTGACAGATTTAGAATTGCGCTTAGGGCAGATCCTAGCTAGTCATCGGTACTGCAAACGAAGGAAAAGGTACAAGGAGAGGAAGATGTCCCGGAGCACGGGCGATGGAGAGGGAGTCGCTCACGGTAATGTTGCCGCTGATGCTCGCCGCTGCCAGCTGCCGGCGATCGAGGACGATGGCGGCTCGACGATGGGCGTCACGGCTCGGCGATAGCGAATCCGTATGGGCGCATGGATTTGATGCGTCAACTCTGGACTTGTTGGGCTGGGAAGTGCCATACATATAGCCTAACTGGCCCAGAATTAACGCATCGATCCATATATACGCATCCATTCACGTTCCCTATTGGCCAGCCGAAAGACCCATTATCGAGCCGCCGTCCTGCAGGTCGCGTTCCTTCTCGCCGGCAGGCGGCAGCGGCGAGCATCAGCGTTGAGCCGGCAGCACCACTGTAAGCTATTTTCCTCTCCATACACCGTGCTTTCGGGCACCTCCGTTTCCTTGTACCTCTTCGTAGCCGCTTTTGGGACGTTTTCATTCGTAGTTGTACCAGGACAGGACAGGGATGAACTACGATCTACCCTAACTCCGAATCTTAGATTATTTTGGTGATGTATTCCGGCTAGCTGGCGCTTCAGCCTTCAGAGCCTCTCACTACCGGAAAAGCCTGTGCCGTGTTCCGAGCAGCCTTTGCCGTGCGATTTGGCCGCAGGGCAAAGTATCCGTTTCCGGTAGTGTCTAGTCGACTTTACCCAGTGGCGTGAGGGAATTTGGGGGTGGGGGAGATGATTCGTCCACAAATTTCATACAGAAATATGTGTCATTGATCCTACTTTCTCCACTACATTTTAGTTTAAGAAAAAAATTGACCATGAAATTTGGTCAACAAAATATAAATTACATAACAGAAAATACCACTAGATTTATATTCAAATGAAGTCTTCAATCATATAATTTTTGTGATGTATAATTCATATTTTGTTGACCAAATTAATGGTCAAAGTGGTTTTTAAACTTCGTGCATGACTTGTAAATTGTAGGAGCATTATTTTTCTGTTATGAACCTAGCAGGAGCTCTGCTCTTGTATTAATAGGGATAAATAAGTTATTTACAGGATCGGGCTTTAGGCACACAACAAAATCCAAACAACAAAGAAAAACTATTTCACTTTATCCATGCGGTAGGTCCGCAACTCCCTTCTGATCATGGAAACAACTTCCCTTGGCAGCGCCTGCTTGGATTCGAAGATGCGTATCTTCCTCTCCTTCCAAATGTTCGAGGAAACGTACACATCCGAAGAAATTTGGGGTCTGCATAAAGGCAACTTTTAAAATTATACAAATTGCGCGAGTACTGAATTTTATATATTTTCCCTGGGATGTTCTTTGGGAAAGATGGGCGTGTACCTTTAAAACAAAACAAAATGATATATAGCCCCTACTCTAATATAATCAACGCGGTTTGTTTATATATTTTGGAATTTCTTACGTCCTAACATCATCTCCCACGCGGTTTGTTTGGTTCAACAAGGCTTGCTTTCAAAATATACGATGATGACTACTTAAAAGTCCATTTCGAGATTTTAAAACATTTCCTCCAAAGGAGCTTCCAAAACATATTTTCATCAGAGTGTCTGTCTTCGACGGTATCTTTTATCGTAAACCCCGTTTTGCGATGTAGCGACTCTATTCTTTATTTTATGCATAGTGATTTCTTACTACTATTTTTCTGTTGTACATTTACACTAGTTTCAACTCTTTTTTTTCTACCTAATTTTGACCACGGGTCTCATGTTGTATGATTTTACCTTTTTACTCTACAATATGTTGTGTTTTTCTATTGCATCTTATTTATGTTGAATATTTCTACATTCATACTGTCATACATGACTATCTCCTTAACTATGCAAATTTTGTCGCAATTGAGTTCCAAACTTATGTGAATAAATGTTTGCAATATGCATCACCAATAGAAATGTATAATTGATCTGTATCTTTCAAAGCGTTACATAAGCTTTAGGTTCCTCACGAAGATCTCTTTGGATTACGTACAGTCTTGAAAATGTTACTGCTCTATTAATTCTTGGAAAACCAGCATCTCCTTGCAATGACGAAACTCATGTTTTTCTTCGAATTAGTATTGCTAATTTAAAACCTTTGATCTGAATCATAACAGGGCAGTATGGTGACGAACGAGCTATCAATCAAGCTCCTGATCAACAAGAAGACGGGGAAACTCTGCTTCGCCGAGGCCGGCAGCGACTTTGTTGAGTTCCTCACGGGCCTCCTCTCCCTGCCGCTGGGCACCGTCACCAGCCTACTCGCCAAGGACGGCATGGCCGGCAGCGTTGGGACCCTTCTTGGCAACGCGGAGAAGCTTGGCGCGAACTACAATACAGCGGAGCTACACCTAAACCCGGTCGTCGGCCCCGCCACGCTCTCCTGCTTGCAGAAGCTGCTGGGCGTCCAGCTCAACGGCAACGGAAAACTCTACACTTGTCCAGGTAAGGGTACTGCCACCAACTGTGGACACCTCTCGGCGATCCTGCACAGCGTCTGCCCCGGTTTCAAATGCTATAGGCAGAAGGCCATGACGCTCGCCGGCGCCGGAAGCAACGACCCTGCGGTGGTCGCGGCAACAGCCACGAAGCTACAAACGCCCACTTACACCCTCAAGGACGACCTGTCCGTGACACCTGAGTCCCTGTCGGTAATCGGCCTGCTCGCCCAGTGCGGTGTCAAGGATCTCAGCTTGTTGCAAGAGAAGATCGTCAAGATCGGCAAGGAAGAGGTACTAGGATTTTTGAATGTTCGTCAGATATTGTCTTTTTTTTTCCAATAAAAAGATACTGTCTCGGTGGTTAGTTTTTTTAATTGGGTATGTGTGTCTGTGCGTGTTGAAATGCAGGTGCTACGGATACTCGCTGCTGCCTTGAAGTCCAAGACCGTCCTCACAGATGTCTTCATGCCGAAGAAGAATGCTCGCGACAAGAAGGAAGCACCGGAGCAAGTCAAGCCGGAAACGAATGTTCCCTGCAAGACAGAACCTTCTGAAGAAGTCATTCAGATATGACTTGGCTGCTATTTGTTCAAAATTTTAGAGTTCAGATACGCCTTTCTCACATTGTTATGAGAGGAAGGAGGTCTATTTCAGTATTTGTTACATATGAATTGGTACTGTCAATTAGTCATGATAAATTAACTTCATCATAAGGTATCTCCGCTGCCGCGGTGTATCACAGTGTTGCGTACACAAACCACCTGAGAACTCACATCATTTTGTCAGCCGCCTCGCCAAAAGCCGACGGACGTCGAAGCCGTGTTGCTCTCCTTCGATAAACCTCTACGGCCATCTCCACCTCCTTCAGCCTCGCCGCGTGCCGGTGCACGTGGTCGCAGAGTACAGTTAGTTCACTGCAATATTAGTACAACTGAACATTTAATTACAACAGAAATAAACCATGTCATTACTAGTATACAAATTTATTACAATACATCACGAGTACAAATTTATTATATTACATCCAGAATACAGATAATCTAAATATCACGAGTACAAATTAATTACGGTACATCCAGAATAAAAATTACATCGTGACTCGTGAGGGGGTGACTGGTGCAAGCAGGAGGAAACCACAATTTCACAGCTCAGTCGCTGCGTGAGCACACAAACCGCCTGAGGACTCGCATCAACTCGTCGGCCGGCTCGTCGAACGGCCGGAGGACTTCGAAGCCGTGCTTCTCGCCCTCGAACTCGACTAACTCGACGGGCTTCCCCATCTCCTTCAGCCTCGCCGCGTAACCGTGCTGGTGGTCACGGAGCACGTCGCTCCCGGGCGAGACCACGAGCGCAGGCGGGAGGTCCACCGGCGCGAGGCTGGGGCTGTCGGGGCCGAACGGGTTGGCCACCGGGTGATCCCTGCTCGCTCCTACCGGCAGGGACATGTGCCAGAGCTGGTCGGCCATGTCGACCGTCAGCGACGGGTCTGCCGGCGGGTCGGCCTCCGCCGCCGTGCGCTCTACACTGGCAAAGAACGCGGAGAGGAGGACGTACCCGAGGATGCGCAGGGGACTTACCGCGAGCTGCGCGGAGGCCACCTGGACGGTGAGGTGGTGGGCAAGGTTGGCGCCGGCTGACATGCCGGAGAGGAACGTCAGCTCAAAGTCGGCCGACTCTGCGAGCCACGGGTCGGCGTCGCCGCTGGAGGCGGCGAGCTCGGCCTGGCCGCCCAGCCAGGATAGGAAATTCGCGCCGTCGTTGATGGCGGCGGGGAGGCGGTGCTCGGGGGCGAGGCGGTACTGGACGGAGAGCACCACAGCCTGGAGCTCGGCGGCGGCGCGGAGGCAGAAGGAGTGGTAGCCGGGATCAGCGAAGGAGCCGATGCAGTAACCCCCGCCGTGGAAGTACACCATCACCGGGAGCTTAACGCTACCCGCGGCCAACGACGCCGGCCTGTAGACGCGGGCGCGAAGGCCGTGCGCGGCGTGGTACACGACGTCCTTCCACTGCACGCCTGGGACGTCCGGGAACTTCTCTGTTGGCAGGAGGACGGACTCGTCGCCGCGGACGACGGTGCCGTCGCTGAGGATCTGGATGACGCCGAAGAAGTCCTCCACGACGCGCGGTGCAGTGTCGTCGCCGGACATGGTGTACTGTTGTGCTCTACCGTTGCCGATGCCGTGCAGGTCGTCGATCGTCGCGGTTTCTGAACTGATGGTTGGGGCCAGATTTATCTGCACTGGGCGTTGTATTTTTTAGAAGGCGGGATGACCAGATCAGGTCGTTGGGTTTGAAACTACGAAAAATAGAAATGATTGAGTTAACATTGTCATATGCTTTGACAAATTAGCCATGCCTTCTAGTAAAACAGCAAATCAGCGTCGAGATTCCGTATAATTTGTTGAAATTTTCCAAGTCGTTTCCGTTGTCTACATATATATGCAGCAGTCAAAATAGTTGGTCAGCACTCTTGCTGAACGCTCAAGTAAGGTGGTGACGACGGGAGATTTTAACAGTTTATACTCAACCTATGAAGGAAAATTTGGTTCTCAATGTCTCAGCTCGTGCAGTGATCCTCTTGCCAGTGTGGTTGCTGCCGTAAGTCATACAGACAGAGGACGATCGAGGAGAAATACAGATTGTTCTATTTCTTCAGACTTGGTTTTCTCTTCCTTTGGTTCATTTTTTAGATAAAGGAAATATATTAATAGCAAGCAGATATCAATTACATCAGGCTCCGCAACAATGTAATGTATAAAGCAAAATTAAGGCCGACTTCTTTTGGGCTTCTCACCCAACTTTTGGCTACCAAACCCCACAAGCCTAAAAGAAGTCTACAGATTCTTCTTGTCGTAAAACTCCCCAACAGCCAGTTTTAGTGCAGTGGGGAGAAACTGGTCGGGAGCAGTTTCCCGAGCTTCTCCGAGCGCCCGTCCAAACGTTTCGCGGAAAGAGACATATCGTTGGGGTAATTTACAGCCAGAATGCCGCCGCGCGATGGCCCCTCTCTCCCGTCCGTGGTCAACCGAACATGTAAGAAAAAAGGATAAAATAAATCTCTCCCGTCCTCCACCTACCCCCGAGCTCACGTTCCTCAGCACCGCCAGCCGCCGATCCCCCATCCCCGCCGCCACTCTCCCACCGTCGCCACGCCAGATTCCGGCTCGGCTGCCGGACCGGACTCGCCTGCCCCCAATTCTGCTCCGACGCGTCCGTCTCGACTCGCCAAGGTGCCGCCCTTGTCGCCCGGCTGTCCTCCGTCCCGCCGTCAGCTCCTCCTCCATGCTAACTCGAGCTCTTGCTGCTATGCTCCGCCCTGCCCTCGGGTCCATCAAAGGGTGACGTCGAGCTCGTCGTCCTCTGCTCCGCCCGGTTGTCCTGCGATATCCCTCGGCCCCTGTCGCCGGCCTCGCTACCGCTCTACCTGCCAAGCCCGACCTGCTACGGTCCGTCGGCCTTTCGACCGCCCGCCCCGACCTGCTCCCTGCGCCGGCCACCTGCTCACCCAGGAGCTCGTGGAAGATCAACGGCTGGCCGCCCTCGTCCATCTTGCTTCCGGCCGTCGAGCTTCAGTTCTGCCCTCCGGCACTGGTTTCACACTGGATCCGGTGTACACACAACAACTCTAAATTAGATGGATATCGTTGACATCCGAGCATTTTATTTGTTTTATATCATCATATCATGTATATTGTAGGCTAGATATGACAAAGAACTTTTGAGATGTTTTATAGTGATGTTCTGAAATTTTCAGTGAGTATTTGAGATGTTTTGTACCGATGTTCTGAATTCCCAGTGATCATTTGGTTTACAAGTTGTATTTAGTAGTTAGTACAACTAATAATCTTGTTCAGCTTAGGTGTGACCAGTGAGGGTGTTATAGAAGTTTCACAACTCAATATAACAATTAAGCCAAACTTTGAGAAGCCCAAAAGAATTCTCTGACACAGTTTCTAGAGTTTTACCCCACCGCAGTTTTCCCCCATCAAAATCTATAAGCCAGCTTATGCATAAGCAGGATCCCAAAAGAAGTCACCCTAAGGATGCACACAACCAAAACAAAATTAAAGAAGAAACCTGCCAAACTAACTAGTTAAGCAGCATGAACTACCACCACCATAGGCCACAGCCGGATTGTTAAAAAGGTTCTCCAATAACGTCGCCTTCAAGAAGGGAACCGTGCACAAACACTATCGTCGCGGGATCATAGATCGTGAGTTTTCACGCAAAGAAAATCTGACTGAACTCCACACAATGCCACTCGACCCCAAAGTGACTTGACTTTGTGAGTGCCAAGGAAAAGGGAAATGATCTCGGCAAAAACACGAAAATCTTGGAACATCTCGCATCCGCTTTCACAACAAAATTCACAAAAAATTGCTACATTTTGAAATGCAAAATCTATAAATCTGACTAAAACACAACTTCTATCAAACGATCAATTTTATTTGCAACCTTTGGTACCCACTTTCACAATAAAACTCATACAAATTCGTTATATTTTGAATTCACTTTTGTAACAAGGGAAGGCCGTTGATGGACACGAGCGTTGATGCTTCTCTGGTCGGATGTTTTGCATTAAGTGTAGAAATGTACTACCAACTTCGACTTATATTGGTTTCGTGATTTGTATGCATGTCGGGTCCAGTTTTAATTTGTACTTACTGTCGAATTAACAGAAACACTTAGCGAAAGAACACAATGTTGATTCAACTAGATGGCGAAAGAAACAACGGTTGAATCTTGATTCATCACGGGTAATAAGCAAGATGCCTTCTATTTAATTTATCAGTTATGACGATTGTACCAGTCCAACGACACCAATCCATATGGATATATTTTCTCATTTCGCTCATAAAACTATCAGGAAAGTTTCGGACCCGTATCCTGAATAACCAGCAAGCTATAGCGCCTAGCTGTCTTCAGGAGGTTCCCTCTTGCAGCGAGCATTCTTCTTCGGCAGGAACACATCTGTCAACACAGTCTTGGACTCGAGAGAAGCAGCGAGTATCGCTAGGGCCTACATTCAAACATACAAAAATTAGTCAAAAAAACCACCCAGCTAAGATTCAAAGAATTAAGGGACACTGCGTACCTCTTGCTTGCCGATCTTGACATTCTTCTCCTGCACCGTGCTGAATTCAGTCACTCCGCACTGGGCGAGCAGGGTGATACCAGACAGCACGTTCGCCACTGGAGTCACGGATAGGTCGTCCTTGATGGCGTATGACCTGGGCGCCGCCGCGGTCACCATTGGGCCATGGATTACGGCGTCGGCGGCCATCGTCATAACCTTGTTCATCGAATTTTGGCAGTAGGGGCAGGCCGCGTTTATGGTGGTCGTGAGGTATCCACAGCTGACGCGTCGGTCGGTTGTCTTGTAGCTACTGGTATGATAGTAGCTAGTGTTCGCAGTCCTCGGACCTTCACATGTGAAGAGCTGGATGATGTTGTTGTTGCCGTTGCTGAGGTCGGGACTCAGCAGTTCCTGCAAGCAGGAGAGCGTGGCGGGGACGACGGCTGGGCTCAAGCGCCCCTCCTTGCTCTTGTAGTTCGCGTCCAGCCTGTCCATGCTGCCGACCACATTGACGATGCTGCCGTCCATGCGCTCCTTCGTCAGCAGGTTGGCGACGGTGCCCAGTGGCAGGGAGAGCAGGCCGGAGATGAAATCCACGACGTCGCTGTCAGCCTCGGCGAAGCAGAGTTTGTCCGTCTTGGTGTCGATCAGGACCTTGATGGATAGCCCCGCCATGCTATTCTGTTATAGTTCAGTTAAACCTCCTAAATGAGCAATGCTAACTGACAGAATCACATAATTCTTTATTGCAATGAATAGTTGATGTTCCAAGAGATAATAGAGCAGTAACATATGTCTAGACTGTGACGCAAAGAGATCTTTGTGTGAGCAGAAAGCTTCAGACTAGTGGGCAACATCAACTGTAAACCACAAGCTACGTGTAAATCAGGCAGCCTTAACTAAATCTACAGTAAAGTACAAGTTTTTTGATTGAAAATATAGATTCCAAATATTACTTGTAAAGCTTTACAGTACAAATGGTTGAGATGAGAAAGTCTACATTTTGGCCTGTTCTCAGGGCAAACTCTCGTACCCCTTCGCGTCGCTCCCCAGGGCGACGCAAGGGGCGAACCCTAGCGCCGCCAGAGGCAACCAAGACGGCGGCTCATTCCGCCGCTGCCGCCGGCGTTGGCCGCGGTGGCGGCGGGCCCGGTTCCCGCAGCACCTGTGCAGGAGGTTTGCGGCGGCGGCCCTCAGGGGTGGCTGGGGCTGCACCCGTGGAGATCGAGCACGCAGCAGTCAGGGCGGCGTTCCTCGGCTGGGCGACGGCGGCCATCTCTACCAGGGATGACGGCAGGCAGGGGCTAGTCTCCGGCGGCTGTTCCTCCTCCGGTTGGATATGGCGGGTCGTGGATCTGAGCCCCAATGATCCGCTGCCGGCGTGGTTCTAACGCCCGGTGGCGCGAAGAGGGCCGGTGAGGGGCCTATGGAGTGGCTCTGCCGGTGTTCCGGCGGCCGCTGGCATCTCTATGGCGCGGCTTCCGGTTGGATCCAGTCAGATTCGAGCTCAGTTCGGTGGGACTGCCGGTGAAAACCGAGCCGACTACGGTCATGGCGGATGATGGCAACGCGCAAACGTCGTTCCCTTGTTTGAAGGCATTGTCAGTGCAGTTCTCGCCCTTTGCTCGGACTGATCCGGGGGAAACCCTAGATTCAATTCAACCGGGTCGGACGATGACGACGTTCTACGCCGTTCTCCCTCTTGAGGGCATCGTTTTTGGATCAGGCTGGCTGGGAGGGCCGGGAGGTGGCGTGATGAGGCATCTAACACGTCGACGACGGCGAGTCTCGGCGGCGCGACGCAGCGGAGTCTTGGCGATGGATGTGTGATGATGGTAGCGCACAGCTCGGATATGTTGTCTGGCGTCGTGGCGACGCTGACGACATGCCTGACAAGGTTGATACTCGGTCCCTGTCCTGAAGATGATGATGGGTTTTGAGGAAGACGGTGGCGGCGACTTCTCGGGTGCATCGGTGCCGCTGAGGGTCTGTTGGACTGGTTGTGCCCCTTGGTCGCTATCGGGCGGCTTGGTGTGGCCTTCGGTTTTTTTGATGATGTGCGTTGGTGTGTGTCACCCCCTTCATCCGGTTTGTAGGTGTAGCGAGTTGTCACTAGTTTGGTGGTTCACTTCGGGTTGATCCTTGTATTCATCTTGTAAAGTTTGATTGAATAATTGCGGATGGCTGTGTGCATCACTCGATGCAGTGGCCGGGGATCCGCACCCCCTTTTCTAAAAAACAAATGGTTGAGATCGACCATATCAACGATGCCCCGAGAGGTGTAGTGATCTTAATTTAATCTTACGATGCCCCCGAGAGGAGAATCAAATTAATTCAGAAATCAAGAGACGAACAATAACTATTTTAAAAAAGCAAGACTAATGTTACAACCTTATAAATCTAACACTACACTGAGTCGCTGATGAGGAGCTCGGAGAAAGCTTCGATCAGAGTTTCAAGCCATCTCTAACAATACGTTGGGAATAATTTGTGGTACTAGCTACCTAGGCCAGGGCAAACTTCTTCAGTTACAGGCTTGCCTAAAACTGTGAAACACTTTCTACGAGTTATTACTAGTAGTTTCTTTCCTTTTATGTTCTTTTTTATCTAGTTGATGGAGTACACTATAGAAAGATCAAGCAGAAAGATGAAGTAGTGCAAAAATATGCAGTAGAAAGATACAACAGAAACTACCACGCTTTAAGTGACACAATACAAAATAGTGTAAAGTTCAAGTAAACAGATGCAGCTAGAAAAATGTAGTGCAAATAACACGCTAGAAACTAGGGTAAATATAGTGAATATAATAGAGAGAAAGGTCGCCAAAAGATATATCAAATTGGGGTTTAGGTTTAAAAATCATGTCCACACAAGAGCAATGGTGAAAAGATATTTTTTTTTATCCTTTTTAATAATACCGGGTATATGCCATATTCCTCCCAAGAGAAAAAAATATATATCGGCAGCAGATTTCGCGGTATTCTGTAGTCGCACACATTTTCAGTTTCAAACTTTTAAAACAAGGATTGCACAGATTTATGTGATAAAATTTGAGAAACAACAACTTCGTTGAGTTCCTATTTATCTCACAGTTCAGAAATCCCCTATTCCCTCACGCGCTGGCTGACGGCGACTAGAGCAGTAGGATATATACATCACCAAGATCATCGATGATACATTAGAATCGGGATTAGAGCAGATCATGGTTCGTCGAACGTGAGTTCAACGAAGGACAACATCCCAAAAGCGGCTAGGAAAAGGTCCAAGGAAACGGAGGAGTCGAAGGCACGGTGGCTGGAGAGGACGTTACTCACAGTAGTGTTGCCGCTGATGCTCGCCGCTGCAGCCTGCCGTCGAGGAGGATGACGGCTCGACGATATGTGGATTGATTCGTCAACTGTTGACCTATTGGGCTATAGGGTGTAGCGCACAAGGTTTTGTCTATGAAATGCCCGGGCAAATCAATCTTGGCCCGTGAGCACTTGGCAGGCCGTACCTAATGGCCAGTTCCACGGCCGCCACCACCTGAGAGGCTGAGACTGAGTTATCATCGGAAAAAAAAACCTCCTGAGACCGTGAGACGATTGTCGATTAAAAAAACTCCAGGGACGAAAATGGGAATCGACCGGGTACATCCTATTTTCATCGAAGCTCCTGCTGGTGTAAAACGGTCAAGTCGTGCCTGGCATTTTTCTATATATATAGGGCGTTTTATTACTTAATAGCATTTAAGTATTACACTCGGACTCGGCCTGACACGATGCCTACAACAACAAAACAAAACGTCTTGAAAATAAAGCCATAGGTGAAAAACAAGTGAACACTGTAACACACCTAAGCTTTCGCTAGACCAATTCGAAAATCACATGGCCATCTATGCCGACTAAAATTATCAAACGACATTTCTTCCAGTCGTGCATATACCTGCATGAAAAAGGCTCGATTTGTCACACATTGTAATATGGACCATTAACATATTAAACTTGTCAATCGGTGGAATTACCCTGCATGAGAGAAAAGTATCATTAAATTCTTGTCATCTCTACAAAGACAAATTGACCATATTATGGCTAGTGCTCCTACTACTCCCTCCGTTCGGAAAAAGATGTCACAAAAATGACTATAGATAGCTCATTTTTGTGATATCCTTTTCCGAACGGAGGGAGTATAATAATAGTACTAAACTATTGATCAATACCATGTAACCAATTGCCAAAAATATTTGCAATGATCTTGGTGGATCTCAAGTTAGAAACTATTTTGATAACTGACAAAACAGAATGGGCAAACCTGCAATAGAAAAAAGTGTTCTATTATCTCATCTTATGGACCTAAAACATACTTTATTTTTCCATTTCAGTTGCGTTTAACATGGTTATACTTTGTTACAATAACACCTTTATAAATAGTACTAACGTTGATTGGTATCTTCATCTTCCATTTTTTTTAATCCTTTACCGACACATCTAAATGAACCAGCGCTCTATACATGGATTCCACCAAGAACGTTTGATTCGCACGTAGATTCCAAATAAAATTGTCGGACCTATGACAACTGGATCCAATCCAGACACCCTAGCAAGGCATTCCACTATGCAAGCATGGGTCCAACTAAATCTCTACTAATGTCACATTCGGAGGCAAAGACTGCATAACCGTAATTATTGTATCGCTTATCAGAGAGGGATATTTACTAACTATTTGTCCTCCTATAGTCTAATCACCGATCTATCTTTAATTCTAAATGAACCGAGGCGGAAGAAGTATTTCTTCGACCCCATTAATATAGCCCAAAAGAGAATCGCCAGCTTTCTAATAGACTTATTATAAAACTTTTGAGACGATGTACTTCCTTTTAAGAAAATTTTGCCAACCACCCTCGGTTGTAAGTAGCTTAAAAATTCACGTCCCGTGAAGGGCTTCAAGAATATCTAACCCTCCCTGATCTTTTGGGCGCCAACAAAATCTCATCTAGCCAGCCAGGCCTCCGCTCCATGTCAAATTTAGCGTTTATCTTTGTATTAATTTGGATCACCATAAAACAACACTCTAATTTGACACAAATTTTACATCGATGTCAGCTGTTGGAGAGCTATTTTTACCCCCATACGACTAAATACGGTTTACCTCTATTATGCCCAACCTATTGGAGAAGCCCTTCATGCAGCTGCAGAGCGGGAGCATCATGTAGCTGCATCCGTGTTTGGTCCACAGATTCCATACACGTCGCACTGTGCCTTGGGGTTGGCGTAGAGCGTGATCCAGCCCCGGTCGGCGTCGAGCCAGACCTGGTGCCTGTTCTGGCCGGCCGCGTCGACGACGTTGCGCGTGATGACGGCCTCATCAGTCACGTTGTACTGGAGGTACTTCTCCCGGGCGTCGTAGACGAAGTCGAGCTGGAACGACGGGACCTTGCCGGAGAGCTCTGGCATGGCCGTAAAGTACTGCCCGTTCCACACGGCGCTGGTCCAGTACGTGGTGGCCGAATCACAAAGCCTTAAGACGAGCTGGGGAGCGGCGGAGTCCACCTCGAAGCAGAATTCGCCCTGGGAGGGCGGGCCCGCCGGGGTTTTGTTGGAGACGAGGCGCCTGTTCAGGCCGGTGACCTTGTCGCGGCCGAGGATCGCGCTGGGGAGCAGCGTGTCGGTGGGGTGGTCGAGGCTCTGCCACATCACGCGAGGTTGATCTTGATTGGCGGTGTCGAGCTGGACGAGGTTGCCGCTGTTCAGGAGCACGACGGAGGTGTTGGTGCTGCCGTTGGATGATTTGGTAGACCAGGTGGTAGTTTCGTTGGCGCCGTCCATGACCGGGTTGGCGCCGTTGGCCACCCATACCGTCGTCAGGTCGGGGACCGCGCTGAACCATATGCCGAGGTACCAGTTCCACTCAGAGCCGGCACGGGCCTGGAAGAATCCAAGCGTGAACTTGCCGTTGTACGAGACGAGCCTGGCGTCGCCGCCAGCGAGCGGCCGGCCGGCCGAGACGCTGTCCGTGGTGGCGGCGCCGCTACCAGCCGCAGCACCGACGACGCCGCGGACTGACACGATCAGCAGGAGCCCGACGATGCCGGAGGCATCCATGCTTACCAACTCACGGGGCTGGTAGTCCAGAGGGGAGCTAGGAGCGGTGGCGGTGGATCTCTGTAGCCGGCCGGGCCGAGATTAATCTTGCCAGCGCCAAGAAAACATGCACGCCTCTCCGACAGCGACAGAGCGGTGCCGGTGCGCGCGGCCAGGAACGGTCGGCGTACGCAGGCGACGGGGAAGCCACGGTCGGCCAAAGCTTTCTTTGAATTCGCCTCCGGAATTCAATGCGCGCGTAGCCATGTCTGGCCGTCCCCAAACTGAAAAGCTGTGGCTGCTGTTCTAGTTGAGTATATAGGCAATTGTTCGATTAAATTAATCCAATAATAAATCATGAACATGGTATAAACAGTGCTAGTGACATACTGAAACTTGATGATGAAACTACGTACTAGACATATAGTAGAAACATCTACACATATAACTAGTATTGCAAACATGGAAATAAACAAGAGAGGGATAAACATGTTATACCCTCCAGTAGGCCAGTTGGCCGTAGCAGCAGCGGAGGCGGCAGCGGCAGAAGCGGCGGCAGCCTCTTGACCGGCGGCGGCGGCGGCAGCAGCAGCTGCGGCGGTGTCGTCGGTGCTCATGATGATGATGAAGCCGACGCAGACGTAGTTGATGCAGATGAACAGCGGCGAGCAGTCGCGTATGAGACGCTCCCCAAAAACCTAATCGCCCCTCTTCCGTACAGGATCTGGAGAGGCGAGGCTTCGGAGGCCTGCTCTCCCGCCAGCCGTATACGCGGTGGACGGGATGGGATCAGCGATGGCAGCAACAGTATGAGGAACTATGGTGGCGGCGCGAGCGGATACGATCTTTTTTTGTGTGTCTGCTGGAGAGGAGCGACCTCTCTCATATAGGCACACACGCAGGCGGAAGGCCAACGAAAACGCGCGTAGTTAACGCACACAGTTAAGGGAGAATTAAGAGACTGGAAACGGCCGTAATTAAGGCAGACGTTTCAGCTCACATTCTCGGCTCGGCGAGATTCCCGCAACCCGCGGCGCGGCGCGTCGTGGCGTGGCGTGGCGTGGCGTGGCGAGGCGAGGCGAGGCGAGGCGGGCGGCGGAGGAGGAGGAGCGCGCGTGTGGAACGCCTCCTTTCTCTTCACAGCCAACACCTCATACATGGTAGAGAAGAGCTCACCTTATAAGCTGCTGTACATCTCTCTAAACTAGCCATGTGGGACTAAATTCCCACGTACCACTCTCCAAATGGCAGCATGGGCCTTTAGAGATTTTTCTGGAATTGTTAGATGGGCCCTCCAGTAGGCCACCGTAATATTAATCAATATTTCAGCAGTTCTTACTCGCTCCCATGCAGGCGGTACAGACACGTCTGGCTGGACGCGAGCCGGTTCGGTCTGGCTCGGTGCGAGCCTGAGAAAAGCTCGGGCTGAAATGGCGAGCCCCGAGCCAGCTCGACATGTGAGGCGAGCCTGACCTGGAGGCTCGGCCCGAGCTAGGCGAAAGCTCGGTCTAAAACAAGCGGCTCGCGAGCCAATTAACCATAGGCTGCCGATGTCGGGGAAGAAGTCGTCGTTGGGGAAGAACTCGACGCCAGTAGTCGCGCGAGTGCGCTCCCCAAAAACCTGATCGCCCCTCTCCCGTACAGGATCACAAGAGGCGGGGTTCCGGAGGCCTACTGTCCCTTCAACCGGTGCACGCCGGAAGACGGGATGGAGAAGACTTGGAAGACGGCGGCGCAAGGTTCTGGAACTAGGGCGGCGAGCTACCATGTGTTGCACGTAGTGGCGGCTAGGGTTCACACGGCCAGTATATATAGCGCAGCTCGGGTAGGACGTGGGCGCAGCCGCACGATCGAGTCGGTAACAGCCCCACGATCCAAAGGAATCGGAAACGGCTAAGTAATTAACGCGTCCGTTAATTATTGATTAATGACTCATTAGATTTTGCTGAACAACAAAAATATAACTCGGCTCGGCGAGATTCCCGCAACCCGCGGCGCGGCGCGGCGAGCGAGGAGGAGGAGCGCGCGTGTGGACTGCCTCCTTTCTCCTCACAACTAACACCTCATGCTAGTAGTGAAACAGCTCACTATATAAAGTGGTGCAGCTCACTCCCAACTAGTAGTATGGGACTAAAGTTTAGTTACGTACACACAGCCACATGCACATGGGCCAAATGAGAATTTCAGAATTTTAAGTTGGGCTTTGGACCAAAGGCCCACTAGCAAAGCTAGTCAAAATTCCAACAGATGTGTCATCGTGGTTTGCGGGGAATCGTTGTCTCATAGCATTCGCATGCAGATATCAGGATCGCTAATCCATGAGTTTGAATGATGGATGCAAGTCTGAAATCTAAAGGAACATATGTATATGGACCTACATCTCTTTCGTATTAGCTCGCATATTTCGTTAGGTCAAACTCTAATACCAAACATCCACAATACCAAACATCCATAATATGCAAGTATGTTTTCTTATTCTAATAGTATTGAATTGTTCTTATGAATGTTGATGTTTATTCTATCCAATTGGTCAAACTTTCCAAAGTTTGCCTTTGAAGAAACTTAACATCGGAGTAATATAAAACAGAGAGTGCTTCAAATACGTTCTACGTCTTACAGAAGGCCTAGTTCATACAATCCAAAACGTACAATTATATGGTTAGATGTTGCCACAACCAAAAAAATATATTTGTTTTATGCCACATTAATTCTGAAGGATGACTCATCTTAAATGGTCAAACAAAATTATGAGCAACAAAATAGAGTGGGTAGACCATTTGAGTCCTATGTGTCCAATGTAGTTTCTTTAGCCAAACGGAAGAAGCTTAATTACACAGCCAGAAGGAATTACGTAGGAACGAGATCGAAACGAGATATACAACAGAGCTATGAACCAAACCAACAATCATCGGTTAAAACGAGATTGAAATCAACAAAGGTTTATAACAGATAAGCGCCAGTACAAACGAACATAATTAAGCGCATGCCCTGCAAACATTCGGCACTAAGTAATGATCAGTTCATCAGTTGGAACACGACTACTTAATTAAGAGAACACCAAGCATAACCTGCAGGCCACTTGATTAACCTAACTTAGGTCAGATTGATGGAGATAGATGGATCAGGAGGCAAGGAAAACGTCGGTGAGGACGGTCTTGGACTGAAGCGACGCCTTGAGGATCGCCAGGCCCTGCATATCAATATAACATTCAGTTCAGTCATTCACGATTTGGTTAAGCAATCAGGACGATGATGTCGCTCAAGCCTCAATGGAATTGTCACCTCCTTGTAGCCGATCTGCACGTTCTTCTCCTGGAGCGCGGTGAGGTCCTTGACGGCTAAGGTGTTGAGCATGGCGATGCTTGAGATGGACGACATGGGGGTGACGGTGAGGTTGTCCATCACCGTGTACGTCACCATGCCCTGCACGAATCCTTTCCCAGACACCCCAGCCGCCGCCCGTGCCTTCTTTCCGGATTTGGTCGACGGCAGGAGCTTTAGCTCCGTGGTCATCTGCTTCTTGCATGACGGACAGGTGGTGCCGGAAGCGTGCGTGATGTAGCCACGGCAATTGTCCAGGCCCTGGCAGTTGCTGTATGAACCATCGCAGTAGCCGTATCCATTGCTGAGACAGGTGCACTGCTTATTGTTGCATCTGTAGAACTTATTGTTCTGTGGGAAGGGCGGCAGGGACGGAGCCAGCCTGGGACATTGAGGGGGGCTAAATAGATAGCTTTAATGTCATAAACGATATGAGGGGGGCGATTTGACCAAATTACTAAGAATTAAGAGCTCTAATGGCTAGTAATGGTCACAAAATCTGAACCATGGGGGTGGCGAAGCCCCCCCCCCCCCTCGTCCCCCCTTGTCTCCGTCCCTGAAGGGCGGCGGCGGCGGCGGCAAGCCCAGCAGGGAGCTTTTGTTGCTAACTGTCGCTGAGACCACAGTGGGGTGGAGGAGCGCGGCCTTGGCGGCGCCGGGCTAGACGTAGGTGGCGTCGAGCTTCTCGACGCTGACGTAGAGGCGGCCGACGCTACCGACCATGGAATTCCTCCCCGATCAGCTTGACGGCCGTGCCGACCGGCAGGGAGAGGAGGGAGAAGAGGAAGTCGACGACGTCCTTGCTCGCCTCCGCGAACAGCACGCGCCGCGCCTTGGTGTCGAAGAGGAGCTTCATGCTCAGTGCGGTGCCCGTGGTGGTGTTTGCCATTTGGATCTCGAAGTTCACCGGTGTCTATTAAGAGCAAGTATAATAAGGCCACGTAGGCGGGCTATAAGGAATTGAATAATATATCCTTGCTTAGTTGGAGGAGAGAGAAGAGAAGAGAGAACATGAGCGGGCTCTTAGTTAGTAGCCAGCTGCAACACGTGCTCCTAGGCATATTGTGAGAGTGTCATGTGGACCCTACAATAACAAAGTAGTACATGCATATAGCCAACTACTATACATGTTGGTTATAAGCTAGCTGTAAATGACATGGCAATAGCTTATAGCCAGCAGCCGGCTGTACTATTAGCCATGCTCTAAGCTTGGCCCGGCGAAATTTGTTGTGGTGGGCGAAGGTAAATAGGCTAGACTCCGGTGGGCGGTGGCGCCGCGCATTGGTGTATTTAGCGGCGCACCGACGCCTTCGACCACTCACAACCTCGGAGTCACAGGTCTCAGACTCTCGGAGTCGAGTCTGGGAAGAGAGAGAGAGAGGAGCGTGCATGCGTGCATGGCTAGAACTGTGATTGGACGGGAGAGAAACGATTTATTATGATGGCAGCGATGACCAATTGACGGGAGCAAGCATGGCAGTCGATAGGCACGCACAATGGCTGCGACGAGCTTGACTGCAACGTTCCTCCGGCCGGGCGAGGAGACGATGTACAGAGCCGACGATGTACATAGTACACCACGCGGGACGCTACGCTCGAGCCATGCCCACCAGGCAGGGCCGTCTATGAGGGCGTGCGAGCTGTGCGACGGCATAGGGCCCCCAAAAATTTGGGGCCCCCAAATCGGCAGACACATCATAGGGACGTGAAGCAGCGGCCACCCCAGGTCTCCGATGGCTGAATAGGGTACTTCGCCTCACTCCCTACTGCCTCTAATTGCCGAGCCGAGTCTCCATGGATGGATAGATCGCGACGCCATGGATGGACGATGAGAGGTTTCTGTCGAGCGCTCCAGGTCGAAGGTGTCTGTGAGAAGAAGATGACCATAGTGGGCCTGCGCTGTACACCTGGGTTTAGGTAATAAGGCCCATTAAACTTTTTTAGCACAACTGAACTGGATTGTTTTTCCTAAACACAGCGTGCACCACACGCACTGTTTCCGTTCACGATAAAGTAAGTGGCTTCTAAGCTTTTTTGTGTACATACCCAACGAGCGATCAAGCAAGAGGAGTCTCGTGTTAGTAGTTCCTAAGTTTTTTTTAATTTTTTTCCTACGTCCTGAATTTTGAAGATCGAGACTAGCTTGTGTGGATCATTTATTTTGTTTCAGTATTTATGTTGATTATATATTTACAAAATAAACATTTTATTATACAAGATCCTTTGGTTATGTTTATTATATATTATAAAATTTGTAGGCCTCATTTCAAATTCCGCACCGGGGCCCCAAATTTCTGGAAACGGCCCCTGCCACCAGCTGCTTGTGCAAGAAAACGGAATGTAGCCTCACTACCGGTATCTTCGCTGTCATGCTCTTTGCCGTTTAAAAATGACACTCGACAAACCACAAATAGAAACTCCTAAAAAATATTCAGGAAACATAAAAACAAAACGGCCCAGGGAAAATGTACGGTTGTGTGCATCAATCGATTTAGATACTAAAGTATTTCTCATTTTTAAAAAGAGTGAAACACACCAGAAGTCATCAAGTTTATCTGATTCAAATAATTTCACAGTAAGATTTTCATGAATTGGAATCCTTAGAAAAATATTCAATGTTTGTTGGTTGGTTCCTAGGATTGAATTTATATGGATTCTTTCTAGGGATTGTTGTGCACTAAATTTCATCTGAAAATGCGCATCAACTTTCTTCAGTATATTTTTCTTTACGTGCATTTCAGTCAGTGGCGGAGGACGGAAAAAAATTAAGGTCGGGCGAATCTAATGTGTAATGATCCTCTCAACATTCCTGTGGTACATGAGTGCACGTTTATAAGAAAGAAAATGACAATTTGCCATAGAAAAAATTGATTTGTCAATCACGCACCACCCATTCATCATTCCCCAACCTCCATCGTACAATAAGATGTATTCGCTCCATAAAATGGCCAGTACGGACTACGGAGTGACCAGGACAATACACTTCTCATTTGTTTTTTGAGAGCTATTACAGTTCTCAAATGATCTAGCTAACGATCAAATATGGTCCATTAACTTACAAGAGCATATCGGCCCAACTCCACCTAATCCTAGCCAAAGGAAAAGGGCCTATGCTAAGCAAAGTGAAAAGCCCAACTAAACAAAGGAAAAGGCGCAGCCAACTAAAAAGCAACATAACGCTTCATCGTCTTCCTGGGGATACAGGAAAAACTCCCAATCCCCTCTAATGGCGGCGCCGCCGGCAGGCGAGTTCCTCGCGACCTCGCCCGTGCCTTTAGCAAGTTGTGAACTGTTGGATTCTAGGGCCTGGTGCGGCCTGAAGTTAGAGGATGCGGCTGAGATGCATACATATACAGATATATTTGATTTTTTGGAAAAAATCAAGGTAGGGCGGCCGCCCTACCTACCTTGCCCGTAGGAGTCCTCCGCCACTGATTTCAGTCTAGCCGAAGCCGACGGCATAATATTTTTGAAAACAATGTGTTTCGCACAATCTTAGTGAAATTTCTTCGACCCTTATCATGTTCGTTTGAATCGTCCCTCTAAGACTGGTTTCCGAGCACTGTGCAAGAACGTGACCACTCTGCTACGGACAAAATAAAAACAACTGAGGTATATACAAACCCTTCAAACAGAACAGTTTTTTATAACAAATCAACTCGTACAGCATCCGGAGGGGTGATCAGTCATCTCACTCATCTTACATGGTAAAAAAAAATATCATGAGCAATAGCTCATGCTCTCTACAGTGCAAAAAGAGAATGTGTAGAGAAGGTCCGAGTCCCATGTGTATAATGTACTTGTTTCTACAAGATTTTTCCTAAGTTATGAACAGTATCGTCATGAAGTACGCAGGCCAAGATCCTTCAGTTGCTGCGGATCCACGGGAGACGGTGCTTTGGTGAGTGAACATTGAGCAGTCGTGGTCTTTGGGAAGGCTATCACATCCCGGATCGAACTTTCACGAGCCAAGAGCATCACCAACCGATCCAACCCATAGGCAATACCTCCTGCAATAAGTCCATGACGAATGTCGATTTAACATTCTAGTTCTATTTACAATAATAGGTGAAATATAAATAAAAACAAAAAATACTATCAAGATAATACACAATAAATAAGTGAGCAGCCTTTCTTCGGGCACATCTTCAAATCAAAATTTGCTAATGGTACAGATATAGTGAGGAACAAGATAGCTCCCAGCTTTTAGAGAGAAACCGATAAAGCAACAAATGAACAAGTTATAGCAAGTAACAAGATCAATCATGAATGCTTCAGAAGGCTGCTCTTGTTTGAGAAATAGTAGTGTAATAAAACATGGAAGCATCATCAGAGAGAAATGAACAGCCACAATTTCAAATGAAGGAATATATGGTTGATGATGTCATACCATGCGGAGGAGCACCCATGTCAAAACACTCCAAAAGGTAGCCAAATTTTTCCTCCGCCTACATCGCAAATTCAAGATCACATGAAAACTCTACAATGATGTCACTTCTCAATTGGGCAATCTGTTTTACACTTGCTGGTTTAAAGGATTATTAGTATAAAACATGTGTCCTAAGAATACTATAAGCAATTGTAAATTCGATCAGAATTATGTCATGGTAGTGAGTACAAAACATGCAACATTTAGCAACCTAAAAAAAATTGAACTTGAGAATACTATAAGCACTTGTAAATTTGATTGACTAGTAAATGCAACAAACTCAAAACTACAATCATTAAGGGCAAGTCAGAAAAATAGTCACACCTGTTCAGGTGAGATACCGATGATCTCAAAAATTCTTTGTTGCACATCACTTTTGTAGATCCTCAAACTGCCTCCTCCGATCTATCAATGGGACAGAACATCAGATGCACGGTATGATTACAACCCTCTTTCTGCATCACAGCCCACTCATATATGCACAAGTTGCAATCACACATGCATGTAGCCACATCAATGCTTCTGAACTCATTATCTTTTTGTTTTACGGGTAAAACTTCGGAACTTATTATCAATGTTCAATTAGTCCTTCATAGTAGACGAGGGCACAAACTCAAGCAAGCAACTTTATGAAAGTATCTTATGTCCAAATCTGGTAGGATCAATGTGGAAGAGTATTTAGCATCTTAATCGGAAACAGACACTAATACAAATGTAACACAAACACATATGCTTGTACAGAGGGATAAAATATCATACTGTATTAATATGCATAAAATTACTAGTTATGTTGAACTTTTATGCATATCAGTGCGTCCAATATCTTGTTTAGATATTCAAGGTGTGGATGACTAATTATCAACGCCTGAACATGAAAACTCTATAGGTACGTGAACTTCAGAGGGTAATGCAGATAACAGATCAAAGCATTAAAACAATATACTAATCTAACTTTGCATACACACTTGAAAACAGAAATGGGTAATACCTCCACTCCATTGTAAATCATATCATAAGCCAAGGCACGAGCTGATGGTAGATCACTCATATCTTCAGGATTTGGTGCAGTGAAAGGATGGTGTAGAGCCTGTGTTCGAAACGGGGAGACTAAGTATACTAAAAAATAGAAAATAAGATACAATACAACCTTTACTTTTAACAAGATGTGAACACCCAATTTATCCGACCACCTCATATCATACTTTTAGCAAAAATACACAAGTTTCCCTTCTGTTCAGGAGAACTTGAGTGTTCGCTGTATAATGAACCATGAATCGCTTGTTCTTATGTAGCAATGCTAATCAAAATGTCATTAGCATATACTAATGAGAACTGTATACTGACTCATGTTGTCCTTCAATTTTCTCTGCTAATACATGTGCCATACCAGATCCTGTTTGGATGTTTCATCAGCAAAATTTTAAAATGTGTCCTATATTCGTGGGTATTCTGGTGATACCATATAGCACCAAGTATCCTACTATATCAAGGTTCAAGGTTTGTTAATAATGTACTATCCGCAATTAAACAGCAATTAACATTTAACAAATAACTGCAGCCTCTCAGAAAAGCAGCCGGTAAATGGTAGAATAGTTCGCAGAAATATTGTGATACATAGTCTTAAAGAATACCATTAAGCTTTTGTAGAAGCAAAAAACGAATATGGAAGCAATTATTTTATTTTTTTACAAACGAAGAGACTGACCTCATATCTCTGCTCATCACTATTCCATTCAAACATTGGAAAATCCGTCACCCACAAATTGAGTGCGCTGACTGGCATAAAGAAATGGACAATTTAAAGGGTGATATAAGAAGCATGACTAAAGCAGAAGCAGCAACTGGTGGCTCATCAATATGCCATGATCACATATAGAGAATATGTGGACTGTAGGACAGAAGTTCTTGGTTTGAGAGACTCACTGTATCGATCACTTCCAGCTTCTGAGCTATAAATAGTCTTAATCTGCCAAGAATTTGATTAGCTATTGATTGCTCGCCCAGGGCAAACAGGATAAGATCACCTGCTTTTGCATCTAAAAGTTCCAACAGCTGTTCTTTCTTTTCGGGTTTCAGACTTGACACCAGCGGACCAACTCCTTCAAGCTCCCCTATAGTACCACAAAAAAATAACATATAATTTGCCGCAAAAGCCTTGTAATTTTGTCTAATAACTAATATACAGGGATATTTGTGACTTTTACCATTGTCCATAACTTTGAGGAAAGGTAGGCCCTTAGCTCCAGCTTTGGAAGCTTCAGCATAAACAGTTCCCTTCTTTAGGTCAGTGTTTGAAAAAACTTTGGCACCACCAGGCACGCACAGTGCCTTTACTACACCACCATTTTCTAATGTATCTACAAATACCTTGAAGCTACTGCCCAAAAATACATCACGAGCCTGCATTTGACAGAATAATGATGAAGAGAGAGAATTGAAAGTTATAAACCAAGAAAGGATTTTGTACCATGTGTTTTCGCTGTAAGCTGCAAGGCAGCATCTAATTTACACAACATGCCACCAAGAAAATACAAAGAAAAAATGTATTACTAATGGTACCAGCTGTGAATATGATAGCTTCCGTTTTTAATACAAAAAAACGGTGTGAGTAGTAGCCCTCATTTAAAATAATGGTGTCCAAAGTTTGGATAGTAACAAAATAATTAAGTAGTTATGTCACCACTACTAAGGTCAATTTGCAAAAAGATTGAATGTTCTCACATCTTTTAACTCCCAATCAAACCGAAGGTCAGGCCTGTCTGTCCCATAGCGGTTCATCGCCTCCGTATAGTTTAGCCTGGGAAAACACTTTGGCAGCTTGATATCTCCCACCTCGTGAAATATCTGTGATATGAATGTTCCGTAGCTCAATCAACCATGAATAGCAATAGTAGCTCAAGAAAAGAAGACATAGTTTCTAAACAATCAACTAACAAACTGACTACTAATGATTTAATGTTTGATAGCTAAACTTCAAAATGGAACATGCACTTGTGGTGCTTGTGACCCTTTATTATTATAACAGCATACATGATTATGTTACCTGCTAAAACTAGGTATTTCACTAACAGACATAGATGAGAATAGATGTCTGCCAAGAAAAATGGAAATAAAAGGTAAAACTGGTTAAAAATAACATACATGTATCATCAGTTCTTCATTCAACTTCAACATATCCTCCATTGATGTAAACGCAATCTCCATGTCGAGTTGCGTAAATCGGGCTGCCTGTCTGCACGCAGATCTTCATCCCGGAAGCATCTGCCATAGAGCAGCTCAGTGAGAAAACACGATTGTGCCACGCAGCTTCATTGAGGTAGTTAATTGGTTCAATACTAGTACAGTATTATTTGCCAGCTGGACATGAGTAATTTGATAGATTTATATCCATTGTATTCAGGAGAAATAGAAATAAATTCAAGATTTCAGCTAGGCTTACAAAAATAGAGATGAAATATTGTTGAAAAGATAGTTGCACCAGATAATATAATGTATAGTGTTAAAAGACAACTATATCTATGAAATAACACCCAGGCCTTCAAACATGCATGCTAACTACTTACCTTGCAATCTGAAAATACTTTTCGAAGCCAGAGGCCATCAACATTTGCTTGAACAGCTGTGGGCTTTGAGGAAGAGCAAAGCATGTTCCTGGCTTCAGAAATCATATTGGAGGAAATCAGAGGAATGGTAAGCACTTATCTGGAAAAGCCATGAACTTCACTGCTTAATTATTACTACTTATTAAGTTACTATACCTACCACTAAGGCATTAACTAGTGATCAAACATAATTTTACTAATTAAGGCTTCACCTCCAGAATGTCATTGTTAAACTTGAATGAAAAAAAAACGTTCAGCGTGTAAGAACAAAATTAGAGAGCAAAATAAAATAGAAACAAGTTAATTCCTCAAAATAGTTGCTGTGCATACTTCTAATGTAACTTCTAAAAGCCAACCAGCCAACACAACTCCAAAGTAATTTTCAACATTAGAATATCAGCCGTCAATAAAAAAGAAACAGCAAATTAACCACATTCATCTCCTGGAAGGTGATTGTACTTAATAGTGATCAGAGATTGATACAATAGTCTGCAAAATGAGAGGGCAAGAGCACAGAGGTTATTCACCTGAACTCTTGAAGGTACAAGATAGTCCCGAGCGCCTTCTGGTGTAGACTTGGATAAGATTGGAGTCTCAATCTACCTTGGAACATGTAGTAACTTTAGATGAAACATAAATAAAATGATAACTTGAGAGATTTATACAGTCTAGACACTGGAAGGGAAGATAGTCACTGCAGTGCCTTAAATTTAGTAACTCGCTGTGTCTAATTTGTCTGATCGATGCAAAGTGCAGTAATCAATTGAACTACTGGTGACAGCTCAATAGTCATCTTTATGTATCCTTTATGCACCCAATAAATAAAACAGATGATGCATTAAAACTGGTGGATAAGTGGCTGGAGAGTTAGCACCTCCAAAGACCATGTTGATCTCTTGCTATATATTACCAGAGCAACTAGGTTGATATTTCTGTTGCAGTTTTAAGAACAGGACCCTAGGGTGTAGCACTAGTGCATGCCCAAATGAAAACAGCAGGCATATAAAAGAATATGAAAGCAAGGACATGTTGGGCCGAAATCACATTACGTGATAATCAGTACATATAACTAGCATACCTCCACAAAATCATGTCTATCCTCCAAGTAACGACGAACATGCTTAATAACTTTATGGCGCAACCTCAAGTTTGACTGCATTTGTGGTCGGCGCAAGTCCAGCACCCTAAATCTACAATGTTAATGAATATGACAGTCAGTTTTAAAAGGCAATCATTACATAAATGGTGTAAATGCATCATTTCAATAAAATCAAGCATACTGGATGAGCGAGAAATCGGTACCCTAAAGCACTGAACAGAGGAAGGGGGTGAGAACAAGGAAATGAACTTAAGGGAAATAGGAGCGGTCATATTTTCTGACAGGAGTATTTCTATCTGAATCAAAATTGTGGTTTGGAACATGTGATAATTATAGCGGATGAGAAATTTATCATAATATTGCACCAGAAGTCATTGTCCAGCAGAATAAGTATTAAATGATTATGTATTAGAATGATTTAGTAAGTAACCAAATCGGCTATGATTACACACCAAGCAATTTCGATAGTCACAAAATGTGTGATAAATTGATATTACTTTGCAGAACGGTTAATGCCTAATCAAATATATGCTCAGTTTCATAATGGGAAAAGAAGTGGTTGGCAATGCCTAAGTTTCCCAAACATTAAGTTTGCACCTAAAATATTTTGTGCAACTTTATATGTACCACCTAATCACATGTTTTTCTACACAAACTTGATGAGTTTAAGAACAAGTTAGCTAATAACTAATCACTAGCTAGATATTTTGAAGGATGATATTTGGCAATATGCCAATGAGAAAATATGTAGAGAAACAAATTGTGATCGTGTTACCTCAATCTGACTTCTTCCGGAAATTTGTCTTTTACAGAATCAGCAGTAGTGATTGGAAAAGGTAAGGAACGAGTAACCGAGTTGAGTACCAATATACTATCTGCAGCAATCTTCAAGGTGCGAACATGATATCATCATTAAAAAACATGTTGTCGTTTGGAAGAACACGCGACAAAGATAGAAAAGCTCATGACAGTTGGAAACGATTATTAGAACAATGAATGATGAATTATGTAGCATGTGGTTTCTCTTCTTTATTTAAGCTACAATGCATTATGAATGTTCCATCTCCAAAATGCCCCTGATCCCATTTCCATTATGGTTAACGGAAGTAACAAAGATTTACAGTCTTACAATTTGGACTAAAAGATAAAGAGTGTACCACACACAAGTTTTGGACAAAACCTACACCATACAGCTGATCTTTAAAAGTAGGTTGCAATGTTTTCATACTAGATGGTGTAAATTCCAAATTCTAATCACGCTAATTTACCTCTATCTCTTTCCTACCAAAAAATACATTTAATAAAGTACCAAAAAACCAGGCAATACCTCTATGGCCCCGGTCTTCATATCTGCATTGATGGCTTCTGTTGGCCGCGGGCGCACCACACCCTCGACAGCAACCACTGATTCCACTCTCAGCTTGTTCACAACAGCGTAAACTTCAGGGTATTCTGGCAGAGTTGTCACCTGCAGAAAGAGTAGGCTTGAGATCGCTAGATAGTTTGAACGCTAACGACAGTAAACACCAATAGCTATAGTTAGTAAATAATCCTGTCGCAATAGTCAGTTCGCGAGACACTGAAAATTGTATTTCCATGTAAAAGCTAATATATTTGTTTGGATGTGAAAGTTATGTGATCGCGTAACATCGGTAGCTATTGCGCTTACTTTTGTGAAGATTTTTTATTAAGGACACCAGCTACCGCGTTAATATAGAATACTTCTTCCACCTTGGCCTACACTACCAACATTTTGTCAAAATCAATCCACTAAGTCACTAACTTGTCAACACAGCAGATCATTCGAGATGGCACAAATCAGGTAGTGAAAGCTTTAGCGAAAAATGTGATATCGTCAGACGTCAGCCATATATAAGCTGTGTCTACCGCTGCAGCAACTACATTACTAAGAAATCATGAACCAACGATTATGTTCGCAATGCCACCACGGACATTAGAACGGAAATGCCTCACCTGGACCATGCCGGAGGAGTCGCGGAGGGTGAGGAAGGTGAGGCCGGCGTGGTTTCGGCAGAGGGCGACCCAGCCGCAGAGCCGCACCCTACGCCCGGCATCGCCCGCGCCGAGCTGGCCGCACAGCGCGTCCCGCTGGGGCCACTGCAGAGGCTGCATCCTCTCCGTCCTCGCCCCCTTCGCGGGGAGCGCCGACGCAGCCTCCTCGGCAGTGGTCGCCGCGTCGGTGGCTAGGGTTCGGAGCGTGGGCGCGGAGCGGGAGGGCGGGGAGGAGAGCGGGAGGAGGCGGCGGAGGTGCGGGGCGGGGGGCCTGTGGCGGGTGAGCGGCCTCAAGCGGGAGAGGAGGGAGAGCGGCGTGGCGCGGAGGAGGGTGGACGCCATTGGAGGCGACCTTCGTGGGAAGGAAGGGTTTGGGAGATTGGAGACGACGATGGGTTTACACCTTATCCTCCTGGCGCGAATCTTACAGTGCGCGGTTTACGCCTTGCTGCTGGGATTACGCTTTCGAAAAAATACGCCTTCAATTCGAACGGTTTGAATCTCCAAATCTTGGAAAGTTTGAACACAAATTGTGCAGGTCAGCGTGTACTTGTTTTGCCATTACAGGGAGCCCAAGTGCCTCACTAAGTTACATAGATGAATCCACGAATCTCACTAAATCACCGACGAACGAACTCGGGTAACTAATTTGACACTCAAATATACAAGGAAACAAGAACTGGGCCTGAGATCCCGCTGAAACAATACTCCATTGCTGGCAGTGGAATGCTCCAGATTTCAGTTTTCCTCGTGAGCAGCTGCAGCGGTTACAATTTTGTTTTACAGAACTACAACAGTTTGCAGTCAACAACATAATTACCATCTCTTATCATCCCATTGCAAGCGGTTACAATGTTACAAGAACTCAATCGACCCCAAAACACGGTGACACAACTATCGAAAACGAATGGCTGCTCCAGGATATCGTGCACCCGCTGAAAATTCAGTATAGGGGCCAAAATGATGTGAAATATCTGTCCCGGGCTATTTGATCATTTCTCAAGGAACAAAATGGTGGGCGCCAGAGTATCTCTGGATCCATCATCATTAATCTGCTAGAAAGGGAGACATGAGGTACACTTGCCGACTTCTGCCATAATCGATCGTTTTCGGTACATATCACTACACTTAGGAGCCATTACAGATGGAGGGTTAACATCTAATCAAAAAAATCATGCCAACTTGCACAAGTGGACACTTATAGCAGCCATTGCAGATCGATGGTCTTGGACGCCACAAGGCCAGCACACATGGACAACCAAATAAACACACAGAGCAGGAAACTGCTACCCTGCAACCAAACCAAGAGGGGCACGGCAATGGAGATCGTGGTCATGAGCTTGCTACGGTCACTTGTCGCCGTCCTGCTGATCACCGTGGTGAGCGCCAGTGATGAGGCCATGCTGCTTGCCTTCAAAGCCCAGGTCAGCGATGGTGGCTCGTTGGCCTCCTGGAACAGCAGTGTGGACTTCTGCAGCTGGGAAGGCGTGACATGCAGCCATTGGAGGCCCGCACGGGTGGTGGAGCTGAGCTTGGACGGCAGGGGACTCACCGGAGCACTCTCCCCAACCCTCGGGAACCTCACGTTCCTGCGGATGCTCAATATGAGCTTCAACTGGCTCCATGGGGAGATTCCAGCAAGCCTTGGCCGCCTCCGTCACCTGCAAATGCTCGACCTGAGCTACAATTCCTTATCTGGCACACTCCCTCTGAACCTGACCTCTTGTGTCAAAATGACCACCATGTCGCTAGAAAGCAACAATCTTGGTGGGCCTATCCCAGTTAAACTTGGCGAAAAGCTCTTGTCTCTGGCAGTATTCTCGCTGAGTAACAACAGCTTCACAGGGACCCTCCTGGCATCATTGGCTAATTTGTCCCATCTGCAAAACCTCGATCTCTCATATAACCAGCTTGTGGGCTCGATCCCACCTGGGCTTGGAAGCATACGGAGCATGCAGCAATTCAATCTCTTCAGCAACAACATCTCTGGTATGCTTCCACCTTCTCTCTACAACTGGTCGTCACTCGAATTACTTCAGGTAGATTACAATATGCTGCATGGAAGCATTCTGGATGATATCAGCAGTATGTTCGCCAAGTTGCAAGTTCTCGGTTTGTCCCATAATCAGTTCACTGGATCCATCCCTTCGTCACTATCCAATATATCTGATCTTAAAGCAGTTCATCTCAGGCGGAATAGATTTACTGGGTATGTGCCTCCCACTTTAGGAAGGCAGGGATCTCTCCGGTATCTGGATTTGAGAGACAACAAGCTTGAAGCGAATAACAAGAAGGGATGGGAATTCGTCACTTCTTTGGCAAACTGCAGCCAGCTAAGCCACCTTTTACTAGGTGGCTACTCTTTTGGAGGACATATACCTGCTTCCATTACAAACCTCTCAGCAAATCTCCAGAGGTTATCCTTAATGAACAGTAGCTTGTTTGGGGCTATTCCTAGCGACATAGGCAATTTGGTTGGTCTCAACGCGCTTTCCATAGAACAGACATACATATCCGGAGTGATTCCAGAGAGCATTGGCAAGCTAGAAAACTTGATTGAGCTGTCCTTTGCCTACAATAACTTGTCTGGCCTCATACCGTCATCACTTGGCAACCTTTCGCAGCTGAATAGGTTTTATGCATATTATGGTAACTTGGAAGGACCAATTCCGGCAAGCCTGGGGGAGTTGAAAAACCTTTTTGTACTTGATTTGTCAACAAATTACAAACTTAACGGTTCAATTCCCAGAGAAATTTTTAAACTACCTGACCTTTCTTGGTATTTGGACTTGTCGTACAATTCCTTTTCTGGACCCATTCCTAATGAAGTTGGTAGCTTGGCCAACCTTAACCAACTGATTCTATCAGGAAACAAGTTATCTGGTAAGATACCAGACAGTATTCAGAATTGCATAGTGCTTGAGTGGCTATTATTAGACAATAATTCATTTGATGGAAGCATACCTCAGTCTCTGAAGAATATAAAGGGGCTCAGTAAACTTAACCTGACCATGAATAAGTTCTCTGGTAATATTCCTGAGTCCCTTGGTAGCATTGAAAACCTGCAGGAACTATACCTAGCACACAACGACTTGTCAGGATCAATCCCATTAGTTCTACAGAATTTGACAACATTGTCCAAATTTGATGTATCCTTCAATAGTTTGCAAGGTGAGGTGCCAGATGGAGGTGTTTTCAGAAACATCACTTATACAGCAGTTGCTGGGAATATTAATCTGTGTGGTGGTATATCTAAACTTCACTTGGCTCCATGCTCCACAAGCTCCTTGAGCAAGAATAAGAGAAATATGCCAAAGTCTCTTGTGGTTTCTCTAGCAACAATGGGAGCAATCTTGTCATCAGTTTCAGTTATTATTCTTGTTTGGATACTTCTCAAGAAACTTAAACAAGGCCAGAAGACAAAAGTGCAATATTCAATCGCTGATAATAATTACAAGAGAATCCCCTATCATGCACTATTCAGAGGAACTAATGGATTTTCAGATGATAATTTGCTCGGGAGAGGAAGTTATGGTTCAGTTTTCAAGTGCATTTTAGACACCGGGGAAAGAACATTGGCTGTCAAGGTGTTTAACCTTGGTCAAACCAGGTATTCCAGGAGCTTTGAGGCTGAATGTGAGGCCATGAGAAGGATAAGACACCGGTATCTCATAAAGATCATTACTTCTTGTTCCAGCATCAACCACGAAGGTCAAGAGTTCAAGGCATTGGTTTTTGACTTCATGCCCAACGGTAACTTGGATAGTTGGCTTCACCCAATATCTGAAGACCCCACTACGAACAACACACTCAGATTTGCCCAGAGGCTTGAGATTGCTGTCAATATTGTGGACGCAGTAGAATATCTGCACAACTACTGTCTGTTAGAACAGGGTTATTAGCTGTGTGTGTAGTTAGCATATTGTATAGGGGCTTCTTTGCTTATTTCCCTTATGTACATGTTCTGGCCTGTTGGCCCCGACGGAATATAAGCTCATTTCATAACATGGTATCAGGGCTGGGGCTAGGTTTCCCCGCCGCCGCCGCCGCCGGTAGCCGCCGCCGCCGCCGGTCGCCGCCGCCGCTGCACCCTCTCTCCATCGAGCCTCTCCCCTTTTTCTTCAAGCTGCTAGGCCGCCGCCGCCGTTCCAGGCCGCCGCCGCCTTCTGCCGTCCTTCTCGGCCGCCGCCGTCCTCCCTGGCCGCCGCCGCCTCCAGTTTGGCAGTTGTTGCTAGCTGTCTTCAAGCCGCTGCTGAAATGGCTCCCTCCACCACCACCGGTGCTGTAGCAGTGCCCAGATGTCCTGTTATCTTCAACGGGCAGAACTACAGAGACTGGGTGCAGCACATGAAGCTGCACATGAGGGGTCAGCGGGTCTGGGAGTATCTCACAGGTTCTCTGCCATGTCCTTCGCTGCCCACTCCTCCTGCTGAGGTGGTTTTCCCTGCTGATGCTGATGATACCAAGCAACGTGAGGTGCTGGATGCCTTTGAGGAGGCCACTGAAGGGTACCAAAATCAGCTCCACCTGTACAAGCAATGGACAGATGATGATGCTCGGGCCTCTGCTATCTTGGTGTCCAGCATGGATGTTGATCTCACCATGGATGTGGTGTCCCTTACAACTGGTCATCAGATGTGGGAACACCTTCGTCGTCGCTACGAGCCTACGGGGGATGCCATATCTCTCTGTTATTCGTCAAGAGCAACAACTTAAACAGGGAGATGCCACCGTTGATGAGTTTTACAAGGAGCTGTCAGCGGTGTGGCGCCAATTGGACTCTCTGGGAGCCGATGTGTGTCGCACATGTCAGTGCTGCGTGCGGCAACAAGCCAAGCTGGAGGTTCGTCGCCTCTACGATTTCCTCACTCGCCTCCGAGACGAGTTCGAGCAGAGTCGTGCCCAGCTGTTGGCACGCCATCCTCGGCTATCTACTTTGGAGGCTCTTGCTGAAGTGCGCTCTGAGGAGCTGCGTCTACGCAGCACGGGCATGTTGCCGTCATCTTCAGCAGTCCTGGCTGCACACATTTCACAACCGCAGCAAGTTGTGCCTTCCCTACACCGGTGGCTGGGATCTCGACTAGAGCATTCTGCACCTACTGCAAGCAAGATGGTCACATGATCATGGAGTGCATAAAGAGGAAGAAACAGAATCGCCGTGGTGGCCGTCCTCATAAGGACTCGGGAGGCTCCTCTGATTCTCGTGAGGGCTCCCATGAGAAGGTTCACCAGGAGATGCTCACCTTGCTGCGCCGCCTAGCTGCGTCGGCACCCTCCTCAGGTTCTGCTGGTTCTGCTGGTCAGACATCTGGTCCGCCACCACACTCTTCTTCAGGTACAACTTTGCCTTGGATTCTTGATTCTGGGGCATCCTTCCACATGACACCACACACTCATCACCTTAGGGCTGTCAACTCTGTACCTTCTCCACTTACAGTTCAGACTGCAGATGGCACTTGTCTTCCTGTTGCAGCACACGGAACTCTTTCCACACCTTCTTTTCATGTCCCTGCTGTTTCTCATGTTCCAAAACTGACTATGCAACTTATGTCTGCTGGTCAACTCACGGATGTGGGGTGTCGTGTTATTTTGGATTCTGACTCGTGTTGTGTTCAGGATCGTCGTACGGGGACTCTGGTTGGGATCGGTCCTCGGCGCCATGACTCTCAGCGCCTTTGGGAGCTCGACTGGCTGCGCCTTCCTTCCGCTGCGTCCTCCAGCCAGTCGGACGTCACCAACCCTTTTGCTTCAGCTGTCACCTCCACTACTTCCTTCGCTCAGTGGCATCATCGGTTGGGTCACATTTGTGGCTCTCGACTGTCTTCTTTGGTTAGGAGTGGTGTTCTAGGGTCTGTATCAGGTGATAGTTCACTAAATTGTACAGGTTGTAAGCTTGGCAAGCAAATACAACTCGCCTACCCCTCTAGTATTTCTGTATCTCAACGACCTTTTGAACTTGTTCACTCTGATGTATGGGGGCCTGCCCCTTTCGTTTCGAAAGGGGTCACAAATATTATATAATCTTCATTGATGACTTTTCTCGCCACACTTGGATCTATTTTATGTCATCTCGCAGTCAAGTGCTTCAGATTTACAAGTCTTTTGCTACCATGGTTCGCACTCAGTATGATTCCTCTATTCGAGTTTTTCGTGCTGATTCGGCTGGTGAATACCTATCTCGTGCGCTTCGTGGTTTTCTTGCTGAACAAGGCACCCTTCCTCAGTATTCATGTCCTGGTGCCCATGCTCAAAATGGGGTGGCTGAACGCAAACATCGCCACATCCTTGAGACTGCTCGAGCTCTTCTTTTATCTTCTGCTGTTCCCCCACACTTCTGGGCTGAGGCTGTCTCTACTGCCGTGTATCTCATTAATATTCAGCCCTCTGTTGCTCTCAAGGGGGGATACCAGTTGATCATCTAGGTGATGGTCCAGCTGATTATAGTGGTCTGCGTCTTTTTGGTTGTGCCTGTTTGTTCTTCTCCACCCGCATGAACGCACCAAATTGACTGCTCAATCTGTTGAATGTGTTTTCCTCGGCTACAGTTTAGAACACAAAGGTTACCGCTGCTGGGACCCTATTGCTCGGAGAGTGAGGATCTCCAAAGATGTGACTTTTGATGAGTCTCGCTCCTTCTACCCTCGTCATTCCTCTACTGCCACCACAGATCCTTAGTTGAGCCTCTCTCTTTCTTGACTCTACCTGATTATCCACTTTCACCTGCCCCTGTTAGGTCCACTCACCCTTCACCTGTCTCTGCCATGAGATTCAGCTTACACAGGATGAGGTTTCTGTTCCAGGTTCCCCTACCTTGGTCGAGCCATTCACTGTCTCTCCTTTTCCTTTTACCTACTCTCGTCGTGCTCAACACCCTTCTCCCTCAGATGCGCCACCTTCCACTTCCACTCCTTCCTTGTTGGGTCCGGTTCCTTCAGGGCCACCTACTCCCCTTGCTCCTAGATATAATCTGCGTGATCGCAACACTCTCAAGCGTCCTGCCTTCTATGCTGCCGCTGCTGCTACCACCGTTATTGAGCCGTCTACGTATCGTGAGGCGGCCACTCATCCTGAATGGCAGCATGCCATGGTAGAAGAGATTGCTGCTCTTGAGCGGACACATACTTGGGACCTTGTACCCCTTCCTGAAGGTGTTAGACCCATCACTTGCAAATGGGTCTACAAGGTTAAGACACGTTCAGATGGTTCTCTCGAGCGCTTTAAAGCTCGACTTGTTGCGCGTGGCTTCCAACAGGAGTATGGTCGTGACTATGATGAGACTTTTGCTCCTGTTGCTCATATGACCACTGTTCGAACTCTTTTGGCTGTTGCTGCTGTTCGGAAGTGGTCCATTTCTCAAATGGATGTCAAGAATGCTTTCTTGAACGGTGAGCTGCGGGAAGTTGTCTATATGCAACCGCCTCCTGGATATACCGTCTCTGATGGGACCGTATGTCGCCTTCGGCGTTCTCTTTATGGGCTGAAGCAAGCTCCCCGTGCATGGTTTGAGCGGTTCTCCTCTGTCATCACAGGGGCTGGGTTCTCTGCTAGTGCTCATGATCCTGCTCTGTTTATTCACACTTCTCCTCGTGGTCGCACCCTTCTGCTCCTCTATGTTGATGACATGATTATCACGGGGATGACCACCAATTCATTGATTTTGTGAAGAAACGTCTCCATGAGCAATTCTTGATGACTGATTTGGGTTCTCTTCGCTACTTTCTTGGACTTGAGATCATTTCTTCCCCCGAGGGCATTTCTCTCTCTCAAGAAAAGTACATACAAGATCTTCTCACTCGTGCCTGCCTCACTGATCAGCGCACGGCTGACACTCCTATGGAGCTTGGCCTTCATCTTCGTCCTGGTGAGGGTGAACCCCTCGCAGATCCTACTCGCTACCGTCATCTTGTTGGGAGCCTTGTCTACCTAGGCATCACTCGCCCTGACATTTCTTATGCTGTGCACATTCTAAGTCAGTTTGTCTCTGCTCCCACTCAACTTCACTACAGTCACCTTCTTCGTGTTCTTCGTTACCTTCGTGGGACTGTGACTCGGCGCCTATTCTTCTCTAGCTTCAGCTCTCTTCAGCTTGAGGCCTACTGTGATGCGACCTGGGCCAGCGAGCACACTGATCGCCGCTCTCTCTCTGCCTATTGTGTTTTTCTTGGCTCCTCGCTGATTGCCTGGAAGACCAAGAAGCAGACTGCTGTATCTCGCTCTAGCGCTGAGGCTGAGCTGCGAGCTATGGCGTCGGTGACAGCTGAGATCACTTGGCTACGGTGGCTTCTTCAGGATTTTGGTGTTTCCGCTGCTGCACCCACCCCTTTGCTCTCCGACAGCACCGGGGCGCTCAGCATTGCCCGTGATCCAGTGAAGCATGAGCTCACCAAACACATCGGTGTTGATGCCTCCTACATGCGTTCTCAGGTGCAAGAGAGGACTGTGGTCCTTCAGTATGTGCCCTCGGAGCTTCAGCTTGCTGATTTTCTGACGAAAGCTCAGACAAGGTCACAACACAGCTTTTTCCTGTCCAAACTCAGTGTCCAAGACCCCCTTGAGTTTGAGGGGGGGTGTTAGAACAGGGTTATTAGCTGTGTGTGTAGTTAGCATATTGTATAGGGGCTTCTTTGCTTATTTCCCTTATGTACATGTTCTGGCCTGTTGGCCCCGACGGAATATAAGCTCATTTCATAACACTGTCAACCATTGGTAATCCATTGTGATCTTAAGCCAAGCAACATCCTTCTTGCTGACGACATGAGCGCCCGGGTTGGAGACTTTGGCATATCAAGGATGATTCAAGAAAATACAAGTGAGGGGATGCAAAATTCATATATCTCAACTGGAATTAGAGGTTCTATTGGCTATGTTCCTCCAGGTGACTGAAATTCTTCTAGTTTCATCTTTTAAGTTTTCACACAAATATGGCATGATAACCGTAAAATGTTTCATAATTGTAGAGTATGGAGAAGGCTCTGCGGTCTCACCTCCTGGTGATATTTACAGTCTTGGCATATTGCTGCTTGAGATGTTCACAGGAAGGAGCCCAGAAGATGACATATTTCGGAATTCACTGGATCTGCACAAGTTTGTCGAGGATGCTCTTCCAGATAGAACCTTGGAGATAGTTGACCCGGCAATCTGGCTGCACAACGAGCACCATGGTAACTTTACTAGTAGAATCGAGGAGTTCTTGGTTTCTGTCTTCAGGCTTGGCCTATCCTGCTCAAAGCATCTGCCTCGAGACCGGGCATTGACAAGAGATGCAGCAGCAGAGATGCATGCAATAAGAGATGCGTACATCGCGTTTGTTGGCCAGCTTGTAGTGGAGAATGGAGCAGAAAGATATGCCGCGACTCAGAGCCATTCACAGCGGCACTGAACAAACAAGCTGGTGTAAGATATGATCCTGCAATAATAAAATTTATAGGTATCATTTCAGCTAGCAATTGATTTTACTTCTCAGAACTATGTTTCTTTACAAGTGTATCAAATTGATTCAAAAGCAGGACAATGGTGTTCCGCAATAACACCATACCAAGTTTTAGATATACTGGAAATCAAACGATACAAAAGTTCTTTATTTCCATTCTCTAAACGGTAACATGCTGGCAACATTATTGCATTACTTCAAGTAACTCAGTAGACAAAAGTTCATATTTCATAAGAAGCATTCTCCATGTACCATGCGTTAATGCGTAGCGTATCATGACTCATGAGACGACATGGCATGCAACAGGAACATACATATGCTGATTTCTTTTTCACGTTCTCAGTAACAACTAATCGATACACAACATAATGCTATCAGAAATCAGAACATCATAGATGCACACAGCACACAAAAAACTGACAGAAATAAACTGTCACACAATAGAGATGCATCAGGTCTATTCGGATATGCAAAAATTTCCAAAATCAGAAGCGCATCATTCTAAATTCCCAGCCTCGCTAACAAATACTACAAGGTAACATGTGATAATTATAGCGGATGAGAAATTTATCATAATATATTGCACCAGAAGTCATTGTCCAGCAGAATAAGTATTAAATGGTTATGTATTAGAATGATTGAGTAAGTAACCAAATCGACTATGATTACACACCAAGCAATTTCGATAGTCACAAAATGTGTGATAAATTGATATTACTTTGCAGAACGGTTCATGCCTAATCAAATTATATGCTCAGTTTCATAATGGGAAAAGAAGTGGTTGGCAATGCCTAAGTTTCCCAAACTTTATGTTTGCACCTAAAATATTTTGTGCAACTTGATGAGTTTAAGAACAAGTTAGCTAATAACTAATCACTAGCTAGATATTTTGAAGGATGATATTTGGCAATATGCCAATGAGAAAATATGTAGAGAACACAGACTGTGATCGTGTTACCTCAATCTGACTTCTTCCGGAAATTTGTCTTTTACAGAATCAGCAGTAGTGATTGGAAAAGGTAAGGAACGAGTAACCGAGTTGAGTACCAATATACTATCTGCAGCAATCTTCAAGGTGCGAACATGATATCATCGTTAAAAAACATGTTGTCGTTTGCAAGAACACGCGACAAAGATAGAAAAGCTCATGACAGTTGGAAACGATTATTAGAACAATGGATGATGAATTATGTACCATGTGGTTTCTCTTCTTTATTTAAGCTACAATGCATTATGAATGTTCCATCTCCAAAATGCCCCTGATCCCATTTCCATTATGGTTAACGGAAGTAACAAAGGCTTACAGTCTTACAACTTGGAACTAAAAGATAAAGGGTGTACCACACACAAGTTTTGGACAAAACCTACACCCTACAGCTGATCTTTAAAGTAGGTTGCAATGTTTATACTAGATGGTGTAAATTCCAAATTCTAATCACGCTAATCAACCGCTAGCTCTTTCCTCGCAAAATAAAACATCAAATATAGTACTATAAAACCAGCCATTACCTCTATGGCCCCGGTCTTCATATCTGTATTGATGGCTTCTGTTGGCCGCGGGCGCACCACACCTTCAACAGCAACCACTGATTCCACTCTCAGCTTGTTCACAACAGCGTAAACTTCAAGGTATTCTAGCAGAGTTGTCACCTACAGAAAGAGTAGGCTTCAGTTCGCTAGATAGCTTGCACGATCATAACAGTAAACATCAACAGCTATATTCATTAAATAATCTTGTAGCAATTGTCAGTTTGCCAGACACTGCAAATATTATTTGCATATAAAAGGGAATATGTGTTTACATGTGAAAGTTACATGACCGTGCAACGTCGGTAGCTACTGCTTTTACTTTAGTGAATACTACAGTTTTTTTATCCAGGACAACAGCTATTGCATTACTATCGAATGCTACTTCTACATTGGCCTACACTACAAACATTGCCATGGTCATTCCACTAACTTGTCGACACAGCAGATAGTTCCAGAGAACATGTAGTGAAAGCTTTAGCCAAAAATGTGATATCGTCAGAGGTCAGCTACATATAGGCTGTGTCTACCGCTGCAGCAACTACATCACTAAGAGACCATGAACCAATGACTATGTTTGCAATGCCACCACCGACATTAAAACAAAAAAAATGGGTGACCTGGACCATGCCGGAGGAGTCGCGGAGGGTGAGGAAGGTGAGTCCGGCGTGGCTGCGGCGGAGGGCGACCCAGCCGCAGAGCCTCACCCGTCGCCCAGCATCCCCCCCCCCCCCCCCCCCCCCCCCCGCCGAGCTCGCCGCACAGCGCGTCCCGCTGCGGCCACTGCAGAGGCTGCATCTTATCCTTCCTGGCCTCCGCCGCGGGGATCGCCGCGGCCTCCCCGCGGGCGTCTGTGGCTAGGGTTCGGAGCGCGGGCGGGGAGCGGGAGTGGTAGGAGGGCGATGCGGGGCCGGAGAGCGGGAGTAGGCGGCGGAGGTGCGGGGCGGGGGGCCTGTGGCGGCTGAGCGGCTTGAGGCGGGCGAGGAGGGAGAGCGGCGTGGCGCGCAGGAGGGTGGACGCCATTGGAGGCGACCTTCGTGGGAAGAGGAGAAGGGTTTGGGAGATTGGAGACGACGACGATGGGTTTCTGATGCGATGGCCCTTATCCTCCTGGCGCGAATCTTACAGTGGGCAGTTTACGCCTTGCAACTGAGTTTACGTTTTCCTACAGAATGCGCCTTCCGTTCGGTTTGAATTTCCAAACTTGGAAAGACACATATTATGCTCAGTGTGTACTTGTTTCGTAATTACACTACACACACCCTAGAATTGCATAGATGAACCCACAAATCTCGCTAAATTACTCGGGAGCCGCATTGCCAGTCTGAAACTCAAATATCCAAGGAAACAAGACCTGGGTCAGAGATCCCGCTGAAGCAATACTTCATTGCTGGCAGTAGCATGTTCCAGGTTTCAGTCATGGGCTCGGCAAAATCCTTGTGAGCGGTTACAACGTTACAGAACTACAGATAGCAAACAGAATTTTATTGTTACCACAACTCACTCAACTCCGAAACACGGCAACGCAAGTATGGAAAACGAATGGCTGCTCCAAGATATCATGCACACGCTGTTGCGACCGCTGAAAATTCAGCCTAGAGGCAGAAATGATGTGCAATATCTATCCTGGGCTTTTTTTGTGGATGAATGGCAAACTCAAAGCCGAATTAGACACAAGGAATCATTTCTCAATGGTGGGCGCCAAAGTACCTGTGGATGCATCATCATTCTGCACATTGGACCATCAAGCTGAGCAGCAAATTAATATGAGGTACAGCTGCCGACTTACCATTCTGCCATATTCGTCGTTTTCCGATACATATCACTACACTTAGCAGCCATTGCAGATGGACTGTCAACATCTAATCTAACAATCATGCCAACTTGCCACAACAGGACACTAATAGCAGCCATTGCAGATGGATGGTCTTGAAGTTGAACGCCAGTACGCCACAAGGCAAGCACTCATGGCCAGCCAGAGCAGGCAACTGGCACTTGACGGCAATGGGGATCATGGCCATGAGCTTGCTATGGTCACTTGTCGCCGTCCTGATGATCACCGTGGTGAGCACCAGCGGCGAAGCCACGATACCTGCTTTCAAAGCCCAGGTCACGGAAGGCGCGTCCCTGGCCTCCTGGAACAGCACTTCCGACTTCTGTTGCCGGGAAAGCATGGAATGCAGCCACCAGAGCCCTGCCGGTGCCGGGGTTCATGCCACTTCACACCCCCTTGACCTTGAACTGGAAACCTGTAGCATTTCCACTACAATCAACGAAGCGTCTTACAACTTGGAACAGAAAGATAAAAGTTAGCACACCAACAGCTTTTGGTTAAAAACATACACGCCGCTACAGAGATATGTCGCTGGTTTGGAACTGAAGTACCTAAAGAAACAAGGAGATACCACGAAAATAGCACTCCAACGACAACAACATCTTCAAAGTTTTTTTCATTCGGTTCAGCAAAGATTTACCTTCTGTACACAGCACCAAATCTAAAGCCATCAGCGTACAGAACTACAGATAGCACCAGCTACAACAGTTACAAGAACTCACTCAACTCTGAAAACTACAGATAGCACCAGCTACACAGTACCAAAAACGGATGATGGAGATTCAATTCTGAAGGAACAAAATGTGGGCGCCAGAGTAAATGTGAATCCATCATTCGGCTCACTTGACTTCAAACTGAGCAGCCAAAGTCCAGATATAACCATATACTTAGCCGCCATTGCTAACAGATGGTCGACAACACCTCTGGTTCAAAAGTCTGCAGGTTTGACATCTAATCAATAATCACGCCAGTCGCCAGATGTCACCAGGACAAACTATAAATCATGTCTTGGACGCCACAAGGCAAGCACACATGGACAACCAAATAAACACACGGAGCAGGAAACTGGTACTCTGCAACCAAACCAAGAGGGCACAGCAATGGAGATCGTGGTCATGAGCTTGCTATGGTCATTTGTCGCGGTCCTGATGATCACCATGGTGAGCGCCAGTGACGAGGCCGCGCTGCTTGCTTTCAAAGCCCAGGTCAGCGATGGTGGCTCGTTGGCCTCCTGGAACAGCAGCTCCGACTTCTGCAGCTGGGAAGGCGTGACATGCAGCCATCGGAGGCCCGCACGGGTGGTGGAGCTGAGCTTGGACGGCAAAGGACTCACCGGAGCACTCCCCCCAACCCTCGGAACCTCACGTTCCTGCGGATGCTCAATATGAGCTTCAACTGGTTCCACGGGGAGATTCCAGCAAGCCTTGGCCGCCTCCGCCACCTGCAGATACTCGATCTGGGCTACAATTCCTTCTCTGGCACACTCCCTCTGAACCTGACCTCTTGTGTCAAAATGACCACCATGTCGCTAGACAGCAACAATCTTGGTGGGCATATCCCAGCTGAGCTTGGTGAACGGCTCTTGTCTCTGGCAGTATTCTCGCTGAGTAACAACAGCTTCACAGGGCCCCTCCCGGCATCATTGGCTAATTTGTCCCATCTGCAGAACCTCGATCTCTCCTATAACCAGCTCGTGGGCTCGATCCCACCAGGGCTCGGAAGAATCCGGAGCATGCAGCAATTCAATCTCTTCATCAACAACATCTCTGGTATGCTTCCACCTTCTCTCTACAACTGGTCGTCCCTCGAATTACTTCAGGTAGATTTCAGTATGCTGCATGGAAGCATTCCGGATGATATCGGCAGTATGTTCCCCAAGTTGCAAGTTCTCGGCTTGTCCCATAATCAGTTCACTGGATCCATCCCTTCGTCATTATCCAATATATCTGATCTTAATTCACTTGGTCTTAGTGGGAATAGATTTAGCGGGTATGTGCCTCCCACTTTGGGAAGGCAGGGATCTCTCCGGTATCTGGATTTGACAGGCAATAATAAGCTTGAAGCGAATAACAAGAAGGGATGGGAATTCGTCACTTCTTTGGCAAACTGCAGCCAGCTAAACTACCTTTTCCTAGGTGGCTACTCTTTTGGAGGACAGTTACCTGCTTCCATTACCAACCTCTCAGCAACTCTCCAGAGGTTAACCTTAATGAACAGTAGTGTCTCTGGACCTATTCCTACCGACATAGGCAATTTGGTTGGTCTCGACACGCTTGCCATACAACAGACATACATATCTGGAGTGATTCCAGAGAGCATTGGCAAGCTAGAAAACTTGATCGAGCTGTCCTTTGCCAACAATAACTTGTCTGGCCTCATACCATCATCACTTGGGAACCTTTCGCAGCTGAATAGGCTTTATGCATATTATGGTAACTTGGAAGGACCAATTCCGGCAAGCCTGGGGGAGTTGAAAAACCTTTTTGTACTTGATTTGCCAACAAATTACAAACTTAACGGTTCAATTCCCAGAGAAATTTTTAAACTACCGGACCTTTCTTGGTATTTGGACTTGTCGTACAATTCCTTTTCTGGACCCCTTCCTAATGAAGTTGGTAGCTTGGCCAACCTTAACCAACTGATTCTATCAGGAAACAAGTTATCTGGCAAGATACCGGACAGTATTCAGAATTGCATAGTGCTGGAGTGGCTATTATTAGATAATAATTCATTTGATGGAAGCATACCTCAGTCGCTGAAGAATATAAAGGGGCTCAGTAAACTTAACCTGACCATGAATAAGTTCTCTGGTAATATTCCTGAGTCCCTTGGTAGCATTGAAAACCTGCAGGAACTATACCTAGCACACAACGACTTGTCAGGATCAATCCCGTTAGTTCTACAGAATTTGACATCATTGTCCAAATTTGATGTATCCTTCAATAGTTTGCAAGGTGAGGTGCCAGATGGAGGGATTTTCAGAAACATCACTTATACAGCAGTTGTTGGGAATATTAATCTGTGCGGTGGTAGACCTAAACTTCACTTGGCTCCATGCTCCACAAGCTCCTTGAGCAAGAATAAGAGAAAGATGCCAAAGTCCCTTGTAGTTTCTCTAGCAACAATGGGAGCAATCTTGTCATCAGTTTCAGTTATTATTCTTGTTTGGATACTTCTCAAGAAGCTCAAACAAGGCCAGAACACAGCAGTGGAATATTCAATTGCTGATGATAATTACGAGAGAATCCCCTATCATGCACTATTCAGAGGAACTAATGGATTTTCAGATGATAATTTGCTCGGGAGAGGAAGTTATGGTTCAGTTTTCAAGTGCATTTTAGACACTGGGGAAAGAACATTGGCTGTCAAGGTGTTTAACCTTGGTCAAACCAGGTATTCCAGGAGCTTTGAGGCTGAATGTGAGGCCATGAGAAGGATAAGACACCGGTATCTCATAAAGATCATTACTTCTTGTTCCAGCATCAACCACCAAGGTCAAGAGTTCAAGGCATTGGTTTTTGACTTCATGCCCAACGGTAACTTGGATAGTTGGCTTCACCCAATATCTGAAGACCCCACTACGAACAACACACTCAGATTTGCCCAGAGGCTTGAGATTGCTGTCAATATTGTGGACGCGGTAGAATATCTGCACAACTACTGTCAACCATTGGTAATCCATTGTGATCTTAAGCCAAGCAACATCCTTCTTGCTGACGACATGAGCGCCCGGTTGGAGACTTTGGCATATCAAGGATCATTCAAGAAAATACAAGTGAGGGGATGCAAAATTCATATATCTCAACTGGAATTAGAGGTTCTATTGGCTATGTTTCTCCAGGTGACTGAAATTCTTCTAGTTTCATCTTTTAAGTTTTCACACAAATATGGCATGCTAACCGTAAAATGTTTCATAATTGTAGAGTATGGAGAAGGCTCTGCGGTCTCACCTCCTGGTGATATTTACAGTCTTGGCATATTGCTGCTTGAGATGTTCACGGGAAGGAGCCCAACAGATGACATATTTAGGAACTCACTGGATCTGCATAAGTTTGTCGAGGATGCTCTTCCAGATAGAACCTTGGAGATAGTTGACCCGGCAATCTGGCTGCACAACGAACACCATGGTAACGTCACTAGTAGAATCCAGGAGTGCTTGGTTTCTGTCTTCAGGCTTGGCCTATCCTGCTCAAAGCAGCTGCCTCGAGACCGGACATTGACAAGAGATGCAGCGGCAGAGATGCATGCAATCAGAGATGCGTACATCGCGTTTGTTCGCCAGCTTATAGTGGAGAATGGAGCAGAAAGATAAGCCGCGACTCGGAGCCATTCACAGCGGCACTGAACAAACAAGCTGGTGTAAGATATGATCCTGCGATGATAAATTTATATGTATCAGTTCAGCTAGTAACTGTTCTTACTTCTCATAATTATGTAAAAGCGTATCAACTATATGCAAAAAAAGGATAAAAGTTTCCATTCTCCAAACCTAACATTCTGGCAACATTATTTCATTGCTTCAATTGATTCAGTAGACAAAAGTTTAGACTGCAGAATATATATCATGAGACGACACGACATGCCACAGGAACAGAAATTTCCTAAGTTCGTTTTCACGCTCCAAGTAGCAACAAATCGATGTAATAGATAATGCTATCAGAAATCAGAACAGCACAGGTGCACAAAGCACTCGAAAACTGACAGAAAAAGAACTGTCACACACTAGAGACGCATCAGGTCTATTCAGAATTTCAGACACGTCAGTCGTCAAGCAACAATTTCCAAAACGAGCAGCGCATAATTCTAAATTCCCAGAATCACTAACAAACACTGCAAGGTAACCAGAGCCACAACAGCAATTACCACCAACCTAAGAGGATGTGAAGTCGGCGCCCTTGGCGAGCTCGCAGGGCAGGGCGTTGCGGGCAGAGGTCTGGAGAGGAGGGGGAGGGGCGGGGCGGGGCGCGGTGGAGGGAGCGAAGGAGCCGTTGGACGCCATGGGAAGGAAAGCTGCGCAGGAGGGGTCGTCCGAGGTTGGAGAAAAAGAAGGGGACGGATGCGTTCCTGTTCTCGTCATGCTACTGCGCGAACGTATTTTAGTGGACTACGTGTTCGAGGCTTCAGATTTTGAACCTTGTGATACGCCTTCGGATTCAGTTGCCGTACCAATGAAATACGCCTTGCCAGGCATGTGACAGCTTCGAGCGTAGAGATTTGCTGTGGTATTTTTATGTCACGCCAGAACATTTTTTTAGAAACAAAATACATACGTAGACGCTAACACACACGCGAATACCCTATATGAACGCACGTACGCACACCCTGCCCCTATGAGCACCTCCGAAATACTGAGCCGGCGAATCGAATCTTGAGATTGACGAAGTCACCACGGGCGCCTCGCTGTCGACGATATCAAATCTGAAATTTGAACTCTGGTGGACACCCTGCTAACCATCCAACCACAGGATGGTTTGCCCCACAACAGTTTCTTTTTCTTTTTCCCCATAATTCCCAAGCTCTAATTGATAGAATCAGAAATAGGTTGCCGTATGGAAAACCTTCATGCTTAGGAAAGGTGGAAGATTAATTCTAGCAAGACATTCTAAGATTTTTTTTTTTTTGAAAGGAAAGCGGTGGGGGAAGTCCCCACAACAAGTTTTTTTTTAAAATAATAAGAACTCAAATTCGCGTCCGTGAGGAGTTGAACCTTGATGGCAGGGTTGTATATCCACCCCACTAGTTGAGTGAGCCTGAGCTAGCCTCGCTTCTTTTCTAAGAGTAATGTTGTTTTTTACTTACTGTCAAATTGACCCACATCTATGGGGTTTCGAAGCCATAGAGAAGATAAGAAGGGCTTTCCTTTGGAAGGGAATCGATGTTGTTGCGCAACCGCCCTGAGAGACATATTTTCATCCTAAGCCGCATGGTGGATTGGGAATTTTGAGCCATTAATGTTTTTATCAAGGTTGGATGGGCATGGAACCATGATGCCGAATAGAAGAAGCCCTGGAGAGATTTGGCATCGCCTTGAGATGAGGAGATTTAATGTATTTTCAATGCCGCAACCAAGTTCGTTGTGGACAATTGGAAAATAACCTTTTTATAGGATGGATAAATGGGTACATGGAAAGACCATTAATGATATGTCATCTGATGTCAAAGACTTGTCAATCCACGTACAAGGGATGGAAGAAGAAGGGTTGCTCAAGCATTGGACAATGATAGATGGACTGAAGATATTAGAAATTCCATAACTATCAACATTTCCCGCCAAGTGTTTGAATTTTGGGAGAATATCAACAGTTTCCCTGCCATCTGGATGGGCAGATCCCTGAAAGGAAGGTTCGCGACAAAATCAGTCTATCACATTCATTTCAGAGAGAAAAAATTATGTGACTTCGGAAAGGCCATTTGGGCGCATGGACCCCTATTCGCTGCAAAATGGCTACCCTGCTAATTATCAAAACAAGAATGTCGTTCCACACTCTAACTAGCTCCTCAGATCATGGTGGCAGGAAGCAAGAGACAATATCCAAGGTAGGAGCGAAGGCAAGCTCAATTCGCTCGTGATGTGGCAAGAATAAAATGGAAGGATTTTTTAAAGATCTATCAAACCCATCCAGATTTTATTCAATCAAATAAAAGCGTAAGCAAGGCAAGGGGAGGTGGTCGTATTAATCTACATGCCATTTATACTCTTTATTTTTCTCCATTTGTCGTGTGTAGCCATGTATTTTCTTGTTTGTTTCTTTTAGTTTTGAGTTTGTTTAAGTCGTGTAATTGTCGGGTCGTTCCCCTTCCTTTTTGTAAAACGTTTCCCCTCTTTAGCTCCTACATGGTTCGAAAAAGTATTGAATGGTGATCATACAATTAATTTGCATCGTTATATCTCTCCATCGTCTGGAGGAGTAAGTACGCTTCTTGAACCATCACCATTATGGTCCCCAGTTAATTGTGTTTTGAGATTAGATTAAAACAAGCATACTTTTCCGATCGACTAGGAACGCTTTTCCAAGCATACTTTTCCGATGGATGGACTAGGAACGCTTTTCCTTTGCATCGGAGCTTTTCTTATTGAGTATTTTGTATTCGCTATTTAAGTACCCAATACAGTTTTAGCATCAAGATATAAACTATTAATAATAAATTTGAATATAAATAATATTAAATGTACTCTGCATTGTAACTAGTCTCACTAATCTGGACTCAGCTCAGCTGCCACATCATCATTTTCTATTTTTCCAAATAAACTTTTATTTATTGACCAAAAACACGTTCCTTATTCAATCCATCATCACCGACCACCACAAGCAAACCTTTCAGCTCTCTGCCTCCCAATTAACTGTACTAGTTGAGTGCCCGTGCGTTGCTACGGTTCGGTATTATTGAATATTTTTTGTATGAACAAATTAGTAAACTGAACCATAAACAACTGATCTTATAAAATCTATGGTACAATATGTGAACGAACTTCTTCAAGATGCTCTATTCATAGAGGTAGGCTAATTAACCAGATAGATCCAAGGAAACATTTTAAAAAAATCGACGATACATACCATATATTTCACAGTAACCTTTATTAACTTAAAACACACACTTTCGTATAGAAATAGGCCGAATGTGGCTACAAATCCCACGGCCGAAATCTCAGCCCAGGCCCACCCGACTTTCGGGCCTATATTTCGCCCAGGCTTGGCCCATGACTGCAAAATCCTATCGGGCCTCGGGCCGGGGCTCTTCCTTAAAAACAACAATATGCAAAGTACAGACCAGACCATCCGACCTTCCGGCTAAAATCTCAGTCCCAGGCCCGGCCCATGGACAAGCGCAGGCCCTCCTAGGTCCAGGAGTTCCGGGTCGTCCAGGTCTGGCTTCCCATCGCCAGATATAATGTTAACTATGAACAACTTCAAAACACTGCTAGGCTAAACTCGTGGTGATGAATCTTTTATTTAATGCATGATAGGGCTTCTTTAAAATAAGATCTTATGGTGATGCTAAAAGATATACAATTTCAGCAAATAAAGACTTGCAATTCCCAATTGAAATTATTCCCCACCGCTGCCAATGGTTTTCCATTCAAAGTCTAACTACCACTGTACCACTTGTACGAAAAGAAAATCTTCTGTGATTAAAATATAAAATAAGAGCAGAAACATGGGGAATATAAATGATTTGCAAAGGAGAAAACACATGATGAGGAAACAATAGTACACATTGGTGTGACACTTCAGGTAGAAATTAGCAAAATCACCCACTGTTACTGCCATAGCATGATTCTCTATGTATTTGCAATACATCTGGATTTTAGTTACGAACACAGGAAAAATATTAGGAAACTCATATTACCTCCGAAGAGAGAGTTTTGATTGCATAGACACTATTCAATAGTGTTACTGGAATTCCACTGCTATATAGCTGAGCCTGGTACCAGTTGCTTGTCAGGATACGCTGATAGGCCAGTAGCTCACCCACTTCTCTCTGCCCATCCAATCTGCCGGCCTCCTGCTTCTGGTGGCCTACTTCGTCGGTGAGGACTCGATAGCGTGAGCGATAAATTTGTTTGTGGCGAAGAGCCTGCAACATTTGCAAGATAGTAGTACATCATTAGCAAGACAACAACATCTAGTAATCTCGGGGCTAACAACAGCAGTAGCTAGCACACAACACACCTAAAGCACACAGGAACAACAGCTAATAGTACATCACAGTGGCCCTCTGGTCTTACGACTTAAGCTCATGTAAAGCTTTCAGGCCCGGCCTCACATGCCTGCGCCCAGAGTCGCTTAGGCCTCTAGCAGCTTGCTATTCTAGGATGCATAGGCCGAGAAGCTTGCCTTCCTTTTATAAAAATGAACATATATTATAATTGACGAAAAAACTCTACCCACAAGCCAACAAATAAACACATTCATTGAAAGCATACAAAATATTGCCGAGAAGCACCATAAAATCCTTGCAGACTATAGCAAACACATCACTGGTGAGAAGCACCATAAAATACTTGCAGACTCTAGAAAACACATAGCTGAAAAGCACCATAGAATCCTTGCATACTCTAGGAAATCCAGCAGAGTCCATGGCGAGTGACTCTTCACTACGCGGTTGAATTTGCTTCGGGCAAGGGTAAATCTGACCTAAATGGTTGCAGTAATAGAGAAACCTATCGGGCATATTGAGCACATCATCAGCAATTTATGTCACATACTGTAACAACGTGCTTTAGTTTACTACTATATAGTCTGTGATGGAAACATCACTGGTTAGAAATTTTAACCAACCCAGCCATATTTATTTATTTTTACAATATAAGAATGATTCAGCGAAGACATACCATCTACCAAGTGCTCAATGTTAAAGACATTTGCGATAATATTTCTATGCCGCAGTAGTTGCTACTGGAGATTGGACACATGCAAATCATTCATCTACGGAAGGCTCACGTTATTCATTTCTTGGGAGAGCACAGACAAACAAGAAATCTTTCAGCTAAGTTTGAAACCTAAATATTTCATCTGAATGCTTTTCCGCATGAGTAAGATGCATAAATGGTCTACACGGGAACCTTGCACTTAACTGAAAGCACGATATTCAAATAGCAGTATATGCTGTGCGAATGTTGTGAAGATCAACGGTTACATGAACTTACTATTTTTCTAACTCATAAATGAGATAATTCATTCCAATAACTCGTAAAATGAGACGGTGCAGAATCTAAAGTTTAAACTAAAAAGACTCTAGCATAATTTCCAACACTTTGAGGGTTGCTAGTGCTACTAAGGCCTAGATAACTGTACCATGATTGGAGGGTTGTTGTTCACATTTGTACTGATAGAAACCAAATTCGTAAGTGAACTGGAATACCAATTGTTTGAGATAATGTCCTTCACGTGACAATAAAACTCGGAACCTAAGCGCTTTGGTATGAAGTATGACATGTTATTTCGTTGCGTTGAAGAGGCTGTGTTTTTTGTACGGCAAAGAATAACATCCTGGTGACCATGGTCACGAGCGACAAGATGACCAAACCTGAGCAAAATCACATACGCAGTACACCCAAAATTCATTAAAATTCACCCCCAAACAAAGCTCCATCTATGAGAAAATCATCTATTTGTAAACCGAGGCTTAAGAGACTAAATCCATGTTAGTTTTATCTTACCTATGCAGCAGAAACAAACGAGAAGATTAGCAGATGAAGCATCATTCTGCAAAATTAACATATAAGAGATCTGTGAGAAGACTTAGTGTTTTCCCAGTGGTGCAGCTCGTCATCAAACCCCAGAGACTGCTCCAACCCCTTCAGCTTGTAGCGCTGCTGCTCCTTCCTCGACTGCTTCAACACAAGTAAGATATCAAGATATGGCAAATCCGAATTTATCTTTGACCAATTTAGTATATGCACAATCAGTACACAAGTGAGAACAATTGTTCTCTATGCCTAGAGTATTTGTGAGCTTAGATCAAATAAAGTTGTGCAAAAAAGGAAACCAAACACATATCAACTTGAACAACAATACAGTCTAAGAGCACATTGGCAGTTCAATAGTGCACAATCAATTGCTCTCTTTCCGAACTTGTACTTCAGGATTGAATGAAATCCAGAACAAGTCAGCAGGTCAGCAGCAGCATCAATCAACCCAGCAGCCAGCAATCAAATCAACACGAGGCCATCGGCTGGTTGTGGATGCCGGCGCCGCTGCTCGATCTGATCGCAGGCCGGCCACACTTCTACGGGCGCCCCCGTGCAGGGCCCTCCGGCGCTGCCGCGCAGGGGCAAGCGTCCGCCGGTGAGGCTGCCGTCTTGCTCATCCAGATCGCCGGAAGCGCTGGACACTGGGGGAGACGGATCGGGAGGGACAGAGGGGTTCGCGGAAGACTGCGCTGCATCAGGATGGGAGAGAGATCGGGGAAGGAGAGGTGGAATCGAGGGACCGATGTGGACGTACCGCGAGTGTGCGGTCAAGATACCTGCAATCGTCTGCCGTTGCGGTATGGAGTTTGACGTACGTACCACCGACCGACCATCACGACCACAGACTCCCATTTAATAGTAAAGATTAATTACCACAACTCTAGCTTCGTCTCTTCATCTGCGCGCGTATCATCTATAAATGGAGAGGAGATCCAAGGGCTTGATTACGGCAGATCAATCTCTCCGACTCAAATCAACTCCAAGATGGCATCCAATGCAGCAGCTCCGGCACCGCCGCTAAGCCTGAAGCTTCTGGTGGACACCAAGGCGCAGCGCGTGCTGTTCGCGGAGGCGGGCGAGGACGCGGTCGACTTCCTCTTCTCCCTCCTCGTCCTGCCCATCGGCGCCGCCGTCGAGCTGCTCGGGGCGGACTCCATGATGGGCTGCACCGGCGACCTCTGCGCCAGCGTCGTCAAGCTCTCCGCCACCTACGTCCTGCCCAGGGCCAACTTGGACGACGCGCTCCTCCCCCCTGCCGTGCCCTCGCCGGCGGCGGCCTCCAACGTCCTCCGACTGCCAATGCAGCCTTCCCCGTCGTCCAAGCGATTCTTCGGCTGCCGCGAGAAACACAACTACAGCAACGCGAGCTGCAGTGATCGCAACCGCAACTACGTGACAGACGCGAGAGGTACCAAGTGCCCGACCTGCGGCGAGCGAAGGAGGGATGACATCTACTGGGCAGAGCCCGATTCCAGCATCTCCGGGCAGGCCGCCACCGGGTTCGTGCAGGACATCGTGACGTACACGGTGATGGACAACCTCGCCGTGACTCCCATGTCTTCCATCTCAAACATCGAGCTCCTCAACAGCTTCGCCGTCACGGACCTCGGCGCGCTGCAGCACAAGAACGTGCAAATCGGCTACAAAGAGGTGGGCATTCATTCATTCATTTGAACACCATGCATCATTTCCTGATTGCTTAAGCACCTGACTGAAGCCAAATTGACAATGATCTGCAGGGTCTGGCGATCCTGAAGGCGTCGCTGCAGTCAAAGACCGTTCTCACCGACGTGTTCCTTGGGAAGGAGGCTCCGAGATGCAAGACAGAGATCCTTAATTCCTCATCTCGCTGTTACAGGGACGCAAGTACCAGAAAGGCAGAAACGAAATGGCTGCTCCAGGTATCGTGCACTCGCTGCTGTGACCGCTGAAACTTCAGCTTCAACTCAGTGTCGATATGGGCCTGAATCGCTTTGGATTTGTCGGCGTCGGCCCCGTACTCGAGGAGCACCTGCACGATGTCAGCGCGTCCAGGCCCACGGTGAGGTCGGTGATGCTCTACGAGAAGATTGTTTGCGATAAAATGACAAAGAGGGTAGGAGTATCACTCGACTTTGAAGGCTAATGCCTATTCGAGCGACGTGGCCCAGCGCTGCTATTTTCTCCGGTGTGACCTTGCTCAATTTTCCAGAGTGCTGCGTGCGCGGGATGCGGCCTAGATAACTGAGCCTCGGCGAGTGAAGAGCCGAACACGTGAACACGGCCTGGGTAGAACCAAACAAGCACGGATCTATCATTTTCCATCCCTAACAACTCCGCGTGGCGCGTGCCCTGCAAACTCTCGCCATCGCCGATCTCCTCCTTGGTCGTCGCCTCGTCGGATTCTTTCCTACGACAAATAGGACCTAGACGGTGTGCCAAACATTTGCCGAAACGAAATGAATCAATATTTCGCCAGATACATTGGCAACTCACTTTCATGTCATCATCTTAGGATCAAGAATACAATATAATTTCATGTACGTAGTGACATCGGCCAAATTTCATAATTTTATTTACATACTCCAATTAGTCGCTTAGACAAGTACACACGAGAAGATAACCGTGAGACGACAAGTCACCGAGAGAGTGGTGTGGGGTGCTTGTTGGAGAAGAGATTTGGGGAGGATAAGTAGATTTAGGAGAGTGGTGTGTGGGAGAGATTTTTAGTAGATTTTCATGGATGTGGGAGAGATATTTGCTTAGATCTATCAACTAAAGTGGGTTTAATTGGCTAAAATGGGGGAGGAGATGGGGGAAATGAGATGAGAAGGAAGGAAGGAGGGTCTTAATTTATAGATAAAGATGCTCTAGCAAAACAATGGGATCTTTTTTGCATGGGAGATACACCCTTCAGAACCATGCATGAATGGTACGGGAGCGAGTTAATTGCAGAAAACTACCACAATTGAGGCTAGGGCTACAAAAAACTACCACTTTACGAATTATTTGCGGAAACCACCGTTTTTGAGGTGATGCGTTGCAAAAAGCACTGATTGGCAAGTTGACACGCTCTAAGTAAGAATATGACAGGCGGGGCCTGATACGTTTCCAACGTATCCATAATTTCTGCTGTTCCATGCTTATATTATACCATTTGCTACATGTTTTATATACACTTCGTATCACTTTTATGCATTTTCTGGGACTAACCTATTAACAAGATGCCACAGTGCCAGTTCCCTGTTTTCTGCTGTTTTTGGTTTCAGAAAGTTACTTCTGGAAATATTCTCGGAATTGCACGAAACAAAAGGTCAGGTCCCTATTTTTCCAGCACGTACACGGAGTCCGAAGGAGAGACGAAGATGTGCCAGGAGGTGGCCAAACCACACCTAGGCGCGGCTGGGCCCACAGCCGCGCCACCAGGTGGTTTGGGCCCCTCGGGGGTCCGCCGACATCGCCCCTTCGCCTATTTATTCCCCGAGACGCGAAAACCCTAAAGGACCGAGCCTTTTATCCAGAACATATTCGCTGCCGCCGCCGTCGTCAACCCTAACTCGGGGGGTTTCTGAAGCTCTTCCCGGCACCCTGCCGGAGAGGGGAATCATCACCGGACGGCTCTACATCGCCATGCCCGCCTCCGGAGTGATGCGTGAGTAGTTCATCCTTGGACTATGGGTCCATAGCAGTAGCTAGATGGTTGTCTTCTCCACTTGTGCCATCATGTTTAGATCTTGTGAGCTGCCTATCATGATCAAGATCATCTTATTGTAATGCTACATGTTGTGTTTGCTGGGATCTGACTTATATTGATACCTATGTGGAGCTGAATATTATATTATCATGTCTATGTCATTTGTGATCTTGCATGCTCTCCGTTACTTGTTGAAGCTTTGGCCACGTGAATACTTGTAACTCCAAGAGGGGGTATTTATGCATGATAGTTGGGTTCAACCTCTATTTAACCTGGGATAGTGACAGCAAGTTCTAAGGTTGTAAATGTGTTGTTGCCACTAGGGATAAAACAGCAATGCTTTATTCAAGGATGAATGTATTGTTTACATTACGCACATTACTTAATGCAATTGTCTGTTGCTTGCAACTTAATACTGGAAGGGGTACGGATGTTAACCGGAAAGTGGACTATTTAGTCATAGATGCATGCTGGATAGCGGTCTATGTACTTTGTCGTAATGCCCAAATGAATCTCATAGTAGACACCACAGCTCACACATGCATGTTATATGCACTTATCAATTGTCAATTGCCCAGCTGTAATTTGTTTACCCAGCATGTTAGTTATCTTATTGGAGAGACACCACTAGTGAACTGTGGACCCCGGTCCATTCTTTTACATCTGAAATACAATCTACTGCAATCGTTGTTCTCTACTGTTTTATGCAAACAAACACCATCTTCCATTCGATACGTTTAACCCTTTGTTTTCAGCAAGCCGGTGAGATTGACAACCTCACTGTTAAGTTGGGGCAAAGTAGTTTGATTGTGCTGTGCAGGTTCCACGTTGGCACCGGAATCCCTGGTGTTGCGCCGCACTACACTCCTCCACCAACACCTTCGAAGCAAACCTCGTTTTCCTACTGGTCCGATTAAACCTTGGTTTCATACTGAGGGAAAACTTACTGCTGCACTCATCATACCTTCCTCTTGGGGTTCCCAACTGACGTGTGACGTACAAGCAATTGTTTCTGGCACTATTAACCTAGAGCCACCAGGGCCCACTGTCAGATCCACGTGGCAGGAGTTAATTGCAGAAACCTACCACAATTGAGGCTAGGACTACAAAAAACTACCACTTTACGAATTATTTGCAGAAACCACCGTTTTCGGGTGACGGGTCGCAAGAAGCACTGATTTGCCAGAAGGGGGCTGTCAGTGGAACCGCCGACCGTGTCCCTGTTGCGTCTAGCGCGTGCCCTGCGCGTGCTCGCCACGAGGCAGCCGCCGACCGCGGCGCCGTCATCGTCCAGCGTGCCCCGCGCGTGCTTGCCATGAGGCAGCCGTCTAGGTGCCGCCAACTTCTGTGGATCGACATGGGCACGGCGGCGGCACCCTCGTTCATGTTGTCGTTGCGACATGAATGCAGAGGCAGCGCATCGCGACATTGACCTCGACAGGCTTCCTCCGGCGCGACATGAATGCGGAGGCGGCGCATGGCCGGCGTGCAGCACGAAGCGGCCGGAGTAGCGGCGATGAGAGAGAGCAGGTGGCTGGCGCTCTACTGGAGACGAGAAAGATGACTGCGCGCCTACGCCCCGTGCATATAATTTTGGTTGATCATTCCACGTGTACCTGACAGGGGCCGCCTGTCATATTATTACTTAGAGCGTGTCAACTTGCCTCACCCGAAAACGGTGATTTTTGCAATTATGATTACAGCAATGTCCTCATACACAAGTACAACTTGAGTACTTGATCGATCAGCAGACAACCTAACCAGTTGTTGCGATTAGATATAGAGGTTTGCACTGCTGTGTGTACTGACGATGTAATATTACTAACTATATAAAAGACGGCCCCTTTCGCGGCCTCTCCGCGATCGGCCACTGTAACTAGCTACAGTGTTTACTGTTGCTACCCCTCCCTCCACGACGAGTTTTGCGTGCCGGGATGCTCTTCCGTCGCTGGAATCGTGCTCGCCGTCCTCGGCGTCCGCCGCCGCGGATTTCGCTGCCGCCGCCGATTCTGGTGACCATATGGGCCGCGCCGCCGCCTGCCCTGCTCCCCGCGTCGCCCTCGTGCGGACCCGCACGGCTCCCGGCCCTCCCGCGTGCTCCTTTGCACGATCCCGAGCTCGGCAGAGCCGGCCACGCCGGCCGCGTCGTCCGCCGCCGGGTGACGTCACCCGTCGACGTCACCGCGGGGCCTGCCAGTTTTTTTTTAAAATTACAGAAAATTGAATAAAATTGCAAACTCAATAAATTTTGATCTGTAACTCAGAAAAATATGTTCAATATACCAAAATGTTCAGAAAAATGTAAACTATCTATTTGTATCAAATCCATGCATGTCTAAACAACTATTAATCGCGTCTATTTACGATAACGAAATAACCATTTATGAATTTATGGAGTGTTTCCAAATGCATAATCTCCACGTTTAAATTTCAACCTCAACACGTTTAAATTTCAACCTCAACACGTTTAAACATATAATGGCACTCATATTGTATGTGCATTGCATTATGCCATGAATTGAATGTTGTTCTTTCTTTCCGACAGAGTCCGGCCACAACATACGAAAAAATTCAAATTTTTACCAAATTCTCATACTTACCATATGAAAGTTACAACCAAAAAAAAATACACATTTCAGATTTCCAAATTGTTGAGGAAAAAAATACAACTTTTAAAAATACTAGCATGCTAACATTTCAATTTGCTAACAAATTTGGAACTACGCTAAAATATATCAAACTTCTCACAAACAAAATAAAATCGACATAGCTAACCATTCCAACTTGCTAAAAAAAAGGAAATACTCTAAAATATATCAACATTTCCAACGATTCATGCTAAATATTTTTTAAATATGTTAAAATACATAAAAATGCTCGAGGAAAAGAAAAAAAGGCAGCAAGTTTACAATTTCCAAATTACTGAAAGGGAAAAAATGAACAATTCTTAAAAATACGAGCACGCTCACATTTCAGTTTGCTAAAAAAAATTGAAACTACGCTAAAATATATCAAAATGCTCACAGCCAACACAACTGACCATTTCAATTTCCAAAAAAAAGAGGAGACACTTTAAAGTTTATCAACACAACCTAAATGTATTTCCCCTAATTCCAATGAAAACGGCAGCAAGCTTACCATTTTCAAATTACTAAAGGTAAACAAATTCTTAAAAATACCAGCATGCTCATATTTCAATTTGTTAAAAAAAATTGAAACTCCGCTAAGATATATAAAAATGCTCACAACAAAATTAAAAACAATACAACTGACCATTTCAACTTGCTAAAAAATGGAGATACTTTAAAATATATCAACATAATCTAAATGTATTCTCCCTAATTCCAATGATTCAGATTTCATAAAGTCAATAGCTTTAAATACAGACTTATTTGCGCATTTAAATTTGCTAACTATTTCAAAATACGTTAAAAAAAAGAAATCAAAATGCTTAGAGGGAAAAAGGAACAAAATTGAAAATTTCCAAATTTACCTATATAGAAATTTCAATACTTCCAAATTTAACATACCTTCCAAATCTAACTATCTGGCCAACTTTTGCAAAACAAACAATTCATGAAATCTTTTTTTCCCCAACACATTCAACTCTGAACACATTTTGAACATGGATACACCCAAATTTGAATTTTTTTGCCCCACAGTGTTTTTAGCTATTTTACGAAGTTTCCAAACCAAATTTTCAATATGGACGCTTTCAAATTTGTATTTTTTATCCCACAATATTTCTACCTACTTTACGAACTTTTCAAAACCAAACAACTCATAGGCACAAACCTTTTTTGTACATCGTCACACTCGAATCTAAACACATTTTGAACATGCACACTCCGAAATTTAAATTTTTTACATAACATTTATTACAAGTGTCACAAAGATATGAACATGCCACCAACAATAAACGCTGACTATTCACGGTATACAATCAAAATTCAACTTTCAGCGTTCCAACATTTACAATGCCTCTCAAATCCAAGCATTAAAAAACACATACACCAAACTCAAATATGAACGCCTCTCCAATTTAAACAATTTCTGAAACTCGAACAAATTTTACATGCAAACTTTTGAACATGCACACTCCCAAATTTAAATTTTTTACACAACAGTTAGTTAACCTTCCGAGAATTATGCCATGTATAATTACATACAAACTACTTATGCTAACGGAAAAAAAAGGAATACTCACAAATTCTCACCATTTAGATACGATTCAAATGCATTTTTCATAATTTCAATTAAAATTTGACGCCGAAATGCAAACATGTAATCCCGAATACTCAAACTTTTGTCACCATTTTTGAGGTTATTCAGCTGTATTTCCTCGAATTTTAGCTAAATATTGACGACGAAATACAACAATGCTCGAACATTTCAAACTACCAAATATTTGAATATTGCACAACATATTTAAAAAATGCTCACATAAAATGCTACCTACTCATACCAAATAAAAAACGTATTTCAAAATTCCAATTTGGATTACATTTGCGCGAATATTCCAACATTCGATAAACTACATCAGAAATGCTTAAAAAAAATCTACACACTAATAGCAAAATACAAAAATTTATGGGCATCACAATTTGCCCAATATTTCGATACCATATGAACAAACTTTCCTCAAATGTAGAATCGAATTCAAAAGAATTTTTCTAATTTCAAGTAAACAACGGCGCCAACATACAGACATGTTTGAACATTTCACAACACCAAACATTTGAATATTCCACACAACATATAAAAAATACGCACACAAAAAAGACTAACTATTCGTAACATATAAAAAATGCTTGATAAAAATGCTACCTGCTCATGAGAAAATAAAAACATGTTTGAACTTTCCAATTTAGCAAACATTTAGGCGAATATACCGACATTTCACAAACTAGATCAAAAATGGTAAAAAAAAATGCTATTTACTTATATCAAAATACAAACATACTAAGTCGGCGTGGCGTGCCGCCACGCAAAATTCAACTAGTCTTTTTCTACGTCAACGAATCTGAAGTCTATATAGAACCAAGATAGAGAAAGTTCGAACCATAAGCTTCCTCCTCCTCGATCCACACACCGTTGAATCACCGAAACCTTCCTACTTACGCCATGACTTCCTCCTCGACACTGCTTTCCCTCGTCCTCCTGCTGGCCACCTCGTCAGTGGGGGTCCTTTCCGTCATAGCACGCGCCCATGGCGGAAGCGAGCTCACGGAGATCCACCTACATGCACGAGATCAAGCCGGTGTTTGCGGTGGTGAAGAACAACACGTCGCTGGGGATGGTCGGGATGCTCGACAACGAGCTGCGCACCGGCCCGGACCCGAGCAACTCGACGCTCGTGGGCCGGTTCCAGCGCGTCGTCGCCATGGCGGGGCTCGTGTACCCCCCGGGCATGCAGACCGTGATGAGCTTCGTGTTCACGGCCGGGAAGTACAACAGGAGCACGCTGGTCATGGTGGGCACCATCAACAGCTTCGTGGGCGCCTTCGAGCGCCCGGTGGTGGGCGGCACCGACAAGTTCAGGATGGCGCGCGGGTACTGCGTCATGGAGTTCCTGCCGAACCCACCGGCGTCCTACGACGTGTACAAGACGGACCTGTTCTTCAAGACGGATTGATCAAAAACTTCGCTGCTGTCACTCGTGTATCTTGTGATGTAGTGTGCATTGTAAATCTTTAGTTTTTTTTTAAGAATCGTATGCATTGTGAAATAATGTTCAATTGTTATTGGATGTTATTGGAAATGAATAATAAAATGGTCGTGTTTGTCAACTGATGTACGGATCACTGTTTGGCAGACCATGTCTACTACGGTAGCTCGCTGATCTTGATTCGATCGACTCATGCCTTCCCCACTGCATTTCAAACTTTTAGCATAGTGTGTTTGTGTGGTTTGTAACTAAGCTTTTTTTTTGATAAAGGGATTTTATTACTTAAAAGGTTTAAGCATTACATCCGGACTCTGCATAGCTAAAATGCACACAGCCATCAGTTCTCAAGTACCCAGTGCAATATAAATAAAAACAAGGCGAATTACATATTAAAATGAGAAATTATAGATCTGCCTAAGGTGGTGGTAGATCAATCCGGAGACTATGTTGCCATCCATGCCGGGAGAATAACTTCCTGGCTGCAGCCTCCAGCCTCGACGCAACCTCCAAAAATAAGTCTCTGTGATCCACACGCTGCAGTGCTGACCATGCTCGTAGTGTAGCTGTACACCGATAGATCACCAGCATAAGAGAAACATTTTTATCGTTAAACACCTTGTCATTTCTACATAGGCACAACGACCAAATAATTGCAATCGCGCCCATTCTACTGAATAGTTTGAACCTAGGATCCACTCCATCTAACCAGTTGTCAAATATATTTGCAACGGACCGCGGAGGATGTAAGGTAGAACCTATCTAGATGGCTGACCATATAGACCTGCCTAACTCGCATTGGAAGAATAAATGTGTAATAGTCTCGTCATGACGACAGAAGACACACTTTTTACTTCCGTGCCAATTGCGCTTGGCAAGGTTGTCTTTTGTAAGAATTACTCCTCGACGAAGATACCACGCAAATACCTTAATTTTGAGTGGTATCTTCATCTTCCAAATTTTGTTATTAGCCCTACTATCGGCCGGAACTTCAGGAAGGATTAATGCTCCATACATCGAATCAACCGAGAATTTTCCATTCTTAGTAAGATTCAACTGAAATTTATCTGGGCCTTCCGACAGTTGGATTGATTCCAGTCGAATGAGCAAAGCATTCCAGGATGCTTGTCTTGTTCCAAATAAACTTCTTCTAAACGAAACATCCGGTGGGTAGGAGCCCAACACCTTCGCGATCGTGTCGCTTTTGTTTCGTACAATAGAATATAGAGCCGGATATTGTTCTCGGAGAGGCGATTGGCCTAGCCATTTATCCTCGCAGAATCGAATTTCCGATCCATCCCTAATTGAGAAAGATCCGTGCGGGAAAAAGAACTTCTTTGTAGCCATGAGGCCAGCCCAGAAGTGTGAGTCACCAGGTTTCCATTGCACCTGGGAAACAACTTGATCTCCCACATACTTTCTCCTAAGAAGGGTTTGCCAAACTCCATCTTCAGAGAGGAGTTTGAAGAGCTATTTACCTAGCAATGCTCTATTCTTGACCTCAAGGTCAGGAATTCCGAGCCCACCTTGGTCTTTAGGGCGGCAAAACACACTCCATTTAGTCAGTCGATATTTTTTCTTCTCACAATCCCCTTGCCAAAGGAATCTAGACCAGAAGTAATCCAGTCTTTTTAAGACTCCTTTGGGCAATTGGAAGAACGAAATCATATACAGTACCATGTTCGATAGTACCGCATTGATGAGAACTAATCTTCCACCCAGGGATAAGAGTTTGCCTTTCCAACTATTTAGGCGAATTTGAAGTCTTTCCTCCACCTTTTTCCATTCAGCATTCGTGAGTCTTCGATAATGAATCCGAATACCCAAATAGTTGATAGGAAATTGACCTTGCTGACAGCCAAAAAGTTCGGCATACAAGGCGGCGTTCTCTTGAGCCTCGCCGAAGCAAAACAATTCACTTTTGTGGAAATTTATCTTAAGACCCGAAAGCTGCTCGAATGCTGATAAAATCAGCTTCAGGTTACAAGCTTTTTCGATGTCATGTTCCATAAAAAGAATCATATCGTCTGCGTATTTAAGGATCGATAAACCACCATCTACAAGATGTGGAATCACTCCTTCAATCTAGCCCTCAGATTTAGCGCGTTCAGTAAAGATAGCCAACATATCCGCCACTATATTAAATAGTAGTGGCTATAATGGGTCACCCTGTCTGAGTCCTTTTCTCGTTTGAAAGTATTTGCCAATGTCATCATTGACCTTAATGGCTACACTTCCTCCCGAAACAAAGCTATTTACTAGCGCGCACCACTCAGAAGAAAAACCTTTCATTCTGAGGGTCTGCTGAAGGAAAGACCATTTGACTTTGTCATAAGCCTTCTCGAAATCAATTTTAAGAATTACTCCATTCAACTTTTTCCTATGTAGTTCATGAACTGTTTCATGCAGAATCGCAACACCATCAAGAATGTTGCGGCCTTGCATGAACGTCGTCTGAGATGGACGAACCACATGATCTGCCACACTGTTCAGGCGAATCGTCGCCACTTTGATAAAAAATTTAAACTAACGTTAAGGAGGCAAATAGGTCTAAATTGTTGAATCTTTTCTGCCTCGTTAACCTTAGGTAATAAAATTATCTCACCAAAATTGAGACGAAATAGCTCAAGTTGTCCCTTGTGAAGACAAGCGAACAGTTGAAGTAGATCAGACTTGATAACATCCCAAAAGTTCTGGTAGAACTCCGCCGGGAAACCATCAGGTCCAGGAGCCGTATTATGTTTCATTTGAAAAACCGCCTGTCTCACTTCTTCCTCTGAGTAGAGTTTAGTGAGTAAGCTATTTTCCTCAGCTGACACCTGGGGTATATCCTCTGTTCGAGATTTATCCAAAGTGAAGTCACCTTCCTCTGGATCACCGAACAGACGTTTATAGTAATTTGTAATGTATGACTTTAGTTGATCATGGCCCTCAATCGTTCCTTCATCCTGAACTAGGGAGTGAATTTGCTTTTTCCGATGTCTGCCGTTGGCAATACTATGGAAGTAGCGAGTGTTCGAATCTCCTTCAAGTATGAATTGAGCTTTAGAACGTTGATACCATTTTAACTTCTCCTCACGCAGTAGTTTCGCTATCTCTGCATTGGATTGGCTCTTGAGCTCAATCTCTTGCGCAGATAATAGCCGAACTTCTGCTAATGTTTCTAGAGCATCAATTATTGAGTATAGTCTGCACCTTCTCTTTTTTAAGTAAACCAGCAGTATGACGAGCCCAACCAACGAGGTGCGTGCGTAAAGCACGTATCTTATTGTTCCACCGCTAGATAGGCGAATCACCCACCACTGGCAATTCCCAAATTCGTTTAACCATCTCATGGAAGCCCTCGCGGTGTAACCACCCAAGTTCAAACTTGAACCGTGGTTTGCATTGCGGTCTAGGTACCCAGTGGTCAAAAGAATGGGAGCATGATCAGACAAACCCTCGATACGTTCTAGAGCCCGCACCGATACTAGTGGGAACCTAGATTCCCACTCAGTATCCATCGGTACACGGTCTAGTTTCTCGTTAGTGGGTCCAGGAAGAGAATTAGCCCAAGTGAACTGTCTCCCCACCATTGTTATCTCTCGTAAGTTCAAGCTGTCGATGACTGCATTGAATAAAAGAGGCCAACGGTTGTCGAAGCGTCCCTTGCTTTTCTCAAACGGATAACGTAGCAGATTGAAGTCCCCACCAATGATGAGAGGGTGGGGTTATCTTTTGCCAAATTTACCATTTCACAGAGAAAAGCGGTCTTGTTTGTAACTAAGCTGGATGACAGGACTTACCAGGCCCAAATATCTACTATTGGCGATCACGTCTTGTGATGTATGTGTTGAATCTTTGTTTTGTTTTATTTTAAGAATCTTACGAAATTGAAATGCTAAAAATGTTACTGGAAATGAATAAAAAATGGACGTATTTTTTGACTGAGGGATCATTGTTTGTCAGCCCATGTCTACCACAGCAGCTCGCAGATCTTGATTTGATCATCTCACGCCTTCACCCGGATCATTTTTCGGAGTTCCTGATTTTACCACGGCATGTTTGTGAGGTTTCTGTTAGATTTTGGACCTATTTTTGGGTATTGCAAATAAGCAATTTTCAAAATCTCAAATGGCTTATATATGGCAAGAGGTGGGTATTAATGTCTACCTGCAGCGAGCTCCTGTCTACGGGTTAAACATGTTTACCGTTTGGATGTGTTAACATATCCTATTGTTGTTGTTGATATTGTTTAGTACATTTAATATGTTTGAGTTACATGCAAAAGTAATTGATTTTATCATGATTTATATTTTAAAATTATTCATGAACTTGATTTAACCTTTTTTGCGAAACACAGTACAAATGCAGACGCTCACATAGACGTACACACTCACCCCTATGAACACACGCGCGCACATCCTACCCCTATGAGCACCTCCGAATTCTTAGCCGGCGGATCGAGTCTTGAGATTGACCGTCGCCTCCCACTGAAAAATATTCCGTCTAAACGAGAAATATGAGTGTCAAACCTTTTTTTTTTTAGAAAAATACGAGTGTCAAACCTAGGGTTTAAACTGTGATGGGATGGAGTACAACCACGCTCCTAACCATCTTGCCAGAGACAAATTCTCAATATTCAATCATTTCTAAGTTCTAACTAGGCTGGACAACTGGACTTATTGCGCGAGGCCAGTTTCTTAATAGGAAGCAAACCGTACTCACGGAGAGTAACCTGGTCAGCCGATGCACTTACGGCGCCGCATCTTTGAATCTTTGTCTTCTTCATCTTCAGCACCAGCACTCGACCTCCATTGAAGATGGTCTTCTAGGCATGCGTGGCTGCCGAGGACGCTACAAGCTGCCGCAAACGTCGCACCCATGAACTGGGAGAAGATGTTTCTAAGGAAGCTTTCGATTCTTATTCGGCCCGACCTAGACCACTAGGCGGACCTGACCACGCTGACAGCCTGACACAAAACCAATATCCACGTCAGCAAAATTGGCTTGGAGAACAGCTTAGGAGGTTTATTTGCATGGTTTTGAAAAGTTTTTTTTTTGAAACCTGTGGCGGGGAGTTTCCGCATTGCATATTAGAAGAAAGAAATTGATCCAGTTAATAAGGGAAACCAGACCCAAAAACCATACAACACCCGGTTAAGAAAAACCGGTGAAAACCAAACACACCCTACTAGAAACTCGGGGATTAATTAATTATGCTAGTTTGAAGCTCGGGGGTGATGCGTCCAAAGCTTGAAACTTATGTGGGTTACATGGACTTCTTTCCCAAAAAAACACATGTGCATTAAATTGCTACTGAATTTTGAAAAGTACATTATATACTAGGATTTCTCACATATTCAAGAATAACAAGACCGGAGGGGGGACTCCACCCCGGTTTTGTCATTAAGATAGAAGTGAAGACTTGAACCCGGGACCTGACCCTTATGCGCTTATGCACGGCTATCACTGTTCCACGGAAGAGTTCTCATTTTCATCTCATCAAACAAACTCTACAACATTACATAACATCTTTTTATGTCCTGTTAACAACCGTACTATAGCTGATCATCTTTTTTTTTTGCGATGACAAACACGGCAGTACAACGACAAATTACAAAAGGGCCCTCATAAGAAACAAAATTACAACCCAACCCTCGAGTAACTCGACCACGCCGGAGACGACGAGCGCTGTCGGTGGCGCGCCGCTGCTCGAGCTCCGCAAGAAGCCTTGGATCCGGAGCCCCCCCCCCAAGCCAGCGGGAAGTCGCCGATCACCGATCCCAAAGGATCTACACCTGAAGTCGCCGTCGTCGTCACGCCGCTGCGCCTCTGCATCTGTCGGAAGTTCCTGAGCCAGATCCGCCGTCTCACGGACTCCGGCGAAGGGGGAAACGAGCCGAGCAGCTCCGCAGAGCCGCGGACTCGCCGTAGGCAGCAGGTCGACGCCGGAGCTCCTCGGAGCACCACCGTCGAGGGGAAGGACCGCCACCTGCAAAAACGACACCGGCTGCGCCTCCTCCGCCATAACGCCGCCGGCCGAAACCCAACACACACCTACATAACACATATGCACAGATCCGTCGATTCCCCGTCCTCCCGCCGCCGGAGCGGCCGCCGGAGGGCGGGAAATCGAGCGGATCGACGGCGATGTGGTGGCGCTGAGTCGGAGGTCCCAAAATCCGCCTTTCTCTACTGTAGACGGGGAAAGGTGACGCTCCAAGGTGCGTCTGTTGCACTATAGCTGATCATCTAATCATATGCGTACTAAATTGTTGCCCCACAGTTGTAATAACCTTCTCATTCAGAAGTTAATTTGCATCATGTGCGAAATCATCGAGACCCAAATCCTGCACGAACCCATCGGTGACTGCCAAGCCCAGCGACGAAGATTAAAACCACAACCACAACTCCGCTCACCACCATGGCACGAGTCGCGGGTAAATGGGTCGGATATAGATATAGTTACTCTATTTCTAGAATTAGTAACGAGAAATGGTCAATTTGTTAGAAAAAGTAAATACCAGGACGGCATCACCAATTTCAAATTGAAGTACCCACCAAAACAAGCCCAAGATCCTGCCAGGGTAATACTACTTTTAGAATTAGTGACAGTAACTGAAAGACATAGAGAACAAATAAAAAGCTACACAGATTACGTCAAACTGGGTGGCAATTGGATTACACTTGCAGTCTACACAGGCTACAACAGGAAGCATGGAAAACCATCCAGGTTCATTCGTACAGAACTAACAGGTATAGCATCAGCAGAATTCAGCGATTACATTGAACAGTTAGAGCGGCAAGCTAGCTCTCCACAGGGGCGGAACCAGGATTGAGCATTAAGGGGGGCTAAACATGCTAATCTTTTGTTAGAGGGGGTCAAACATACAATTTTCTCCAAAATCATACCTAATCTTGCCTTATATGCATAAAAATTTGCTTGATGTAACCATGCATAGGGGGGGCCACGGCACCTGCTTGCCACCCCCTGGTTCCGCCGTTGGCTCTCCAAAACAGAAACAAAGAAAAACGAAGGACAAGATGGTGACAAGATGGTGACACGGAATAAATCATCTGAATGATCCATCTTTCTATCCACTGGACGGTCAAATCTTCAAGGCCGATACGCCATTGGATAACACTTACCATCTTGTTAATAATTCTGCAGGCTGATAGAGGATTGGGTTAATGTCATGTCAACCACCAGGACGGCACACGTCTTCTTCGAGCAAGGCGCTCTCCGGAGCTGTCGAGCTCGTCTCCCCCTCGCCGGAGTCCGTGGGATGGCGGCTCCGGGTTTGAATAATTTTGGAAGTGCGGCTGTGCAGGTGCAGGACGACGATGTCGACGAGACAGGATGGAGGCTCGCTCGAGCCAAGCTCCGAAGGCTTCCCGTCAGCGGAGGGGCTCCTCTGAATCCAAGGCGTCGGTGGAGGAGCGGCGGCGGCGCGTCGGCGGTACGTGCTGTTCTTCGTCAACGGAGTCGAAGCCTGGAAGGACTTGTGCGTATTTTCTTATTTTTGCTGGGCTTTTCTGTAAGAATCTTGCTCCTGTAATATCTGTACTCTCCCCGCTAAAAAAAAACCACCAAGACGGCACAAATGACCGAGTCTATCTATACTACTATTAAAAGAGCAAACATGTTCGGGATACATTAAATTTGATCCGTTCAATATTTGATTAACGCTCCAGATCGCTCCAATGTTTGACAACTCAACACACCTTTTCATGTTCGTGGAAATTACAGAGATTTTGCCACCGCCAAGTTAAAAAAAACGGTTAGTTATGTTTTCCCTAGCTTAGCAAACGCGTGCGAGGTAGCTCTCTCACGCACGGAAGCGTTCACGCGGGCGCCTCACTCTTTCCCTCACCGTCTCCTGCGTCGAAGCCAGGACGCTGGCCGGCGAGTCCTCCAACCCACCGTGCCTCTTCTCTGTCCAACCGCGCCACCAGGAGCCCTGCCGACGGGTGAAGAGCTCTCGCGCCGGAAGACCAACGCTCGGTTAGAACCGCGTCGGCCCAAATCGGAACTTCCCCTCCCCAAGAATCGAACAATTCCGGCGAACGAGCAGGCGGCGAGGAATCCTCCGTCGGTGATGGCGAGCGGCTCGTCCCTGCCCCAAATTCTATGCGCCTCCTTCAACCAGGAGAACAGGTACGTACGTGCGGCGGAATCTGCTCGATTACGGTTGATTGGGGGCGGTCGGATTCGCCGGGCGGGAGCTCTGATTCTGTGTGCCCTCGATGAAATTTCAGCTTGTTCTCTGTCGGGACGAAGGATGGGTTCAAGATTTGCGATGCCCAGACCGGGAGTCTGCGCTACGAGAACGGTAAAGACTTGATCAATCACTTGATGTCTTTCCCCTTTGCTAGCGCAGTTCATTGTTCCCTGCAAATATCCGATGGCCGATTGCGAGTACGCTACTGCATACCACTGTTCACGTCGCGCCGTCGGGACTCGGAAGGGCCCGCCTTGGTGCCCGGTGGTCCGTTGCGCACTTGCTCCCCACCACCTCCCTGCTTCTCCCAGCGCCGCCGCCCTGGTGCCAAAAGTAGGGATAATTCTTCTCGCTGTCTACCCAGTGCTCCCAGGCTGCACGTCACCTCTCCTCTGTTTCTCTCGCTACAGAAAACGCGTGGGGCAGTGCATACGTGTATCAAACTATCAACTATCAAGGACTGGAGGTGGATACTTTTACCTGTTGCACTTTTGGATGCTGAATTTGTGGTGTGCATTAATATTTTCATACCAAAGTTTCTACAGAGAGATTTCTTTCACTCTGTTAATTGCAACTTGCAACGTGCATAGTAATGCTGAATTCCGTTTCCACTTGATACAGAATTCAGGAATTGCAAATATTTATCTTAGTACAAGATTGAGGTAGGAAGCTAATCATAGGGAATGTTTGGCATCATGCTTCATCTTATTAGTCCATGTATATTAGATCTGTTGCGATTAACAATCATATTTATTCAGTGTTCAAAACTTCTTTTCTGATTAGACTCGCTTCCATCATCTGTTTGGCATCTCATAAGAAACGTGCATTGTGTTTTTAATATGTAAATCAAACATGACTAACTGCTATTACAAAGAGGAACAAATAAAAACTATATACATGGTCTGAGTATTTTTCATTCAATTAATCATAATTGATTATATTATTTATTTTGACAGGTTATTATGCTCTTTTCTGTATACTTCACATATGTTTCACAAGCGATCAAAAGATAAATTATATCAACAATCCCAAAAAACAACACCCTCTTCCTATATTACCATTGCTAACTGGATTGAGACAATGGAGTACTTCATGGGATATATTTCGTCCGATTTAAATTTTGTATCATGAAACAAATTTAACTGGCTTGGTAAAATAACTCAATTAAACAAATATAGATTCAAAGACGTGTTTATATTATAATAAATTATGAGACGTGCGTTGCACGTACACGGCCACTAGTTATTTCAAAGGATTGACCAACTGGAGTATTACTTTTTTACAGGGTTGGCCAGGAGTATAATATATGGAGCAGCCCACTGCAGCTGGGGCAACCAGACCAAGAAGGACAACGGGCATGGGGATCATGAGCTTGCTGTGGTTACTTGCCACGATCAAGGCTGTCGCCATGGTGCATGCTGGCGACGAGGCCGCCTTGCTTGCTTTCAAAGGGCAGCTCAAGGACGGTGGCGCTCCTGCACTAGCCTCCTGGAACGGCAGTGCCGACTTCTGCGACTGGGAGGGCGTGACGTGCAGCAGCCAGTGGAGGCCCGCAAGGGTGGTGGCGCTGAACTTGGGCGGCAGGGCGCTTGACGGAGAACTCTCGCCGGCCGTAGGGAACCTCACATTCCTCAGGACGCTCAACCTGAGCTTCAACTCGCTCCACGGGGAGATTCCATCGAGCCTCGGTCGTCTCCGCAGCCTCCAGAGGCTCAAACTGAATGACAACTCCTTCTCCGGCATGTTCCCTTCGAACCTGACTTCCTGTGTCAGTATCATCGAAATGGGACTGCACAACAATATGCTTGGCGGGCATATCCCGTCCGAGCTTGGCAAAAAGCTCATGTCCCTGGAAGGGATCTCCCTGGGTAACAACAGATTCACAGGACCCATCCCAGCGTCCCTGTCCAATCTCTCCCATCTACAAATCCTCGACCTCTCCAATAACCAGCTCGTGGGCTCGATCCCACCAGGGCTCGGAAGAATCCAAAGCATGCGGCTATTCTTTCTCTTCGGCAACAACATCTCCGGTATGATTCCACCTTCTCTCTACAACTGGTCATCGCTGGAACTGTTTGAGGTGGGGGGAAATAGGTTGTACGGAACCATTCCAGATGATATTGGGAACAAGTTCCCCAAGATGAAACATCTTGGCTTGGTTGATAATCACTTCGCAGGAATCATCCCTTTATCAATATCCAATCTATCTTATCTTGAAGAACTTGAGATCCAGAAAAATAGTTTTAGTGGGTACATACCTCCCACTTTGGGGAGGCTGGGAGCTCTCCAATATGTGGGCTTGAATGAGAACAAGCTTGAAGCGAATGACAACAAGGGTTGGGAATTCATGACATCTTTAACAAACTGCAGCCAACTAGAAATCTTGGCAGTCGGAGGCGACTCTTTTGGAGGACAACTACCAGGTTCAATTGTGAACCTCTCAATGACTCTCCAGCAGCTATACATACAGAATAGTAGGGTCTCTGGGGGTATTCCTGCAGAAATAGGCAATTTGATTGGTCTAAATTCGCTTTCCATAGCAAATACTTACATATCCGGAGTGATACCAGAGAGTATTGGTAAGTTAGAAAACTTGGTTGAGCTAGGCTTGTATAATAATAGCTTGTCTGGCCACATACCATCATCACTAGGAAACCTTTCACACTTGGACAGGCTTTATGCATACTATGGCAACTTAGAAGGACCAATTCCAGCAAGCCTAGGGGAGCTGAAAAACCTATTCGTACGTGATTTGTCAACCAATCACAGGCTTAATGGTTCAATACGAGTTAATGGCACCCGCGGTCACACAACTCGACGCCAATGTGCACTTAAGTCACACTTCTCTAGAATGTGCTTATTTGGTCACACAACTCGACAAGTGCGTGCACGCAGGTCACTGGCCCCACTTGTCAGTCCGTTTTGGACGGTAAATTTTCAGAAAACCCCCTGGAGTAATATTAATTTTACAAAATGGTCCCCGTGGAGGACCATTTTGTAAAATTAGAAGGACCATTTTGTAAAATTAGGAGGACCATTTTGTAAAATTAATATTACTCCAGGGGGTTTTCTGAAAATTTACCGTCCAAAACGGACTGACAAGTGGGGCCAGTGACCTGCGTGCACACACTTGTCGAGTTGTGTGACCAAATAATCACATTCTGTAGAAGTGTGAATTAAGTGCACATCGACGACGAGTTGTGTGACCGCTGGTGCTATTAACTCGTTCAATACCCAACGAGATATTGAAATTACCTGGACTTTCTTGGTACCTGGACCTTTCATACAATTCCCTTTCTGGACCCCTTCCCGATGAAGTTGGTAGCTTGGCAAACCTTAACCAGCTGATTCTATCGGGAAACCAGTTATCTGGCAACATACCAGACAATATTAAGAATTGCATAGTGCTGGAGTCACTCTTGCTAGACAATAACTCATTTGAGGGAAGCATACCTCAATCACTGAAGAATATAAAGGGGCTCAGTAGACTGAACCTGGCCATGAATAAGTTATCTGGTAATATTCCTGATGACCTTGGTAGTATTCAACACCTGCAGGAACTGCATTTATCACACAACAGCTTGTCAGGGTCAATTCCCTTAGTTCTACAGAATTTGACATCATTGTCCAAATTGGATGTATCCTTCAATAATTTGCAAGGTGAGGTGCCAAATGAAGGTATTTTCAGAAACATCAGTTACAAAGCAGTTGCTGGGAATACCAATTTGTGTGGTGGTACACCTCTACTTCACTTGGCTCCATGCTCCACAAGCCCCTTGAGCAAGAAAAAGAAAAATATGCGAAGGTCTTTTGTAATTTCTCTAGCAATAGCTGGATCAATCTTGTTGTCACTGTCAGTTATTCTTCTTGTCTGGATACTTTGCAAGAAGCTCGAACAAAGCAAGAAGACGACAGTGCAATATTCAATGGCTGATGAACATTACGAAAGAATCCCTTATCATGCATTATTGAGAGGAACTGACGGATTTTCAGAAACTCACTTACTTGGGAGAGGAAGTTATGGTGCGGTTTATAAGTGTGTTTTGGACAATGGGGCAAGAACCTTGGCTGTCAAGGTGTTTAACCTTGGTCAATCCAAGTATTCAAAGAGTTTTGAGGTCGAATGTGAGGCCATGAAAAGGATACGACACCGTTGTCTCATAAAGATCATAACTTCTTGTTCGAGTGTCGACAACCAAGGTCAAGAGTTCAAGGCATTGGTTTTTGAGTTCATGCCCAATGGTAACTTGGATGGTTGCCTTCATCCAAAATCTCAAGAGCCCAATAGAAACAACACTCTCAGCCTTGACCAGAGGCTTGATATTGCTGTCGATATTGTGGACGCGGTAGAATATCTGCAAAACTACTGTCAACCATTGGTAATCCATTGTGATCTTAAGCCAAGCAACATTCTTCTTGCTAAGGACATGAGCGCCAAAGTTGGAGACTTTGGCATATCAAGATTCATTCAAGAAAATACAAGCAAGGGGACACAAAATTCATATAACTAAACTGGAATTAGAGGTTCCATAGGCTATGTTGCTCCAGGTGGCTGAAACTATTATATTTAAATTAAAAAAAATCGCAAAGATATCGCATACTAAGTTGCTAACTCCAGTTTTTTTCATTAATTTTAGAGTATGGGGAAGGCTCAGTGGTCTCAACTCCAGGTGATATTTATAGTCTTGGCATATTGCTCCTTGAGTTGTTCACCGGAAAGAGCCCAATAGACGACATGTTCAGAGACTCATTGGATCTGGTTAAGTTTGCTGAGGATGCTCTTCCAGATAGAGCCTTGGAGATAGCTGACCCGACAATCTGGCTGCACAGAGAACAACATGATGATGTTACTAGTAGAATCCAGGAGTGCTTGGTTTCTGTCTTCAGGCTTGGAATATCCTGCTCAAAGAAACTGCCTCGAGAGCGAGAATTGATATGAAATGTAGCGGCAGAGATGCATGCAATTAGAGATGCGTACCTCTTGTATGCTGGATAGCTTATAGGTATTCATGAAGCATAAAGAGATGCCTTAGCTCAAGGCATTTGGAATAGTAACCAATGAAAACTGTAAGTCGATTCAGTTAGTATGTGTTATTGGAGCTATTTTATTTGCAACAGCTTCACATAAATGTAAAATGTAAGACCCTAGTGTACACTAGCACTATAGGGCTCTTTCCAAGTCATATAAAAGGCTTCATACAGAATCCAAAGATTTGAGAAACAGTGGTAGAATTTTTTTAATTCTGAAACTAGTATGCTAGAAACATGAATTTGTTGCACCAAGAAAATTGCTAGAAAGAAGTTGAGACTGTTACAAAACATTACAATGCACAATGGGAGCAGAAATTTATTATAACATTTAACATTTCCAGTAGAATATATTTGGAAGTAGGAAGCACAATAGCATATATTTATACAGCACTAGTAAACGGTCACAAAACAAAAAATCTCAGATTGAAAATGCATCAATAATATTAAGATACATACTGGACACAGCGGGAAGGAAGCCTAGGAAGAGGTTGGTGTTGCAGTGAGACGAGATATGTTTCTTATGCCCATATCCTCTGGCGCCAATACTGGAGCAGATTACGTATTCGACTCGAGACAACAGTATGTGCCTTGGTAGGTACTGCATCAGTAGCGAATACTGGGACTCCACTGTCTTTTGTGGTCTTGCGGACTACAAGAATTTGCCAAAATAACTTGGGAAAAGAGGAGCTACTTCTGGGCTACAACACAGACTTGTCGACGCAACAAATCATTCCAGATGGCGCAAATCGTGCAGTGAAAGCTTTAGCGAGAAAAAAACGGTGGTATCTTCAGAGGTCAGCTATGTCAAAAGTTTCTCCACGCCTGCACTAGTACTGTAATCCCGAGCGCACAACTACTGTAATCAGAGACGAGGAGTCGACGGGAGCTAACGAGTACATGTGCATTTCGAAAGCCACCAACAGAACTGGCTGGCTCACCTCGAGCATGGTTGAGGAATGGCGGAGGGTGAGGAAGGAGAGACCGGCGTGGATGCGGCGGAGGGCAACCTAGTCGCCTGTGCGCTGCGCTTAGTTCTCCGCATCCGTGGCCACTACCGCGGCTCGGAGCGTGGGCGGGGAGCAGAGGAGGGTGAGGTGCGGCGGCGGAGGAAGCGGCGGCGGGAGGCCTACAGCCAAGCGGCGCGGAGGCGGCGGTCGGAGCTGGAAGCCGGCGAGGAAGGAAAGGGACGGGGATTGAAACGGAAAGTAGTAGAAGACGTCGTGTGGCGTCGTTTACGGTTTACACAAAAATACGCCTTCCATCTTTTCTTTTCTTTTCTGAGGTTTTTTTTACCGGATTGCTAGTTCTCAGATGAGAATTAGCTCAGGTAGTGATCAAATCATTAGTCGTTGGGTGTGACACTTCTCATATGAGAATTAGCTCAGGTAGTGATCAAATCATTAGTCGTTGGGTGTGACACTAAACAGAGATCACTGTGCAGAGATTAGTGCTAGTGTAGTGGCAACTGATTTTTTCACGTTGCACCATGGTTACAACTGTTTTTTTTTTTGACAGTTGCATTATGTTTTCAACTGATCTTCTTATCAACTCCATATATACTATAGTTATAGCTGATTCACTTAACTTGTATGCCTCATTGCCTTCTGTGTAATACAAGAAAAATAACCCGCGCATTGCAGCGGCAATCTAAAAAAAATATAAGAGAAAGAGGGTAAGGCCATGGTGCAACGTAGTGCTTATAGGTCGCCACCGCTGCGGCCGCTGGGGCTCGGAGCGTGAGCGGGAGCAGAAGAGGGTAAGACGAGGCAGGAGGAAGTGGCGGCGGAGGTCCGAGGCGGAAGGCCTACGGTTTGACCGAGGAGAGGACTACGCCGTGAGGCATCGTTTACGTCTTACAAAATAGGCCTTTCATTTCTCGAAAGGCTTTCACCCCGCTTTATTAAATAAAACAACATGCTAAACAAGTCCATACAAAGTCATAAGCACGAAGACAAAGATAGAAAAGTTTGCTGGGTAACAGCACAAGTAAGCCCAACAAAATTAGGAAAAAGCTAGGGGCGCAGGGGAAAGGATAAGGTGGGAAGAACAATTTAGCCGAGGCCAAACGGCGCTACGCGCGGTCTCTAAAAGTCTATCAAGCATGCCATCTAGCCACCCATGTTTCGCTTCCTATAAAGTGGGTACCACTGTTGTTGCCGCCTAGAAAGCAGTTATTGATCATGTGTTTTTCGGCGTGTGCCTTCCATTCGAACGGGTTAAAACCGTGATCTAATTTATTGAATTTTGCACACCATACCTGAATTTGAACTGATTAAAACTAAACTGCACACCGTAAAACAATTTTCTTTTTCTTTCAATAAAGGGTGATATTCCAACTACCAAGCGTGCGGAGTTTAGTCAAGCTGAGCCCTTTGGGAAGTTAACAAAGCTCAAGAAAAAGGTGAAGCCACCGAGGATGTCGTTAATGAGACAATACACCATTATATACAGATGTATAAGAAGTAGCACACGTCATTGTGGTTGAGGCGATTCGCACCTTAGTATAGGTCAATGTTTGATCTATTATGTTTGGTGAGAGATTGTTTGTATTTGGTGAGCTTGCATTTGTTGGGTACAAGGTGTGCCGTGTGATTTTGGGTCTAGGTGCTCTTGTTTGAGGGATGAACGACGTTCAATGATTTGTAGTGCGTGATTTTTGCCGGTTTTCATAAATTAACAGTGTGAAGTATGGTTTTTGGATCGGTTTTTCTTATTAATTGGGCAAACTCTTTCTATTTTTTGTAATGCAATTGCACGAAAACTCTTTTTTTTAATTACGAAAACTCTTCTTCCTTTATAATCGAGGTTTCGTCAAACAATAAAAACAAGTCCACACCGAAATAAACAAGACAAAACGGAGCATAACAAACAACGGTTCTACTCTCTCGGATAGCATACGATCTTCCACTTCTTAGCTCCATCCATCCATGATCGCGTCGAGGAATACGATCTTCCACTTCCTAGTTCCATCTGTAGAAGGACTAGGTTGTGAATATTGTAGGTATTCTGGACTAAGGTGTAAATGTACCTGTAACATAGAGAAATAGAGTTGGCCGGGCTGAGTTCGACAGCCTTCCAGAAAATTTCCTCTTCAAGTCAACTTGGTATCAGAGCCCACGGTGGTTCCTGGAGATTGCCGGAGGTAAATCGGCGGTCGTAGCGAGGTCGAGCCGGGGCGGCACAGGAGGGAGGCGCGGAGCGCCGGGCGAGCAGGCACGCCGGAGAGGAGATCGTGCAGGGTGCAGGCACGAGCTGCTGTGGACGCGCGCGGAGCCGCACGAACGGCGGGCACGGGCGACCGGACAGAGGCGCAGGCCACCAGGTCGAATCAGGGCAGAGCGAGGGCTTGCTGGCGGTGAGTCTTCTGCTTGCTGTGGTCGTGGTTGTGAAGGGAGCAGCTGGGTGAGCTGCAACTGAGGGCGGCTTGTAGGAAAGAAATCTGTTGCGTACGAGAAGAAGATAAGGGGACTGTGACTTCCGGCTGGAGGTGCTACTGGTGTTTGCTTCGAGGCAAAATTGATCCGTGCAGCTGAAAAATGGCAGAAGGTACATCGCCAGTGACTACGGAAGAGCTTGTAGCTCTTCTACGATCCATGGATGAAAAGTATGGAAGACTGCTTGAGAGGCAAGAAGCCGAGCCGAAGGAGGACGTGCACCCCCTGCAGATGCCTCTGGTGAAATTGGAAGGTGCTGAGACATATGGGAGCTGGGCTGAGCATGCTGAGACAATTCTTGTCTCAAGAAGGCTAGAGGGCTATGTACTTGGTACTGTGAGGAAGCCACCTGATGAGGATTCCAAGGAAGGACAGAAGTGGAAGACAAGCAATGCCTTAGTGAGAGCTTGGCTGCTGAGCTCCATATCACCTCAGATTGCCAAGCAGGTTGAAAGAATAAAAGAAGCAGCTGAGATTTGGAGACTGCTGAAAGGCACATATTCAGGTGTCGGTAATGAAATGTTGGCCTGTAGGATTCAGAAGGAACTACAGGATTTGAGTCAGGGGGAGAAGACAGTGGTGGAGTATGTGTCTGAATTGAAGAGACTGTGGAGTGACTTAGAGTTCTATGATCCCATTGGTATGGACTGTGGCAAATGTGTGGAGAAATACCGCAGCTGGGTCGAGAGGAGGCAAGTTAGAGATTTCCTGAATGGTCTGAATGCTAAGTTTGAACCAAGAAGGGCAGCTTTGTATGGTACCGGCAAGCTACCTAGCCTAGAGCAGGCAATCTCAGCAATTGTAAGTGAAGAAACAAGGCTGAAGCTGGAGGAATCTGGAGGTGCAGGTGGGGGTCATGGACGCTCTGCCTTATTTGCTGGAGAGGTCACACAGTCATTTGGGCATGCCGTAAATCTGGGAGACAGAACCTGCTTTGAGTGTGGCAAATCAGGGCATTTGAAGGCTTCATGCCCGGATCTGGTTAACAATGGTGGTCGAGGTAGAGGAAGAGATGGCTATGGTAGAGGAAGAGATGGCTATGGTAGAGGAAGAGATAGTTATGGTCGTGGACGTGGTTTTTATTATGGTCGTGGTGCAAACAGGGGACGTGGTACCCTGGCAGCAGGTAGAGCTAATGTGTCAAGGACCACAGGGGAAGAAAATCAGACAATTAATGTGTCGATAACACCAGATGACCTGGAGAAATGGCGGCAATTCAAGGAAAGTCTGGAAGAGAAAACACCTGCTGAAGCTTCTGCTGCGTCGACAAGTCTTAATGGTAATAAGTCCCAAACCCCTCATCTTTTATGGCTTATTGACTCTGGTGCATCACAGCATATGGCTGGCTCATCTAGGAACTTCATTAGTTATATTCATGACTTTAAGGGACAGCATGTTAAACTTGCGGATGGATCCACTCAGCGCATTATTGGGCTAGGAACTGTCAAATGTGATAATGATTTAACTCTTTCAGCTGTACTACATGTCCCTTCTTTTCCAATAAATCTGTTGTCGGTCAGTCGATCACAAGGGAGTTAAATTGTGCTGCCATTTTCCTCCCTTTTGGGTGCATATTTCAGGAGCTTGGGACTGGAAGGAGGCTTGGGACAGGGACTGTGCATGAGGGATTATATTATCTCGACAACCTACCATATGCAGCAGCTGCAAGTCTACCATATTCTCCTACAGATGAGTTTTTATTGCAGCACCGTCGTCTAGGGCACTTATCTTTTGTAAATTTGGGAGACTCTATCCCAGTCTGTATGATAAAGTTGATAAGACCAAGTTGGTTTGTGATGCATGCGAGTATGGGAAATTTACCAAGAGCTCCTATATGTTATCTAACAATAGGAGTGTGGTGCCACTTCATACTATACATTCTGATGTGTGGGGCCCTAGTGGAGTTTATTCAGTTAATGGATATCGCTATTTCGTAACTTTTATTGATTGTTGCACTAGAACTACATGGGTTTATGTTCTGAAAAACAAGAGTGATGTGTTTGAATGCTTTAGGGACTTCCATAAATTAATTATGACTCAGTACAATGCTCATGTTAAAATTGTGCGAACAGACAATGGTACTGAATATGTAAACAAGTTGTTTGATGAATATCTTCTAGCTTTGGGATTCTCCATCAAACAACATGCCCAGGAACTTCAGAACAAAATGGTTTGGCTGAGAGAAAAAACAGGCACCTCTTAGAAGTGACTAGATGCTTGATGATGAGTATGAAGGTTCCAAAGTACCTATGGGCAGATGCTGTAATGACAGCTTCATATCTGATAAATAGAATGCCAACCCGTGTACTTGACTACAAAACTCCCTTAGAGTGTTTGACAGGAAAAACAACATATGTCGTTCCACCAAAAACCTTCGGATGTGTCTGTTTTGTGAGAGACCACAGACCATCAGTGGGAAAGCTGGATCCTAGGGCTCTGAAATGCATATTTGTTGGCTATTCTGGAACCCAGAAAGGCTATAAATGCTGGTGCCCAACAGAGAGAAGAATGTTCGTGAGCATGGACGTTACATTTAGGGAAAATGAAACCTTTTATGGAGAATCTCCTGACTTGACTAATGTGTTTCCTGATTTGTTTAATGATGATAGCTCAGATGGAGCCTTGAGGACAGGGGGAGATGAGAGAAGAGAAGACAATGACACAACTTCACAGAAGATGATTATTGGAGTAATTCCAACTGGAGATGAACCTGATAGTAGAGATGAAGATACATCAAATACTGAACAAGATCACACTCAGGAGGAGCAGCAAGAGTATCAAACTAGAAGATCAAGGTGGCCACAAAACCTTAAGGTGTACACACGGAGAAAGAGAACTGAGAGTGATCAAGTACAAGGGGAGGAAGAAGTCACAGTGAGCCAAAATCCTGAAGTCCAAGTGCAGCCAGATGTGTGTGACTCAAGTTCAAGTCCCTCTACAAGTGATGGTACAATTTCTGCCCCATTAGATGATCTTGATATCCCTATAGCTCAGAGGAAACAATCTCGCTCTACTGTTGGAAAACTGCCATCACATTTGTCTTCATACGATATTTCTAACTATGTATCATATTCCTCTGTGGGACCACAGTATAGGGCTTTTATTGCTGCACTTGACTCGGCTGTACCCATTCCCCATGATTGGCAGGAAGCCAAGAGGCACCCTCAATGGAGAGCAGCCATGTTAGAGGAGATGGCAGCTCTAGATAAAAATGATACCTGGGAATTATCTACACTTCCCATTGGCAAGAAAGCAGTAGGGTGTAAGTGGGTCTTTACCATTAAGCATAAACCTGATGGTAAAGTTGAGAGATATAAAGCTAGACTGGTGGCCAAAGGGTACAGCCAAACATATGGGGTTGATTACGATGAGACATTTGCACCAGTAGCTAAGATGAACACTATTAAGACACTGATTTCTATAGCAGCAAACCAGAAATGGAAATTATTTCAACTTGATGTCAAAAATGCTTTTCTCCATGGGGAGTTACAAGAGGAAGTCTATATGGAAATTCCTCCAGGTTTCAATACCAGAATGACTGAAGGGAAAGTATGTAAACTAAAAAAATCTTTATATGGTCTAAAGCAGTCACCTAGAGCTTGGTTTGGGAAATTTAGAAAGGAAATTTGTAACAAGGGTTTCTTACAAAGCAATGCTGACCATACCTTGTTCTATAAGAATCATCAAGGCAGAATTGTTATCCTGATCGTATATGTTGATGATATTATAATAACAGGTAATGATGAAAGAGAGATGGTGCAGCTGAAGAAGGATTTGGCAAGATCCTTTGAAGTTAAAGACTTGGGACATCTCCATTATTTCCTTGGAATTGAAGTAGCATATAGTACTCAAGGTATTTATCTCTCTCAAAGAAAATATGCTCTTGATCTGTTGAAAGAAACTGGAATGATGGATTGTCAACCTGCTGCTACACCAATAGAACAAAATCACAAAATACAAGCAGACTGTGGAAAACCAGTAGATAAAATGAGATTTCAGAGGTTAGTGGGTCGGCTAATATATTTATCACATACCAGACCTGATATTGCATATGCTGTCAGCCTCGTTAGTAGATATATGCATGATCCCCGAACTGGTCATATGAATGCAATATCCAGAATTCTGAGATATCTTAAAGGTTGTCCTGGAAAAGGGATTCTTTTCTCTAACCATGGACATCTTAATGTGGAAGGATTTACTGATGCTGATTGGGCTGGGAGTATTGACGATAGAAAATCCACTTCTGGGTATTGTGTTTTTGTTGGGGGTAATATTGTTAGTTGGAGAAGTAAGAAGCAAAATGTAGTGGCTAGATCCACTGCTGAAGCTGAATTTAGATCAATGGCACAGGGCATATGTGAATTGATGTGGGTGAGGATATTGCTCTCTGAATTACGACTATTTAAGGGTGTGCCACTGAGATTATATTGTGACAATCAATCTGCTATTAACCTAGTGAACAACCCTGTTCATCATGACAGAACAAAGCATGTAGGAGTTGATAGGCACTTCATCAAGGACAACCTAGACACAGGTGTATTGCAAGTAGTTATGTAAAATCTTCTAATCAGCTAGCTGATATTTTGACCAAAGGTGTAGATTCTGTAACTTTTATGAGGTTGTGTGACAAGATGAGGCTGTGTAACATCTTTGCCTCATCTTGAGGGGGAGTGTAGAAGGACTAGGTTGTGAATATTGTAGGTATTCTGGACTAAGGTGTAAATGTACCTGTAACATAGAGAAATAGAGTTGGCCGGGCTGAGTTCGACAGCCTTCCAGAAAATTTCCTCTTCAAGTCAACTCCATCCATCCACGATTTTCCACTTCTTGAACTCGTTCACAAAATAGCCTCGCATTGTGATCAATCCAAATCAATCTAAATCGCCTCCCTACCACGCACTACACGAGTAAACGATCAATGGTCTCAACATCTAGTAGCACTTTTGACAGACAACATCGTCGATGCCGTCTTCGGTCACCGGTCCAACAACGATCCCAAGTGACTCTCCATGCAAAAAGCTTGAGGTTGAGAGAGCACTAGTCCGCGAGATTGAATCCTGGAGACAAATATCAGTTCGCCCCACGGAGAACACCAAATATTATATACGCCTCGAGAGCATGTACTGTTGCTGGCAGTCCAAACCCATGAGGAAGTGTCATCAACGCCCCCACAACACCCTGAAACTTCTCAGCAATCATGGTGCCATTCGAAACAAGAGAAATACGCCTTCCATTCCAACGGTTTGAACTGAACTTTGGAAATTGAAAAGCTGCGGATGGTAAGGTGAAATGGTGAATCCACGAGCCTCACAATATTACTGCTGAACGCACTTGCCTGACCTGTCACCGATTTGAAACTGGGGTACCTAGGGAAACAAGATGGAGATTCCGCCACCAAAACAGTACTCCATTACTGACAGCAACATGTTCAAAGTTTCTCCCACTGTGTGTTCGGCAGATCCCAGCAAGGGAAAAGCGATACTCCACTATCAACATGTCTAAAGATTTCATCCAGCGGGTATCAATCTCACCGCAAAACAAAAAGGAAGCATTGACTGCAGTGAAGTCTTCCATAGACCCGCTGTTGCAGTCGCTGAAAATTCAGTATAGCTGCTGAAATAATGGAAAGTTGTCAAAAGAGAATAGGGTATAAATAAATTACTTCTTGGAAGCCAGAAGGGAAGCAGATGAAACAACTTGGACATAAAACCAAGATGGGCATGGCGATGGGGGTCACGGTACTGAGCTTGCTGTGGTCACTTGCCGCCGTCCCGGCGGTCGCCATTGTGACGCCTGGCGATGAGGCCACGTTGCTTGCTTTCAAAGCGCAGGTCAGCGATGGCGGCTCGCTGGCCACCTGGAACAGCAGCGCCAAATTCTGCAGCTGGGAAGGCGTGACATGCAGCCACCGGAGGCCCGGGCGGGTGGTGGAGCTGAGCTTGAGCAGCAGGGGACTCACCGGAGCACTCTCCCCAGCCATCGGGAACCTCACGTTCCTGCGGACACTAAACCTGAGCTTAAACTGGCTCCATGGGGAGATTCCAGCCAGCCTCGGACGCCTCCAACGCCTGCAGAGGCTCGTCTTGGCTGACAACTCCTTCTCCGGTATGTTACCCATGAACTTGAGCTCCTGCGTCAGTATGACCGAAATGGAATTGCAGAATAACAAGTTTGGTGGGCGTATCCCAGCTGAGCTTGGCGAAAGGCTCATGTCTCTGACATTATTCTCGCTGAGTAACAATAGCTTCACAGGACCTATCCCGGCATCCCTGGCCAATCTGACCCATCTGCAATACCTGGATCTCTCAACTAACCAGCTCGCGGGCTCGATCCCACCGGGGCTAGGAAGCATCCAGAGCATGAAGGAAATCTATCTCAACAACAACAATCTCTCTGGTATGCTTCCACCTTCTCTCTACAACTGGTCGTCACTGGAAGTACTTGAGGTGGGTCACAATATGCTGCACGGAAGCAATCTGGATGATATCGGCAACAACTTCCCCAAGATGATAGAACTTGGATTGTCTCGTAATCACTTCACTGGAGCCATCCCTTCTTCACTGTCCAATATATCTAATCTAAAAGGACTTCTGCTCACGGAAAATAGATTTAGCGGGTACGTACCTCCCGCTTTGGGACAGCACGGAGCTCTCGAAATTCTGGATTTGTCAGATAATAAGCTTGAAGCAAATGACAAAAAGGGTTGGGAATTCGTCGCTTCTTTGGCAAACTGTAGCCAGCTAAGGTACCTTGTGCTAGGTGGCTACTCTTTTGGAGGACAGTTACCTGCTTCCTTTGCAAACCTCTCAGCAACTCTCCAGAAGTTATACTTAATGGAGAGTAGTTTCTCCGGGAGTATTCCGAGCGACATAGGCAATTTGGTTGGTCTCGACACACTTGGCATACAAGACACTTACATATCCGGAGTGATTCCAGAGAACATTGGCAAGCTAGAAAATTTGATCGAGCTTTCCTTTGCTCACAGTAGCTTGTCAGGCCTCATACCGTCATCACTAGGAAATCTTTCGCTGCTGAATAGGCTTTATGCCTCGTATGGAAACCTGGAGGGACCAATTCCGGCAAGCCTGGGGGAGTTGAAAAACCTATTTGTACTTGATCTGTCAACAAACTACCAACTTAACGGTTCAATTCCCAAAGAAAATTTTAAACTACCTGGCCTTTCTTGGTACTTGGACTTGTCGTACAATTCCTTTTCTGGACCCCTTCCTAATGAAGTTGGTAGCTTGGCCAACCTTAACCAACTGATTCTATCAGGAAACAAGTTATCTGGGAAGATACCTGACAATATTCAGAACTGCATTGTGTTGGAATCGCTATTATTAGACAATAATTCGTTTGAGGGAAGCATAACTCAGTCACTGAAGAATATAAAGGGGCTCAGCAAACTCAATCTGACCATGAATAAGTTCTCTGGTAATATCCCGAATGCCCTTGGTACTATTGGAAATCTGCAGGAACTGTACCTAGCACACAACAACTTGTCAGGATCAATCCCGTTAGTTTTACAAAATTTGACATCACTATCCAAATTGGATGTGTCATTCAATAATTTGCAAGGCGAGGTGCCAAATGGAGGTGTTTTCAAAAACATTACATACATAGCAGTTGCTGGGAATATCAATCTGTGTGGTGGTAGACCTCAGCTTCACTTGTCTCCATGCTCCACAAGCCCCTTAAGCAAGAATAAGAGAAATATGCCAAAGTCTCTTATAGTTTCGCTAGCAACATCTGGAGCAATCTTGTCATTACTTTTAGTTATTCTTCTTGTTTGGATACTTCGCAAGAAGCTCAAACAAGGCCAGAAGACAATAGTGCAAGATTTAATCGCTGAGGACCATTACGAGAGAATCCCATATCATGCATTATTGAGAGGAACTAACGGATTTTCAGATAATAATTTGCTCGGGAGAGGAAGTTACGGTGCAGTTTTCAAGTGCACTGTGCCCAACGAGGAAAGAAACTTGGCTGTCAAGGTGTTTAACCTTGGTCAATCCAGGTATTCCAAGAGTTTTGAGGCTGAATGTGAGGCCATGAGAAGGATACGACACCGTTGTCTCATAAAGATCATTACTTCTTGTTCGAGCGTCAACCACCAAGGTCAAGAGTTCAAGGCATTGGTTTTTGAGTTCATGCCCAATGGAAATTTGGATGGTTGGCTTCACCCAGAATTTGAAGATCCAAGTGCAAACAACACACTTAGCCTTGTCCAGAGGCTTGAGATTGCTGTCAATATTGTGGACGCAGTAGAATATCTGCACAACAGCTGTCAGCCATCGGTAATCCATTGTGATCTTAAGCCAAGCAACATTCTTCTTGCTGAAGACATGAGCGCCCGAGTTGGAGACTTCGGCATATCAAGGATCATTCAAGAAAATACAAGTGTGGGGATGCAAAACTCATATGGCTCAACTGGAATTCGAGGTTCCATAGGCTATGTTGCTCCAGGTAATTATTCTAGTTTCATCTTCTAACATTTTCACACAACTCTGGCATGCTAACCAAAAAATGTTGCATAATTGTAGAGTATGGAGAAGGCTTTGCGGTCTCACCGCCTGGTGATGTTTACAGTCTTGGAATATTGCTGCTCGAGATGTTTACTGGAAGGAGCCCAACAGAGGACATATTTAGAGATTCATTGGGTCTGCACAAGTTTGTTGAGGATGCCCTTCCAGATAGAACCTTGGAGATAGCTGACCCAACAATCTGGCTACACACAGAACCACATGATAATGTTACTAGCAGAATTCAGGAGTGCTTGATTTCAGTCTTGAGGCTTGGCATATCCTGCTCAAAGCAGCAGCCTCGAGAACGGACATTGACAAGGGATGCAGCGGCAGAGATGCATGCAATCAGAGATGCATTCATTGCGTTTCTGGCTAGCTTATAGTGGAAAACAGAGCAGAAAGAGAAGCCTCGACTCAAGCCACTCACAAGGGCAATGAAAAAAGAATCTGGTACAAGACATGATCCTGCAATAAATAAAATTTATGTGTATCATTTCAGTTAGTAATTGTTCTCACTTCTCAGAGTTGTGTTTCTTTACAAGTGTACCAAATGAATGTAAATCGAAAAACCATGGTGTTCTGTAATAGCACTATTACAAGTGTTAGTGATTCTGAAATCAAAGGATACAAGTTTTTCTATTTATTGCTGGCAACGTTAAATCATTGCTTCAAATAAATTAGTAGTAGACCAAAAAAAAAAAAGCAGACTGCAGATGACATATCTCCTTGTGCAGAAAAACATTAGATGACTGCACGCAACCGTACCAGAGATTTCCTGATTTATTCAACATTTCCAGCAACGACAAATCGATACACTAGATAATGATATCAGGTATCAGAGCAGCATAGATTCACACAGCACAAACAAGCTGTCAACAGACCGATACACTTGATAATCTCTATTCAGATACTTCATCCAGAAATTACCCAAAAAGAATCTGCGCATATTTTGATAAATCCGGAGAATCACTAACCAGAGCCACAAAAGCAATTAACACCAGCAAATTACCGCCGTCTGCAGGTTGCTACCAGAGGTGGGCCTCGTGCCCTAGGAGACGGCACGCTTGGCGCGCTCGCCAGCGAGACCGAAGAATAGGTAGGTCTGGATCTCACTGGAGCGGAGGGAGAGAGGCGAGGGGCAGAGGAGGAAGATGCCATTGGAGGCTCAGGAAGAGGCGAGGCGAGGCTCGACTCGAGGGTGGCGTTTAACTTGAGACGATGAGTACGCCTTCATGGCTACTCAACGGGTTCAGGGGAATACGCCTTGAGAGTGAACTAGCACATACATGACTGAGAACTTACCTGTGGCAAGATGGTTAGGAGGGTGGTTGCACCCCCGGCCCATCAGAATTCAAACCCAGGTTTAACGTTGATGTTTCTCATTTAGGCAGAATATTCTTCACTGGAAAGCAACGTTTCTGTCGACAGCGAGGCACGTGTATGTTAGCGCCTGTGGTGACTTTGTCAATCTCGAGTGCACGTGTATGTTAGCTTCTGTGTCGTACTGTGTTTCGTCAAAAAAAAAGTACATACATGACTTGGTTTTTTATTTCTATAAACTGGCTGTAACTTGGCAAGCCCATACAATTAAGTTCATAAAGATGGATGAAAACCAAGATTACAACATCCCCTTAAAAAAATCAAGATTACAACATACCCAAATATCCAGATTGCATTATATATTCTCTACCTCCTTTCCACCTGAAATGTTGTGAAAATATTTGACATCAATGTTTACAATGACATGGCACTTGTAAGATTTGGTGCTATATTATGTCCATGCGTTTTGCTGTACAAAAGAAACAGACTGGCACAGCCTAGATAGATAGTGAATACACATACACAATATATTGACAAGGCGTAGAGTTATTTACAATTCTAAAGAAGAGGCTGGGTACAACGCAACACACAACCAAACTGCATAAAATCCTAGTGGAGGTCCCAGTCAGAGGGAAGTCTCAGCACAAGCCCGGCAACACCAGCGCGGACCCAGTTCTTGGCTTCATCCTTGATATGACCAAGCAACGTCTCCATGCAAGCGTGTTACCAGCCATAGTGATGCTTCCAAAGCACACATGAGACCAAGGAAGCAGCACCTTTGTAGCGATCATTAGGAGCAGGCTTCGGCCAGGAGACATCAGCCCACCAGGGTTTTGGTAGGGTTGGACAACTGTAGTTAAGTGTTAATAGTCTTCTGCAATTGGTGAAGATTATAACATAACAAAATAAGGAGATCGTCAGTGGCGAGCATATTATGTGATAATAATATCATGCCAACAGGCAAACATTACCAAACTCACCAGTCACCATGTACAAATAACTAATCAGGTCATCGCCAATATTGAGCCCATCTATGGATGGTCTCGACCATCTGAGGGAACAAGGCGCTGACGCTCTCGTTGATAAGAGCCTGGAAGAAGTGTATAGCCTCCTCGTCGTCCAGATCCAACCGGAATTTCTCCTGAAGCTAATGAATGCGCAAAATACAAAGAAGGAAACAATCTGAGACTGTAAGCTGCTCAGCTCTTTGTAAAAATTCCACAGGCTCGTAAAACGAGTTAGATTACCTTGAGGGTTCCATTTTCGTCCGAGGAGATGTCTGGAATGTTTGATCTTTCCATCAATTTGAAGAGGTTCAATATAAGGCTGCTGTTGTTCCTTAAGATGTTGTATGCTTCGCAGCAGTAGGACTTGAATCTCGTGTAGTATTGGCTGAAGTGTGAAAGCAAGTTACAGTGGTTGCAAGATCTGTGAGCAAGTAAAGCAGTGATATAGCAAGCAAGATCAGAACCAATCAATGAATTACCTTTCTGCGCCACCCATGGCCTCAACCATTTCTTTGCATAGTTTCATCGGAGGTGGAAATGGCTTTGGATCTCGACCCAGAATAAAAGCAAAGTCCACGTGGAAAAGGCACCCATCATCTCTTAGAAGAAGATTATCTAGATGCCTACAGAGAAATATAGAGGGAGGGAAAATCAACCATTTGTTTTTCCTGACAAATTGCTACAGAAAATGTCCTGGCAAAAGGGCATACAAAACTGGACGATAATGTCAGCCAACAAGACCCTTGCTATTGACGAAAATTGCTATAGAAAATGTCCTGGCAATAGACAGAGTTCCACGAATGAAGTAATATACTTGGCAAACTACTGGGCAGAAATTATACTGGGCAGAAATTGTAAACAGCAAACTGCGCAATATTAACCAGGAAGAATAAAAATGAAATGGCGGCTCCAAGCAAAATGAATGGTCTCTTTCTTTCTTTCTGTAAATAACTCTGTACAGTTTGTGGTTTCTTTTAGGATAATGGAATAAAATGCTGTGGAGCGTAAGCTCTACAGTCTTAGGTCTAAAAACAATGAATGGTCTCAGACATGCAGCACTACATGATTGACAGTTAAAGATTGCTGAAAATAGAGCAAAACGAAAGGAATGCTTCCGCATTTTATTTGTAAGCAAAAGATATTAGCTATCCTAATTCCAACAGGTACTTAAAACGAGAAAGTACCGACCTGTCTCCAACACCCATGATATATGTAATGACAGAGTAACCAGCACAGCTTTTGATAAAAGTTTCTAAGCATTGGGCAGTTATACCAAAAGGACCATCTTCATCGGGGTGGAACTTCTGTAGGTAACTTGTAATACTGCGATGTTCCGATAAAATCTAAGAACAAACCATAACTTAACTCAGCAAAGGTAATTTTCTGTGGAAACAAACTACTTTAGAAACGAATCTACAATGTGTAGAAAACTTTATTACAGTGTAAACATAAAAAGCCATCTGAAACCCGACATTAGATACTGGCTTCCATGATTTTCATTCAATACCAAATTACCTGTGCAAGTGTACTGGAAGGAATAAATTCAACAATCCCTTCATCTTGTCCAGTTGCAAGAACTTGATACGGGGTAAGGTGCAAGTCCATATTTTCTAATTTGAGCAACCGGTCCATTAAAGAAACCATTTGAATGACCTACAAAGCGCAACCAATTAGTCAGGATATCCCTCCCTACCATACAAGTGGGTATCGAAGTCTACACCGAAACAAGTATTCTAAAAATAGCACGTGAATAGTCAACATTCGATTTAAGCATTTACACTGCAAGTTGCCTCATATGCAGCTCACTATTGAATAAAAGGATGTATATACGTATGCAATGGTATGGCGGATAGGCTAAACATAGGCAATCTACGCATTAAAACTTACATATACATGCAACACAGAACAGGAATGAGATATGAAATTTTGTGGTTCATGCTCTTTTACGAACTAAACCTCTAAATTCCCAACATGAACAAAATATAATCACTGAGTAACACAGAAGAGCAACCTAAGGTCCACACTTAAGCAGACAGTGGCCCTGATTTTAGAACAATTATTGCACATAGTTACGTCACTATGCGCATTTAATTGAAAAAATCAAGTCTACAGCATGCAGTCATATAAGTCTACAGCATGCAGTCATATACAATGTACAATGTTCATTTTATTTATCTTAAGTGGCTAGCTAGCAAGGACAGAAAATACAACTGTCTGGCTTCACAGGAATACTATACTGTAAGCACTAGCTCAGAATGTAAGACCTAGTAACTCTCCGACTTCACAGGAATACTATACTGTAAGCACTAGATCAGAATGTAAGATACCGTAAATATGGTGATACATGTTGGGTATACAGATTAGAACAGAAGCCAAAATGATTTCTGTTAAATGTAGAAACCGACTTGAATATTTACCAATTGATCTTGGCGGAGGTCATCTCCCTTTTTGAAAATTATCTTGGATGCTCCCCCACTTGCCGTCTTAAATGTAAGGCGCAATGGATTTAAGGCACTTCTGAATACAGTTGACTCTTGAGGCACAACACCAGTAAGGAGAAGTGTAGGTGCTAATGGTGAACGAATTGGCTGAAACGAATTTATCAGAATAAGTCAACTAAAGCAACTATGCCAGCTATAGCAAGTTGATCTATATGTTCCTTGTTTTTCTGGCATTGAAGAATAAAAAATGTGAGCTCCTTAATGATGTAACAAGATTTACCTCATCAAAGTTAGTAAGCTCACTGAAAACTCCTGACAACAACTCTCTCAATTTCTCGATTTTCTTTTGTGCACTACCATGAACATTTTTTACATCCTTCATGACAGAACATAATTGAGCAACAAGTTCCGTCTGGCATGATAAACTCTGCCACAGTCGAAACCCATCTTCATCTTCATCCTCCCTAGCAACCATCTGTTAATAGAAACAATGGTATGTAATGAAAAATTACACATCACGAATGATAGAACCAACAGTATGTATCCAAGAAGTAAGAGAACATACTTTCATCATTTCATCTTCAAGCATTTCATATGTACTGTAATATCGTCTTGCATATGCATGATCATGGAGCTCAACAACCACATACCAGCGAAGGAAACTAGCAATTTCAATGTTTGACAATGCTGGCATGGACATAACATCGTAACAATGTGTGAGTTTTCTATGCAGTAGTTACATTAAAAGCTAACCCTGGTAACCAAATATGACAAAGCATACCACGGTTTACGAGAAAGTGTGCCAGACGAGACTTGTCCGATCTTTCATATCGAAGAGCTTGCACTAGCTGGAGTAAGTAGCATTGCATTTCTTCATCATCAGCTCTTCCAAGTACGCTCACAGCATAAGCACGGACCTTTGTAGAATAAATGTAGAACTTAGAATAGAATATTTGGAAGGGTGTGAAAAAGATAAAATGTGGCATCCCGAGTCACAGATTTCTTACTCAACCATTCTTTTTTTTGAACTATACTCAACCATTCTTTAGTAACTAAGAGGTCGGACAATCATCTATAACCTTCAGAACATCTTTTGTTTTAAAGAAAAATGTGCTATACCGGTGCAGGTAAAAGTCCTTTAGTCAAAAAATGAAAGCTCACACGCTAAAATAGTAGATAAAAAAACTCCCTGGTCTTGCCCACTCCAACCGATGTCCCACCTCTCATTATCTTCAGCCCCAGCTTCGCCTACCAACATATTTGTGCTGAGCCACTTGCCTCTGGCTACAGAGGTGATTAATCTTGAAGATGTAGCCAACAATGAAGCTGTCTTTACCAGATTATGAGGCTACCCAACGACACAATGGAGGTGAATCATCGGCTCCCAAACCAAAAAAAGTCAAAACTAACCCTAGTACGGAAGAGGGGCTACAAGCAACTTTCATGGCTTGCAGCGAAGATTTGCTATCGCCATAGAGAATATTGTTAGCACCAACAACCCCTTGGAGGGTCTTTGGGAGGGCATGAAAACACTCCCGCATTTTGGAGTGGATTTACTTGCCCATTACACTGCCTATTGTTAGAGAGATAATTGTATATTGTAGTTTCCCTATTAGATAGGGGTTTCCCTGCATATTGACACATGTACATGTACTACATATTGTGGCCTTTTGCCCCATGGAATACAAGTTGCTTATTCCTAACACATACTTGGTTGAGAATCCTCATTCAGCAACGGTGTCCAAAGTGTTGGAGGATTCTCAAAAGATGGTTTGGGTTGCTAAGGTATGTGAAGAAAACCTGTCCTGAAGCCGATGATCTTGGGAACATCAAAAAGACTGATTGCTTATGTCATGTTTGACTTGTGCTACTGATGTCAGCCAAAACACTGAACAATTGGTTGTATACTTGCTTTTGATGTCAACCATTGAGTTATTGGTTGTATAACTTACAGATTTTAACTACTACTCTATGTTGATATGACATGTTGAACTATATCATGTACTGTTGCAATTTGGGTAAGTAATATTAAGTATATATAGTTGAATCACTATACTGCGACTTTTGTTGTTCATATGTTCTGTTAGGGTATGATGTAAATTTATTGCAATTATTGAAATAATCATTATTCACATCATATTTGATTGATCTATGTTGCAATCGCAAGTTATAAGGCATTCTTACCATCAACGGGACGATAACACCACATCCACCGCTCATCCCTCAAACCAAACACAAATATGGCTATCCTCAACCACTTTTCATCCTCCAACCAAACACAAACTAGCAAGGTGGTTGATGGTGCCATCAACCAACCTAACATAGACACTCTACTAAACACCCTTGGTGAACCGGATGGATAATGCCACCATAAGCTGACAGTCCTCAAACTGGCGGCTGTCTATAGAGTAGAAAATTGGCAGATAGCAAATATTTTTCTATACCATGCCAATCCAAAACATGGAACAGGCCAACTATAGAAATATGTCATACAAGGGAGAAAAGGCGGACGGTATCTCTATTGCACCAGAGCAGACACACTATGTATGAGACAAGTATGTGTCACTGATGGCAAAACTGAATAAACAGAGTTGAAAAAAGAAGACGTGTCTTTCTGGTTGTCATACCAGCATAATTATTAACATAATTATAACTCAACAGAAGGAAGTTAAAAAACAAAAGGCTTGCTATAAACAAAACAATGATACTACAACAACCTCACACAAACATCTAAGAAAACAGAAGCACGGACAAAGGTGCCTAGATAGCTTACTTCCTCGCTTTTAAAATCTGGTGAGAGAAGCTCTAATGCATCAGCCACATCAATTGTTTCCCACTTCCCAATCAATTCAACAGCTTGTTTAGCCTCCTGCGCATTATCACATACTAAACATAAGAAGATGAATGTGGAGTTTGTATCCCAAAAATTATAATAGGCCACCAGGTCATTTAGAGCAAGCACATGGAAGCAAAGAAACAACCCTAGTTTCCTCTAATGAACATATGAAGTATGGTTCCAATGAGATACGGAAGCTTTTACTAACCTGGATATCGCTCCAATCCACTGAGCGGACAAACTTTGTAAGAGCTTTCTTCTCAGACATCAAAGAGAAACGGAATTTCCACAGCAGCTGCCTCTCGTCCGCCTGTATAGTGCGCGTAGGAGGATATTTGATGATTCTTTGAAGAAACCTATCCATAAAGCACAAAGTTATTCAGCTGGAAAACTCACAAATGCAGATTTGACTGTTAAGCTAAGCAACTAATTCTACTTCTTACAACTTCTGATTTATGCAGCTAACATACAAATGTGTTTGCCTCAAATTCATGTGAAAACACTTGAGATATTAGCAACATTGTAAGTAACATCAGTGTTGATGTGACTTTCTGTTCTTTGAGTGCTACTACAGCATGACAGACAAACAGGAAGACAACCATAAGGTGATAGAGAAACGATAGAAAAACGGAAGAAAACATACTGCAGGTTGTACTCACTTTCTCTCATTTGAACTTGGTTTCAGATCTCTATCGATTATCCACGAGTCAAACTCCTAGCAAGCTTTAACTGCTTGTGCTCAGATGGATTGGTTCGTCAAGTTCAGGATCCCACACGGTAACAAGCTCATTTGATAATGATACAGGGGCTGGTGCATAGAAATTCGCTCCGGATTCCTGAGTGGAAAAGCATCAGAGAAGATTTCTGTGTGAACGAAACAACATGAATTTTGTACTGACTTTTATTATTGAGAAATTGCTTTGAAATGAATATCAGATGGCTTCCAGATTTTCAAGAGCACAATCTCCTTTGTCTACGAACAGTTCTTTTTAGAAAAATTATCTATGAACCAAAAATGAGAAGAAGGCGCGTGCGCACTGAATAATGAATCAATGTTAACCTGGAACACAACTCTATGTTCAAAGCTGCAGAATTCGACCACTAGGCTCGGGAACGAATTCTCCAGCCTCTCGCACTCCTCCTCCTTAACCTTGTCCACGGCACTAAAGGTGAGACGGTCCAGCCAATCCACATGCTGTATCTGCCCTCTCTCGTACTTGTTAACGAGCCTCTCGAGACGCTCTATCTCGCCTCGCTCGTTCTTAGGAACCTACAGGCATTAATTCGACACAACAAGGTAAGTTGGCCGTGAGGTAATATAGGAGCAAACAGCAGATGCAGAGACTGATGATCCTTAAGAAGAAAGCTGTCCACCTTGCCAGGGGTGGTGGTGGGTACTCTCCCGTCCGCCTCCTTCTGGGGCCATAGCCGCAGCTTCTGCTCCCCGTTTTAAGCTGCTTCTTGCTGTTGAAAAGGAATATGGTGGCTCCACCGACGACGCTCCTGCCCTCACCGGACGACACATCCCAAACCTACATTTGTTGTTATCGACACAAATGCACATTTCAAAATACTACAAAATACCAATCAATACATCTGAGATAGTTTATTTTCATTATGATAATTGGATAAGGCCGAAGTGTAGAAGATGTACCGTGAAGGCGAGCTGCGCGAGGGAGGTCAGGTCCCTGTACTTGGTGCACAGCGTGATGAGTTCGTTCCAGCAGTATAGCGGTCCCGACGATTCAAGCCTGGTATCAAGGGAAGTGAGGTGACTGTCACTCCTAATAATATCAATGGTGCTACGGTGTTGCTATCGACTGGAGATAAATTGTGCAGGTTTGATCGTCAGGTAATGAGGTAACTGAAGGAACGACGATGGTTACAGATAAAACGTAGGAGACGGAGCACGGTGAGATAATACCTCGTGTTGACGGGGAGGCCGAACTGGACGCCGTCGATGTAGAGCCTGCACTCCACGAAGAGCTCCGAGACCTTCTTCTCGAGGCCGTCTGCGAGGTGGGGATCAGGAGAGGATACCGAGGAGAATTTGGGGAGTAGGGGGGCAGAGGGGGACCTTGGGCGGGAGGCGGGATGGGGGCCTGGAGGACGCGGAAGGTGAGGGGGAGGCTGATGTCGCAGGACAGGAAGAAGCGGAACTCGCCGCTGCTGTTCGCCGACGCCGCGCTGGTCCTGCTGATGCCGGCGCCGGCGGGCCCCGCCACCGCCGCCGCCGCCATGGACGGACGGACGGCGAGTGAGCGGAGGTGGCGAGTTGAGGATACGCGGTGCGACGGCGAGGGGACGCCGGAAGGAGGCGGGCCGGCCGGCGAAGGGTGGCGTGGCGTGCGGGGTGGGGTGGCTCGGCGAGTTGGAGAAGACGGAGACGAGAGGAAATAGAGAGATGCGAACTCCCAGCGGGCCGTTGCTTGGCTGGGCCTGCGATTCGGTGCCCGTGACAGACGTGACGCTTATACTGGGCTGAAGCAGTGGGTCCACACGGAAGCGATGATGGCCCAGAAACGGCCTTGATTCGCACAAAAATACCCATATCCGAAAGGAAACACTGAAAAGTCACTTTGGCTTAAAAAGTTTTAGAAACTATTCTCAAAAAATCCTGCATGTTCTCAGTAATGATTTTTTTTGTATTATAAGCTATGCAAAAACAAAAAATTAGGAATTTAAAACAACTATATACTCAGATATGTACATTTCTCATTTTTGTGTACCTATAGATATAAGATATTTCGCATTGTGACTTTGCAGGCATGTAGAATAAATCATTAAGAAAATTCATGAATTTTTCAATATTCTTTGAAACTACTCAAAATAGAGATCACTCGTGCTCGAGAACAAGAATCTTCACTCGCTTACTATCGCCCGACCAGCGACCCACACCCAGAGGCGGAGCTACAGTACAACGACCGGTGTCAATTGACACCGAAGACTCCGACGCAATCTCTTATACATATAGCTAATAAATGTAAATGACACCGGTAAAAATAACCACAAGTTAGTCCAGATTGTTGTTTTGACCCCGGTGACTATTTATCCTGGCTTCGCCCCTTCCTACGCCCGCAAGGCAGTGACTTCTCGTATATGTTTGATGTTGGAAAGTGGCTACTAAGAGTGTGTTGCCCACACGTCCATTATCCTTGAAAGTTGAGACTGACTATTTTCATGTCCATGGTTTCTTACCTTCGTAGCACATGCATGGATAAATTCATATTGGTTTACTTTAGAAATAGGTGAAGGGGTTGATGGACAGCCTACAAGATGCATGTTGTTCCCACGTTAGTGTTCAATGTGCGGGTGTATTGACAGTGTAGTCATGTCCTGCGTGCTTGACTGGCGGGTAAATATTGTAAAGATTTTCTATAATCTACGTAAGGAATATTTTTGGAAAAGGTGTATTGATGCTAATAAATGGGCTTTACTAGGTTAACTGTTTGCACGGCTTGGCAGATCGCAAACATGCATGATTGAACAGAAGTCTCATATCAATGGAATAAATCCAAATCTTTTTGGATTTTGTAGTGAAATGCATTAATTAGCTATAGTTAAAAATAGCTGGAAAAATATATGCACCGTATCAACTAATAATGAGGAATCGTGAGTTCTCAAAGAACGTATAATGAATAGTAATTCGAGACTTTATTACGAAAATTGAGTATCATCTCTATATAAAGTATGTTCTAAGTCGCCACATATATACTTTCGCCGTGAAAGAAAGATAATAGTGTGCTCCATACGCAATGCGCCTTTTCCTCCATGTTGTTTTGATCTTATCATACATATCATTTTCCTTTTGTATGGGAGAAAAAAGTCGTAATCTCCGACTCCTCGAAAAGGTAACATCAATAGGTTAACCTTCCCATTGTTTCAATCATATTCTAACTAGTGTATATATCCAGTTATTTTGTCACCCTCTCTCTTTGTAGCAGCTGATTTATTTTCTATGCATTGTCGTCCTATTTGCTTGCTACAATTTCTTATCCTATATATTTTCTTCTCCTTTTTATAATTGGTCCATCTAACTGTAATTTTATTGTCAATGGAGAAAAAACATATATAGATGTCCTTTCTCTATTAGGTGAGTTATAAATAGGTCAAAAAATTGGCGGATTGAAGAGTGCTTACTTGTGCGCCTGTTAAAGCAATAGAAATAGACATAATCACTATTTTCATGGGCCTTCTTTATTTCTGGATACTGACGATCCTTGTATCATGCATTTTCCTGAGTCGAGATTGAGTTTATCATTCTTGTTGTCTTTTGATACACATAAAAGAAAATACATATAACTGATACCATTTGTTCTTGTAGCACGAGACACCTAAAAAACAAAAACCTTTTCTGTCATCATGGAGGCACAAAATTCGAGCGGGGCTTCAAGATGAAGAAGACCGTATTTCGCATGTAATCTCTGGGCTACATATCCCCTCGGAACAAAGTATCTATGTTTTTGTTTTGGACCCAAAAGAACCTCCTTATATAAATCCCACCACTTAGGTTTCAATACTCACAAACTCAAATTTGAGTTTATATTTATGACACTAAAATCTGAACATTTTGCTATTATAACTTGTACTCGTCTAATTATTTTAATTATTTGACATATTTTTATTAATAGGTGGCTATGTATCACACTTACCCGGAGAATTACTATAGCTACGGTACTCAAGCTAAAATAGGTATATGGGGCTCTCCAAACCAGAGGCACCATCAAGAGTCTGGAACATCGATACTAATTACCAGCGATGAGCTCCTAAACTTCAGTGTGATTGAGGCTGGATTTCATGTAAGGAAAGATCATTCGTATAAGCAAATTCCAATTGTAAGAAAAATAACCATTTTGCATATTTGGTTCGATCTTATAGGTTTACCCAAATTTGTATAATGATAGTGATGTTCATTTCTTCGTGCATTGGACGGTAAACATTCCAATTATTAATTTGGTTATATTATCTTAATCAGACTGTAAACGGCTTAGTTCAAACTGTAAGAAACTAACCAAACATTTTGTTCATTTCCTTTTACCATTACGCAGAAAGACAACTACAAATCAACAGGTTGTGTGAACTTAAATTGTAAGGGATTTGTGCCAGCAAGTGGAGCCGTGCTTGTGCCAGGCCAAGCTGTCACCCCCACATCAACCTACGGTGGAGAGCAACGCTACGTTTCCCTCAAGCTAAACATGGTACATGCCTCCATCCCATGTATCGTAGTATGGAATACTAGATTTGTTCAGTAGTAATTTGTAAAACATGTTTCGTACGTGAACTTGTATACTCTTTTTTAAAAAAATGATATAAGTTGAGCGACTCCTTGTGAGTATTCCAAAATAAGTCGCCAACCAAATGAGTATAGGATAGTAAGACAGATGGTAGCATAAATTAAATCATGAACAATTAAGATCCATCGACATAAGAAGCTGTACATTTTTGTTAATCATTCCTAAAATGTATTTGTTGCCATTCTAATAACCATGCATTCATATATAGTGAGAAGTGAGAACACCAACTCTTGGTGGTAAATGTTTTCTCATGTTTTATCTGTATCTTCTGTAGGATGCAAAATCAGGAGATTGGCTATTGTATCGAAATGACGATGTGGATAAACCGATGTTGTTGGGCCATTTTCCGAATGATCTAATCCCTAAATTAAGCGTGTCAGCACCTATTGTGGGGTGGTGTGGGTTCACAAGCTATCCTTATGGTGAACCAGGTCCTCCCATGGGTAGTGGCCATTTCCCCGATGAAGCCGAAACCAAAGGTTCAACAATCGAGTATATCAAGATTATTGACAAGATAGGGTATGCTAGAGAACCGCGTAGTATAGATGTCTTGATCCCCGTTCTTGACAAGTCAGATTGCTACAGAGTTAGTGGCATGTATTATGAGGTCGTCTTCATCTATGGTGGGCCAAGCGGTTGTATCGGCTGATACGATCACGATTGACTGAGTTGTTCATGATCTCATAAAGTGAGCTAAAATTTGGTCCCCAAAAAATGTCCCTATTCCATAAAATTTGGTGTGTGCACATATGACATAGACATATACGAGCGTGACTTTTTCCTGGAATTCTTTTACATCAAAATGTCCTTGTTTCAACTGAGGCAGATGCTCTCGAGCTCACGGCGAATTTTCGTAACATCTCTTTTTTTTTGCTTGGTGCCACTATTATTACTCCCAAGCTCCTTGCTCCTCGGGGTCCTTCGCTTTGTTCCTGCCCTGCTTGCATGTTGTATAAGGAGGCACATTTATCATGCCAAACTACTTTTATCCGCATTATATCCTTGATTCACCGGTAAGCTTGGTGTGGTGTCAACCTTGGGTGAAAACTCTGGTACGTGGTGATGGCGGCGTTCATAGGTGTCATTCATATCCTTGAAGGCGCCATGTCTTGAGGTTTTGGCACTGCTTTTACCTTGGGTTCCTTCCCCGGGGGTGAGAACCTACGAGTCGGCGTTGGGTTTAGACGATGGTCGAGGAGACTTCGTTTTCGAGCACAGACCCTCGCCTCTTTGTTCTAAGACGATCACCTTTGTTCGGTTATCCCTTTATCTTTGTGTTCCAACTTGGATTAGGGACTTGGTCATCGAGATACAGCGGCTCACTTCATAGAACGGTGTGACCTGGCGTTCCTTCCCGTTCGTTCATCCATGAAGCTAAGAGACTAGGTGGTGTTTTCTTTGAAGACCGGCAGCCATAAGTGTCGCTTTTCTTGTTTTTGTAGGCTCTATGTGTGTCGCTTTTCTTGTTTTTTAGGCTCTGTGTGGATTTGTCCGCTGGTTGTGTGCACTCTTGATGCTCTTGATACTTTGTCACAGGGACCAGATTTATTTATGTGTATGAGCTTGATGCATTAATAAAATGCACATTTCGAGAAGAAGCAGAAAAAAGAAAACCACGTGTCCTATAAATTCAAACACACCTAAGTCTATGAACCATAGCTTGCTTTTTCCACCAATTAACAAGAAAGCGAAGTTTGAAAACGTAAACATATTTGGTAGGACTTGAGCCGACATGACCACATCAACCTGCCACAAGTCGACAAAAGAAGCTAACCGTGTATCCAACATCCAACAGTGACATTAAAATACAGGTACAACTTCGAGACGCCACCAAAAGCATCAGGAAAAAATGATTCGTCCTCAGAATAAGCCACATACATTACAGAATACACCGGAAGCAAGGAAAATAATCTGAACTCATCTTTCAGATAGTAGTATATTTATTTAGGAGAATTTCTGAAGAAACAACATCCAACTTTCTATCCATTGGACTAAGCACTCAAACTCGGAGAAACTGTAGTTACAACCGAAAATGAAACCGATGACAGTCAATCGGCATATCACGCAATCTCAGGATGAAATTTGACCTTGTAGTCGTATATATCTTTGACCCCGAGTATCTTTACACACTAACGTCGCTGTCATTTACTGATGGGAAGATGGTCGTGAAACTCTAGAAAAAAATCAGCAGGTTAGACATTTGATCAAGTCAAAAATAGGACAGGTGTCTCATTCAATGAAAGTGGACCAAGCGATCAAGACACTGTTGACGCTTTCAGCAAATAAATACGGAGACAGGTACCCATGGCCAAATTATGTGTGAAGCAAGGAATTTCTACTTACCTCTAGGAACCAAACCTGAAACCAGCATGGGAATCACAATGGAGGTCATGAGGTTGATATGGTCACTTCTCGCCATCCTGCTAAACGCTGTGGAGGGCGCTGGCGACGAGGCGGCACTGCTTGCTTTCAAAGCCCAGGTCAGCGATGGCGGCTCGCTGTCCTCCTGGAACAGCAGCGCCTACTTCTGCCGCTGGGAAGGCGTGACATGCAGCCACGGGAGGCCTGCGCGGGTGGTGGCTCTGAGCTTGAACGGCACCGGGCTCACCGGAGAACTCTCTCCGTCCCTTGGGAACCTCACGTTCCTGGAGACACTGGACCTGAGCTTCAACTGGCTCCACGGGGAGATTCCCGAGAGCCTCGGCCGCCTCCGCCGCCTGCAAAGGCTCGACTTGCATGACAACTCCTTCTCCGGCATGATCCCTGTGAACCTGAGCTCATGCGTCCGTATGACCGGATTGCGACTGCACAACAACAAGCTTCATGGGCGCATCCCATCTAAGCTCGGCGAGAAGCTCAAATCCCTTGCGGGACTATCGCTAGGTAACAACAGCTTCACAGGGCCCATCCCGGCATCACTGGGCAACCTCTCCCGTCTGCAATACCTCGACCTCTCCGATAACCAACTCATGGGCTTGATTCCACCGGGCCTCGGCAGCATCCGGGGCATGAGGCAGCTCGAGCTCTACATGAACAAACTGTCTGGTACACT